>CM043872.1:8787500-9987500 GCA_023846275.1 Vanilla planifolia | reverse complement strand
TCACACCTCATTTGAAATTGTTTCTAATAAATTAATTAAATAACCATAAATGATATGAAATTATAATTTTAATATCAAGAAAGGTACATTAAAGCTAAAATAAGGTAAATTTAAACATTATAATATTATCAAATTAAAGTTACGTGAAGGTTAACGTAGAGAAGAAACAGTGCTTCATAGTAATAAAATCAAATAAAAACATTTGAAAAGAACAAGTTGAAATTTATAATAAACTTTATTTCTAAGATACAAATTAGTTCTTGTGTAACAGCTTCGATTCTTAAATCAATTAAAAATAAAAATATGCTAATGTTGCATACTTAAACTTAAAATATAAAATTTGAAAAAAAATTGAATATTTAATTTGACTAAGCTACTCAAAATGGGTTCAATAAAGTTTATTTCATCTTGGTAAGATTTTATTTGCAATTACAATAAATTTCTAAAGTAAATATCTTTAAATAATAAAGAAAATCTTTTTCTAAGATCCAACAATCATAAATTAAAGTTAAAATGAGATTAATTAAAGTAATGCAATCTTACCAAAACAAAGTGATGTATTGTCTTAACAGAGGACATTTAGAGTTAAACAGTAATATGATAAAATCAAAGTGGAAATTTTGAAGAAATGAGGTAAATAATCTTGAAATGCCTTATTATAAAATTCTAAAGAGATTGAATCTAACATTCTTTGACATCAAATTGTTATAAATTAAGATGATTAGTAAACTATTCAAAAACCTTAGGAATTGAAATATTTAATAAAATTAAAAATTAAGATTTACTTAGATAGAGCTCTTTAAAATGAACTCATTCATATTTGTTACACGAAGAGAGAATTATAGTTTCGTAGTAACATACAATATTTTAGGGAAAACATTTGAACAATTGAAAAAAATTATATAAAAATGTTGGACTACAATATAGTAAAGAAATCAACAATAAAATTTTTAATTATTAAATGAAATAAAATTTAAAATGCTTGATAAAATAATCTAAAATAATAAAGAATAAAATATTTATAAAATTAATCATCTAATTGGGTTAAGGCTATTACAATGGGTGCAATAATATTCGCTTCTTCTCGTTTGGAGCTCGTTTGAAATCAAAGAGAACCTTAAAATTTAAAACATTAAAAATAATAAATATTATTTTAATGCTAAGCAATTATATCTTAAATGTAAAATAAAATAAATTGTAGTGATTTAATTAGAGATTGTTAATTCATCATAAAGGACGCAGGACTTGGCAACAAGTGTTTCATGGTGTTTGACTAAATCAATGCAAAAATATTAGGAGAAATTTAATAAACTACACAACAAAGTTTTTCTACATGTTAGTAATAAGTGCAACTCTAACATCCTTGATAATGAAAAAAGGTTTAAGTTTTGCTATCAGGTAAAAGAACATCAAAACTCTAAAAAATAGATTTTTTAAATATATAAAATTAAAATTTTTTTTTGAACTTGCTTGTTGAGACTATTTTAATGACACGAGTTACGTATTATTCGAAGATCAATGGAAACTACTAAGAATTACAACATTAAATAAGAAAAAATTAGTAAAATGTTATAGTAATATTAAGAAAATATAAATTAAAGATAAAATAATCTAAATTAAAGTTATATAATATGATCAAGTCAAAGTGATTTAAATATTATATGAGATAAAATTCAGAGTTTCATTGTAATGTGAAAAATTCAATGGAAAAAATTTTAAGAATGTGAAACAAATTTATGAAAAGTTGCATTTAAAAGTACAAAGGAGGCAGAGTGTTACATTTTCAATCATCAAGTCTTGTATAAAAAATTATATCTCATATAATATATACATAATTTGATAAAACAACTTGAGTAGAATCTAATGACATTTTTTCATCTCTATTGGTGCTTAATGAAAACAATTTGCAAATTAATAAAATAAATAAGAAAAATAATAGCAAATTATTATTTTAATATAGAGAAAAATGTATTAAAAATAAATTAGACAAATTGTAACATTGTAATAAAGAAAAATTAGTATGATGCAATGATCACATAAGAGGGGACTTTTAGTTTCATAGTAATATAATTAAATTGACGATAAAAACATTAATGAAAAAAGATAAATTATTTTAGAAAGTTTTATTACAAGATACTAAAAAGATAGAGTTAAAAATTCTTAATTATAAAGTCTGGTATGAATAAAAAAATCTCATAAAATTTGCTAAAAGCAAAAAAATAAAATATTTTGGAATATAAATATGAATTTTTAATTTGATAGAGCTCATTGGGGTGAGTGTATCGGCACTTTTTTTATCCATTTGTTATAGTTTAGTATTCTTACAAATTAAAATATTAAGTAAATATGAAAAGGAATAAATTATTATTTTAAAAAAAATTAATATATATTAAAGTTAAAATGGAATAAATTCAAGGTAACGCCCTCATTTCCTAAAGTATTTAGAAGTAAAATTACATCATAAAATTAGGTAAAACACTAGAAATTAAAATAATTAAAAATAAAATAATAAATATTTAATTATTAGAATTCTTCGAGATGAGTCAAGCTATTATTAATCATCTCGATTAGATCTCATTTGAAATTACAATGAATTACAAAAATAATTATGGTTATTAATAAAAAATTATTTTTTCCAAATCAAGCACCTATATATTAAGGCTAAAAAATTATTTGAAATAATGTAATAAGAAAAGGAAGGAGATATAAAGTCCTCACAAGAGTATATTTAGAGTTAAATTATAATATAAAAAAATCAAAGTGAAACATTTCATGAAAAGAGATAATTGCATTCTAAAATAGTAAGGAGAATTAGTTTAGCAACCTTGATCATTAAATTAGGTAAAAACCAAAATGAATATCAAAGAGAGCAAAAACCCCAAAAAATAAAAAAATTTAATAAAACAAATGTGAAGATTTAATTAAATAGAACTATTCAAAACAAGTCTAGTAACATTTGTTTCCCTCGATATTTCCTTGTCTGTAATTACTATAAATTATAAAAGTAAATAAACATAAGTAATAATAAATTACCATTTTAAATGAAGAAACAAAATATAATATAGCTAACAGTAGATAAATTGTAGAATCATAAAATAACCAACTTAATATGATTTAAAGATCAAACTAAAATAGAGTTAGAGTTTCACAGTAACATACCAAAGTCAAGGACAAATATTTGAAGAAATAAGATGAATTGTGTAGGAAAGTTTAACTTCAACAAACTAAGGAGATTGAATGTAATATCCTCTACTATTAAATGAGGTACTAATTAGAAAGTTGTATAAAGCATTCAAAAATAAAATCAAATCAAATATTTGAAATAACAAAATTAAAAATTTGTTATTGGAAAAACCCAATAATAATTAAAAAAAATTTAAAGTTATAAAATTTATATCAAAATCTACAATATCGTAACTTGAAAAAATATATCATAACAAAAAAATGAAATGTAAACATCACACGAGGGAGGAATTAGTGTTTCAGAGTAACATAACTAAACCAAAGAAAGAAATTTGAAGAAATGTGAAAGATTTTACATCAAAGTTGTGTTCTAATAAGTTTGAGTGTGATATCCTCAATCGAAAAATAGCATATTAGTGAAATTGCCATATAAAGAGAGCCAAGAGTGTAGAAAATAAAATACTTAAGAATACATAATTCAACATTTAATTGGGTTGTGCTTGTCAAAACTTGTTCAATGAAATTTGTTACCTTTATTGCACTTGTTTGAAATTACTTAGGATTAATAAACTAAATAGCCAATAATAATAATAACAAAAAAATATTTTTAAAAGGATAATTTCAAATAATTTAGTAAGACCACGTTAATATGATTTCATGGATACATAAAGGAAGATTTAAAGTTAAATTGTAATATAACCAAAAAATATAAAAGATTTGATAAAATGGTTTGAATTACAAAAGAAAATTACATTGCAAGATATTAAAGTGATAGAGCAAAACATCCTAAATATTTTGTATATTGTGCCAAACATTGCAATAAATACATTTAAAAAATGTAAAAATGATTGTTTATTTTGAAAACCCATCATGATAAATCTAATGATGTTTTTCACATTTATAAGACAATTTTAAATTTTTTACAAATTATCGAAGAAAATAAGTATAAAAAATAAAATTTATTATCTAAATATATACATTATAAATATTGAAGGCAAAATAAGGTGAAACAAAGTAGAATAACCAAAACAAATTAAACTGAAAGTCATGTGAGAGGAGATTTAAAGTTTAATATTAATATAACAAAATAAAAAATGAAAACATTAAGAAAATGAGATAAATAGTTTGAGAAATTTCTCAATAAGATTGTAAAGCAATGGACTTTAACTTCCTTAATCATGATATTAGGTACATGCTGAAATGTATGATAAATCATGCAAAACTATAAAAAAATAAACTATTTAAAAAGATCAAATGAATGCTTACTTTTATGGTGGTTTTGTCTAACAATTGTTTTTTGCATCCATTGAATCCTATTTGAAAGTTCTACAAATTACTAAAAGAAAAAGCATAAATAACAGCATATTATAATCTAAATATAAGGAAATTATATACTATAATTGAAATAAGATAAATTGAACAAATGTAACATAACCAAATTAAAATGATGTAAAGGTCAAACAAGAGTAGAATTAGAGTTTCATAGTAAGCTAACAAAATCAAGATGAAATATTTAAAAAATAAGTTAACTTATAAGAGGAAATTGATTTTGAAGATATTGAGGAAATTTGTCGTACATCCTTCATTGTTCAATTAGTTACCAATTAAAATGTCTTAAAATGCATGATTAAGTCCTAAAAATAGTATATATAAAATGTAACATAAAATATTTAATTGGCTTAAGCTCCTTAAGATTAGACTAACTACATTTGCTTCATCTCGATCATATCTAATATAGAATAACTATCAAATTCCAAAGTAAATAAGCATTAATAATAAAGAAATATTTTTTTAAAAAAACAAATATATATTAAGGGTGAAATAAGAAAAATTAATGTAATGTAATAAGATCAAATTATAATAATATAAAGGTCTAGTGAGAGAAAATTTAGAGTTACATAGTAATATAACAAAATAAAATGAAAAATTTTGAGAACAATGATTAATTATTTGGGAAAGTTGTAATCCATAATTCTAAGGAGATGTCTTGCATCATTGATCATGAATTAAAGTCCAAATAAAAAAATTAGTATAACATGCCAAGACCCTAGTAATTAAAATTTTTAATGATATGGTATTTAATATTTAATTTAATATAGCAAGATAAGATGAGTCCAATTATGTTTGTTTAAACTTGATCACACATCATTTGGAAAATAATAAATCTCCAAAGTAAATAGATAAAAATAATAATAAATTTTTTATTTTATATGAAGTAAAAAATATAATAAAGCCAAGATGTGATAAATTGTAGCAACATAATTTAACTATATCATTGCTATTTAAACATCAATTGAGTACACAATTAGAGTTTCATTTAACTTATGCAAATGTAAGTGAAGCATTTTATCAAATAAGATGAATTTGTTCTTACATACTAAGTAGATCAATTATGACTTCCTTGATTATTAAATTATGAATTAGAATGTCATGTAATGTGTGCCAAAATTTAGAAAATAAAAATGTTTTAAATAATAAAAATTTTAACTTCCAAAAGCAAAAAACAACTATAATAAAATATTATTTTAAAGAAAAGACATATACATGGAAGCTATGATATGATAAATTAATTTAATGTTACAAAACCAAGTAAAGTATGATATGATATATGACAATTCTGATGTCATTTCTCTCATCTCAATTTGATATCCATTAGAGTTATAACTTTCCAAAGAAAATTAGCACAAATATAATAAATTATTTATTTAATCTTAAGAAAATATATATTAAAGTTGAACTAAAATAAATTAAAGTAATAAAATAAAATTAAAGTAATATAAACGAGATACTAGATGAGAATTTGAATTATATTACAAAATAAAAAAAATCAAAGTGAAACATTTCAGAAAAATAAGACAAATTGTATGAGAAAATTACATTCTAAAATACTATGAAGCTCAAGTGTAACATCCTTTGTCATCAAATTACATAAATAAAATATAACGTTAAGCATGCGAAAATCCTAGAAAGCAAAAAAATTAAAAATTTATTAGATAAAGCTCATGTTGATGAATCCAATAATATTTATTTTACATCAGTTAGGCTTTAATTGGTATTACTATGAATTGCTATGGTAAATAAACATAACAAAAAGAAATTATTATAAAAAGAAATATACTAAATATATATTAAAATTGAAATAAGATAAACTAAGGCTATGTTATTTGACTTAATTAAGTGGATTAAAACATCACATGAGAGGAGATTTGGAGTTATATAGTTTTTATTAGCATTATTGAAAAATATTTAAAAAAAGATATAAGTTTTACAAGGATATTGAATTTCAAGATACTAAGAAGATCAAATATAACATCCTTGATTGTTAAATGAACTACAAAAAAATGTGATATGATCAACAGGAGACAATGTACAATGAACAATCTATAATGGGTAATATCAAACAAAATCTTTATTTATATATTTTCAATAATTTTAAATTTCTTTGGCTTTAGCATTATTTAGGATGCTTCCTAATTTATACATGCTTTGATGTATTAAAATGATACACTTAATTTCCCAAGTATCATAGAATGCAACTTTTA
Organism: Vanilla planifolia; assembly: GCA_023846275.1. Lineage (NCBI taxonomy): Eukaryota > Viridiplantae > Streptophyta > Magnoliopsida > Asparagales > Orchidaceae > Vanilla > Vanilla planifolia. Next base: position 9,980,775 of record CM043872.1, on the reverse strand, counting down.
TGTATGGCTTATCTCATTCTTTTAAAGTTTTTGCATAAATTTGGTTATGTTATTATGAACCTTGAATTCTCTTTCGATGAGACTTTCATATCTCTTTGATTTGATTTCATTACATTCCTTCACTTTGTCTCTTTTTTAGTGGTAACATATGCTTCTTGATTTTAAATTAATAATTTATTAGTCCATTGGGTCTTCCTTTGAATGATTAATGAATTTTTTTGTCATCCTTACTTTGAGCTTTCCTAAGTAATGGTAGAATGACAACCATTTTTTTAATATTCTATACATCAAAGGAAAATTCTCAATAAGCATTTTAACTTAAACATTCTTGTGTCTAGATGGTAATATTAGTCCATTAATTTTGGTTCCTTCCCAAGCTAATCAAGTGTTGAAGTTTCAATCATCCACGAGAGTCTAATAGCTTTTTATCACTTGTTTAAAAATTTTACTATGGTTCAAGGCCACTTTATTTCACATTTCCATATGTTTCCATGTGCTAGATATCATGCATTTTTCCTAATTTAATGTATTTTTCTTTCATCTAGCTTCGCCATAATGAGTTCATTGAGAGAAGTTTTCAATTGAATTTTACTAAAAGTTGGACATTACTTCTTGAAGATTTTTAAGGCTGACCATTCTTGCTAGGCCAACATTCTTCTAATTTGTCCAATGGCTCCTATAATGAATCTCTAAATTGAAGTGTGGTTTAGAAAGAGAGGGTAAATTTTTTGGTAAAAAATTTTATTTATATAAAATATTGAAAGAAAATGTCTTTAACTAATTTTTTGTTGTTGGAATATGCTTTTAAAATTAAATTTTCATAAATTTTAATTTAATTTTAAAATGTATTAATTTTTCTAATAAAATATTTTAATAAAAATTTGGAAATAAAAAAACAAACACAAAAAAATTTTGGTGATTCTAAAACCAAGCTATATCACACAGAAAAAAACATTGCATGAAAAAACATTAAATATAAAACATATTAAAAAAAGGATTGCAAAACTCTCTAGAATGAAAAATTAAATGATAGGTTATATTTACATTATAAGAAAATAAGTATAGAAAGAACTAAAGAAAATAATAATGCAAATATTTATTTAATACAAGCTAATGTCCTATGCTTGAAAATGTCCACAACAGGGCACAAGTGTCTTAATTTAATTTATCAAAATATGTGAAAATGAGATCATACCATATTTGAGAGGGAAGGAGAAAAAGGAGTATGTGGATGGTAGAATGTAGTGAAGAAAAGAGATAATGAGTGTCATTTACTAATGGCTTTGATGACTTGAAATTTTTGTAGAGTATACAAAAGTCTCTTCAAAAATTTAATAATCAATTATTCTAAACAAACCCCCTATATATAGAAATTTTCTCACAGCTAAAAGGTTTTGCGAAACAAGCAAAAATAGCCATTACTGCTTTAATTAGATGGAAGGTGACATAAACTTTGTTAATTATTAAAATAGGAATTTTTAAGTAATAATTCTAACAACTCACAAATAACATTTAAAATAGAACTTATGTAGGGAGCTATATGATAGAAGGAGTTCTTACAATTCAATAATCAAAACTATGCAATTGGATGGCTAATTTTGTGGTGACACTATTTGGAAAATAGGATTTCATTGAACCATTAGATCATAATCATCGTCAAACAACTTGACCTTGATCTTAAGCATGGACAAATTTCATAACACATTATATTGAAATTATTTTGTAAAACAGCTAATGAATTATAATATTTAAAGTGGCTAACGAGATGATGACTTTTTGATCACAAACTTGCATAGTTGACTAGTAAAAGAGACTCCCACAATTTGAAATAAAGGAGGTGAGTTTATTTGCACATCACACATATGAACTATGAATACTTTTTTTAACAATCTACCTATGCTTTGAAGTTATCCAATTACTAGGGTTTGCTTCCTTATTGGGCTCATTCAGTTTAGGTTTAGTCAATTATGTTTTGTCCTTATTACTATATAGAACTAAGTTTTGAGAAGAATTTGTTTTTATGGTATTTAGGAAATTTAGAATTAGTTCGTTTATTATTACTTTATTACTATTTAGTTATTTATTTTTTTAATACATTTCTTAACAAATTATTAAATGATGATTTTTAAATATATTTTCAAGAATAAAATGATTTTTTTGATTATCAAGATAACATGATTAATCATTCTTAATTTAAAAATTTTTGGAGATAACTAATTCAAATAAAAATTAATTTTTTGGCAAATATAATTTCAATCATGATTATCATTATAATCAAAATAATGTGGAAATATCAAAATAATTTTAAAATAAATCTTTTGGCGGTCTACTACTCCAACAAGATGGTCTTGATCTAATTTCACATTTGCTCCCCTTATTCTTTTGGTTTTACATTAAACTTTAACATTAGTTATCTAAAATATTAAAATTAACTCAACAAAATTTATTGAAAGTACTTAGGATTTGTTATTACTAAGCAACATATCTTGTTTTGGGCTAAACAACACAACATAAATTACTAATAAAAAATTGTTCTTGCATTTTTCAATTATATGTAGTGTATCTAATGGATGATTTATTACACTTAAAGAGTATTTTGATATTGAATTTAGGATGTGTCTCATAAGAATAAGTCTTTCTCTAATAGTCAACAACTTTTTCTTGCAACTAACCTACCTCTTATAGACTTTTCAATAAGGTATTGAAAATGAGTTGTCTTTCCACCAATGGGGAGGGGCAACCTAGATAGGTTATTGTGAATTTTGTTCTTCTAAGGTTAAGCTTTTTGTTGATTCCTCTCGCATATGTTTGTTTTTTTGTTCCCACTAATAAATTTTATTTTGTGATGTTTGTTGTGAGAAATTAATAATTTTTGAAAGTCTACAAGAAACGTGTAAATACTAAAAATTTATTTATGTGTGTAGTGATAAAGATTATTTTTTTATTTGAAAGACTTAAAAGAGATTCTGTTGGATAAGATCTTGGTTGGGCATATTGAATAACAATACCTTGATCAATGAGCTTGCAAATCTCCTATCAAAAACTTCTATAATAATTATGATAGTGAGGGCGAGAATGGATTAGCTTTTTTAAGCTTTTAAATGATATTAAAATAGCCATTTGGCTAGACATTGATGATATTTAGAATTTTAGGTGGTACATAGAACACTCATGATTACCATAAAAAATTTATCAATAAAGTTGAAACTTATTAGAACCTTGTTTTGAAATTTGCAAGATTTGTAATTGAAACTATGATCATGATCAACTTTAACAAAGGAATTATTTCGTCTTACTTTTAATTTAATGTTGTAATTGATTCCTATGCAAGTAGAACATTCTCCATTATCTCTTTTTCTTTTAAGAAATCCATATTTATCTAGGGAGATAGGAAGAAGAATTTCTTCTAATTGCCAACTACTAAGAGAGAAACTATTTAATAGAAATGCACAAAGTTATTCTCCAAAAATCATTAACAACTTTTTGGATCTAACTTTTGATAATTAGAAAAAGTTATCCTTAGTGATTTATTTTGAGCTTTGGGACCTTGGCAAAAAAGTCCATGCTATCATCTAAATTATAGATTGCAATTATATTATGATAATGTGTGAAAACAAGGAATCCATATAGTCATAAGTTGCTACGATGTGACATTTGAAATAGATACCTTTTATTTCCACCTTCGAGATTTTCTGCATAAATGGCATATTATCTTGATCTTATACTAAAGAAAGAATGAAGCTATTCATATTATCATTCTCATAAAGTTCACAAACTTCCATAATTTATCAAAATGCAAAATTATGGCTTCACTATTTTTTTCTACTTATACACAAATATCATTAGATTCCTCTATGTTTGTAATTATCAGTTTAGATCTCTTTTCTATAACAAGGGTATGAAAGATTTTTATTGTTACTTTTGCCTTATTTCGACATTCAATACTAGCCTTTTCATGTTAATAACTTGCTTCTTTTGAGGACAACATCAACGAGAATCTCATGAGCCTTTGCTAGCTCCAGCCTTGCTTCCATATTAAAACTATATTCAAATTGAATTACCTTAAGTTTAATTTGTTCATCAAGTAGCTTAATTTTATCAAATATTTTCAAAATTTTGTTCGGTTTTCATTACATCTCACAATATTTTAGCCATTTAAACTTACAAGTAAGAGCTTTCATTCCACGACAATTGGAATGTCCAATTATTTTTGAAAATATGTAGAATGGATGGCAATCCCACCACATGTTCTAAAACTAAATTATTTTGGGATAGAAGGAGAATCCCTAGGAAAATGTTCAAGCTATGAAGTATTATAAGAACTTTTTCTCCAAACATATTGAATTATTACCATAGCAAGTTCATCAACTAATCTTCATTCTCCAACACATTGTCAGCATTTTCTTAGACCTACCTTCTTTTCCATTTATTAGTCTAGGAAAGATCGTTTAAAGATAATAGAAGTTATATGTGGTCACAGTTATCAAAGAAGTACAAACATTCTTGAATTTCTTTCAAAATAGGAGTGGGAAGCCCCACATGCAATTAGCGTTTCCAAAACATTAAAATCTCTTACAATTATTCATGAAATGATTGAGCTCTCAAAAATTTTGATGAGACTTTGTCAAAGAGATCATCTATTAGTATTTGAGCTCTTTTCATAAGTGAATAAGTAATTAGAAAATTTTGTTCAATCTAGATGTTTTACCAAGAGTTGGGTAAAATATAATTTATCTAGTATGACCTAGCAAAAAAATCTTTCTTCGAAGTGATCCATTTGTGCTTGACTTATTACCTTCATAATCTTAAAGTATAAACTTTCTAGCTTATTGAAACAATTTTTCCTTGTGTTGCATATATGGATCTATGGAAATTCTTCGTTTAATAAGACTTTTCGGCCAACTAACTGGACTTTTATTCATTGCTTTAGCTATGTTCCATATATGGATGTTAGTGATTTTTTATTACAAATCCAACAATATAGATAATTTATGTGCTTTTCTTATTTCCAGTGATTGCATGTTTTCTTTTGAACAATACTCTATTTTTTATATGCCTACCTACTGATGACAAGGGTGAAGCCTTTGTCATTGTATTTGAAATAGCCTAAACTCATAGCTATTTCTTGAAGTTCCAAACTAATTATTTTTTTAATGTTTGGGGATCATGGAAAAGATGAGCTTTGTACAATGATGTTTTGGAACCTAAAACGAAAAACCTCTTGTCTCCTTAATCTGTGAAATTTTCTATTAAGTAAAATAATAATTCTTAGAGTTAATAATTGTGTTTTTTATTGCTTTTATTGAGCTCTATTTGATATACTTTGTTCTTCGTTGAATTCTACCATGCTTATTAAAATTTTCTTTTAATTTTTGGAAGAAGATAGATAATGGATTGGATAATTAATTGTAATCTTTTTTGACACAACTTTTGGTGTTGATTCATTTGAATATTGCTATCCTTTGGCCTACAATTACAATTTATCATTTAACATATGATTCGTAGGACTTCATTTATCAAGCTAATGCGAATCTTATACTTATCTAGCATTGGTGGTTGATTTTATATTGTTTTATTATACTAGCAGTAATGTATGTAGTGACCCTACTTGAATGTTTTTATTAAAATCCATTATTATTATCTCATTGTTTGTAGTTTATTTTTTAGTGTGTGTTAATCCTTTTCCAATTTCACATCCATGTAGACCACTACAATATATGCCCAAGTTAGGTTGATCATTGCGACATCCTCCTTGAGTAGGTTTTCAATTGATAATGTAGAAAATAAATATTCGCATTGTTGAGGAAATGGATTGGAAGAAGTTCCATTAAAACATAAATTAGTGCAAAAGAAAGTTTCAATTTTAGCCGAAAGTCAAGGTTCATTTGAGCACCCTAATTGGAGCTACATTATGTTTTAAGATCTATGAAATCCAAAACATATGTAGTATTCTTTTCTAGTGAATCAAATAAGCACATCATTGTCGATTATGCATTACACATGTATTTCATTTTCTTCTTGATGGTAAAGCATATAGATCTACATTGGGAGACTTGATGAATAGGGAGCATGCCAAAGGAGAGCCCATGTTTGACCAGTAATCTTAGGCTATGACAACAAATGAATACCTTAAGTCATTAAGGGAACATTTCGTAGAAGTTTGTATGTAATGGAGGCCATGGGTATTAACATGTATGACTTATTTAACAATTGTTAGTTATTATTTATCCTATGTCTATGAGTTTTTGGATGCAATTCGTTGGGGAATTTAGTGAAACCCTATACTTATACACTTACTTTTAGAAGGTGAGGTAGCTACTATGTCGTGAAACTAGTCATATATAATGTTTTGGGATACCCCAAATAGTCAAATATATTGGGATGACTTAATGGTTGCTTTTAGTGAATACATTATGCCAAAGTTGTCCAGGGTCAGAGTAAGAGGGACTTGACGTAAATTAGATAGCTTAGATTTCAATTGCATCTTTTTCCTTCATGACTATTATATCATATTGCACATGTGTTTAAACTAGCGACAACAAAGCATTACCATTTTATGCTTTTCATGTTGGGTCATATACCATCCCTTAAGGGGCACTTATTAACGGAGCATTTCACTAAATATAAAGGTTGGTTTCAATAGGCCAGTTTAGTGGATTTTGTAGAGCATCAGATAGATGAACATCATGAATTTAGGAAGAGCAAGGATTATGATTCTTCCACAAAAAGAAAGGTTTATTATATTTCGTGGTCATAAAAGACCAAGGAAAGCTAATTATACTAACCAACTTGCAATAATTCTAGCCTAGCTTATTAGTAGGTGTCAAAAAGTCCCTCTTGAACAATATGGTTAGAGATAAGCCATACATGTTATTTTTGTCTGATATTGCTGTTTAAAAAACATTTAAATTTTGAATAATTAGGATAAGTTGTTAGTAGTTGTGGCTTTGATGGGAGCCATATAGTGCTATGGCGAATGATTCTATAGCATGATGGGTGGTGATACCTCAAACTAGGCCCACGTATGAATACTATATTGTAAATATTTTGTTATTCATACATTCAATCCAATATAAAGTGAAATTAATATGTATGTGTAAAGACAGTTTTTTCATACATGCACAATATAGTTATAGTACACTACAATCATGTGATAAGCATTACTATTAATTGCTTTACCATGTACCACTTCAAAATGTTAGTATTATATAATACAACTATATCACATCATATGGTAAGATTTAGTAAGAAAAATCAAAATGCAAATAAACACAAAATAACAGGTGATTATACCAAGCATATTATATTTGCACAAAAGTGTATTATTGTGAAAGCTATGAGTTATTCTGGGTAACACTGTGATCATTTAGTAACAAAGAACAGGATCATACAAGTATGATAATATTAGAAGGAAAGCAATTGAAGTCCAAAGATTTGTGTCTAATGTGGTAAAGATTGTATTATATGCTTGGTGATATTATTTCACTACCATCAATTAAGATAATTACTGGGTTATGATGTGAGAAAAGTATATGCAGTGTATTTATAAAATATGTACAAATACTAGATCATACAATTATGATAAGAGGAATATTTTTTACTAAAATAATATTTTGATAAATGTACCATGTGATATGGGCATAATACTTCTATAATACAAAGTAATTGAATGAACTTGTATTTAAGTTAAGTTGCTTTTGTTTCAAGACTTACACTTAGGTTCCTTTAATATATAAAGAAAGGAAATGGCTTTGATAATTTTTGCTGCATTAAAATTTAGTCATTTTGATTATATTGTTAGCATGGTTTTCCGTGCCATGGATCTTATTAAGAGGGATTAATGTTTATTTTTCATTACTTAGTTATCCAAGAAATCCCAAGAAAATTTTTCAAGTAAATACATTGACCTATAAATGGATAGCCTACATTATTTTAATAATATGATGTATCTTTGTTTGGTTTTTGGAAAACTAATTCATTAGAATAGGTAAGAAGGCCAACCATGAGAAGCTAAGGGAAGGAAGAAGAACAACCATTGAGCAAGAGGAGGACAAATGATGTTAAGACTTTGAGGAGGAGACATATACCCTTGTAGACTTAATACACTTGAATCGCAATGATGAATGGTACTCAAGCTTTTGCTCTTAAATCTTCATAGTTTTTAAGTCAAGAAAGTGGTTAATTTGATAAAATTTCATGAAGATAGTTGTGGTTATGATTGTGATAAGTTAAGAAGGAATTTATTAAATCATGTTGAATGGTATTATTTTTTAATTAGCATAACTTAGTGATTAATTCATATTTTTTAACATGTGGTTTTGCATGACAAATGAACTATCCATCATGCATTCTTAATTGCAAGATGTAGGCTATGACTTGTAAATATAAGCTTGCTCAGTTGTGATCTCCTTGTGACCAAAAAGTTTGAGAGTTTTTTATGAGATTGCGTTAGAGACACATTTATTTATAGCTTTACAAAATATTTTTAATACCGCACATATTCTTCAATATAGGCTTTGTCAAGTATTTATGATGGAATAATTTGATTACAAGTTGGTTAAATTAAAGATTGTTTATTTGGGCATGTAAATTAAAAATTTGAGTTTAGAATGTCATCTATTTGTTTTATTTCTAAATTAATTGAGGCATCACTACTTTGAATTGTGTTTAGAAAAATGTTTCAATGAAAGCCTTTATTATCTCATGAAAATTCATGCAAAATGTGTTTAGTTTAGCATAAAAATTATCCTTGTAATGTTTTACCTGTGAAAGAATTGATTCATGATTAACATAACTCTTCACTTTAGGCATTACAATATATTTTTCTATATAAAAGAATGATAAAATTAATATCTTTAATTTTCTTATGTATTTATATGTAGGATGATAATTTTAGTATGATTTTATTAACATGCTTCTTTAAATCTTTATGGAAGAGCTATATGTAAAATTTCCAATTTGCATGCCTAAAGATTTGGCTAAACAAAATGCATCGTATGTTCGATCAAAACATATGAAGTTGAAAGCCACTTTATTTTTAAAATATGTTGTGGAAATCATTGACTAAAATCATTAAAGAATATAGATAATTCTTGTGATTATTAGAGCTTGATGCTATCTGGACACTTATTTGCAAACACATGTGTTTATTTGCTAGGTTATTGGATATAAAACTTCATTGTATATGGAAATTAAATTTCATGCTCACATGTTGATTTTTTTAAATGCTAATCTATATATAAAAAAGTGTGATGAACATATATATCTAGCTTGAGCATAACAATATGTTGAGGACATATGCCTATGATTTTAAGACAATGTTAAGATATGGTAAAATTCTATTTTATGGAAATTGAAAGCTATCCAAGGTCTTGAACTTTAGAAGGGAGTTTAGAAACATAGGTAAACCTTAGAAATTCTTATGTGCCAAGCATCTCTCTTCATTAAATATGCTTGGGAAGCTCAAAGCATGGCTTGATTAAGTTATTTGAGTAATGTGCTTAAGTGCTTATGTAATCTTAGATTGCTTATTAATAGAATATGGCACTCAGTTTTTAGATGAAAAGTGTGACAGGGCTCAAGTTTCAACCTTGAAAGATGGTTATGTTGGTTAAGATCACAATTGGGTAGCAAAGTGAATTTTGTTGTGGCTATGAGTTCTAAGGCAATAGATGGGCTTTGATTAATAAGTTTTGGTAAGAACTTATTGTAATTTTTGGATTGGTGTTTAATGAGATCAAGTTTCATAGAAAAACATAAATAATGTTACAAAATATTTGTAACATAAGGTTTCCAAAGGAAAAGTGGAAAAACATTGTAGCTAAGACTTTGCGTAAACATATGTAAGCCAATCATTACTTTAGTTTAGAATTAAGATTTAGATAATGTTGAAGAAATAAGTCATAAAAGATCTTAAGATTGGAAATAGGTTAATACCACTTAGTGTACTTTCACGAATGTTATGTATAAGGCCATTCTTTAGTAAAAAAATCTATAAGAGCCTTGGAAGAATGATAGGAAGCTCAGGTTAACCCTTCAAGATGTGCTAGCCATGATGAAATAGTTAAGCAAGTTTATCTCTTTAGATAAGCCATTATCTTAGTGTGATTTATTTTTTAGGACTTTAACTGACCCTAATTATGCTCTTAGGTAATGAGTCAACCTCTTTGATAGTGACCTAGAGGTTGTGATTTGTTTATGAATAGCATTTAAGGAGGGTGTGGAGGCATATGTTGCCTACAATGCATGAGAGTCACTAGTTGTATTCCTTTTATTTTAGACTTTTTTGTTACAGCATCAAATTATATGGATTGTAGTGGAAGTCATATGGGTAACAAAATCAATTAGTGAAATTGTCCAAAGTATCTTATTATAGAAAATACAAAGTATCCGAATTGTAGACTAGGAGATCTCAGATGAATGATTTAGGCATTACATGAAACACTAATGTAACTAGATAATTGATAATAACCCTAGAAAATTTAGTAGGGGTTTGAAGGAAAACTTAAGTGGTCTCAATTAAGGGATGAATAACTTTAGATTGTTGATAAATGCTTGAGGGAGCATTAAATACTTAAGAGATTTAGTTGAGATATAGAAATTCTAACATCTATGGTTTAACTTTTGGGAACTATAAAAATATTTTGTTAAAAATAAATATTGATAAGAATGGTGTCATTTTGTCATTAAAATGATTTATTTTTAGATAACAAATGCATTTAGTGGAGCATAAATCATGGACCCTCTCATAGGTGATAAGTAGGTTAGACATTTTTGCTCACCTAATATAAGAGTGTTAGATAATGTGGTAATAAAGATAATTAATGCTAAGTGGCATTTGTATATGAAGACTTCAGAAGGAAATATTATATATTTATTTCTATGGGTAATAGATGGTTTGCAATGATATATGTTTCGTAATACATGTGGTTATTAAGGACTTCGAGAACTTTGACATATAGCCCGCATGACAACATTTCCATGCCTGATGTTAGAACATATAATGCGATTGGTGTTAGAGACGTTGCTTTCACCGACTTTGTTTTGTGAGAGTACCAGATTAAAGGTGAAGAATTTTACACCTAATTATTAGCAAAATTGTCCTTTTGCAAAGACAAAATATAAATTGATATTTAAAAAAAATAGAGACTACAATCAATTTATGGAGTGTATCACCCATTTTAGTTGCACAATTTTTTTTGATATTGAAATATATTGGATTGATCACCCAAAACACACTCATGTCAAACAAGCTTGGTAGTAGCATTTCATCACTTCATTAAAAATTATATTTTTGCACAAAATAGAGAGTATCTCTATTTATAAAGATTTCAATTGTTTGGGAAAGCAAAGTTATATATTTTGAAGTTTAAAATGAAATTTTATAATACACAAAGTCAACTTAAATAATAAAATAAGTACTTTGAATTTTGCCAAGAAGCTTTACACTTAAATCTACAAAATTAATTAATATAATAAGTTGTAAAATTGGAAAATGCAATTAAGGAGATGGTCTAGTGAGTAGAGAGGTAGTTTGTGACAAAATAAATATGGTCTAGATGGTGAGGTAGGTGAGTGATGTTGGGTTTAGAAGATTCATGGATCATTTATCATATCTTGACGAGTCAGCATGTCTTTATGAATCAACATGGGTTAAACAGGTCAACAAGTTGAAAGGACTAGGACAGGTTGAGCTTGGCATGTGGGTCAATGCAATTAGCACCAAAAGCTGGTGATGCTATCAAATGGTACTAAAAAATAGTTGGAAACTAAATTTTAGGCATCTGTGAAGTCTTTCTTAACAAAAATTTTCACCAGTAGAATTATGGGGTTACCAAATGGATGTCTTGCACTTATTTTAATGCTAAAAATTCTAAAACTCTATCAATTAATCTCCGAAATACTTATACTATAGTGTACATACATAAAACTTGATCAACTAATGAAAAAAAGAAATATGCAATAAAGAAATATCAACAATAATTTACTCCCATTATTTTAATGCCCTCATATAATAATGAGAAGTCATGGAGTCATGTTTGGCATGCTTGTGAGTTTGGACAAGGCAAGTATTACTCAAAGTGTGACATTTACGTTGTGTAAGGGATGAAGCTACATTAGGTTTCTTTTACCAAAAGTATAGTCAGAAACTTTGTGGGATCTTTCTTTAATATCATTTCTCAGGGCTTGTAATTCCCCTAAAGGATTTTCAAAATTTATCTATTTTTTGCAAAAAGTAATCCTTGAATTTATGTATAAATGTCGACCTAAAGCTGTTGCTGTTTAATTGTTGTTGCATCAAAGTTTTTACAAGATCACAGTTCACTCTCCCTGTGGTAGGCATCACCCCACATCATCTTTGACATCGTCAATTGAAGAATTAATCAGTTTGAAAATATGCACACACTGTTAACGAAGATAATTCATAATCATAGGCTAGGACATTTATGGGAGAAAAAACTTCATTACTTCCTTAAGTGTAATAATTAATTTATCCTGTATCTCCTTACTAGTACTTGTTATGTGTATGGCAAGATAATCAATTAGTGTTAAGGTATGGCTACGTGTTAAAAATATATTTTAAAACTTTTAATAATTTCAATAGTTGAATCACCTCATGAAATGGATTTTATAAAAGATTATCATCTACTCCTTCAACTGGTCAATTAAAACTTTTTTTAATTAAATTTTAAGTTCAATAATAGATCAATTATAAATGTGGTCCATTGTAATTTTGTAAAAAGAAACATGTATTTTGTTTAACTATTTTTATTTGATGGTGGATTGATCTTAAACCATAAATGCAATGAGTACAAAGGTTTGTTCAAATGGGGTATCTCTTAGATGATAAGTCATTAAAATCCTTGCTCTAATACCATAAGTTTTACATTGAAGGACTCAAGAAGATGGGGAATTTTTTTTATAATACATTTTGAAAATCAGAATACAAAAATGCAAACATGGTTCAAATTGTAACATGTCAAATTTACCCAAATTACAATAATGAGAAATGAGAAAAAATGTCTTAAACAAAGGCTACTAAAAAACTTTTTGGTGGTTTGTTTTCTCACCAATGAGCAATCATCAACCCTTGATCTATTTTGATTTTTTTCGATTTTTTCCTTTCATTCTCTTGCCATTGTTTGTAGAGAAATGATGCAAGTTGTGTCTTTCTATGAAGCATAAGAGGCAAACTCCCGTCTAAGTTTTTTCAAGGATCAAACTCGTGCCATCATGAGTTTTATTTAAAGCTCAAAATGTAACTTTTCTTAAGGTTTTCCAAAAGTTAGAAACTTTATAACTTTGTTTTAAGGAACAAATTCAATCCATTATAGCTTACAAAAATTTGAAAGGGAAAGCTCTTAGTTTTCTTCTTAGAGTTGAATGACAAATTTACCTAATTTTATAATTTATTTAACTATCAGACCTAGGATTTTAGCAAATTTTTTTCATGAAAACCCCTGGTATATTAAAACCTATATACCTATCAATTTACTTGCAAATCAAATCATTCACTTTAATGGGTTGACTTTAAACTTACAAGCTATGATGCACTAATTTGACCATCATGCTTATAACATGCCACCAAAAATGAACCACGTTCTTTCAGACGCTGGTTTCAAAATCTTTTTAGGATCTTCTCACCCCAGGTTATGTGACTTGCCAGTATACAATGGCTTCCATTTGATACAAGAGAAACCTTTGCATTAGTGATACATGTTATAATGCTAATGCTATCATATAAATCATAGATATCCAAACCCATAATCAATAACATAAAAGCCAAAAATATCTATGTCTAAAATGACCCCCTCACAAAAAGCTTAGCCAAAAATATGATATAATTATGAAAATGCTTGCCTATAATAGTAACATAACTTATATTAATCATGAAATATGAGTAGATATGTCATCCAATTAATCTGCAAACTTTATTACTTCGTTATTAAGCTCCTTAGTAACTATTACCAACTAGGACTTACAAAAGTGTAAATGGGATTTATTTTGGGAGTCAATTAGGGAATCTTAGAGTTATATGTAAGACATACAATAAAATGGTTATATATATATACATATCAATCTATAAGTAAATGGGATAATAAACATCAAGCACAAAATCTCATTAATTGTATCTCTATATTGTGAGTTAAGTTGATGCTTGAAGTTCTGATGCAACAAAATAGATGAAAAGTGCTCCATAAATGATACAATACTCCTTCAGTACTCATTAAACTTATAACAAGAGCTTGCTCTACTATTTCACCACCTGAGTTAGCCTTCCTCAATGCATGAACACCTCAAAATATATCCTAAAAAATCATCTATTTCAAGGGGGACCTTGGGTGCAAATTTTCCCAAATGGGATTGAACGTACAACTTGCACTCAAGCGAACTTGGGGCATCTTATGACTGATCTAGCTCACCCAATACATGCTCAAAAAATAATGAAAAATTTTCAGCTCCATTCTAGTGGTGTAGCAATATCTAAGTTACATATATTTTGTTTCAGATGCACAATATTATCCATCTCATCTTGTTTATGTTTTTAACACACATCAAATTAATGCTCTATTAGCTTCATTCCAACCTTTATTTATTAATTATTAGGAGCAAGTTTTGTTCCCTTAAAACAAAACTAGGTACCTATGGTCATTTCAAACCTAAATTAGGTATTAAGAGTATAATGAACTCTATAAGTATCATAAGGTTTTCTATTAAACTTAAATCAACCATATGAGGTATTAAAAATCACCTAGGTACCAAATAGTTTTTTAAATCCTAAGTGAAATACCTTGAGTAATTATGTGTTTCATACTTCAAATCAACCATCTAGGGGACAATCAACACATGTTTAAATTAGGTTTTCCTCTAAACCCTAAATAAACAACCTAGTGTACCAAGCCCTTCATTTTCCAAAGGCCTGATTCTTTGGAACCATAAAAAGCTCACCAAGTGTTAATAACATTAGTCTAATCACAAATCCTTTAATTAGCAACATCCTTAATATAAAAGATAATTGTGGTTCTATCCCAAAGCAATACTTGTCTCTCATATGTTTATGAAATGTCTTAACTAGTAATATGCCCATTTCCTTATACTAACTAAGCCTTTCATATATAGAACATCATCTTATAAGATTACAAAAGAACCTCAAGTATTTTCTAACTCTAATTAGGGATCAATCAAATGATAGTAACAACTATAAATCTAGTACCATCCATGTCCTCAAGTGCTCCTAGCAAAACCCAATCCTTTTTTGAAACAAACTATGTCGTTAATCGACCTAGCAATGTTTTGTGGATAGATGTAGCCTTTCAAAGCTTTATAACAAGAAATTTAGGGCTATGTTTACATTAGAAGTCAATTATATTCACATAAGGTGATAAAGTCATCTCTCATATGACTTAATAGAGACTTGTCCAAAACATCCAATGAATATCCAAGGAAAGGAAACACATTGCTATAGGAGTCCTTATGGTTTCGCTATGTTTTTCAAGTATTAGCATAATGTTTATAGAATGATATTAGTTCAATTGAGGACAAAAATTCTTCTGGTAGTTTTTTGGTAAAGGAATCACTATTATGAATCAATAATATCATGCCATAATTCTTTTTATTCAAATGATACACTTGTGCATTTCCTTTGTTAAATCTCACTTATGCATTTTTTCACTTCATTTAGGTTAAATTTGAAAGGCAAAATTGAACAAAAATAATTCTTTTATTGTAATTATAATATATATATATATATATATATATATATATATATATATATATATATATATATATATATATATATTTATCTATATATTTAGCCAAACTCCAACACTGATCCAAGTGCAAAGCACTAATGATATTCAAGTTCTTGTGGGATTGGGAAGCCTCGAGTTAGAATATTTTTGGTACAAGTACGGTCAAGTCCCTTCATTGTGATGGTGCAAGAATCAAACCTTATGGGATCAGGTAAAGGAAGTGTTAGCTAAGCAAAACTTCAACAAATGTGCAACATTTTGAGTTGGTCACACATATGTTAAACATGTAGTAAATAACAGGCATAAAAGATGAAATCCCATACCAATAATGGCATAGAAAATAAAATTTTTGCTCACAATATCTTGCACAAAATGTAGAAAATATTTAATAAATTTCCATGTCGAAATAATTTGTTTTCCCATGTCAAACAGCTCAGTGCCAACAGGCATGAAGTTCCATAAATTGGTCATTGATTGGATGACTACGAGTTCACTTGCTTGTAAGCATTGGTTCAAGGATCCATTTTGATGAAAAAACTTCTATCATTTTTATCAAAAAGAAGAATTCTTTTTGCCTTATCAATTAACCTTTCATTGGATTTGGAAACTCATACTTCTTCAATTTGAATTCTATGATTTGGGTCATTCTCTCTTTTACTATTGATTATTCTAATGTTACAGATTGAATCTAACATGATCAGATGGCATAAATTTAATCCTATTTGATCCAACCATCCATAATTTTTTCTGTACATTTATTGATCTTCTGGCCTAGTTCATCTCCAATTGGATCCAGTTACTTTAATTGATCCAATGTAATGGCTAATTGACTAGTGGTTCATTTTGTCATAGCAAAAGTTGTTTGGAAGAATTTTTTAAGCTATTGTGGTTGCTTATAAAATAATTTTTTCTTGGCTTTTTGACTACTTTGACCAAACATTTTCTGTATGGATCCAACCATTTTGAATCAAAGGGCTAATGAACATGATGAAAACTTTGAGATCTGAATGGAGCATTACATAATATTCCATTTTTGTAAAATCTTTTGACATCCTATAATGGCTTAATCCTATATGAAATTTTGTATATTTCCAACTTTGTGTAGCACTTTGTTGTAGCTGACTTCTCTTCCTAATTTTGAGATCATTTTCTCTTATTCTATTACTAAAACTTATTAG
This sequence comes from Vanilla planifolia, assembly GCA_023846275.1. Taxonomy (NCBI): domain Eukaryota; kingdom Viridiplantae; phylum Streptophyta; class Magnoliopsida; order Asparagales; family Orchidaceae; genus Vanilla; species Vanilla planifolia. The sequence continues at coordinate 9,963,845 of CM043872.1, read as the reverse complement.
AAATTGAATATTTTTATTTAAAGTTTTTTTCCTTAATATAATTTTCTTTATTTTGGTAATGTGACCCAACATTTTTGAAAGCTTGAGATGAGTTTTATCTCGTTGAAGAACAAAATTGGGCTAGAGCTCACAAAATCTTGGGTTATAGTTAAAACAACAAAAGATAGTAGGATGGAGGTGAATTGTAAGGAAAAATCTCAAGTTGTAATGACATATTCGAAGATTTTTAGTATAAAGTAAAATAACAAAATCAAAGGAAAAACTTGAATTATTGTGACAAATTATATAAGAAAGTTGAACTCCAAGATACTTAGATGATTGTGTTTATTATTCAAAATGAAGAAATCAAGTATAAATCAAAATTCCTCACAAAGTGTGTTAGAACTCTCGAAACAAATAACTAAATAAATATTAAAACTAATATTTAAGTGATAGAACTCATTGAGAATATTTCAAACACATTTACTTCTTCTTCATCAAACAAAGTTCGAACTATTACGAATTATGAAAGCAATTAACCATTTACATAATAAATTGCTATTTGTAATATTATGTAAATAAATATCAAAGGTGAAATGATACAAGCCGAAGCAATATAATATAAGGAAATCGAGGCAATTTAAAGTTCACAAAAAGGAGAATTATTGTTTTGTTGTAATCTCAAAAAATCTAAGCATAATATTGGATGAAATGAGATGAAATTTAATTCCAAAAGACCAAAGAGATTAGAGATAAAGTGAAACTTGTTTAACCATAAAATTAATTATGAATCAAAATGTTTCATAAATCATGAAAAAATAGTAAAAACCATAATTAAAAATATCAATATGTATACTTATGTTAACTCTAATGATTTTATTTTAATATTATTTAAATATATCTATAAGTTAAATAAGGTGAATTAAAGGAATATAATATAACATAATCAAAGATTTGTAAAGCCCATTTATAAAATATTTATAGTTTTATAGAAATATAAAAAAAATAAAAGTCAAATATTAAACAAAATAAGAAAAAGTATATGGCAATTTCTTCTCCATTATACTAAGGAGATCATCCATTACATCATCAATCATTAATAAGATGCAAACATCTCTCACAATGCCTACCCAAATCTTATAAAATTAAATATGTCAAATATAAAAGAAAAATACTTAATTTAATATATCTCATTGAGTTTGGTTAAAAAAATGTTTTCTTTAGGCTCTATTAAACTTTAAATTTCATTACTCTAAGTTAGAAAATTAATTCAACATAATTAATAATAAACTATCATTTTAATTTTATGTGAATATATCTAAGGTAGAGTAAGATAAATTGAAGCAATGTATATTTCCAAATCAAAGAGATGTAATGGTCATACGATAGGAGAATTACATTTTCATAGTAATATCTCCCAGCAAACAAAACATTTGAAGAAATATGTTAAATTTTATGGAAAGATTTCATTCCAAGGTATTGAAGACATTGAGTGCAACATTCTAAATCATCCAACACTATATGAATCAAAATATCTCATAAAATATTCAAGAATCATGGAGAATAAGCTTTTTATACGCATAAAAATAAATACTTAGTTTGATAGAGCTCCTTAACATGATTCCAAGGTTATATATTTTTTATCAACGAGATCTCATTTGTAATTACTTTCAATTACCAAAGCTCATAAAATCAATAATAAATTTCATATTTTTGGTATTAAGAAAAGATGTAATAAAGTAAAAAATGAGCAAAATTAAAGTGATGTAATATAACAAAATAAAAGTGACATAAATGTCACATAAGATGAAATTTTGAGTTTTGTATTAATATTACAAATTTAATAGACAAAAGTTGGAGCAAAGTGTTAAATTGTAAGAGAAATAAGCATTCAAGAAACTAAGAAAATCATCCACAAGTAACAAACTAAAATTTTACATTTGGTAAGAACTAAAATATTTTAAAAAATGTGGCACAAGTTGTTAAAAAATTAAATGTTTAAAAATATAAGAAGTAAATTTTTATTTTGAAAGGCAGTTTAGATGATTCAATTGACAATTGGTTCTCCTTAATGAATCATGCTTGAAATTACAATGAATTACCGAAGTGAATAGCCATAAATAATAATAAATTAGTGCTTTAACATTAAGTAAACGTATAATAAAGCAAAGATAAGCGAAATTGAAATAATGTAATATTACCAATTGAAGATGATTTTAAGGTTGCATGAGAAGAGAATTATAATTTTATAGTAATATAACTTAATTAAAGTAAAATAATTGAAGATATAAGATAAATTATTTAAGAAAGATAAACCCTATGATGCTAAGAAGATTGAGTGTAACATTCTTGATCATCAAATTAGTTATGTAGCCAAATTTCTTATAAAAGAGAATATTTAATTGGATAAATCAAGTTGAGACGAGTGCAATGATATGTATTTCATCTCGATCAAGTGTCATTTAGAGTTACCTTGAATTGCAAAAATAAATAAACATAAATTATTATAAATTACTTTTTAAAATTAAATTAATATATATTAAAACAAAAATGACAAAAATAAAAAAGAAATATAATAAAACCAAATCAAAGTGATGTAGAACTCCAATGAGGTGAGATTTAATATTATTTAGTAATATAACAAGTCAATGAAAAAACATTAGAAAAATTGAGACAACTTTTATGAGTTAGTTTCCTTCCAAAATAATTTATCCATTTTCCAAAATCTATTTTGTTTCATTTCGTTGTACTTCATTATTTCAATTTTTCACATTCTTAATTTAATATATTTTTAATTTAAAAGCTTAATTTTCCTCACTAGCGACCTTTACATTACATAGATTTAGTTGTATTACTTCACTTAAATTATTAGATTTAGTTTTCATAAATTATTACTTAATATTAAAATAATAATTTATTTTTATTTATGCCTTTCTACATTTGGCATTTGGTAGTAACTCCTCACTTGGCAAGATAAGGAAAAAAAGTATATCTTCATACTCATTTCAATTGGCTCCATGAAATTAGCATTGTATTTTTCAAAACTTTGGATATTTTATCTTCTGTTTTGGGCATATTCTATGTGACCTTTTGATTCATGCTTCATTTGACAAAATAGGATATTACACTAGATCTAGATAATATCTTGGAATGCGACTTTCTTAAAAAAATTTTCATTTCTTTAAGAGTTTCACTTTTATTTTGTTATATTTCCATGAAACTCATATTCACATATTCGTGGGCATTATATTGCATGGATATTTCAAGTTATATTTTTAAAACTTTCCTCACTTCATCTTTACCTCTAATTTACTTAATATTGAACAAATAATTTATAGTAATTTAGGAATATTTACTTTGATAATTAATAAAAATTCCAAATCAGGTTTTATTGAGAACACATTAATGCCTTTAACTCTTCACCGTGTGCTATGTCTAATAAAATATTATTTTTTATATCTTTAAGTATGTTTTCCTCACGTTTTGCTTGACTTACAAGAAATTTAGAATCTTAAATGATTTGCTAGTGGCAGATGTTTTTACATCATTTAAAATTTATACCATTTATTAAACAATTTTTGTTTGATTTTGTCACATATAATGTTAATGTAAATCTCCTCCCTTTTAATCATTACTTCTCGCTTATTTGGCTACATTATATAACTTTTGATTTTCTCATTTTTTCAGAAATAAATACTCAGTAAATATTCAGAAAACACATTGTTAGACATGTTTGGATGTGTGTATCATTTTAAATCTTCCATTTTTCATATTTTTCAATAAGGTGTTGACATAGTTTATCAGATATTTTAATTTAAACATAATTTCACAATTAAAGATGTCACACATGATCTCCTTAATATATTCTAATGCAACTTTCTTATATAATTTATAAGTTGTATTCAAAAGTTTTATTTGATTTTGTTACACTACTTTACTACGTTAATTCTCCTCTTGTGTGAGATTTACCCCACATTGAATTAGACATATTACATTACTTTAATTTATCCCTTTGAGGATTAATATGTTCTTACATAATTTAAAAAAAATAATTTATTAGTATTAATGTGTATTTACTTTGGTAATTCATGCTAACACTTAATGAGATATGATTGAGGTGACATGAACATCATTGGTCTCATCTCGATGAGTACTAACTAATTAAATATTTAGTTTTATAAATTATAAATATTCTATTTTCTATGGTTTTGGTGCTCTTTTGGAGAAAGTTTTATTCTTACCTAATTTAATTATCAAGGTTGTAACATAGATCTCTTCAGTTTTTTTGAATGCAACCGTCTCACAAAATTTATGTCAGTTTTTCAAATTATTTCTTTAACTTGTTTGTCTTGCTATGAATCTCTAATTGTCCTCTCACGTGACCTTTAATTTGATTTGGTTAAATTATTTTTTGATAATATATCTCATTTCAACTTTTAACCCATAAACATAATATTTCAAAATACTTCTTTATTATTGAAGTTATTTACTTTTTTCATTAACATGAAACTTAAACCAAGTCCTACTGAGTGGAAATAAACTTTGTTGGACACTAGTCAATGACCTATATTAGTTTTAATATTAATTTCTATTCTTTTTTCTATGGTTCACACATGCTTTACCACATTATGATTCCTACCTAGTTTGATGATTGAGGATAGTACGTACAATCTCCTTAGAGTCTTGGCAAGCTACATTCCCATAAAAGCTATCCCATTTAATCAAATTTTATCGTTTCAATGGTTAATTACTATATAACGCCAAATCTCAATTTGACCTTTACAATGCTTCCATTTTGTTATACCATATTTCATCAAATACTCTAATTTTTCTTTTAGTATAAATATATATATATATATACATATATATATATACATATTTAAATTTTAATAAAATATTAATTTATTATTTTTTTTTCTTATTTAAATTTATAATTGATAGTAATTGTAAAGGTGATTTAATAAAAATAAAATAAACATTGTTGGAATCCTTTTTATGAGCTCTTCCTTATTAAATATATTTTTAAATATTTTAATATTTTTTCTATGATTTTCTTTTTACTTTTTATAAGATATTATTTTTTGGCGTAATTTGATGATTGATGATGTTACACTTAAGGTCATCATTATCTTTGAATATAACTTATTCATGTTGTTTATCTAATTTCTTAATGTTTTTTTAAATTTATGTTCATAATTTAATATGAAACACAAAGCCATCATATATGTCCTTTGCTTCACTTTGATTTTTTAATGATTTGTTTCTTCAAGTCTTTGCATTGATTTTGTAATTTCGATATGAAATTGTAAACTTTCTCTCATGTGACCCTTAAAATGCTTTAATTTGGATATATTATATTTCATAAATTTATCTTTTTAACTTTGATATTTATTTATATAATATTAAAAGTATAATTTATTTTTATTTATCCATATTTTATTGGTTAATTCAATGTAACTCATGACAAGTTATGATCTAGGTTGAACAAGTGTCAATGTACCAATCATGTCAAGCTCTATAAAATCTAATTAAAAATTTTATATTATTAAATATTTTTCTTTATTTTTGAAATATAAAGAGTTGTGATACGTTAGAAAATAAAATAATTAAAACTATACAAAAAAAGTAATAGTTAATTACATGTAACACATCTTATTTTACATTAATTATTCCTCCTCTACAACTAGTGTAAATTAGAACAAAAATTATAAATAATAATTAAATATTATTTTAATATAACGTAAATTTGCTTTAAAGCTAAATAATATAAATTGAAGCCGATTAACGTATTGAAGTCAAAGAGATGTAGTAGTCACTCGAGAGCGGAATTAGAGTTTATATAAGAAAATAAAAACATAAATTTGAGCAAATGGGATGCATATTAAGGGAAAGTTACACTACAAGATACTTAGAAGGTTAAGTATAAAGTCCTTAATCATAAAATTAGATATTAATATTAAATTCATACCGGTCATAGAGACCTTATAATTTGTTTTCAAAAATACAAAAATATTTAATTAAATAAAGCAACGAACCAATCAACATTTTTTCTCTTCCATTGAAACTCTTTTGAAATTTCAATGGATTGCAAGAAATAAATATGCATAAATAATAATAAATTTTAATTTTAATATTAAGTAAATATATATTAATTAAAAATAATTTAAATTTAAGAAATAGAATAAAATATTTTTGAAGTAATTCAAAAGTCATGCAAGAGGAGATTTAGAGTTATATTCAAATTTTACCAAATTAAAGCAAAATAGTTCATATGTTACATTCATAGCCATTAAATGAGAAATAAATTAAATTATTTTGATAGAGCCCATGAATGCAACTTAATTGAAGTTAGTTTCTTCTTGAGTGAATTACCAAATGGGTGAAAATCTAATCAAATTAACAATTGAAAATTTAATTTATATATATAGATATATATGAAATTTTAAATCAAGTAAATTGGAACAAAGTAATTTAAATAAATCAATGCAATGAAGATATTGCACCAAAAGAAATTTATAATGGTATAGTAGTAAAATAAAATGAAAGTGAGCTTTTCAAAATTTAGATAAGTTATATAAGAAAATTGCTTATTGAGATACAAAGGAGATCTATTCTAATATCATATATCATCAAATCTTGTATAAATTAAAATATGTCATAAAGAATATCAAAACCCTTATAATTAAAATTATTAAGAAACTAAAAAAATTAATATTTTGCTACATAGAGGTCTACAAAATGATGCAGTGATGTTTACTTTTCCTCCAATAATCATCTTGTGGAATTACTATGAATTAACAATGTAAATAAACATAAATATTTTTGATTTATTATCTTAATCTCTTAAAGGTATATAATAAAACTTAAATAATATAAATTGAAGCAATATAATAAAACAAAGTCAAGATAATTTAAAGGTCACCTAATGGGAGAATTTGAGTTCTTTGTAATGTAATGGAAGTAGAGTAAAAATTTTGAGTAAAGGAAAAACATTGTATGAGAAATTGGCATTTCAAAGACCTGAGAATATCAAGTATAACATCTTTGATCATCAAGTCATTTATGAGTTAATATGTTTGGTGAAAAAGCATAAACAATAGAAAATTATTATTTTAATGTTCAATAAATATTTCAAAGAAAAAATAAGATACATTTAGCTAATGTAATAAAAATAAAGTTATGGAAAACATTTCATTCAATGACATAAATTATACTGTAATGTTGCATTTGAAGTTATTAAGGAGATTAAGTGAAACTATTTCAATCATCAAATATGACATAATCAAATTGTATAGCTAAGCATACCAAAATGTTAGAAAAAAAAATAATTTTCAAATATAAAAAATAATTTTTAATATGCAGCTCATTTAGATAATTCTAAGAACATTTGTTTTGTCTCAATTGGATCACATTTCAAAACAACTAAGAATTAACAAATTAAATATGCAAAAAAAACTAAATTTTTATTTTAATACTAATTAAATATATATTAAACTTAAAGTAGACAAATTAAGTCAATGCAATATATCCCAAAGATGATTTAATTATCACATGAGAGAAGATTTGGAGTAGCATTGTAATGCACCAAAATCAAAGCCAAATTTTGAAGAAATATGAGAAATTTTAAGGGGACATTGCATTTCAAAAATACTAAGAAGATTGAGTATAACATCCTTGATCACCAAATCATATATGAATAAAAAGATTTAGCAAAGTTTGCTAAAAGTCTATAAAAAAAGCATTCAAAAATATACAAATAATTTTGTAATGGATACAACTTGTCTAGACAGGTCATATGATATTTGTTTCAACTTGATTAGACCTCATTTTGATTTATTACAAAATACAAAAGTAAATTTTCACAAATCAATAAAAATATATATTAAATCTAAAAATGTGATATATTGAAGAAAAGTAACTTAAACAAACTAAATTTGTCATATGACCATAAGAGACGAGATTTAGTGTTATTCAGAACTAAGAAAAATAATAAAGAAAAGTTGCATTCCAAGTGAGAAAAGAGATTGATGTATTATCATTGATTGTTAAATCTTCTACAAAGTGAAACGTCTCATAAAATTAGACAAAACCTAAGAAACTAAAGTTTTTAAGATTATAAAAGTGAATATTTGATTTCACAAAACTTATCAAGGTTAGTTTTATCTTGTTTGTGTCTCCTTAATGAAACTCATTTTGGAATTACCTTTAATTAGTAAAGTAAATAATCATAAATAACTCTAAATTAGTTTTTAAACATTTTGTAAATATATACAAAGTTTAAAATGATATACATTGAATTAATATAGTATAACCTAAGAAAGTAACCAAATGATTACGTAAGAGGAGAATTTAACTATCATAGTAATATAATGAAATCAAATAAAACAAATTTTAGAAATGAGATTAAATTTTTTTGAAAAATATCGTTAACATTAGTGCAATGATATGTGTTTCTTCCCAAATGAACCAATGAAATCTTACAAAATCAAACAAAAAAAATTTGTTTAACATGATAAATTATATGAGAAAGTTTTAGTGAAAGGAACTAATAAGTTAATGTGTGACATCCTTGATTGTCAAATATTGTAAAAATGAAAATGTCTCATTGAATATGCAAAAAAATTTCAAAATTAAAAACAAAATTCTTATTTTCATAAATCTTAATAAAAAAAACCCAACCATATTTGATTCTTCTTAGTCAAACATCATTTGGAGTTACTATGAATTAATAAAGTAAATGACCATAAATAAAAATAAATTATTATTTAAATATCAACTAAATAGATTTTAAAGTTGAAATGAAAAAAGTGAACCAACGTAACAGAACCAAAACCAAACTATGACAAAGTTACATGAGAGAAAATTTACAGTAACATAGTAATATATCAAAATCAAAGAAAAACCTTTCGATGAATAAGATAAATTGTGTAGAAAAGTTGCCATAATAAATATTAAGTGGATCGAGAATTGCAAAGTAGATTGTCAAATTTTGTTTGAAACACAATATCTAATAAAGTAAGCAAAAACTCTAGATTGTCAAATAATGTTTTATTCATCTCAATTGGACCACATTTCAATTTAATTAACTAAACCAAAGTAAACACCAATAAATGAAAATAAATTATTATTTCAATATTAAGAAAATAAAATGCCTAATATGAAATGTAATATATTCTAGCAAAGTAATATTACTATACCCAAGTGATGTGCAGTTTATATAACAAGATATTTGAAGTAACATAGTTATATAATTAAGTCAAAGTAAAAACTTTCAAGAATGAAAGATAAATTATAAGAGAACGTTACATTCCAAGCGAGAAAGAATATAAAATATAGCATCATGAATCATCAAATCTAGTATGAATCAAAATGTCTCACAATGCAAAATAAAACCATTGGAAAAAAATATTTAAAAAAATCAAAAAATCAATATTTTATTGAATAGGTTATTGAGATGAGTCCAATGATATTTGTTTCATCAACATCAAACCAAGTTTGGAATTACTTTCAATTATCAAAGTAACAAAATATAAATAATTATAAGCAAAAAATATTAAAGTTAAGTTAAATTGAAACAATCTAATAAAACCAAATCATGGAGAAGTGTAGGTCAAAATAAAAAAGAACTGGACTTTAATAGTAATATAGCAGATATTAAAGTCAAACATTTGAATAAATAAGATAAGTTACACAAATATATTTCAAGAAATTAAAGAGGTCGAGTATCAAGTCCTTGATAATCAAATAAGGTACGATTCAAAATATTTCACATAATAGGCTAAAAAGCCAAAAATTAATTATTTTAAAATATAATAAAAATATTTAATTTAATAGAGCTTCTTATGAAGACTCAACCATCTCTTTTATTTCAATCAAACCTCATCAGGCATTAGTATGAATTGCTAAAGCAAATAAGAAAAATGAAAAAGAAATTATTTATTTTTATTAAGAAAATATATTCAAGGCATAATGGCATAACCAAATCAAAGTAAAGTATTTGATTAAATGATGTAAATAATCCAAAAATGGTGAATTACAAGACACAATGAAGATAAAGTATAACATCCTTAATAATCAAGCTAGAAGCCAAAATGCCTCATAAAGGAGTCAAAATGACAAAAACGTAACAATTCAATTTGATGGATGCCATCGAGGTAGACCTCATGACATTTATTTTCATCACAATTAGAACTCATTTAAAATTACAAACAAATCACCATAGTTAATAACTACAAATAATAAAAATTATTATTTTAATATGAAATAAATATATATTCAAGCTAAAATGATAAAAATTGAATTAATGTAATATAGCCAAATAAAGGAAACGCAAAAGTCGGACCATAATATATTTATAGTTGCGTTGAAATATTAGGAAATCATTATGAAAAATATGAATAAGTGATATAACTTTTATGTGAACATTACTTTCCAAAATAAACTGGAGATTGATAGTAAAATAATCGTGAGCTAAATAAAAAAGAATTTAAATAACTCCTAAAGCAAGCTAAAATTCTAGAAAACAAAATATTTAAAAATATAAAATTAAGTAAAATTTTTGTTGGATAGTGCTCATTTGTATTTTGTTTAAATTGCAAAAAAATATGTATGAATAATGATTAATTAATCTTTTAACAACATATAAACATATATTAAACCTAAAAGATAAATTGAGGCAATGTGATATAACAAAATGAAGGAGAAGTAAATCTAAAATGATTAGAGAATAGAGTTTCATTGTAATACAACTCAATAAATGTAAAAAATATAAAGAAATTATATAAATTGTATAGGTGAATTTCAATATACTAGGAGATTGAGTGTAGCATTCTTGATTTTTAAATTAGGTATGAATCAAAATGTATAATAAAGCATGCCATAACATAGAAAAAAATATTTAGAATTATTTAAAAAGCATATTTTATAAGACAAAGATCATCAAGATGAGCACAAGATGTTCACATCAACATTTCCTAATCTCATTTGGAATTACTATAACTTTTCTATGTCATTAAGCATTAATAATAACATAGGAGATTAGATGTTGCAACTTCAATCACTAAAACAAGTACAAATAAAAAATGACCCAAAATAGATACAAAAACAAATGAAAACATATTGAAGAAAAATAAAGTAAATATTTCAAAATTTTTAAAAAAAATTAATATTTTATAATATATATAAAATAAGTATTTTTTTTTAAATGAGATAAATTGAAGCTTTATAATATAAAAAAATCAAAGCCATGTGATACTAAAAATAAAAGAGATTTTTATTTACAAAGTAATGTAACAAAATAAAAACGAAGGATATGGAAAAAAGATACATTGTAACAAAAAGTTTCATTCCAAGATGCTGAGGAGTTAAAATTTAATATTTTTGATGGTGAAATCATTTAAGAATGAAATTGTCCTATACAATTAGAAAATATATGAGAAAATGGAATTTTTAAATATGTAATGATGAACATTTAATTAGACAGAGATCAATGAGATGAGTCGAACAATGTTAGTTTCTACTCGATTGAAACTCATTTGGAATTACTACTAATTACCAAATTAAATAAGTGAAAATATTAATTACTTATACTTTTAATATTAAAAAAATATAGTTTAAAGTTGAAATGAGATAAAGTGAAGTAATGTAGTACAAAAATTCAAGGTTAATAATTTGAGGAAGTGTGATAAATGATTTACATAATCTCTCATATGGTGTGAAAAACTATAAAAATAAAAAATTTGAAAAAAATTATATATTTGTTTAGATAGAGCTATTTATTATAAGGCTGATGATATTTCTATCATCTTAATTAAATCTCATTTGAACTTGCTAAAAAATAAGAAAATAAAAACATAAAGCAAAAAATAATCGAAATCGAAGAAGTGTAATATAAATAAATCAAGGTGTTGTAAATCTTACATAAGAAAAATGTAGAGTTACATAGAAATATAAACAGATCAAAGTAAAAATATTTGAAGAAATAAGATAAATTTTACATGTATATAGTATTCCAAGACACTAAGGAGATGAAGTGTAATATTCATAATTGTCAAATAACATACGAAAAAAATTCTTAAAATTACATCAAAACTCTAAAAAACAAATACAAAAAATATAAAAATGAACATTCTTTTTTATAGTAGTAGTTGGGATTAGTCCAATGAATTATATTTGGTCATAAGCAAACCTTGTTTTGAATTACTATGAATTGCCAAAATAAGTAAGGTTAAGTGATAATAAGTTATTTTTAAAATATTAATTTTATATATATTATAATTAAAATAAAGTGAATTGTTGTAACAAAATATAACTAAAATGAAGATATATAAATGTTTTAAGAGAGAAAATGTCAAGTTTCATAGTAGCATAAAAAAATGAAAGAGAAAAGGTTGAAGAAATAAGATAAATTTTATAACAAAGTTTAATTCTAAGATAATAAGGAGATTGAGTGTGAAATCCTTGATCTTGAAATTACAAATAAATCAAAATGTCTAGTAAAGACTGTTATTGCTTTATAATATATATATGTAAAGGACATTGAATATTTTATTTTTTAGAGCTGGTCGAGATGAGCAAAAAAAATTATTGTTTTGTTTTGACTAGGTTTTATGTTTTTATTACCACAACTTAATAAAGTAAATAAGAGCAAACAATATTAAATTATTGTTTTCATATTAGGTAAAAATTTATTAAAGATAAAAATAAATAATTAAATTAATATGCTGTAAGAGAATAACAATAATATAATGATAAAAAAAGAGAGCAAAGTTGTATTTCATGGTGCAATGTTTTTTGAGTGGAACATCCTTGGTCAATAAGCTAAGTATAAATTAAAATGAGTTGTATAGTGAACAAAAATGCCAAAAAATTAAATTTTAAAATAATTAAAAAAATATTTAATTTGATAGAGCATATCTCAATAAGTCCAATGAACATGATTTGGAGCTTTTATAAATTAACATAATAAATTAGAAAATAATAAATTTCGTTTTTAATATCGTATAAATCTATATTATTCTATAATAAAAAGCAATGTAATGTAAAAAAATAAAAGGGATGCGAAGTTGAGTTAAGAGGAGAGTTAGAGTTACATAGTAATACAAACAAATCAAAGTGATAAATTTTATGAAATCTGATAAATTATACAAGAAAATTGAACAATGAGATACAAAGTTGAAAGACTATAACATCTTTAATTATCATAAGGGAAGCAACTAAAATATCACAAAAAAAATTAAATAAATTATAAAATCAAAATATTTGAAAATTTTAAAATAAATGGTAAATTGGATAGAGCAGTTCCAGATGACTCCAATGGTCTTTGGTTCATCTTCATTAAAGCTTGTTTGGAATTATTATAAACTAGAAAGCAAATAAACTCAAATTTTAATAAACTATTGTTTTAAAATTAAGTAAATATATACTAAAAAATGAGATAAACTTATACTTTGTAATTTAACAAAATAAAGTAATTTAAATATCACATGAGAAGATATTTAGAACTATATAGCAAAATAACTTAATCGAAGAAAAACATTTGGACAAATGGGATATATTATAAAAGAAATTTTCATTCCAATATTCCATCGAGAATGAGTGTAATATGCATAATCATCAAATCAAGTAGTTATCAGAAAGTTTCAAAGTGTGTAAGAAAAACACTAGAAAATAAAATACAAAAAAAATATAAATTGATGTTTAATTCATTTTAAGTAGTGGTGAGGAGTCCACGAAAGATTTGTTTATCTCAATTAGACAAAATTTGAAACAATTATGATTTACTAAAGTAAATAAGCATAAATAAAAATATTGTTTTGGTGTCAATTAGTTATATATTGAACAACAAATGAGTAAAAGTTAAGTAAAGAAATATAAAAAATGAAAGAAAAAAATAATTAAAGTGAGATACATTGCACATAAAAGTTACAATTCAAAATGATAAATAGATTGAGCATAACATCCTTGATCATCAAATCTAGTTGATTTGAAATGTCTTATAAAGAGCACAAAATCATTTAAAAATAAAACATTAAAAAATAGGAAAAATAATTTTTTATTTTTATATATCGTATCGATAAGAACCCAACAAAATTTTTTTTCTCATGATTGAACCTCATTTGGAATTACTGTGAAAATTCCAAGTAGCTATAAATCAAAAATAAAAAATTATTATCTTAGTACATAGAAGATACATATTAAAGATAAAAATTTGATAATGTAAAGAAATTAATAGAAACAAATCAAGGTGATGAAAAGGTAATATGAGGGAATATTTAGAGTTATACAATAATATAGAGAAATCAAATCAAAAAGTCTATAAACAATATAAAAACTATTCAGGAAGGTTGCCTACCAAGGTATTTTGGAGATCGACTATAACATTCTCAGTCATATAAATAGGTATGAAACAAAATGCCTCGTCAAACATGCAAAAAAACTCTAAAATAAAATATTTAAATAAATACATCAAAAAACTTAATTTTGAAGAGCTCATGAAGATGGGTCTAAAGACATTTATTTTGCCTCCATATCTCATTTGGAATTTCTTGGAACTAAGAAAGTAAATGATAAATGATAATAATAAATTATTTCTTTATAATTAAATGATGATGCAATCAAGCTAAAAAGAAAGAAATTTTGCAAATATAGCACAACCAAATCAATGGTACTTAAATGTTACATAAGATGAGATTTTTTTGTTACAAAATAACATGGCAATAAAAAGTAAAAAATTGAAGAAATGAGATAAATTGTTTGAATAGCATTAAGAGTTATGGAGCTTTACTAAACTAGATAACCATAAGTAATAAGAACACATTATTATAACATTAAGTAATTATTTATTAATGTTAAAATATGATTAATTTAATCCATATATTATAGTAAAGTAAAAGTAATGTAATAGTCACATGATAGGAGAATTCCTGTCATAGACTAATATCACCAAAACAAAGAAAATAATTTTATGGCATAAGATAAAGTTTATAGTAATATTGTATTCTAAGACAAAAACTATCAAGTGCAACATGCACAATTGCTAAATTAGTTATGAATAAAAATATCATATAAATTATGCCAAAAATAATAGAAAATAGAAATTTAAAAATATAGAAAATAATAATTGATCAAATAGAGATCATAAGGTGGAGCTCAACAACATTTGTTTCATTTTGATCAAACATTGTTTGGAATTACAACTAACTTTTAAATTAAAAAATCATTAAAAATAATATGATGTTAATTTTAATATCTAGAAAGTATATGTTAAAAACGAAATATGATAAATTGAAGAAATGTAATAAATTAAAATCAAGGCAATGTAAAGGTAACATCAAATAAGATGTAGATTTACAAAGTAAAATAACCAAATCAAAGTGAAGAACTTTAATAAATAAGAGAAATTGTACATGGAAGTTGCATTTAAAGACACAAAGGACATCAAATGTAACATCCTTGATCAATAAATTAAGTAGGAATCAATTTTTTTCTAAAGTAACAAGAAAATAAAAAAAAATATATATATAATAAAAGTAAAAAAAAATATATTTTGTTTGATCAAGCATATCATGTCTAGTCTAATGTAATATAGCTAAATCAAAGAGATTTAAAGGTCACATGATAAACGATTAAGAGTTACACACTCATATATCCCAATGAAAGAAAAAAATTTAGAGGAATCACTTATTATATGATAAAGCTATATTACAAGATACCAAAGCGATTGTGCCTAGCATTTTTACTCATCAAACTAGGCACAAATCAAAACGTTTCATTAAAAATATATACATATAATGAATATTAATTAAATAGAACATATCGAGATAACTCCAACGATGTTCATTTCCCCATGATGGAACTTCCTTGGAAATACTACAAGATATCAAAATATATGAACAAAACTAACAAAATTATTACTTTAAGAATGAGTAATGCTAAATAAAGATAAAAAGAAGGAATGTAATATAACCAAATCAAAGTAATTTAAAGGTCACACAACACGAGATTTAGTGTAAATTGTAATATAAGAAAATTAATACAAAACATTTTAGCAAATGGACTTAATTTTCTAAGAATGTTTGATTCAAAGATTCAAAACATGTAAAGTGTAATATCTTCCAGCATCAAATTAAGTATGAATCAAGATATCTAATAAAAGTTTTAAAAAACTATACAAAATAAAATATTTAAAAATATAAATACAAATACTTTTGTGGATAGAGCTCGTTGAGATAATGTAAACAATGTTTGTATCATTTGGATGAAACCTCACTTGAAATTACTAAAGAATACAAAAATAAATAAATATAAAAAATAAAAATTATTATTTTAAATCAAATCATACATTTATAGTAAAGCTTAAATGAGGTAAATTAAAGTATTATAACACAAAAAAATCAAACAAAAATATACAATGAATAAGATCAATTTTATGAGATAATTAAATTATAGAATGCTTTGCAGATCGAGTGTAACATCCACCGTCATAAAATAAGCATTTAAATGTAAAAGTCTCCTAAAGAATCTAAAGAATTATTAAAAATAAAACACTTCAAAATATAAAAATAAAGATTTAATTGCACATAACTAGTTGAGGTATGTTCAATGTCTATTTTTGCTTTGATCGAATCACTTTTGAATTTACTACAAAATATTAAAATAGCATAATAAATAATAAAATAAAGTTTTATATTACATAAATATCTATTAAAGTAGAAATATGATAAAATGAAGTTGTCTAATATAGCGAAAAAAAGGATGCAAATTTTATACGAGATCAGATTTTGAGTAACATAGCAACGAAACCAAATCATAATAAAACTTTTGAATAAATAAGATAATTTTTTCAAGAAAGTTATATTGCAAGATACCAAAGTGACAAATTGCAATATCGTTAAACATCAAGATGAGGTATGAATAGAAATATCTAGAAAAAACATTCAAAGGCCAAAAAAAAGAAAATATTTAGAAATATTGAATTAAATTTTCATTGTAATATTTCTCTTTGAGATGAGTCTAATATTGAGGTTTCACTTTAATTGGACCACCTTTCTAATTATTATCAACCAATAAATTAAAAAATATAATTAATTATAGAAATATTTTTTTATTACTAAGCATATTTCAAAGTTGAAATGGAAAATAGTGAAAGAATCTAATATTAGAAAACAAAAAAAAGTTGTAAAGAAGATATCATAAGGTACTCATGTTTACATTGTAGTGTGACAAAATCAAAGCAAACAATTTGAGGAGATGAGATAAATTAGAGGGGAAGTTTGTACTCCAAGCTAATAAGGACATAGAGTGTGGCTTCCTTGATCGTCAAACCATTTATAAATTGAAATGTCTTTTAAAGCCTACAAAACCTTTTTACAATAAAGAAGTTAAAAATATGAAATTGAATACCTAAATGGATAGAGTTATTTGACTTGAATCAATTAAAATTATTTTCATCTTCATGAGATTCATTAAGAATTACTAAGAACGAAAAAAGTAAGCATAAATATTAATAATGTTTTTTTGGTATTACTTAAATATATATTTAAGTTGAAATAACATTAATTAAATCAATATATATAAGCATATCAAAGTGATTAAAAGTTCAAACAAGAAGAGATTTTTAGTTCCATAGCAAAAAAAAAAATAAATGAAAAATTTTTGAAGAAATGAAATATATTGCAAGGGAATGTTACCTTCTAAGATACTTAGTAGATTGGGCTGGCCATCATTTTTTACTAAATCAAGTAGAAATCTAAATGTCTCAAAAAGGATGAATAAAATACAAAAAAATATTTAAAAATAAAGAAATAAATAAATCTAAATGTCTCAAAAAGTTTGATAGAGCTTGTCAAATCAAGGTTAATGATAATTGTTACCTCTTGATCAGATGTCATCCAAAATTACAGTGAGTTGTGAAAATAATTGTTCACAAAAATATTAAAGTATTCTTTTAATGTTTAGAAAACATGTTTTAAAGCTAAAAAAGGATACATAGAAGCACTGTAGTATAAGAAAAAAAGGGATTATATCACATAAGAAATGTATAATCACATAGCATAATAAACAAATCAAATAAAAAAATTAAGAAATTAGAAAAATTTCTATTAAAGCTAATACTAATATAATAATGAAACCAAGTGCAACATTGTTAACCACAAAAGTATGGATGAAAAATAAGTTCTAGTAAAATATGACAAATTCATAAATGTAACTATTAAAAATATAAAATAAATATTTAAATTTATAAAAGTCATTTAGATGAGTCAAATAATTTTTGTTTCATCTCATTCAAACCTTGTTAAGAATTATAGTAAATTACAAAAGTAATAGTCATCAACGATAATAAATTATTTTTTAGTAATAAGAAAATATATACTAAAGTTGAATGTTATATATGAATGTAAAAAATTGAATAAATGAGATATTGTACCAAAATATACTAAATAGTTTCTCCATTTTCAAATAAGGTATGAATTGAAAAACTTTCAAATTCATGCTGTACTAAAAAAAACTAAATATTTAAAAATGTAGCAATGAACATCTAATTGGGTGTCCCATGTTGAGATGAGTCTAATGGTTTTTGTTCTTCCTTGATTATACATCATGTAGAATTATATGATTTACAAAATTAAATAACAAAAATAAAAATAAAGTATTATTTTAATATTTAGTAAATATATATTAAAGTAGAAATTTGATAAATTGAAGCATTATAATACAACCAAGTCAGGACATGAAATGTTCAAATAATTTGCTAAATTATTTGAGAAACTTACATCACAAAATCTTGAGTAGACAATGTTGCATCTTTTATAGTCAAACAAGGATGAATAAAAATGTCCCATAAACTATTTAAAAAACTAGAAAATAAACTAGCTAAAAATTTTAAAATAAATATTTAATTAGATAGAGCTCATTATATAAATCCAATAACATTTGTTTCACCTACATAAAAACCTCATTTATAATTATTATGAATTATCAAAAAAAGTAATAATAATTAATTATACATTATTGACTATTACATATATATATAATAAAATTCATATGACATAAATGAAGTAAATTTAGCACAACCAAATCAAAATGATGTGAAGCTCATTGGAGAAAATACTACTATTTACGTTGTAAAATAATAAAACATTACAAAAAATTTTAATAAATGTGATAAATCGTTTTGAAAAGTTATATTTTAACATATTGTGGAGATCATGTGTAATACGACTAGTCATCAAGTATGCTACAAAAAAGGAATATCTATTAAGATTTGTTAAACTCTTGTGTTTGATGAGTCAACCATAAATGTTTATATATCACTTGGGTGCTTTAAGTGAAATTATTAATATTAAATTAAGTCAAGCCATGAACTTTAAAATGTCTAAAATAGTGGTCTTAAAGACCTTTAGAGTGATGGCAAGCTTCAAGAAAATTGAAGGCATGCACCAAAAAGTTTATACTTGAATGTCTCTTTATTTTCTTGAATTTGATATATCCAAATTTTGAGAAGATGCACCACACTAGTAGTATTAATATTTGAAAATGTTACACGTCCAATAATTTTTTTATTTTAATTTTTGGGCCAAGTATTATTGATGAAAAGTATAGACATCAGTATTTGATTTTTAAAAATTATTTAGAAATTATTTTTCATGAATTTCTTTTCATAGACATTAAGGACACTTGTAGTACTATCATAATATAAAATTATTTTGGTATCCTCATATTCAAAATTTTGGCACAAAAATTCACAAAAAACACTATAAAACAACTTTAATCTCGGGAATTTTTACTATAACATTGGGAGGGTCGACCTGACGCGACGGCTAGTCCGTCCAGGCTTTAAGGATTTAAAAAAATAAAATAAAGTAAAAATTTTTGATAGACACAAAAGGGGCGAGCAAAGCCCAAAGGCCGCTGGAAATGCTGCTGAATGGAACTAGTGAAAAATCAATCTGCAGCTGCTGAACAGAACAAGTGCAAAAATAGTGCAAACTCAGTCCACAGAGAAAGCTGACCAGAACAAGCACAAAATCAAGTCAACTAGGACCAAGGGATGAAATCTGTGTCGAGGGAGTGGGAGCCAAACCCAAACAGCTCGAGAGATAAATGACCCGAAAGTGTTATAGAGAGTAATGGCAAAGTCTTTTGGACAAAGTGGCCTAAACTCCAATTCGATTATCAAAGAAGGCGGAAGGGTAGGCTTGATTAAACGGCTTTCATTAATCAAGGTAAATTACGGCATAATAATAGTAAAAGGCCAAGTAGGAGATTCGAACTCGAGATTCTGTAAGAGGATGCAAACCACTATAGTAAGTTTCTCTTATAGTTGATTTCTAGACATATTATTTTAATACATGCAAGACAACTAATGCACGATCAAATGGCCCAGATTAAGGCTGCCTAGATCCAATGGCCAAGATTGATCTATAAAATGATAAATTTAAGATTCAATCAGAAACATCCATTTCAGGCTCCAAATCGAACGGTGAGTAGTTTGTGTCAATTACCCAAACGATTAATTCATTTTAGAGTCGTTGGGACTTGATTTAGAGCTCAAGTTATGCTCTATAAATATGGGATGATGGAGAACTCCAAGAGGTTACCATTGCTAAGATTTGAAAGCTTTCAAATAAAAATATCGAGGAATTCCAAGTGCATATGGTGCTTCCAAAGTCACCAAGTGAAAGCTGGAAGAAGGAACTCATAATTTTCAGTTTTTTGCTTCAACTATTCTTCAATCTCTATTCTTCTTTGTTTTTTGTATTATGTGTGTCTCATATTTCTCTTAAAATTGTCTTAAGTTTTGCTAGTTTTTTGTATTTCTTTCTTTGCGGTAAGGGCATACCAACAACTGTGCAAAAGCTTGGGGTTTGAGTTGAGCCAAAAAAAACTCAAGTAGGTTTGGGATTAGCTGTAGGTAAAATCCCAAGAAGGTTTTAGGTGAACTGTGCGAGAAACCTTACTTGTAATTTGGTGATTTTAGTGGTTTTTTCCCAACACTAGTTGGGGGTGGATGTAGGATCAATTTTGAGTTGAACTACCTTAAAAATATTTTGTGTACAATTCTTTATTAAAATATTTAAGTTTTAATTAAAACCAACAATAGAAAGAAAATTTTATTTACCACAATTCACCACCCTCTTATGGGATTATCTTAAGCACAAAGAACTTCAAGACTTACTAAAACCCCAAAAAAAGATTACTTAAAAAAATAAAAATGAAAATTTAATCCATAAAACTTGTTATTGTGAGTGCAAAATTTATTTTGTATTGAGCAGTCATTGTTTCAGAATATTGCAAATTTTCAAATTAAATAATCATATGTAATAACAAATTATACTTTTATTTTGAGTAAATATTTATTGATATAAGTATGATATTCAAAGTACTATAATATATCAAAATAAACTGATGTAAAGGTTACAAGTGTAGAAATTTAGAGTTATATAGTATGATAAACAAAGTAATGAAAACTTGTAAAGAAATGAGATTGAAATATAGAAATTAGTACTTTATTGGATAGAGCTCTTTAAGACGAGGCTAATAACATTTATTCGACCATGACTTAACCATGTTTTGAATTACTATAAAATTCAAACGTGAATAACATAAAAGAAAAATATATTTTTTTTAAATAAAGCTAAATAATATTAAGCCTAAAATCATTTATGTTTAATTAATGTAATGTAGTCAAACTAAAGCTATGTAAAGTTAATATTTAGAGAAGATATGAAATTATTCAGTTATTTAAAAAACCATAAGGAAAAATTTGAAGTAATGAGATAAATTATATGTGAAATTTGCAAACCAACATACTAAGGAAATTGTGCATAAAATCTTAGAAAAACAAAATTTAAAAATATAAAAGTGTATATTTAATTAGATCTGCCTCATTGAAGAGAGTTCAGCGAGTTTTTTTCATCTTAATCGAACCTTATAGAAAACAACTATAAATTACCAAAGTTAATATGCATAAATAATAAAAACTTTTAGTAGTAATATTATATAAATATATAATAATCTTCAATGAGATAAATTAAAGAAATGTTTTGTTACAAAATCAAAGTGATGTTGTAGTCACACAAAAAAAATATAGTTACATAGCAATACATCAAAATTAAAGAGAATAATTTCCAGAAAATCGAAAAATTGTATTAGAATTTTGCATTCAAAGATACTCAAGAGGTCAAGTGTAACATCCTTAACCATAATATCAGCTTGAAATAAAAAGTTCTTGTAAAGTATACCGGAACCTTTAAAGTAAAATAATTCAAAATATGGAAAACAATATTTTTTTGATAAACTCACCGAGACATGTCCAATGAAGTTTATTTCATCTCACTGGGACCTTATTTAGAATTTCAAAAACTTACCAAAGTAAATAAGATAAAAAATAATAAGTGACTTTTTTTAGTTTAAGAAAATAAATATTTTAGCTAAATGAGATACATTGATGCAATTTATTATAACAAACTCAAAGCAATATAAAAGCCACTTGGGCAAAGATTTCTAACTACATTGTAAAATATCCAAACGGAAAAAAAAACATTTTGACAAAATGACATAAATCATTTGAGAACGCTACATTACATGATAACAAGGAGCTCAAATGAGTTATCCTCAATCATTAAATTAAATAAACCTTAAAAGGTTTATTAATCTATCAAAAATGCTAGAAAAATATTGTTAATAAACATAGAAATAAATATTTTATTAGACAGAGCTCATCTAGGCTAGTCTAGTTACATCTGTTTCTTATGGATTAAACCTCATTACAAATTACTTGGTTACCAAAATTAATATGAAAAATAAATAATAATTTTTTTAAAATTTTAATTAATTATAAATTAAAACTAAAATGAGATATATGAAATCAATGAAACAAAATTAAATCAAAGTGATATAAATGTTACACATAAGAGGTTATAGTTACATGGAAATACACTAAAATCAAATAAAAAAATTTACAATGGAGATCAAATGCATGAGATTGTTGCATTGTAAGAGAATAAAGAGATCAAGTCTAAAATTAAATATTATTAAATTAAATTGGAATCAAATTATTCTACGAAATATGCTTAACCCATAAAAAAGTAAAACATTTTGGGATATAGAAATAGCTATTTTATCATATAGAGCTCAGTGAGACTACACGAACTACAAAAATAATTATGCAAAACATTAATAAACTATTATTTTAAAATTCAAAAAATTTATATTAAAATAAAAAAAAAAGTTTAATTTGAGCAACTTAATATAATGTTATCATCATAATATATGGCTTGGAAGAAATTAGATGTAGAGCTACAAAGTCAAATAACTAATTTTCAGCAAAACAATTTGGAAAAATAAATCAATGACATAAGAGATAGAGAATAACAGCCTTGATCATCAAATAATACTCAAATT
Source organism: Vanilla planifolia (assembly GCA_023846275.1). Lineage (NCBI taxonomy): Eukaryota > Viridiplantae > Streptophyta > Magnoliopsida > Asparagales > Orchidaceae > Vanilla > Vanilla planifolia. The sequence goes on along the minus strand of CM043872.1, from coordinate 9,940,460 downwards.
GAAATATCTCAAATAGCATGTTAAAACCCATTTAAAGAAAAACTTTCAAAACATAGAAATCAAAACTTGACTTGGAATAGCTTGCTAAAATGAGTCCAATAATGTATGTTTTGCGTCAATCATAACTTGTTTATAATTACTATGAATCAACATAATAAATACGCATAAATAATAAAAGCTATTATTTTAATAAAAAGAAATTATTTACTAATACCCAAATGAGATAAATTGAAACATAATAATAAAACCATATCAATGAGAAAAAAATGAAGAAATGATATCAATTATTTTAAAAATTTAAAAATCCAAGATACTAAAAAGATGATGTGTAACATCCATGGTTAGGAACTCTTTTAGAAATGGAATATAAATTTTATAAAAACATTTTAAAATAAAATATTTAAAATTAAAAATTTTAATTTTTAGTTGGATAGAGCCTATTAAGATAAATCTAATAAAGTTTATTTCCAATTGATCGTGCCACATTTGTGATATTGTAATTTATAAGGGTAAATAAACATAAATTGTAAAATAAAAGTTATATTGAGTTTATATACATTAAAATAGAAAATAGATAAACTAAAGTAATGTAATTTAAACAATTCATGGCAATGTAAAAGGCGACATAATAGCTGATTTAGTTTATAATAATGACATAATTAAATTAAAGAAGAAAAATTGAGAAATAAGGTAAATTCTTTGTGAAAGAAAAGTTTCAAGATATTATGAAAATCTAGTGTAATATGTTTGATCATTAAATAAGCTACCAACTGAAATGTTTTTTAAAGTGTAACATGGCCTTACAAAAAAAAATATTTAAAAATATAGAAACTAATATTTAATTAGAGAGATCTCATTAAGATAAATCCAACAAAAAAAATTTTCTCTCTATCAATACCTTTTGGAATTAAAAAAATTACCAAAGCAAAACTAAAATAAATAATAATAGTTTTATATTTAATTTTTAAATAAATATATATTAAAGCTTAAATAAGATGAATTAAGGAAATAAGTTATAATATAATGAAGATTATTCAAATGTCTCACAAGAAGGGTATTAAAGTTTAATAGTCATATAATAAAATTGAAGCAAAATATTTATGGAAATGAGATAATTTGTACAACAAATTTGTATTATGAAATACTAAGGAGATCATATGTAATATTGTCGATCATTTAGTCATGTACAATTCAAAATGATTCATAAACTTTGCCAAAACTATGCAGCAAAAAGTTGAAAAATTTTAAAAATAAATTTAAATTTGATGATGGAGCTCATTAAGATGAGTCTAAAAATACTAGCCTCCTTTAAATCAAACATTGTTTAGTGTTAATTCAATTTAATAAATGAAATAAGCATAAATAATAAAAAATTATTATTTTAATATAAATTTAACATATATCAAAGTTTGTATGATATAAAATGTAGCAATATAATAAAATAGTTACAAAGTAATTAAATGACAAATGAAAGGAGATATAGAGTTACATAGAAATATGACTTGATTCAAGTAAACTTTTAGAAGAAACAAGATACATTTTGAAGGAAAGGTTGATTGTAGGATGTGAATGAGATTGACTATAATATCACATATCATCATATCTGTAAGAATAAAAGTATCCAAAAAAACCTACAAAAATTTTATAAAATAAAATATATTAAAATATAAAAAATTAATACTTAATTTGACAAAATATATATCAAGATGAGCAAAAGGATGTCAATTTTGTCTTGACCATATTGTTTTATTGACCAAATTATTTCTAATAAATTTGGTAGAATGAATATCTAGATCTAAGGTAGCTGATGCACATGTTCATGGGACAATATAACGAAGATGATAAAATTTCAAATTTCATTATGATCATCTTGGTTTGAGCAGAAACCATCAAGAGATATGTTTTAAATTTAATTATTGTAATTTGAATTTTACTTTAAATAAAATGATATACTTGATATAATTACTTGTTACAAGATATAAAAATTAAATTTTGTTTAAATTAATTATGTTAGAAAAAATATTTTGTTTACAAAAACTTTACTCGTTGCCCTTAAGAATCTTGATGATAATTTTTATTTTTTAGCACACAGAGAATTGTAAATGAAAGTTAAATCATAAGGATAATTTTTTTAAATGAAATAACTTGTACATGAAAGTTAAATTTGAAGATACTAACTTGAACAAGTGTAACAACTAAAATAGTAAATTTTGGAATGAATAAAAAATTCTCCTAATGCATGCAAATGTTTTAAAAATAAAAATATTTTAAACTACAAAAAAGAATACCTAATTGGGTATAGCTCATGGAGATGTGCTCAACCCTATTTTATTTATCTTGATTTCCTTGCTGTAGATTACAAAGAATTACTAATGTAAATAACCATAAATAATAATAATGGACTCTTTTAATATTTGAAAATATATAAAACTAAAATAAGTTTCTTTGAGTCAATGTGACATAAAACCATTTAACATTAAAAGAAAATATTTTTAATTTAGAGTAACATGGTGACAAAAGGAAATTGGCTAAAAAATTTGAAAGAAAGAGATAAATTGTATAAGAAATTTGCTTTCGAAGATACTAAAGAGAATAAACGTAACATCCTCGATCATGAAACTTCATTGAAATCTAAAGGACTCGTAAATTGTATCAAAAAAATTAAAAAAAATTTAAAATAATTATTTTTTCTAAATGGTCGAAGCTGGTCAATAATATTCCAGTGCAGTTTGTTGTTTAGATGGAACATCATTTGGAATTACATTAAAATTACAATAATAAATAATAACAAGTTATTATTTTAGTATTGGAAAATATATATTGAACTTCAAATTATATAATTTGAGGTAATATAATATAACCAAATCAAGTTGATATTAAGGTGATATAATAGAAGATGTAGACATCCATAACAAAACACTAACTAAAACAAAAAAATTTTAAAAAGTAAGGCGAGATGGATAGGAAAGTTGGTTTCAAAGATATTAGGACATTGAGAGTAATATCCACAAAGATCAAATAAGGTTCAAGTCTAAATGTTATTTGATGTGCACAAATTTAAGAAAAAATATTCAAAATATAAAAAAATACATAATGAGATTAGCTCATCAAGAAAAATATATTAAGGTATATTTTATCCAAAAGACATCATTTGTAATTGTTGAGAATTAAAATATTTAATAAGAATAAATAATAATAAAGTATAATTATAAATAAATATATATTATGTTTTAAATAATTTAAATTGAATCAATGTAATATGACAAAATAAAAGAAATATATAGGTGACACAATAGGAGATTTAGTGTTGCATAATAATATAATAAAATAAAAGAAAAATAATTAAAGAAACAAGATAAATTATATGGGAAATTTACATTCAAATAAAGAGATAAAGTGTAGCATTCTCAATTTACAATTAGTGTGAAAATTGAAATTTCTTGGAAAGCATTAAAACTCTAGAGAAAATAAGATACTAAAAACTATAACAATAATAGTAAATTATATATAGCTCATGAACTTAAGTATAACCACATTTGTTTAGTGTCGATCCGACATCATCTACAATTACTATGAATTATAATAGTTAATAAGCACAAATAATAATAAATTAATATTTTTACATTAAGTAAATGTATATTAACAATAAAATTACATAAATTAAAGCAATATAACATAACCAAGGTATGGAAAAGTAAATGTCAAATGAGGAAGGATTTATTGTTGCAAAGTAATATAACTGAATCAATTAAAAAATTGGCATAAATTAGATAAATTTAAGAGAATGTTTAATTCCATAATATAAAGGTTGTCGAGTTTAACATTCCTAATCATCAAATGAGTCACCAATAAAAATGCCTTGTAAAATATGTTAAACCATCAAATGGGATGGAGCTAATTTAAATTACGATGCTTGGAATTACTATGAATCATAGAAGAAAATAAACATAAACAATAATAAATTATTATTCTTAATATTAAGTAAACATATATCAAAGCTAAAACGAGTTTAATTGTATAAATACAATAAAACAAATTCAAATAGTTGCAATAGTTCCACAAGCGGAGAATTAGAGTTTCATAATAATATAAAAAAACTAAAGTTAAAAATTTAAGGAATGAGATCATTTGCATTTTAAAGTTGCATTCAATGATGCAAAAGAGACTGATTGTTTTATCACTGAGTGTCAAAGTTGGTGCAAAATAAAGCCTCTAGTAAAGTATGCACAAACGTTAGAAAAATAAATATTTAAAAATTTTGAAAAACATATTTACATTGATAAAGCCTACCTTCATGTGTCAAATAATGTTTGTTTCTTCTTGATTAGAGCTCTTATGAAATTATTATGATTACCAAGCTAAAGGAATAAAAATAATAATATATTGAATCATTCTAATAAAACTTGATTAAAGTGACATAAAGGCCACATGGGAAGAGATGTAGACTTATGTTGTAATATATCTAAATCAAATTTAAAAAGTTCACAAAATAAGAAAAAGTATACATAAATTTTCAATTCAAAGATGCTGTGGTGATTGAGTGAGATATCCTTGACTAAAATATTAGAAAAGAATTTAAATGCCAAGAAAATTGTACTAAAAACACAAAAATATCTAATTCTTTAAAAACTAATATTTAACCTTTTTTTAGTAATTATTTTGAATTACTTTGAACTTTTTAAATTAAAAAGAGTCTATAATAAGAAATTATATTTTAATTAGTTTACGTGTATATATATATATACTTATTTACTTAATATAAAATAATATAAATTTAACAATAATTGTATAAAACAATCAAGGTGATGTAGATGTCACTTGAGAGGAGTTTAGTGTTACATAGTATAATAAGTAAGTAAAATTAAAAAACTTAAAAAAATTAAATTAATTGTTTTTAATATACTATACTGTCTAATACAAGGACATCAAATGTTAGATCCTCATTGGAAAAATTAGGTACGAATCGCATTATACCATAAAGAAAAGTTAAACAACAGAAAAAGGATATTTTAAAACAAAAAATTAATATTAACTAAATATAGCTCATTGAGGTGAGTCCAATGACATTTGTTTTATGTTAAATGAACATATTATAGTACTATTATGAATTATAAATGTAAACAATAAGAAATAAATTTTTTTTCTAATATTAAATAAATATATATTAAAATTAATGTGATAATTTGTTTTTAAAAATTTCAAAAAATGAAGTAAGTAATATAAGAAAATTACATTAGTAAGGAGATCAAGGGCAACATCCTCACTCATCAAATAAGATATGATTCAATATGTCTGAAGACATTTGCCCACACAATAGAAAAATTATTTAAAAATACAATAATTTATAATTTTTTAATATAGTTTATCAAGATGCTTTGATTGACATTTTTTTATCTCAATCAAAGAACATTTGAAACTACTTTTATTTTCAATAGTAAATGTTCAAAAATTATTAAAAAGTATTATCTCAATATTAACAATATTTATATTAAATGTGAAATTAGATAAATTAAAGTAATTTAACATAATTAATTATTAGAGATGAAAAGATTACATTAAAGCAGATTTTGAGTTACATAGATATATAAACAAATTATTGAGAAATTTTTTTTTTAAAAAAGGGAAAAGTATAATGAAAGTACATTCGAAAATATTAAAGAGAATGAGCATAATATCCTCAATCATCAAATCTGGTAAAAAAATAATATCTAGTAAAATGTGTTAAAAATAATGAGAATAAAATATTTAGAAATATAAATATGACTATTTAATTAGATATTACTAATAAAAAGGAAAAAAATTTGCTTCAATTTTATTTTATATTATATTAAATTACTAAAAATAATGAAAACATAACAAAAAATAATACAAAATTACTATTTAAATAATAAGTAAAAATATAATAATACCAAAGTGAGATAGACTATAACATAGTAACATAGTAACATAACAAAATAAAAGCCAAAAATTTGAAAACATTTGATAAATTATATAACAAAGTTGTAATTGAAACACTATGGAGTTGAGTGAGATCCTTGGTTATGAAACCTATTATTAAAAAAACTTATAAAATGTGTCAATTCCTTCAAAAAATAAAATAATTTGAAATATAAAAATAAAAATTTAATTTAATATGCTTGTTATGATGAGTCCAAAAAAATTTGTTGCTTCTTAATCAGATGTGGTTAAGAGTTAATATGAAATTTCAAAGTGAATAGGTCAAAATAATAATTTTTTTAATTTTAAATAAATATATATTAAAAAAATTACAGAAATTTTAATAATGGAATATATCTAAAAAATAAAACTAAATCAAAGAAAAAATTTTGTTTAAATAAAAAAACTTATATTTAAGAAAACACCATTCCATGGTACTTAGTAGATCAAGTGTTACATCCTCAATAATCAAATTTGGATGGAATTAAAATGTCTCGTAAAAAATGCCAAAGACATAGAAAATTAAAATGTCTAGTTAGATAGAATATTAAGTTTGATATTAATCATTGAGATGAGTCAAGTGATATTTGTTTCACATCAAATAAATTTAGTTTTTATTAACTATAAAAGACAAAATTAAATAATAAATGATTATATAAATTATTAATTTAATATTTAGTAAGCATGTATTAAAGTTTAAATGAGATTAATTGAACAATATAATATAAGTCAATAAAAGTAGTAAATTGATGTCATTAGAGTTGTAGGATTTCATATTAAAACAACAAAATCAAAGAAAAAATTGAAACAAATGAGATAAGTTCTACAACAAGGTTTTATTCCAAGGTACTAAACAGGTTGAGTGTGACATCATCGATCATCACATAATGTGCCATCAAAAAGTCTCACAAAACATGAAGAAATCTTTTAAAGTAAAAATTATAGTACATAAAAAATAAATATTTAATTTGATACAACTGGTCTTGAATAGTCCAACGGTGTTTGTTTCACAATGATTGAACCTCATCTATAATTAATGAAAATACATAACTTAAATAAGTACAAATAATTATAAGTTCTTTCTTCATTTTAGCTAACAATATATTAAACTAGAATCACATAAGCTAAAGCAATGCAATATTGTTACAGCAAAACGATGGAATAAAATTAAATAAAAACAATTATTATTTAAATATTAAGAAAATATATATTTTAATTAAAATGGGAATACTTTAGTTGATGTAATATAGAATAATCAAAGTGATGTCAAGGCCTAAAGAGAGCAAACGTAAATTGCATAAAAACATTACCAAATTAAAAAATTTCAAACAATGCGATAAATTATACAAGAAAACTTTTTTGTAAAAATAATATGGAGGTCATGTTTATCAACATTAATTATGAAATGTTTTACAAATAGAAATGTTTAATTAAGCTTGAATAATCCTTCAAAAATATAATTAAAAATTTTTAAATGGGCATTTAATTGCGAAGAGCCTGTTGAGAAAAGTCCAACAATTATTTCATTAGATTGATAAGACCTCGTTTAGAATTTCTATGTAATACTAAAGAAAATTAGCATAAACTATAATTTGTAATTATTTTACACTAACTACATATATATTAAGGCTTAAATAAGATAAACTACATAAATGTGATGTAGCAAAATTAAAGTGATGTAAATGTCACATGACAGAAGACTATTAGAAACATAGTAATATTACAAAATCGAAGTGGGAATTTGAAGAAGTGAGATAAGTTTTATAAGAAAGATCCATGCCAAAAAATGAAAAAGGCAATGTGTAACATTGGTGATCTTCAAAGTTGACAAGAATCAAATATCTTGTAAATTTAAGCAATGCAAAATTGAACATGTTTGGGGAATAAGAATTTGAAAGTAATATGACAATGAATTGAAATTTTTTTAAAAAATTAGAAAACGTTTATAAGACATTTATATTCTACATTAGTAAGGAATTCTAATTTGACATCATCGATTATCAAATAAATTATGAATGGAAATGAGTCTTATAATATTCAAAAAGTTTAGAAAAGAAAGTCTTAAAAACTATGAAAATTATTATTTAATTTTAGATATTTGTGGAGGCTAGTACAATGGTGTTTACTTTCTTTAAATCAAAACACTTTTTTAATTACTCAAAATTACATAATTAAATAAGATTAAAAATAATAAATTATAATTTTAACATTACATAAATAATCTTAAAGCTGAAATAAGATCAATTGAAGATACATAGTATATCAAAATGAAAGCAAGTAATTGTCACACAAGAGGAGAGTAACATCATTAATTATCAAATTATGTACAAATGTAAATGTCACGAAATATCTAAAAAAATAAAATAAAATATTTTAATAAGTAGTAATGAATATTTAATTATAAAAAGCATATATAGATAAGCCCAACAGCATTTATTAAGTCTCCATTAAACTTTGATTAAAATTTATATGAATTACAAAATCTATTAAGCATAAAAATTAGTAAACTATTTTTGTTTTATAAAAAACTTTACTAATGCTAAAAATGAAAAAATGAGATGAATGTTCCATAACTAAGTCAAGGCAAAGTTGTGGTTGGATGAAGACAAAAAAATATATATTGTGTGATAACAAAATTAAAATGATCAATTTTGAGAAAAGAAACAAATATCGTTAGAACATTGCAATCCAAGATCTTAAATAGATAAAGTGCAAATTTCTCAATTATCAAATCATGTATGATCCATGTTATTTCGTGAAGCAATAGAAACTATTGAAAATGAAATATTTTAGTGAGTTAAAAAATGAATATATAATTAGATAGAGCTCAACGAAATGACTCTAACTAAGCATCTTTTCAATTAAATGGTCCTAAAATTAAATTACATCAAAATAATAATTTGAATAAATATAAATAAAAATAAATTCATAATTCAATTTAAACTAAATATATAATAAATATATAGTAAACAAGATAAATTATACTGGAAAATTGCATTCCAAGATACTAAACATATCAAGTCTTCCATCATTCATTGTCAAATAAGGTACAAATCAAAATGTCTCAATAAGTTTTCTAAATGTGAGGAAATCTAAATTTTAGAAAAAAATATAGAAATAAATTTTTAAGTGAATGTAACTCATTTAGATGAATCTATTGATGCTTATTACATCTTGATTGGCTACAATTTAGAATTTCTAAAAATTACAAAAATACAAAAGTGTATATTTATGACAAAAAATGAGTTTTAGAGCTAGATACTCATATACAAGGCAAAGAAAAAATTTTGAGAAAAAATGATAAAATGTTTGAGGAAGTAGCTGACAAGGAACCTAGGGAGACAGTGTAATACCTTTTATTATCAAAAAACATATTAATCAAAATGATTCATAAAACTTACCAAAGATTTTAAAATACATTATTTAAAAATACATAAGGGAATATTTAATTAGATAAATTTTCTTTAGACTAGACTAATGACTTTTTATTCAAATTGATCAAATCTTAATCAAAATCACAACAAATTATAAAATAAAAATACAATAAAAATAATAATAAAATATTTCAAATTTAATTAAATACATATTAAAGCTAAAAAGAAATAAATAAAACCAATGTAATCGAACCAAATCAGAATGAAGTTCATAAGAAAAAAAGATTTATTACAAAGCAATATAAAGAAATCAAAGTTAAAATTTGAAGTAAAAAAGATAGTTACCTTTGAAAATTGCTTTCAAATGTACAACGAGATAAATTTTAGTATCCTCAACTATCAAATCTGGCATTAAAAAAAATTTCTTATAAGGCTCTCCAAAATATTGAAAAATTTAATATCTAAAAAAATAAAAATAAATGTTTAATTAGATGGAGCTCAATGAGACATGTCTTAAAAAATTTGTTTCGACTTGTTTTTGCAATGTCTTGTATTACTACGAGTTATTAAAATAAATATCAACAAATAATATTACATTATTATGTTCACATTAAATAAAGATATACTATTGAAAAAATGAGTTATATCAAGAAAAACATTTGTAGAAATGGGATGCATTTAATGGGAAAGTTTTTCCATGATATAAAGAAGAATGCGCATAACATCCATGATTATCAAATGAGGTATGAATTAAAATATCTCATAAAGTATACAAAAACTCTAGAAGATAAAGGTATTTAAAAATAAAAACTTGAATAACTGACTTGATAGAGCTCATTAAGATGTGTCTAACAAAACTTGTTTCTTCTTAATTAAATAGCATTTAGAATTGCTACAAGAAACTAAAGTAAATAAGTATAGATAAAAGATATTTTTTTAATAATTAAATGCATATTATTTAAAGCTAAAATGATGTAAATAAAAATAAATTAAGAAAATCGAAATAATAAAAAATTATTGTTTTTGATATAACTAAATCATGGCAATATATATGTCAAATGAGTAGTGATTTAGAGTTACATAATAATACAACTAAAGAAAAGTAAAAATTCTCTAAAAATAAGATAATTCTAGCTGAAAAATTGCATTCAAATATACAAAAAGAGATATAGTGTAACTTCTTCATTGATCTACTCAAGTATAAATGGATATCAGTATTAAAAATATACTCAAAAAAATAATATTTTAAAAAAAATAAAAATGAAAATTTAATAGAGTAGATATCATTTTGATGTGTTAAACTATGTTTAGTTCATCTTCATTAGACTTAACCTAGAACTACTATTAATTATAGAGCTAAATAAGGGTAAATAATAGTAGGTTATTCTTTAAAAATTAAGCAAATATATATTAAAGAAGCAATGTGATAAACTAAAAAATATATAACATTAAAAAATCAAAGTGATGTTAAGTTTACATGAACGGATAATTTTAGTTTCATAATAATATAAGAAACTTAATGTGAAACTTTTGAGAAAAAAAGATATTTGAAAGTGAAAATTTGCTTTAAAAAATGCTAAAGAGATTGTCTATCATAGCCTCAATTATAATATAAGGTAAAATTAAAAATATGTCATTAGAGTGCAAAAGCAATAAAAAATAAGATATTTACATTTATAAAAAAACATTAAATAGGATACACAATGATGTTTGTTTATCTGAATTAGTACTTCATTGGAATTATAACAAAATACAAATTAAATTAAGTAAAATAAAAATAAATTGTAAATGTAATATCTAAATAATATATAATAAAGCTAAAATTAGACAAATGGAAGCAATTTAATATATATAAACAAAAACTATGTAATTGTAATGATAGTGGGGCCTTTTAATTTTGTATGAATATAACCAAATCAAAATAAACCATTTTCGTAAACCAGCAAAATTGTTTGTAAATGTTGCTTTTCAAGATACTAATGAGATGTGATTTAAAATTATGGATCATGACATTAGGTGCAAATGAAAAGGTCTCACACAAAGCATTGAAAAATACTAGAAGTCAAAATAATTAAAACATAAAATAAATATCTAATTACATGTATGTCGTGTAGATGATTCCAATGAAATTTGTCAGGCCTTAATTAGATGCTATTTGAAATTTTTAAGAATTACCATAATTAACAATAAAAATTTCAAAAAAAGTTATTTCAAATTTAAGTAAAAAAATAATAGTAATAAAAAAAGATAAGTTGATGCAACAAAATCTAATTGAATTAAAACTATGCAGACGTTGCATGAAAGAAGATGTAGAGTAAGATAATAACATAGCAAAATTAATGTAATGAATTGAAGAAATTAGATAAATTGTACGAGAAAATTATATTCAAAGAGGTGAAGGAGGTCAAGTGTATTGTTCTTGATTGTCAAAAAAGGGATGAATTAAAATGTTTCATAAAATGTGACAAAAGACTTTAAAAATTTTAAAAATCTAAAATGGATATTTAATTCGATAGAGCTTATGGAGATTAATATTGGGTGTTTGATGTAACTAGATTGGACAAAAAAATAACATAAGAAAATTAAATTAAAAAATTTAAATAAAACATAGAATTAAATAGCAATGTTCCATTCCAAAAAGCTACAATGATCCAGATTGGCATCCACGACCATCAAAATATTAAAAGAATCAAAATAACTTATAAAATATTGCAAGCCCATTGAAAATAAAATATTTTAGAACACAAAAATGAATATTTAATTCGATAAGGCTTCTTGAAATGACTCTAATAAGATTTATATTATCTTTGTTTGTCAGTATTTTAAATTATTATTTATTAAGAAAGTAAATAAGCAAAAATAATAATATATTGTGATACTATTATTGTGTAAATTTATATTGAAGCTAAAAATGATAAATGGAAATTGTTAATTAAAAACAATGTGATGTAAAGGTTATGATAGTCGATATTTAGAGATTTATTTTCAATATACCTTAATGACAGTAAACAATTTGATCAAAAAAGATAAATTAGAAAGAAAAGTTACATTCATATATAGTAAGTCAAGTATAATATCCTTGATTATTGTACCAATTACCGATAAATATATGTCATAAAAAGTTTTAAAATTGAATAAATTAAAATATTAAAAAATAGAAAAGTACAAAAAAATTTTAATAGGCTTGTGCGTTACGTTTCCAATGATGTTAGTTTTCCCTTGATGGGACCTTATTTCGACTTATTTTGAACTAACAAAATAAATAAGCATAAATAAAAAAACTTTTTTATTTCAATATATTTTAGAGCTAAAAAGAGATAAATTAAGAAATGTATCATAACAAAGACATAGTGATGTAAATTTTATGTGAGGGGAAATTTTGTGTTTCATATTATAATTTCAAAATCAAGGAAAAAATATTCAAGAAATGACATAAAGTATTTAAGAAACTTACTTTGCAAGATATAAATGATATTTTATGTACTGGATTTGATCGTCAAAATAGGTATGAATTAAAATATTTTCTAAACATAAAATTAAAAAAATTTGAAATTTTAAAAATAAATTATTATTTAAATATTAAGTACATATTTAGTATAATTTAGAACACAAAAATTAAAATAATAGAATCTAAAAATGTAAAAGTGATGCTATGATTACATGCAATGAGAATTTGTGTTTCATAGTTATATGGCTAAAATGGTAATAATCTTAAGAAATAAGTTAAATAGTGTGGCAAACATATCATTCCAAGACAGAGGAGATTGATTGGAAATTTCTTTCTTGTCATCTGACACAATGGACAATATGTACAATAAAGTGTATAAAAACTTTATAAAATAAAATATTTAAAATTATGAAAAAATAATATTTATTTCAATACATATAATCATTGGAAGTCCAACAATGGTTGATTTATGCAAATAAGATCTCCTTTGACATCACAGTGAAATACCAAGTTAAGTGCAAATAAATAAATTTCTTATTTTTATTTTCAATAATATGTAATAAAGGAGGAATGAAATGAATTAAAGAACTTTAGTAAAATCAAACAAAAGTGATGTGAAGGTTATAAGAAAGAATAACTAGATATTCATATTATAATCTCACAATGAAAATGAAAAATTGGAGTAAATAAAATAAGTTATAAGGGAAAGTTATAATCAATGATGCTCAAGAACTGTTGTGCATCATTGTGGATCATAAAAAACTTAAAATCAGAATAACTTATAACGCACAAAAATATTATAAAATGAAATATTTAGTAACATAAAAAATATTTAAATTGATATTCTTGTCAAAATGAGTCCAACAACTTTTCTTACATCTTGATAAGACATCATTAGGATGTACTGAGAATTAACAAATTACTAATGCATAAATATCAGCAAATTATTTTTTAAATTGTAATAAGTATTCACTAAAATTGAAATAAAATAAATTGAAGTAATATAATTTAACTAAATCAAAGCAAAGTAAATGTTAAATGAATGAAGATTTAGGGTTAAGCACTAATATAACAAAATTAAAGTAAATAACTGATTAAATGAGATAAATTATATGAGAAAATTATATTCAACGAGGTGAAGGAGTAAACTGTATCATTCGTTATTATCAAAAAAGACGTGAATTGAAATGTTTCATATAGTGTGCAAAATACTTTAAAACTTTTAAAAATCTGTATTGAATATTTAATTCAATAAAGCTTATGGAGATGAGCCTTGGATGTTTGCTTCAACTAGATTGGAAGAACAAATAATTTAAGAAATTAAATTAAAAATATCAAATAAATAGATAACTGAATTGGAATTTTGCATTCAAAAGTAGTACTAATTTTGAAAGTGGCATCCTCGGCCATCAAATATTGCAAGAATGAAAATGACTCAGAGAATATTGTAAACCCCTTGAAAATAAAATATTTGAGAATACAAAAATGAATATTTAATTTGATAGAGCTTGTTGGGATGTGTTTAACAAGATTTGTATTATCATGGTTTGCTAGAATTTGAAATTTTTTTATTACAAAGTAAATATGCATAAATGATAATAAATTATGATATAAAATTAAGTAAATATATATCAAAGATAAAAAAAGATAAACTGAAGTCGTTAATTAAAAACAAATGTGATGTTAAGGTTACAATTGTGGACATTTAGGGTTTTATTAAAATGTACCTCAATGAAAGTACAACAAATAAGATAAATTATATTGGAATGTTACATTGATAGATAAAAAATAGGTCAAGTATAATATCTTTAATTATCTTACAAATTACATATAAATATTTGCCATAAAAAATTTTAAAATTAAATAAAACAAAATATTTTAAAAAAGAAAAGTACAAAAATTTCGAATATACTTGTGCATAACATTGTTTATGATATTTGTTTTCCCTCAAAAGGACCTCATTTAGAGTTTTTTTGGATTAATAAAATAAATAATCATAAATAAAATATTTTTACTTTGATATATTTTAAAGGTAAAATAAGCTAAATTAAGAAATGTCTCCTAACAAGATCATAGTGATGTAAATCTAACGCGAGGGGAAATTTAGAGTTGCATATTATAATTTCAAAATCAAAGGAAAAAATATAGAAAAAACAACATAAATTATTTAAGAAAGATACATTCCAAGATGCAAAAGAGATCTAATGTACTAACTTTGATCATCAAATTAGGTAGAAAATTAAAGTATTTTCTAAACTATTAAAATCCATCTAAAATTGAAATTTTATAAAATACAAAAAAAAAATTTAGTTTAATAGAACTCGTTATGAAAATTCCAATGGCATTTGTTTTGCCACCATAAAGCCTTACTTGGAATTATTAAAACATTACAAATTTAAATAAAAAATTTAATAAATTATTATTTGTATATTAAAAGCATATTTAGTATAATTATGAATACAAAAATTAAAATAATGTTATCATACAAAATAAAAATGAAACTAAGATTACATGTGAGGAGAATATTTGTGTCATAGTTATATAACTAAAATTGTAAAAAAATTTAAGGAACAAGATAAATTGTTTAGCAAACATTGCATTCCAAAACAAAGAGCAGATTGAGTGAAAATTTCTTGCTTGTCTTCTGGTGCAAAAGTCAATATATACCATGATGTGCATAAAAACCTTATAAAATAAAATATTGAAAATTATAAAAAAGTTATATTTAGTTCAATAGATATCATGATTAGAAGTCCAGTAATCGTTGCTTTTTGCAAATCAGATATCGTTTTCAATTGCAGTGAAATACCAAATTAAACATGTGTAACAAAAAATAAATTCTTACTTTTATTTTTAATAATATATAATAATGAAGAAATGAGATAAATTAAAGAAATATAATAAAATAAAATTAAAGTGATGTAAAGGTTATAGGAAAGAAGAACAAGAGATTCATATTAAAATCTCACAATCAAAAACAAAAGTTGGAATAAATATCATAAGTTATAAGGGAAAGTTACAATCAAAGATGCTTAGAAACCTTGTATAACATTGTGGATCATAAAAAAATTACAAATCTAAATATCTTTTAAAGTTATAAAAATAATTATAAAATAAAATATTTAGCAATATAAAAAATGTTTATTTGATATACCTTGTGAAAATGAGTCCAACAACATTTGGAATTAGTAAGAATTAACCAATTGCAAATGCATAAATATTAACAGATGATTATTTTAATTTGAAGTAAATATTCGTTTGAACTAAAATAAGATAACTTGAACTAATGTTATCTAACTGAATGAAAGAAAAGTAGATGTTAAATGAATGGAGATTTAGAGTTACACATTAATAAAACAAAATTAAAACAAAAAAATTGAAAAAAAAGATTAAATTAATGGGAAAATTGAACTCAATGAACCTAAAATGATTGTACATCATTGATCATAAAATATGATATGTATTAAAATGTTTCTTAAGACATCCTAAAATAATTAAAAATAAATTATTTAAAAAATAAATAGATATTTAATTAGATCAGGCTCAATGAGATGAATCAAATGCCTTTTATTTTATATTGATCAAAGCACTTTAGAAACACTACAAATTATAAAAGAAAAAAGTATAAATAATAATAAAAAAATAACTCAATATTAAGTAAACATATATTGAAGGTAAAATGATATAAACTTCATCAAGGAAATAGAAACAAAACAAGGTGATGTAATATTCACATGAGATGTGATTTGTAGTTATATAGCAATATGAGCAAATCAAAGAAAAAATTGTAAGAAATAAGATAATTGTAAGAGAAATTTGCATTTCAAGTTACCAAGAAGATAAAGTCTAATTTCCCTTATCATCAAATTATAAATGAATTAAAAATCTCACAAGATAAGATAAAAACAAGAAAATAAAATATATGAATAAATATAAAAAACAAATAAATAAATATATACTAATGCTAGAATGAGATACATAAAAGTGATGTACCAAAAGAAAGTGAATGTGATATTAATGTCGCATGACATGGTATTTCAACTCAGATAGTAATATAACGAAATTAATGCAAAAATTTTGTAGAAATGAGGTTAATTTTATCAGAAAGTTTTTTTCCAAGATATGAAGAGGATCAAGTGCAATATCCATTATCATCAAATGAGGTATGGAACCAAATATCTAGTAAATCATGTATAAAATCTAGAATGTAAAAGTATTTAAAAATAAAAAATAAATTTCTAGTTGGATAGAGCTGGTCAGGACACGTTTAATGAGATTTATTTCTTGTCACTGAGACATTATTTGGAAATACTATGAAGAACTAATTTAAATAAAAATAAATAATAATATATGCTTATTTTATTTTTAAGTAGGTACATATTAAACCTAATATAAGATAAATTAGAGTAACATAACCTAATCATAGAAAAACATAATTATTGTTTTAATATGCAAAAATCTAAGTGATGTAAATGTAACATGAGTAGAAAATTAGAGTTAAATTGTAATATAACAAATATAAAGAAATGTAGAGAATTAAGTGTACTAAAAACTTTCATACAAAGATAAAAAACGGATTGACTGTAACATTCTAAATCACTTGCTCAAGTACTAATCGAAATGACTTATATAGAATGACAAAATCTTGTAATATAAAATATTTAAAAAATATATAAAAAAATATTTAATTGAATAGAACTCACTTAGATGAGTTAAATGACGTTCATTTCAACTCAATAAGACATAACTTAGAATTACAAGAGTAAATAATAGCAAATTATTCTTTTAATATTAAGTGAATCAATGTTAAAAGTTTAATGTGATGAATTAAAAAAATATAATAAAACCAAATCAAAGTAATATTAAGTTTGCATGAGTAAAGAATTTTAGGTTCATAGTAAATTAAACAAATAAAAGATAAAATATTTTTATAAATGAGTTAAATTATGTAAGAATGATTGCATTTTGAAATAGTAAAGAGGTCTTGAGCAACATCCTTGATTAAGAAATCTAGTTAGAATTCAAATATCTTATATGAGTGCCAACACAATAAAAAAAATATTTAAATTTGTTAAAAATATTCAATTGGATAACCAATGTTTATTTTTTTCTCAATAACAATAAATAAAGAATAACAAATTATCATTTTAATACTTAGTAAGCATATAATAATCCTAAAATAAGATAAATTGATATCATTAAATATATTAAAATAAAATGTTATGTAAAATAAATACAAAAGGAGAGTAAGAGTTTTACAAAAAAAATGACCACATCAAAACAAACAATATGTGTAGATGAGCTAAGGTTTTTGAGAAAGTTGCATTATATGATTCTAATGAGATCAAAAAATGAATATTAATTATAATAGAGCTTCTTGAGATGAGTTCAGCAACATTTGGTTTGCTCATTTTGATCTTGATTGGAATTTCTAGAACTAAAGGCTTAATTGCTATAAAGTAATATTTTAATAATAAACAAACATATATTAACGATAAAATGAAACAAAATTAATTCATGTAATCTAAGAAATTCAAAGAGATTAACGGTCACACAAGAGGAGAAAGAGACATAGATTGTATTATAACAAAATAAAAGCAAAGAAATTATGTAAATGATAAAATTGATCAGGAATGTTACATTCTAAATTGCTAAAGAGACTGATTGTATCATCTTCATCAATCAAATCATGCATGAATCAAAATGTCTCATAAAATTACCAGATAATGAAATATTTAAATATATAGAAATAAATATTTCATTAAATAGAGCTTATTGAAATGTGCACATTGAGATTTGCTTGGCCTTAATATGAAAGTATTTGAAATTACTATTTTTATCAAAGTAAATTTCCATAAATAATAATAAATTATGATTTTTACTCTCCATTATTTATGTATTAAATTTCAAAAAAGAAAAATTAAAGTAGTAAATTATAAGAAAAATAAAGTGATTTGAAGGTCACTATAATGGGTATTTTTAGTTTACTTATAATATAAGTACAACAGAGTGAAACATTTGAGGAAACAAGATAAATTGCATAGAAAAGTTGCATACCAAGATGCAGAGGATATCAAGTGAAACATCCTCGACTGTCATATTATTTAAAAATTGAAATATTTCATAAAGCTTATCTAAACGCTATAAAATGTAATATCTAAAAATATAAAAATATAAATTTAATTCGATAGAATTCTCTTAGACACATAGAGTGATATTTGTTTTATCTCGACATACTCTAATTCATAATTTCTATGAATTTCGAAATTAAATTAGCATAAACAAATATAAACCCTAATTTTAACATATTTTTTATCTAAAGAAAGATAAATTGAAGAAATGCATTATAAGATTCTAAGGAAATTTAGAGTTACATAAAAAGATATCAAAATAAAGGGAAAAAAACTTGAAGAAGGGTGATGAATTATTTGCAATAGTTTCTTTTTAAGATACTAAGGAGATTTAATGTAGCAACCTTGATCCCAACATTAGATATAAATTGAAATATCTTGCAAAATGTGAAAAATATTGCAAACTTTAATATTTAGAAATCATATAATCATTATTTAATTGAATAAAACTAACAAAGATGAGTCCAATATCCTTTGTTGCATTTGTTGTGGCATCCTATTTAGAATTGCTTTGTATTAGAAAGTAATTAAGCATTAAAAATAATAAACTATTATTTTAAGCTTAAGTAAATATGTATTAAAGTTGGAAAGAGAAAAATTAAAATATTTTAATCTATGAAATAAAAGCAATGTGAGGGTTGCAAGCAAAGAGAATTAGAGTTTTATAGTATTATAACTAAACAAAGGAAAAATATTAGAAGAAATGTCATAAAATCTACATGAAAACTTCTTTCCAATATGAAATGGAGCTAGAATACAGTATTCTCAATTATTATCTCACACAAAAATCTAAATATCTCATAAAATCTATAAAAACATTAAAGATAAAATATTTGAAATTGTAAAAAATTTTTAGTGAAACAAAGCTCACCTTGAGATGTCCAACAAACCTTTCTTTCTTCCACTTAGAAGACATTTGGAATTATTAAAAATTACTATCACAAAAAATGTACAAATAATAATAAATCTCATTTTAATAAAAAGAAGGTACAATTAAAAAAAAAAGATATTCAAAGAAATTATAAGAAATCCAAAAAATGTTTATGTAAAAGTCATATGCGAGGAGATTTAGAGTTCCATATTAAGATATCCAATTCAAAAAAACACATTTAAATAAATAAGAAAAAGTATACGAGAAAGTTGTAATCCATGACACTAAAAAGGTCGAGTGCAACATCTTGGAACATCAAATAAGTTAAGAATCAAAATTTCTTCTAAGGTTTGAAAAAACCCTATAAAAAGAAATATTTAGAAATTAAAAAAAATATTTAATTTGAAAAAACATGTCAAGATCAATCAAGCAACATTGGTTATGTTCTGATCAAGCATCATTTGGTATTATGGAGAATGAATA
Source organism: Vanilla planifolia (assembly GCA_023846275.1). Taxonomy (NCBI): domain Eukaryota; kingdom Viridiplantae; phylum Streptophyta; class Magnoliopsida; order Asparagales; family Orchidaceae; genus Vanilla; species Vanilla planifolia. The sequence goes on along the minus strand of CM043872.1, from coordinate 9,920,216 downwards.
AATTATATTTGCATAAATATTCACAAATTATTATTGCATTTCTATGTAAATATATATAAAAATTAAAATGAGATAAATTGAAGCAATGTAATCTTACCAAACCAAAGCAAGGTTTATGTAACATTAAAGGAGATCTTGTGCTACTAACATAGCAAAAATAAAAGAAAAACATTTTGACAATAAGGAGTACATTATATAGAAGATTTCAATTTAAAGAATATCTATGATAAAACAGGCATCATTTGTAAAGCAACTTTCCAACACAATTTATCTTATTTGTCCTAGGTTTTGTTGATTATAAGTTTTTTATAACTTTCGTTTGATTGTATTACATTGTTTCAATTTATAACATTTTAGTTTGTATATATATTTATTTAATAATAAAATAAAAATTTAATACTATTTAAGCTTGCTACATTGGTAATTCATAGTAGTTCCAAACAAGGTGACATTAAGAAAAAACAAATGTCATTACACTCATCTCAGCAAGCTACATTAAATTTATTTTTTTCAATATTTTAGTTTCTAAAGATTTTTCTTATCTTGTAACATGATCAAACAATTTAAACTTGATCTCCTTGGAATCTTGGAATTTTACCTTCCCCAACAAATTTAATCTTTTCTTGAAAGTACTATTTAACTCGAACTCATCTCTTTTGTCACCTTTACATGTTTTAATTTTCTTATATTTTATTTCTTTGTTTAATATAATTTTAGATTTAATAAATGTTGATCTAAAATAAGAACAATAATAATTTATAATTATGTATGCTTCTTTATGTTTTTAATTTGCATTAATTGTAATTAAGTTCTGATTAAGATAAAACGAAGATTTATTTAGATATCACTACAAACTCTATACATTCAAATATTTGTTTTTTTTATTTTTTAAATTTTGTTTCACAACCTTTGATAAATTGTATAGAATATGTTGTAATGTAACTTTCTTATACAATTGAACTTATTTTCTTCAAAATTTTTACATTAATTTAAATTTATTATTATCTTACTCTAAATCTACACTCTGGTAAGTTTTATATTCCTCTGATTTTGTTACATTATATTACTTAAATTGATCATATTCTAGCATTATATAACTAATTATTTTTTAATAAAAATTTATGACTATTTATGATTATTTACATTAAAATGTTCCCATAATTCCTTACATGGTTTGATCAAAATGAAGAGAATGTTGTTGGACTAATTTAAAGGAGCTATATCTAAATATAATTGTCATTTCATATTTTTAAATACTTAGTTCTATAGGATTTTGGGATACTTTGGGAAGCATTTTTATTAATAACTAATTTGAAGATTAAAAGGTTCCACTTAATCTCTTTGGTACCCTAGAATTAAAATTTTCTAAAACAGTCCAACTTTTTTTAAATTTTATGTCTTTATTTCGTTACATTACTGTGCCACTCTAAAGTCTCACTTTTATGATCTTTATATAATTTTGAATTTGTTAAGTTACAGTTCTTCAACATATCTAACATAAGCTTTTAAGATATTTTTAATTTATATTAAAAGGGTAATGCATTGTTATAAAGAGTTATTTACTTGGGAATTCCATAGTAATTCAAAATGATGCCTAACTGAGAAGAAATAAACAAGATTGCCATGATCAATGATTATTCAATGCAAATATAATTTAATTTTGTAATTTTAATATTTTATTTCCTAGTATTTAAGGAAACTTTATAAGATATGTTTATTCGCATTTTATTTGGTGACTCAGTGTGCCACAATAATTTTTCTTATTTTCTTAGAAAACAAATTTCTTACATTATTGATTTAATTTCTACAAATAATTGTTTAATATAATTATGCTTCTTTATTTTCATAATTTATACAAGTTCATATCTTGGATCGTTTGAAAAAAATCTTTGGACTCATCTCAAAGAGCTCTATCCTATTAAATATTAACTTTTATTTTTTACAATATTTTTAAATTTTGAGGTTTTTGAATGCTTTGAAAGATCTTTTGATTTCTACTTTATTTGGGAACCAAGAATATTACACTCAATCATTTTATTATCATAGATAGCAACTGTCCTATGCTATTTTTCTCAATTTTAAAAAGTGTCTGCTTTTGTTTGGTTATAATGCTTTGTAACTCTAAATCACTTCATGTGTTAGTTGTACATTGTATTGATTAGGTTATATTATATTATTCGATTTATCTCAATTTAGCTTTTTTGAATGCAACTTTGTCATACAATTTATCTTAATTTTTCAAAATTTTTTGTTTGATGGAATTATGTTATTATATCACTATTTAATTCCTTAATTTATCTTAATTCAACTTTAATATTTATTTACTTCATTTTAAAATAATTATTTAATATTATTTATTTTTTTAATTTTAAATTTATTATAATTCTAAACAAGCTTCAACCAAGATGAAGCAAATGCCGTTTCACACGTAATAACCTGACTTATCAAATTAAATATTCATTTCTATGCTCTTAAATAATTGTTATGTAATGTTTTGACACATTTTGTGCCAATTTTATTTATCTATTATTTGAATATCAAAAGCAACTTTCTTATATAAATATCCGACTTCTTCAAAGTTTCTTATTTATATGGTTATATTTATACGTAACTACAAATCTTCTCTCATGTCACTATTACAACGCTTTTAGTTTTTTAGATTACAATTTACTTATCTCATTTTTCTTATACATATATCTACCTATTAATAAATTATTAATTTATTAATATTTATGTCATTTTATTGATTGGTTGTTTGTACAAATTCGAAATGAGCTCCAATCATGTCAAAATAATTCTCGTTAGACACATCTTCACAAGTGCTATTGAATTAAACATTCTTTTGTTGTTTTTAAATATTTTTTGTAAATTTATACATGTTTTATGTAGCTTTTTAAATTGTGGCATTTCTTATGATTGTTTACATTGCACTCAATTTCCATCGATTCTTTGAATTCAACTTTCTATTATATTGTCTCTTTTCTTGATTGTTTTCTCTTCGATATTGTTATGTTAGTATATAACTCTAACTCTCTTTTCATGTGAAGCCTACCTTGCTTAGCCTAGGACACATTGTGCTGCTTTGGTTTATTTCATTTCAATTTTCATGTATATTAACTTTAAAAAAGAAGTAATAAATTGTTAATATTTACCCTTTTTTATATCCATTTGAATAATTTATTTAAGAAAATAATTTACTAATGTTTATGCATAATTATTTTTTTGATTTGTAGTCATTCTAAATTGAGATGCAACAATTGTTAATTGATGCTTCTCTATGAGTTTTATACATTAAATAATAATTTTTTTTATTTCAAATATTTTATTCACTATAGTTTTGGCAAGCTTTACAAATTGTTTGAATTGATATTGTTATGTTACTATGTTATTTTAAATTTTCTTTTGTGTAACGCCTAGATATAATTGAACTGGTTAGATTATATTTCTTTAATTTATCTCATTACATCATTAATATAATTTTAAATATTACTAAATTATAATTTCTTACATTTTAGGCTTATTTACTTTGGTAATTCACCATTATTCCAAACACAACTCAAGTGAGACCAAACAAAAGTCATTAGACTCATCTTGATGAGATTTAAATTACTAAACATTTATTATTTAAATTTTTTAATATTTTCTTTTCCAAGGTCTTTGCATGCTTTAATACACATTTAATTCATATCTAACATCGTAAGTTTACTTTAAGTTTGAATTATTAGGTATTTATACCTAATACTTAAAGACGAAACAATCATCTTTGAACTCATCTAAATGAGCTCTATCATATTAAAAATTTATTTTTTATATTTTTAAATATTTTTTAATTTCTATCAATTGGCATTCTTAGAAGGCAACTCATTGCTACCTAAATTGAAGATTAAGGATAATACACTCCATTTCCATAATGTCTTGGAGTGTAACAGTCCCATGTAATTTGTCTTAAAAAAAGTTATTTACTTCGATTTGATTATATTACTTTATAACTCTAAATCTTTCTTAAAGTGATCACTACTTGAAAATGATTATATTATGTTACTTTGATTTAATGTATCCTTTTTTAGCTTTATTATTATTTCTCTTAATATCAAAATATTAGTTTATTTGATTTATTCTATTATGTTGTAATAAGCTATAATTCCAAATGCTATTCATCTTAGATAAAATCCATTATTTTAATAATCTAAATAAGATCTATATAAATACATGATTAGTTTTATATTTTAATTTTTTTAATGATATTTGGCATACTTTATGAAAACGTTTTATTAAAATCTTATTTGATGATTTATGGATATTGTACCTAATTTCCTTATATTTATCAATCAAACAATATGTAATTTATGATGAAAAATTTAAACATAAGTTTTTATTGGATGTTGAGGGTCGAGATGATTCACTAGGACGTTTGTTTTCTCTACCCATTTAGAATTCCAATATATTGCTAGACAAAATTAGTATAAATAATAAAAATTTATTATTATAATAATAATAACAAGAAAATATATGTTAAATCTAAAATGACATAAATTGAAGTAATATAATATGACAAAACTAAAGCAATATAAAGGTATAATGAGACAAGGATTAGATTACTTAGTAATATAACAAAATTGATGAGAAATATTTGGAAATTAAGATAAATTGTACGGGAAAACTTTTTTCTTGAAAAATAAGGAGATATTGTGTAATGTCCTTGATTGTGAAATCTAACACAATTTGAAATATTTTAAAAATGTGCTAATGTCATTAAATATATTTATATATAATTAATTATATGAATATTTAATTTTGATAAAGCTAGTCAATGTACGTGAAATGATGATTATTTTAACTTGATCAAACCGTATTGGAAATTACTATGACATAATAAATTAATTTTTCATAATGTATAATAAACTATTATTTTAATATTAATTTTCTTTATGTTGAAGTTAAAATATGGCAACTTAAAGAAATGTAATAAAACAAAATCATAGTAATGCAAATGTAACATGAGAGAAGATTTAGAATTAATTAATAATAACACTAAATCAAAGTAAAAATTTAAATAAATGAGATTAATTATTTTGCAATATGTTTGTCCAAAATAGTATGGAGATTAGGTGTAAAATCTTCAATCATTACATTTTGTATGAAAAGGATAACTTGTGAAGCATACCATAACTGTTAAAAATAAAATATTTAAAAATACAAAAAATGGGTATATAAATGGATAGAGCTCATCAAGATGAATCCTTTTTTTTTGTTTCCTCTTAATCAAACCACGTTTAAAATAGCTATGAATTACAAAAATTAATAAGCTCAATTAACAAAAAATTCCTACTATAATGCTAAGCAAATAGATACTAAAGCTAAACAAAGGCAAACCAAACAAAAATGTTATCACGGATTAAAAATTGAAGGTCAAAGAAAAAAAACGGAACATGAAATATACCGCGGATTAAAATAACTCATAATTAATCTAAAAACTTTAAAAAATGTAATATTTAAAGATATTAAAAGCAAATTTTTTATTTTAGGGAGCTTCACAACACCAAAGAAGATAATTTAAAGAAATGAGATAGAATATTTTGAAAAGTTTCCTTCCCAGTTACTATGGATGTCAACCATAACATCCTTGATGAATAAATTATGTAAAAATAAAAATTTCAAATAAACATTGCTTAAATGTTTGGAAATTTAATATTTAAAAATTTAAATATTATTATTTAAATAAAAAAAGTTCAAGAAGATTAGTTAGCAACATTTATTTGGTCTAGATATGACATCTTTTGGAATTTCTATAAATTAAAAATTAAAAGTAAGAATTAAAAAATTAAAAAATTAAAAAATGTTTATTTTAATAGGAAATGAATGTATATTTTAAGTTGAAATAAAATATTTGAAATAATGTAACAAATCAAATTGAAAGCAAAGTAAATTTTCCAAGAGAGAAGAATTTGGGTTTCATTGTAGTATAACTAAACAAGTAAAGAATTTGGTGAATTGAGATAAATTGTGTAGGAAATGTTACAGTTCAGAACAATAAAGAGATTAAATGTAACATCTTTGATATTAAATTAAACATAGAGTAGGATATTGGTATCTTCTTTCTGATCAAAATCAAGTTTTAAGATACCTTCTGAATCTGTGTCTTTTACTAGTGAGTCTCAGAAAAGCTGATAGACGACATATTTTGTTAAGACGAGGTCCTCAGTAGTGAGACATATAAGGGTTCCTTTTTATTGGAATTTTATTTTCAAAAAATTTAAATTCAGACTGAACTATGAACTAGAGTAGAAAGTATTAGAAAAGCAAAACTAGTCAAAATATTTTCTTAAGTATGAAGCTTCCTTAGAAAATAAAATATCAAAAATTATAAAATAAAATGTTTAACTTGATAAAGATCATTGAGACGAATACAATAATGTTTTTTCTAGTATGACCATGTTTTGAATGGGAAACACCAATTTGAATTTGCATTGGTAATATTAAATTATAATTTTATGATTTAGTAATCTTATGCTATACTTGAAAAGAGAAAAATTAAAAATATTTAATAAACAAAAAAAACAATACAAACCTCACATGTTATAGTCTAACGACATTTGTCATGGTTCATTCAGACAACTTTTAGAATACTAAGAATACAAAAGTAAATAAGCATACTTATTTCAAATTTATTATTTCTATTTTAAATTAAAATATATTAAAATTAAAAATAAGATAAGTTATGGCAATATAATCTTATGAAATAAAAGTAAGCTATAGGAAAATCGAAAAGATATTTTAAGTTACATACATTACAAGAACAATATAAAAAGCTTAAGAAATGGTATAAATTTTATTGAAATGTTGCATTAAAAAAACCTAATGAGATTGAATATAATATTGTTGATTGTTAAATATTGTATGAATAAAAATATTTCAATAAACATGCAAAAATAATTAAAAAAATTTAAAAACATATAAATGAAAATTTTTTAGATGGAGGCTATAAATGTTAGTGAAATGACTTTTATTTCATCTTAATCAAACCCTCATTTGAACTTCTAAAAAATAACAAATTAAAAAGAAAAAAATTAAAAAAATAATTTTTTTGCAATTAATAAAAAACATGTCCAAATAAAAATAATATTAATTAAAGTAATATAATATAGTAAATTGAAATTAATACAAATGTCACACTAGAGTAGAATTACAACTTCATAATAAAAAAATAAAAATAAAAAAATTGCACAAATGAGATAAATTGTATAAGTTTCATTACAACATACTAAGGATTCATACTTTAACATTCTCAATGATCAAATCATGCATAAATCAAAATGCCATTTAAGACTCACTAGAAAATTAAAAAATAAAATATCTTAGAAAATATAAATAAATTTTTAACTGAGGGAGCTATTCAATGTTAGTCCAACAAAATTTGCTTCATCGAGGTGATTCCAATAACATTTGTTTCATCTTAATCAGGCATTGTTTGGAATTATTGCAAATTATTAAATTAAATAAGCATAAAAAATAGGAAATTATTATTTTAATTTTTTATTAAATATATATATTAAAGTTAAAATTAGACAATTTGAAACAATGTAATGCAATCAAATCATAATAATATAAACACCACAAGAAAGAAAATTTTTATTTTAATAGTAATATCAAAAAATAAAAAAGCTAATTTTGAAATAATAAGTTAAATTACATAAGAAATTCACATTCTAAGATAATTAAAATATTGAGATTAACTGCCTGATCATGAAATCATGTAAGAATAAAAATATCATATAAAACATGCCAAAACCATGGGAAATTAAATATATAAAAGTTTAAAAAAGATTATTTAAATATATGAAACATGTTGAGGTGGGCCCAAAAATATTTGTTTCATTTAGTTTATACTTTGATTACAATTCCTATGAATTGCAAATGTAAATTGGAAAAATAGCCTATTATTTTAATATTAGATAACTATATATTAAATTTCAAATGAGATTGATTGAAATAATTTGTTTCAATAAAATGAAAGTGATGTAAATGTTACATGCGAAGAAAATTTTAGTTTCATTACAAAAATAATAAATAATGAAAACTTCCAAAAATGTGATAAATTATATTTGAAAAATTCCAATCCAAAGTACTAAGGTGATTGTGCATAACATGCTCAATCGTCAAAGATGTAATAGTCAAAACATCAACTAAAGTTTGCAAAAAACATAAAAATTAAAATATTTGAAATTATAAAAGAAATTACATAATTAAACAGTGCTCATCTAGTTGAGTCAATGCAGTATATTTTTCATTGATCCAACTTCAATTAGAAGAATAATTAAATATTAATTTAAATAAATATAAATAATAAAAAGTTTTTTAAACGTTTAATTAACATATAATAAAGCTCAATTAAGGTATATTGAAGAAATTTAATTGAAATAGATGAAAACATTGTAAAGCTAAAATGGGAGAAGTATTAGACATTCTTTTTAATATAAACAAATCAACCAAAAAACTATAACGAATGAGATAAATTACATAGGAAAGTTGCATTCCTGTTGTACTAAGGAGATTAAGTGGAACATTATGAATCACCAAACTAGGTGCAAATCAAGATGCCTCATAAAGCATACCAAAAGCTTAAAAAATGAAGTATTTAAAATATAGAAATGAACAATTTGCTAGAAATAACCCATTGAGATGAGTGTAGCAACATTTGTCTTGTCTTGTTTAGACATAGTTTTGATGTAATAAGAATTACCAAAGTAAACAAGAAAAAAATATTACAATTTATTATCTTTTTTAAGTAATTATATAACAAAGTAAAAAGAAATTTGAATGACCCATAAATCATGTGCCTTAAAGTTAAAATAATTAAAAATATAAAATTTATGATTTAATTGGATCAAGCTCACTTAGATAAGTTCAATGACATTTGTTTCGTCTTGAAGAAACCTATTTTGAAATTACTTGGTAAGAATCATAAATTAGGTTAAATAATAAAAGATATTTTCTATTATTACTAAAATGCATATTGTTGCTGAGATAAGGTAATTTCAAGAAATGTAACCAAATCAAATTGAGAAATGAATACTGTTTTCATATAACAAAATTGAGGTAAAGGCCACACAATAGTGGATGTCGAGCTCATAGTAATATAACCAAATCAAAGAAAACATTTTAAAAAATAAGATAAAATATACCAAAATATGACACTAAAAGATACTATGATGAATGAGTATAATATCTTTGATTGTTGAATCTTGTCTTTCAAAACACGCAAATCAATAAAAAAAATAAAATATCTAAAAATACTAAAACATATTTAATTACATAGATCTAATATAAAGATTAAAATGACATTATGTTGTCTCATTTTGACCTATTTTAGAATTATAATGAATTAGAATAACAAACAAGTATAAATAATAACAAATTATTTTTCTTAAATTTCCTTGATTTGCATTTATACAAAATTATGATACATTTTAAAAATATAGTATTACTAATTAAAATAAATTTAAAGGTTAAAATAATGGAAAAATAAAAGTTCATAGTAAGATAATCTAATCAAAGTGAAAACATTTAAGAAATTTGATGAATTATCTTTGAAAGTTTTGTTCCAAATATTTATAGGGATCAATTGTAATATCTTTGATCATCAAATTAGGAATAAGACAAAGTCACTTAAAAATTGAGATAAAACCCTAAAAAAGAAAATATTTAATATTTTAAAAAATAAGTTTTATAATGGATAGAGCTATTAAACATAAGCCTAAAAATTTTATGTTGTCTTCATTAGACATGGTTTGGAATTTTTTTGAATTGCCAATTTAAATAAGAACATAGAATTATTGAAAATTATTATTTTATTCATTAAATATACAATGAAGCTAAATTATGATAAATTGAATAAATTTTATATAACTAATTTAGAAATTGTAAAACATACATGACAAACGAACTTGGAGTTGTGGAGTAATATATTGACAGTAAAGTGAAAAATTTAAACATATTGGCTAATTTATAAAGATGTGTTTCACTCAATTATACTAAGGAGATGATGCCTAACAAAATTTTAGAAAATATTTAAAAATATGAAAAAAGAATATCTAATTACATTGAGCATTTTGAGATGAGTCTAATGACATATTTATTATTGACTTAACTTTATTTTCTATTATAAAAAGTTGCCAAATTTAAAAATAATTATATTATTATTTTAATATTTTGTAAATTTATATTGAAGCTAACATGAGATAAACTAAAAGTATGAAAAATAAAAAAAAATCAAAGATATTTAAAAGTCACGTGATAAAAAATTTGTGTTGTAAAATAAAATAAACAAATCAAATCAAAACATTTTTTTTTAAATGCGATAAGTTATATTGAAAAGTTGCATTTCAAGATACCAACGTGATAATGTGTCACATTGTGGACCACAAAACTATGTCTGAAAGAAAATGACTCCTAAAGAATACAAAAATTATAAGAAAAATATCGAAAAAATTTAATTGAAAATTTTCAATTCGGTAAAGCTCAAGATGAAGAGTTTAAGGACTTGTAAAGTTCAAAGAAAATTTTTAATTAATTTACTTTTTAATATCTTCAAATATTTTATTTATATTAATTTTGCAAGCATTATGAGATATTTTAAATTGTAGAAGGTTTTTCAATAAAGCATGTTTAACCTAATCTCCTTAGTATTTGGAATTAACTTTACTTCACTTTTTTATCACATTAATTCAAATTATTCATTTTGATTTGGTTATATTTCAATGTAACTCTAAATCTCCTCTTCAGTGATATTGGTATTGCTTTGATTTTGATACAATACTTTGCCTCAATTAATGTTATTTTCTCTTTGACATATATTTACTAATTACTAAAAACAATTTTGTATACATATCTTATTTTGAAATTAGTTAATATTCTAAACAAGGTTGTATTGATGAGAATTAAATGTCGATGGACTCATCTTGCCAAGATTTATCAAATTAAATATTAATCTTTTTATTTACATCTATTTTATAGTACTTGTTTAATCATGCTTCATGACACTTTTTTTGTGTCAACTCTTATAATCAAGAAAGTTATATCAGATCTCCTCACAATCATGGAACGCAACTTTCTTATATAGCTTTCTTTCCTTTAATTTTTCGTATTCTACCTTGATATATATTTACTTAATATTAAAATCACAATTTATTATTATTTATGTTTAATTACTTTAGTAAATCATAGTAATTCCAAATGAGGTCCATTGCATGCAAAACTACCATAGCTAATGTCATTAGATTTCCTTTATCTAATTAAACACTCTATTTCATATTTATATGTGTTTTTATTTTCTTTAGTTTTTGCTTACTTTATGACAAATTTTGAATCTTACATTATTTCATTGCCAATGTGTCAATTAATGTTTTTTGTATCTTCGAATTGTTTAATCTTATATAATTTATCAAATATTGAAAAATTTTAAGATTTTGTTTGGTTATATCACTACTTAACTCAAAATCGCCTCTCATGTCTCCATTACATTACATTTATTTTGTTATATTGAATTTCTTTAATTTATGTCATTTTACCTCTAACATTTATTTTTCTAGTATTACAAAAATGGTTTGTTATTATTTTGGCTTACTAAATTTTTAATTAGTAGAAATTGAAAAGGTGATCCAATCAACAAGAAACAAATGCTTTTGGATGCATCACAACGAGCATTATCTAATTAAAATATCTCAATTTATGAAATATTTTTATTTGTTTCTTATTTGATTAATAAGAATTTACACTCAATCTTTATAATATCTTGGAATACAACTTTCCCATAAAATTTATCTCATTTGTTGAAATATTTTCTTTGACCGGTTATATTTTGCGAACACTTTAAATTGGCACTGTTAGGACCTTTACAATATTAACATTTTGTTATATAACATAAATTGAATTTATCATAGATTAGCTTCCTTATTATTTTATATTTTTTTTATTTTATCATTCACTATAATGTTAATTTCTTGAGTTTCAGCATTCTCTATGAGGCATTTTGATTCATACCTAAAACGATGATTTAGATTGTTACAGTTGATATCCTTAATCTTGAGGAAGTTAACTTTCACATATAATTTATCGTATTTCTTCCAACTTTCTCTTTCATTTCATTATATTTTAATGTTACTCTTAATCATCTAACTTTTAACCTACATATTTCTTCAATTTTGTTTATTACATTCTTTTAATATATCTAACTATAATATTATTGCATATTTATTTAATGTTAACTATAATTCCACTAATTGATGCGCCTTTGCTTCGTTAAATCATAATAATTCAAAACACAATGTGGCATGAATGAAATAAAATTTTATAGAATCGTCTTGATGATTCTATCAAATTAAATATCCATTTCTATATTTTTAAATATTTCACTTTTTTGTCTTTACATGCTTTATGTGATATTTATGTTCATACCTAATCTTTTGATCAAAAATTTTGCAATCGATCATCTTGAAATCTTTGAATTGAATTTTTCTAGTTTATTAAAAAATTTCACTTTAATTTTTTTATGTATCCCTAAATCTCTTCTAGTGTTATGTTTACATCATGTTAATTAAAATATATTATATTGCTTCAATTGTACGTTTTTTCAACCATATTATGTTTTTATTTAAGATTACAAACAATAATTTATTCTAAATTTCTTTGGTAATTTATAGCAATTCTAAATATGGTCTATTTATGAATAATGAAGCATCGTAAGAGTCATCTCGATAAGTTATACCCAAATAAATAATCAGTTTGATATTTTAATTATTTCTCTTGGGATTTTCAATGTTTGACATGATATTTTGATATGTACATTATGTTTTGATTGAGTCATATTTCTATGAAACTACAATTTGATTCATTTGTGACTTCTACATCTATTAATTTTGTTATATTACATTGTTATAATTTATCTCATTTTAGCTAAAATGTGTATCTTCTCATTTTTGAGATTATGTATTGTTTCTGAATGTCTACTTATTTTCTAATTTATGTAATTCCCAACATGGTTCAATAAAGACAAAAAAAAAGTTGTACATCTCATTTTAAAAAACCTTAGCAATTTAAAAATTAATTTAATTTTTTTAAATCTTTTTTCTATTATTTTAACATGTTCTATGAGGGAATTTTTTTTTGTAGCTAACCTGATTTTCTAGCGTGCTACAGTCGATCTTCCTGTTTTCTTTGAATGGAACTTTGATAAAACTTTTACTCCATTTCTTCAATTTCTTTTTCTTTCTTTGGTTTTATTACTATGTTACTCTATCTCTCTTCTCCTTTGAACATTTCATTATTTTTATTTTTTTACATTGCATTAATTCTATTTATCTCGTTTTTAACATTTTTATATAATTACTTAATACTAAAGTCATAAAGTATTCCAATTTAGGCATAATTATTTAGTTAATTTTTAGCAATTTAAACAATAGAAAAAAGTTTTTTGACTTCTCTCAAAGAGAATAACCAATTTAATACACATTTAATGTTTGTAAACATTTTCCTTTTTAAGGATTTTAGCATAGTTAACAAGACATTTTGATTTATATCAAATTTGATGATCTAGAATAATACCTTTTATCATGTTTCTGTTTTCGAATTAAGCCTTTTAATGCAATTTATAACATTTTCTCAAAAAATTTTGCATTTAATTGCTTATATCATTATGCTACTCTAAATCCCTTATCATGTAACAAATTCAATTCTTTGAAATTGTCATATTACAATGTTTTAATTTATCTCATTTTTAGATTGATATATAATTAACCATAAAACTATAATATTTTTTTAATTATTTTTATTAAATTTTACAATTTCTAGTAATTTCAATTGCTGTCTAATAGAAAAAAAATACACATCATTAGACTCATGTCAAAGACCTACAAATAATCAAATATTCTTTTTTACATTTAGATATATTTAATTTTTTAAGTACATTTAACAAGATATTTTTAATTGTGCTTCATTTGATCATCAAAAAAATTACTCTAGGCTTCTTTATTTTCTCAGAACACCACTTTCCCTTTCAATTTCTCACTTCTTAAAATTTTTCCTTCCATTTGGTTATATTATAGTGTAAGTCCAAATCTAACATAATGTGACCTTCACATGTCATTGACTTAGTTTAATTACTTTGTGCTAGTTTAACTTTTTTTAGCTTTAATATATATTCGCTTAACATTATAAATTTTTTAAAAATTCTTATGGTTATTTACTTTTGTAACCTAATTAAGGAAAAAGATAGACAAAATAAATTTGAACAGACACATAGCAATGTGTAATATCACGTAAAAAAAATACTTTTTTATATTTTTAAATATTTTATTTTTTTTTTTTTTGCACAAAATTTTTATTTTTAAAAATATTTTAAAAATCTTCAAGTTGTAATTAAACTCCTTAGTATCTTAGAAAGGATTTTTTGTTAAACTTGTCTTTTTTAAATTGTGGTGCATTAATTTTTTATATTATTATTTAACTCTAAACGTCCTTTTGAATGACCTCTACATTTCATTGATTTTTTGTATTATATTTATTTAATTTATCAATTTTGACATCTAATATTTTTATTTTAATACAAAAGTGATGTTATATTTTAATTTACTTTATTTGTGCTTTTTTAATTCTATGATTTGTATTAATTCCTCACAAGGTATGATTCATATGACAAAAGTGACATTTCGTCATATCTCGACGAGCTTAATATGATTAAATAGCTATTTGTATGTTTTCAAAAAATTATTATATATTTTTTTATTTTCTTTAAAAAGCTTTTTAATTCACATTTGATTTGATGATCAAGGAAATCAAACTTGTTGCCCTTGGTGTTTTGCAATGCAGCTTTACTATAAACTTTACCACATGTTTTATAGTTTTTTTCTATGATACATGTATATTGTAATGAAACTTTAATTCTTCTCTAATGCGACCTTTCCATTACATCAACTATGTTATAATACATTGCTTTAATTTATCAAATTCTTTCTTTATTGTATATTTACATCGAATCAAAATTATATTTTTTATAATTTTTTTACATATTTGAAAATTGAAGTCACTCGACTCAACTAGACAAACTGTATAAAATTAAATATTTATTTTATGATTTTTAAGATTTAATTTTCTAAGGTTTTGACACACTTTTAGAGGAATTTCAATTCATACAAGATTTTATGATCATGGATTTTGCACTCGATTCCTTTATAACATGGGCATACAACTTTTGCATACTAGTTATCTTATTTCATCAAACTCTTCATCTCAGTTTGTTTTATGCAATTCTAAATCTCTTTTTAGGTGATTTTTACATTCCTTTTATCTTCTTATATTTACACTTGAAGTTATCATTTTTTAGGTTTAGTATATATCTACTTTAATATTTAAAAGTTAATTATTTTGTTATTTTTTAATTAGTTTCATAATTTACTTAAATTCTAATAAGGGTCAAATCAAGATAAAACAAACATTGTTTTGCTAATGAACAAGCCTTTCCAATCAAATATTTTGTGAAATATTTTTAAATATTTTCTTTCCTAGTATTTTTGTACACTTTACTATTTATTTTGATACTTGATTAAGTGATCAGTAATGTTATAATTGATCTTCTTCATAACATAGAATGTAATTGTTTAACAACTTCAAATGTTTTATGTTTATTTGGCTTTGTTTCTGTGAAATTCTTATTCTACTCTCGCATGACTTTTACAAATTTTTATTTTCATTAAATTATTTTGCAAGAATTTATGTAATTTTGGCTTTAATAAAAATTGCTCGGATAATGATAAAAAAATTTACAATTATTTACGTTTTGTTATTTTTGTACTTGACAAATATTCTATACAAGGTTTGATGGATTTTTATGTTTTAAACAAGTTTTATGTAACATTTATTTTGTACTAAATTTGATGATCAGGGATATTTTACTTAATCTGGTTGTTATCTTTCAATGTAACATTTCTACATATAAATCTCATTTTTCAAATTTACACCTTAATTTGGTTATGTTGCTTAGTAACTCTAATTTTCCTCTCTGGTAACATTTATATTAGTTTGATTCAATTATATTACATTACTTCAATTTATCTTATCCCAACTTTATTATACATTTAGTCAATATAAGAGTAGTAATTTCTTCTTATTTATGATTATTTACTTTAGTACATCATTGGAATCCAAAATGAGGGCTAAGCGGAAGAAAGCAAATGTCATTAAAATAGTTACACTAAGCTATACCCAATTATATATTTATTTTCATATTTCTTATAATTTATATTTTTATAGTATTTTTGCATGCTTTACAAGAAATCTTAATTATACTTGTTTTGAGGATGGATGATGATTCTCACAATCTTCTTAATATGATAGAATGTAACTTTACCATGTAGTTTATCTCATCTTTTAACATTTTTAGTTTTAATTTTGTAATATTACTTTACTACTATAAATCCATTCTAACATAAAATTTACATTGCTTTGATTTCTTAATATTAAATTTCTTCTATTAATATAATTTCTTTGATAATATATATCTATTAAATATTAAACAAGCAATATATTATTATTTAAAGTTATTTATCATTGTAATTCATAGTAATTCCGAATGATGTCAATTGAAGATAAAGAACATATTCGGACTAATTTTTATGTGCCGTAAGTAATTAAAGATTCATATTTTATTTTTAAGGATTTCTCCATTCTTTACAAGACAATTAAATTTACAATGGATTTAACAAGACATGATTTTGCACTCGATTGCCTTAGTATCTAGAAATGATTCGTTTTCACACATTGTCTCATATTTTAAGTTTTTTTATTTTTATTTCTTTATATTCATAATTACATTTAAATCTCCTTGCTTATGATCATGACATTGCTTTAATTTCATATTACCATAATTCTTCAATTAATCTCATTTTAGCATTAAAATAGTTTTATAATTTATATTAAAAAAATCAAGCTCCAATATACACAAAAGGAAGACATTAGATACATCTCATTTAGCCATTTTCAAATAAATATTTACTATTTGAGTTTAAATTATTTTAACTTATCATGTTTTGGCACACTTTACTAGACATTTCTATTCATGCATGATTTGAAGATTGAGATTGTGACAATAGCTCTCCATGGTATCTTGTGTAATTTTCCTACATAATTTATCATAGCTCTTCAAATATTCTATGTTTAATTTGTTACATTACTATATTACTCAAAAAATCTCTTTTATTGCCATCATTACATTTCCTTTATTATGTTATAATAAATACTTCAATTTATTTTATTTTATAATTAATATATCTTTATTAAATATTAAAACAAGAGCCTATTACTGTTTATGCATAATTGATTTTGGTAATTTGTAAAAATTCAAATAATGTATAGTAGAGTCAAAATTGACAATATTGGACTCATTAGCATGACCTCTATCTAATTAAATATTCACTATTATATTTTTAAATATTTTATTTTCTAAAGTTTTGGAAAGCTTTACAAGAAATTTTTATTCTCAACTAATTTTTTGATGGGGGATATGTCACTTTTCTAATTGATTTATGACATTCACCCAAATGTTTTACTTTGATTTGTTGGTACGCTATGTAACTACAAATCACTGCTTATGTGTTATTGCATCACTTTTATTTTGATATGTTACATAGCTATAATGTATAACATTTCAGTTTTAGCTTATATTTGTTTAACATTAAATTAAGTTTTTTAAATAATTATTTTTAACTTTTCTTAATCATATTAATTATAAATATGTTTAGATATAGTGAAACTAGGATCATTTGACTTGTTTTAAAGGGCTCCATCTAATGAAATTTTCCTTTGTTAAAATTTTTAATATGTTTTTTCTTTGATTTAAGCTAGGTTTATGAGAAGTTTTCATATCATAACTGATTTGATGTTCAAGAATGTTACTCATTCTCTTTAGTATAATTTAATACAACTTTTTATTATGTTTATCTAGTTCGTTCAATTTTTTATTTAGTTATATTACTGTGTAACCAAAATGTTTTCTTATGTGACATTTTTGTCATTATTATTTTGTTATATTGCATAGTTTCACCTTAAATTAATTGTAATATGTGTTTACTTAACATTAAAAAATAATTAAAATTAGTTATGTTAATTTACTTTGGTAACTCAAATTAAATCAAAAGGTGGTCTTATTGAGCTTAAATAATCATCATTAGGTTCTTCTTGTCATGATCTATCTAATTAAACATATTTTCTTTATATTTTTAAAAATAAGTTTTGTTTTATTGGTATATTTTTGTAATTAATTCTCACTTGTAGCTTATGTCAACATGAAATTACACTCAATCTTCTTAGTATCATTGAATATGACATTCCCTCAAAATTCGTCTCACTTTTCAAAATTCATTGCTTTCATTTATTATATTACTATAAAACTCTGACTCTCCTTTCTAGTGATCTTTACATTATTTTTATTTTTTCATTTTCCTTTTTTTAAATTTGTCTCATTTTAGCTCTGTTATTTATTTCTTACAAAAGAAATAATTTATTTTTTGTCTTATTTACTTCTCTTTTTGATAATAATTCAAAACAAGGTTAGATGTAGATGAAACCAAATTCGCTCGATTGATCTCTTTATATTTTATTAATGTTGTATGTCCTATCATTTTGACTTGTATATGGATAATTCGTACCTAATTTCATCTTTAAAGATATTCTTGTGCATCTCCTAGTCAGATGGAGATAAAACCAAAGTAATTTGATTAATCATTATGATTTTCATCAAAATAAATATTTTCTTTCATATTTTCAAATTCTTATTTTTTTTCATTTTTTTTATTATGGGTCTTTTTTGTTCGTACGTAATTTGATGATCAAGGATATTTCTTTACATCTCCTTATTTTCCTTTAATGCAACTTTCTCATTTAATTTCTGTCATTTCTTGAGATGTTTTATTTTAATTTGGTCATCTTACATTTAAGGGATAATGTTTGGGTCAAGTGACTTTTTCCTATTTTTTGTTTTGTTATGTTATATTACTTTAATTTATTGTATTTGTATTTTAATATATATTCTCTTAATGTTAAAATAATAATTTTATGCTATTTATATCTATATATTTTTATAATTCATAGGTATCGTAAAAGAGGTTGAATGGAGACAAAACAATTGTATTTGAACTCTTTTTACATGCTCTATAAAATGAAATATTTATTTTTATATTTTTTAATTTTTTTCAAGAGTTTTTGGATCATTTTATAAGAAGCATTATTTTGAGCCTAATTTAGTAATTGCATCTTACTCATGATGTCATTATTATGATGGAGTGTAACTTTCCTATACAAATTTTCTCATTTTCAAAAAAAATTCCTTTTATTGGTTATGCCACTATGTGACTCGAAATCATATCTCATGTGACCTTGTCATTTCTTTTATTTTGTTGTCATATTGTTTCAATTTATCTTATTTCACAATTAATATATAAATTTGGTGAATATAAAAGTATTGTATTTTTAAATATGACTATCTACATTGGTAAATAATAGTAACTTGAAATGAGTTCTAATCGAGGTGAAAAAACATCGGTAGGCTTGTGTCAACATGCCCTATGAACTTAAATTTTTTTTTAATATTTTAAAATATTTAATTTTTAGAAGTTTTTAGATATTTTATGACAAGTTTTGATTCTTAACTTGTTTGACAATCATATAAGTCATAGTCGTTCTCCTTATTATATTGCAATTTAATTTTTCGATACAATATATCAAATTTCATCGAAATTTTTTCTTTGAAATCTTAATATTTCAATTTAACTCAAAATTTTATCTAATATCAACAATACATTGTTGATTTGGTTATATTAAATTGCTTCAATTTGTGTTATTTCAAATTTCATATATATTTGTTTAACACAATAATAATATTTTAATATCATTTATGCTTACTTACCTTTGTAATTTATAATAATTATAAATTGTTACACTCACCTTGATGAACTTTATCTATTTAAATGTTCATTTTTATTTTTTTAAAATTTTATTTTAAAATCTTTACTATACTGACCCTTATTTTTTCAAACTATTCATTTTTCTTTCAATATATTACTATAATACTATAATTCTTATGTCACATGCAATTGAAATGTTCAGATCTTATTTTGTTATATTTCTTCAATTTATGTCTTTTAATCTTATAATTTATTTACTAAATAAAATGATAATAATTTGTTAATATTTATACTATTTTTCTTATGTAATATATAGGAATTCAAAATGATGTCTAATCAATATGAATACACAACATTGGAGTTCTTATGAAGCTTTAATAAATTAAATATAACTTTCTTTACATTTTTAAATAAATTTTCTTGAGCTTTGGCAAGCTTTATGATTCATTTTGAATTACACCTAATTTAGTAGTGCAGGATCACATCCTCAAGCTCTTTAATAACTTTTAAAATATGAATCCCATAATTTGAATTCTTACAAAAATTTAACTTTTATTTGATTACATTAGCATGAAACTTCAATTATTTTCTTGTGACCATTATAGGGCCATGATTATGTTATAGTATAATGCTTTAATTTATCTCATTTTTGTTTCTTTATATATCAAGTAATGTTGAAATAATAATTTATTATTACTTATTCTTATTTTCTTTGGAATATTGTAATATTCCCAAAAGTGCTCTGATCAACAACAAACAAATATGATTAGTTTAAGCTTAACAAGCTCTAGAATTGATTATTTAATTAAATAGACCTCATTGAGACTAGCTCATCAACATTTTTCTCATCTTAATCATACCTTATATAGAATTATTATGAGCTACAAATGCAAATAAATATAACTAATAAATCATATAAATATATTACTTTTTTTTTCATATTACATTGATTGAATTTATCTTATATTAGCTTTAATACATATATACTTAATATTAAAATAATAATAAACAATTATTCAGATTAATTAAAATTTTATTTAGATGTAATTTAAAGCTAGATTTGATGTAGAGGAAGCAAATGCTGTTACACATCGCTCAATGTGTTTTTTGTCCTTATGTAGTCATTTTTACTTTAATATTTTTAATATAATTTTTGTAGTTTATATAATACATTATGGTTATAAAATAATATTTCAATTTATCTAATTCTAATTTTAGTATATATTTACTTACTATTAAAATAAAAAATTTGCTATTATTATTATTATTTATTTTATTTCATAATTTTTAGTAACTAAAACTCAAAGACTTTTTGAACCGAAAGAAACGACATTGTGCACATATTAACAATATCTATTTAATTAAATAGTTTTGTTTCTAATGTTTTGCATATTGTATAAGGAATTATACTTTGCAGTTGATTTAATGGTTGTGGATCCCACACTGGTTCTCCTTTGTATCTTTTATTACAAGTATTTTATATAATTTACCTCATGACTTCAAAGTTTTTACTTTGATTTGGTTTTGTATTGCTGAAACTCTGGTTCTACGCCGATATGGCCTTTATAATAATTTTATTTTTTTATATTAGATAACTTCAATTTATCTCTTTTCTACTATAATATATGTAATATTGAAGTTTAACAGAGACAAACAAAGCATCCTTGGAGTCATTTCGACAAGCTCTATACCAGAAAATACTAATCGTTTTCGAATGATTCCTGGTTTATCAATGAATGTTGTTACACATGATCTTCTAATTGTCTTAGAATCTAATGCTTTTGAATTAAAAATAATATTGTGTAACTCTAAATCTCAACTCTTTGTTTCCTTTAGATCACATTGATTTTATATTATTACATTACATTTATTTATTTGATTTAAATTTTAAATTACAATTTCTAAATATTTTAATTATTTTTCTTAAATTTCTTCTTTTTTAATTTAGTAATATGTAAAAATTTAAAAGTATGTTATATAAAAAAACAAAACATGGAGTGTCCCACCTTGACAAGCTTTTCCCATAAATTTTTTAAATTTAATATTTTTTAAATTTTTAATTTTATATAATTTTGGCATGCTTTATAAGCCATTTCATTTGTAATTGTTTTGGTCATTGAGGATGTTCACTGGCTTCTTTTTTGTATCTTCGAATGCAATTTTCTCATAAAGTTTATGTTTTTTTAATTGTTTTGCTTTAGGTATGATGTAATACTGTGGAACTCTAACTACACTATTGTGTAAAAGCTATGAATTTTTTTATATTAAATTTCATCAACATAAGTCATTTCAACATTGTTGTATATTTAGTAAATATGAAAATAGCTATTTATTGTTAATTTTTATCATTGGATTTTGTAATTCAAAGTTGTTCAAGACAATGTCCATTCAATAAAGTTTTTTAATTTTTCATTCTTTAATATTTTGTTTTTTATATTTTTGTATGATTTATGAGATATTTTTATTCATATTTATTTTGATAATGAAAGATGCCAGACTCAACCTTTTTAGTGTCTTTGAGTACACTTTTCCCAAAAACTTTGTCTCATTCCTTCAAAGTTTCACTTAAATTTTGTTATATTACTGTATAACTAAAAATCTCCTCTCATGCAACACTTGCATCACTTTCAATTTGTTTAATTATATTACTTCAATTTATCATATTTCAAATATAAAACATGTAGGCTAAACATTGGAATGATAATAAGTTATTATTTAAGTTTGTTTACCATTGTAATTCAAAGTAATTCAAGATGAGGTTTAAATGACGAGAAAAATCGTTAGACTTATGTTGATTAGCATGATCTAACGAAATGTTTAATTTTGTTTTTTTTAAATATTTTACTTTCTATCATTTCACATGTTTTACTAAGAATTATGTTTGATAGCAAATTTGATGATTAATAACATTACACTCAATCACCTTAATACCTTGGAATTTAGCCTTCTTCAATAATTTGTCTTATTTCTTCAAACCATTTATTTAATTTGGTTGTAAAACTTTGTTACTCTTTTTTGACTTTTAAATCACTTAAATTTTATTTTATTATATTTCAATATTTATATCATTTCATACTTAATGTATTTGTACTTCATATTAAATAATAATTTCTTTTATTTATGTTTATTATTTTTAAGTTTATATTAATTATGATAGACATATGATTGAGATGAAATAAATCTAATTTGACAATTCCCTATAAGCTCTATCTAATTTAATTTTAATTATTATAATTCTATGCCTTTTATTTTCTATTATTTTTAAATGCTTTATAAAGTATTTGATTTCACACTTGATTTGACGATTTAGATTATTAAACTAAAACTTTTTTGGGCATTGGACCGAAAATTTCATGTATAATTTGCCTAATTTTTTCAATGTTTTTTACTTTGATTTAGTTATATTATAACAAAAGCATAATTAATCTCTTATGTCACAATTACATGCCTTTGATTAGGTTATAGTTTAGTGTAACAATTTAAATCATTACAATTTTAATACTCATATACTTAATATAAAAAAATAAATTGTCATTATTAATGCTAATTTATTATGTTAATTTCTAGTCATTATAAATGCCTTTAAATGAGATAGTCTAAATGATGTTACACTCATATAGATGACTCTAATTGAGACATTGTAAGATTTGTAATCTATTCAATGAAGCTCTAATTCTCCACTAATATTATCTTTACATTTCTTTTATTTTTTACATCATATTGCTTGAATTGATCACATTTAAATCGTAATATATATATATATATATATATATATATATATATATATATATATATTTAAAATTAAATTTGTAATCTCTTTTTATTTTTGTATATTTAATTTCATAAACTACAGTAATTCCAATTGAGGTTTGATGAAGATGAAATCAAAGCCATTGAACTTATTATGATGAGCTTTATCCAATTTCACATTTGTTGAAAAAATTTGAATTATTATTTTTTTCCAATTTTAACTTTTTTTTAATTTTTTCAATTTATATCTCATTTGATAATTAATGACATTCAAGTCGATCTCCTTAGTAACATGGAAAGCTTTTTGTTTTTCAATTTCTCCAATTTTTTAAAAATTCTTTAATTTGATTTGTTTAAATTGTTATGTAAATATAAGTCTCATATGTTGTGCCCTTTATTTGAAATTGATTTAGAAATTTCCTCATTATTTTTCCAATTAAAATTTAAGAAATATTTCTTCAATGTTATAACAAAAATTTGTTATCATTTTTGCCAGTTTATAATACATGTTCTTAATAATTCCAATCTCATCTCAAAGTGTTCAGTCCCCATGAATTCTTAAATTTATAATTTCAATATTTTATTTTATATGATCTTAGCATGCCTACGAGTCTCTTTAATATATATCAAGCCTTACTATGGAGGATGTTAAACTTGATATTTTTGAAGTTTTGGAATATGAACTTTCCCTTACATTTTATCTTGTTTCATCAATCATTTTATTTTCATTTGGTTAAAGTACAATGTGCTCAAAACCTACTTTTGCGAGACAATTATATACCTTTGATTAAGTTAATAAATTTTGTTTAATTTTAGATTTGATATTTATTTGCATTCTTTTAAAATAATTATTTCTAATTTTTTTATTATTTTTTTGTTAATAATTATAATTCAAATTGAGCATTAATTGAGAAAAATAAACATCGTTAGACTTTTTCAACATGATCTATCCAATTAAATATACTTTTTAATTTTTTTAATGCATTAATTTTTAGTGTACATGATTTGATGATTTAGGATGTTTCGCTCTATCATCTTGTTATCTTGGAATGGAACATTCTCATAAAAGTTGTCATTTTTTCAAATTTTTTTATTTTGTTATATTACTATGAAATTTTTTAGTTTTATCTCATGTGACCTTTACATTACATTCATTTTGTTATCTTCATTGCTTTAGTTTATGTCATTTTAGCATTAATGTATACCATGTAATTTTAAATTTTTTTTTAACTTGTTACGCTTATTAAATTTGTAATTAATAGTAACTCCAATTAAGGTTAGATATAACAAAATAAATATTATTGTATTCATCTCCAGGAGATATAAGTAATTAAATATTAATATTTTATTTATTTATTTTATTTTAAAGGGGTTTTACATGCTTTACAAAGTATTTCAATTAGCTACTAATTTGATGTTCAATCATATTTCCCTTGGCCTATTTAATATCTTAGAATGTTACATTCACTTAAAATTTTATTCATTTCTTGATTATTTTTTTTTATTAAGTTATATTTCTATGAACTCTAATTCTCTTCTAATTTGAACATTTAATCATTTTAATTTAATTATTTTTGTGGTATTGCTTTATATCACTTCTACTTTAATGTATATTACCTTAGCATTGAAAAAATAATTTGTTATTTTTTAATTTTATTAACATTAGTTATTCGTTGTAATTCCAAAAGAGGTCAAATCGAGAGGAAAAATATATTGTTGTACTTGTCTCGATGAACATTATCAAATTAAATATTTATTTTTTATGAAATTTTGAATATTTTATTTTATATTTCTTTTACGATCTTCATAACATATTTTAATTTTTACTTAATTTGGCAATAGAAGATATTACACCTAACATATTTAGTATCAAGGAATACAACTTATCAACATAATTTATAATATTTTTTAATTTATTTTTAATTTAGATATATTATTTAACTCTAAATCTCCACTAATGTGACATTTATATCACTTTGATTTCGTTATTTTTCTTTAATATACATTTACTTAATAATAGTATAATAATTTATATTATTTATGTTTTTCTGCTTTAATATTTATAATAATTATTAACCTTATTTGATTAAGAAAAAATATATATCATTAGACTCTTCATAATGGGATCTACCAAAATTAATATTTATTTCTATATTTTAAATTTAATTTTTTTCTAATATTTCTCATGTTTTTCGAGACTTACATTTTACCTAAGTTTATGATTGATGATGTTACTCTAGATCTTCTTTCTGTCTTGGAAAGATAATTTTCCATAAAATTTCGTTTTTTTTAAATAGTTAAGTTTAATTTTTTTAATATTACTATGCATCTCAAAATATTTTCTCTTTCGATCTTTACATTGTTTTTATTTTATTATATTTCATTACCTCAATCAAACAATTTCAAACTTTTAAATATTTTTAGTAATATTAAAATAAGGACTTATTATTATTTATTGTTATTAAATTTATGAATTAGTAATAATTCAAAAGTAGGTCAAATGGAGATAGACTAAACGTCTTTTAAGTTTTCTGGGAATGCTCCATAAAGTTAAATAATCATTATTCCATTTTTAGATATCTAATTTTATAAGATTTGGTCATGCATTATAAGGCTTTTTGATTCATGCTTATTTTGTGGAATAAGGATGTCAAAAATTATCTCTTTAGTATCCTAGAATGCAAATTTCTTTCTCATCTTTTTAATGGATTTGCTTCGATATTGCTATATTTTTTTGTAACACTAAATATCCACTCATTGGACCTTTTGTTATGTGCTATTAATTAAGCTTATCTCTTTTCAACCTTACTATATATTTAGTTATTGTTAAATTATTAATTTAAGATTATTTATTCTTATTTTCTTTTGCAATTTGCTAGACTCTTTAATGATGTTAAATAAAGAAAAATAAATGCCATTGTACATATTTTAAAGAGCTTTAGTCAACTAATTGTTAGTTACTAAAATTTTTAGTATTTTATTTTCTATGATTAGAGCATATTAGTGTTAATGTTTGTGTACAAATTTTGTCATTTCTTTAAATTTTTTTCATATGATTTGGTTATATTTTGTTATGTACTCCAAATCTCATTTTTATATCACCTTAATTTTATTATATTTCATTGCTTAAATAAATCTCATTTTTAGTTTTAATATATATATTTACCTAATATTAATACAATAATTTATAATTATTTATGCTTATTTACTAGGGTAAATTGAAGTATTTGCAAATAAGGTTTGATAGAAATGAAACAAAATTCACGGGTCTTGAAATAATAATATATTATTATTTATCCATATCTATTATGTTAATTTATAATAATTTTTAAAAGGTTTGATAGAGATGAAGTCAACATTGTTGCACTCATCTTAGTGAGCTTTACCAAATAAAATATTAGTTTATTATTATTTTTTGAAAATATTTTTATTTCCTATTTTTTAAACTTGTATATCAATCTCGATCTCATTAGTTTCTTAATATTAAAGTAATAATTTATTAATACTTATTGTTATTTAATTTAGTAAATCATAATAATTGCAAATGCTATTCAAATGGGAAAAAACTACCATGATTTGCCTCTTCTTCATGATCTCTTTCAAATTAAATATTTTATTTAAAATATGTAAATATTTCTTATTTTTTAATTTTTAATATAATTTGTTAGATATTTTTCTCTACACCTGATTTGATAGTCAAACATGTAACACTTGGTTATTATATTATCTTTAATGCATCTTTCTTATGTACCTCATTTCCTCAAAAGTTTTGTTTTATTTTGTAATATTTATTTGAAACATGTAATATCAACTTGTGTGACATTTTTATTGCTTTGATTTATTTATACTACTTTACTTCAATTAACATTATTTTTTCTTTATTATATATTTACTTAATATTAAAATAAAAATGCATTACTTTTGCTTAATTTCTTTTGTAATTCAAAGTAATGTTAGGTGAACTCTGGTCAAGATGAAATAAAAATTATTGGACTTGTATAAATGAGCTTTGTCAAATTAAGGTATTTTAATTTTCTTAAATATTTTAGTTTCTAGGGATTTTTCATGGATTGTGAGTATTTGATTCATGCCATTCATGGTAATAGAGGATCCTACATTTCATCCTCATAATATTTTGAAGTTCATTTTTCCAACATAATTTATTTCTTTTATTCAAATGATTCATTTTTATTGGTTATATTACTATGTAACTCTAATTCTTCTCTTTTTCGATTTGGTTACATTACTTTTGCATAATTTATCTCCTCTTATTTTAATATATATCTTCTTTACAACAAGAAAATATATTTTTAATTTTTATTTAAAAACTCAATGAGGTTTGATGAAGGTGGGACAAACATCGTTATTCTACCATGGATAACATTTATCAAATGAAATACACATCTCTATTGTTTTACTTATTTTATCTTGTAAAGTTTTTCTATGTTGTGTAATATATTTTTATTTGTACTAGATTTGACTATCGATGATGTTATACTTGATCTTCCTTGTACCTTTGATTACAACACTCTATTATAGTTTATCTTATTTCTTTTAACTTTCTACTTTTGTTAATTATGTTGCTATGTAAGTCTGAATCTCTTATTATGCTACCTTTACATTTATCTCATTTAGCATTTTTATATTGCTTTAATTTATCTCTTTTCAACTTCACTATATATTTATTTAATATTTGAAAATTATTATTATCAAATATTAGTTTGTTTTATAATTCTTAGAAATTTTAAACATGGTCTAATCAAGATCATCAAAGGTCACTTAACTTATCTTAATAAGCTCTTTCTTAGTAAATACTTACTTTTTAGTTTTAAAATATTTTATTTTATCGTATTTTAAGATGCTTTGAAAGTTTATTTTATTTGTGTTTAAATTGATGATCGAGGATATTTTAGTTGATCATCTTAATATCTTTGAATGTAGCACTACTGTATGCCTTTATTTTGGTTTTTTAATTTTAATTTTTTTTTTTTGATATTTTTTGTTACATTGAAACTGCAATTGTCCTCTGAACTAAACATTACAATACTATTATTCTATTATATAATATTTTTTAATTTATCTCATTTCAACTTTGTGTACAATTACTAAATACAAAAATAATTTTTAAATAGTACACTTTTATTTGTCTCAGTTGTTCATATTAATTAGAGACGACATCATAATTAGATGAAACAAATGTTGTTGGACTATTCTCAATGAGCTCTATTCAATTTAGAATACATTCTTTCCTTTTATTTGGGGAAAATTTTATTTCTAAGAGCTTCTTCATGTTTTATTACTCATTTTGATTCTTACATTTTTAAAAATTGTGATGTTATAACCAATCTCTTTTTTATCTTGGAATGTAATATTCTGATGTAATTTATCTCATTTTTTCAAAAGGTTCACCTCAATTGTCCTAGAATAGTATATAATTTTAATTATGCTCTCGTGTATCCTTTAAAAGCTATTAATTCAATTATATTTTATTTTTTCTATTAAACACATTTTAAACTTATTAGGCATATGATGATTTTAAAAAATAATAATGTATTACTATTTAGGAACATTTATTATTGTAATTCACAATAATTGCAAATAGCGTCAATTAACATAAAATAAATGTCGTTGGACTCATCGCATTAAGTTCTATGAAGTTAAATGTTTATTTTTTATATTTTTAAGAATTTTTTTAATAATTTGTGTGCTCTTTAGTAGACATTTTGATTGAAACCGAACTTGATTAACAAGGGCACTACATTAGATAACCTTATTACCTTGGAAAGAACATTTCTAAATAATGAAAACATATATCTACTCAAAATTACATAGCTTACATTACATAGCTTCAAATTATGTGATTTCAATTTTAACATATATCTACTCAAAAATAATATATTTTGAATATCATCTAAATTGCATTGGTTTGCTTACATTACGTAGATTCAAATTATGTGATTTCAATTTTAACATATATCTACTAAAAATTAAAAAAACAATTTATTATTTTATATTTTCTTTGCTTTGATAATTTGTAGTAATTCAAAATAAGATCTAATAGAAATGAAAATAATATCATTGGGCTTCCATTGATGAGCTCTAACAAATGAAATATTCAAGTATGTATATTTAAAAAATTTATTTCAGCAGTAATCGAAAACTTTGTGTGGACTTTTAAGTCATACCCAATATGGTGATCAAGAATATCACAGCCAATCTACTTAACATGTTTAATGAGAGAAAGTAAATTTTTGTGGAAAATTTTTATATTGGTATTTTTTAATTTTTTTTATGACAATAAAAGTAATATTGATTCTTTTATAATTTTATTGTCAAAGATACTAATATTGATCTTTTTAGTACCTTGGAATGTAACATGCCCTCCTAATTTATCAACTTTAATCAAATTGTTTCATAGGATTTTGTATTTTGTGATGTGAATCTAATTCTACTCTTGTGTGACAATTACATCAATTCTATGTGGTTGTCCTATGTTCCTTCAATTTGTCAAATTTTGTTATTAATAAATATTTGATTAAAAATAAAATTAAAACCTTTTGTTATTTATGCTAATTATTTTTGTAGTTTGTAGTAATTTTAAATCAGGTATGATATGGTGGAATAAATCTTATTAGGCTTTAAAGAAACTTTATTTAATTAAAAAATTTCTCTTTTAAATTTTATAATGTTATATTTTCTATGGTTTTGGTATGTTTTGTGAAATATTTTAATACATAGGTTTTGACATTTGAAGGTTTTACGAGGGATCTTTTTAATATCTTAGAATACGACTATTCTAGAAAATTTATTTTATTTCACTAAAGTTTTTACAATTATTAAGATATATTGCTATGTTATTATATTTGTGAATTTCATGACATTTATTTGCTTATATTACGTTGTTTCAATTTTTCTTATTTCAGCTTTAATTTTGTAATCATTTGAATATAACTATTTTTATGCTTATCTTCTATATTAATTCAATGTAATTCTAAAGAAGCCTTGATCGAAGCAAAACAAATGTTCTTGGACTCATCCAAAAATATCTTTTCCAATTATCCTTTTTTTGTCATATTTTAAAATATTTTTAAGGCTTTTGACATACTTTATGTGATATTTTCTAAGATGTTATAGTTGATCCTCCAGGTATCTTTTAATGCTACTTTCCTATTCATTTTATCTCGTTTCTTCAAAGCCTTTGCATTGATTTAGTACTATCAATTTGTCACTCTAATTCTCTCCCATTATGATATTTACATGTGTTTGATTTTGATACATTATATTATTTGCATTTAACTCATTTCAACCTTGCTATATGTTTACTTAATGTTAAGGTAATAATTTATTGTTATGTATGTTGGTCTTTTTTGGTAATTTGTAGTAATTAATAAATGAGGTCTAATTAAGTTAAAACCAACATCGACTCATCTAAATGAGCACTACCTAATTAAAAAGTCTTTTTTATATTTCAAAAATGATATTTTTAAAGGTTTTGATGTGCTTGACATACATTTTGATTCATACTTAATCTGATGAATGAGGATATTGCATTCATTCTCTTAAGTATCCTTAAAAGAAAGTTTCCAAAATAATTTATCCAATCTTTTTAAATATTTTACACTTTGATTTGGTTATTACAATGTAACTTTAACTTTTTTATAGTGTGACATTTTATTTATATTGATTTGGTTATATTACATTATTTTTAATTTTTATTATCTTATTAAAATGAAAAATAGTATTTTTTGTTATTTAAGTCTATTTCTTTAGCAATATTAAATAATAACAAACATAATTTGATTTAGTTGAAATGAACATCATTAGACTTTTGGAATGCTTTACTATATATTTTTTACACCTTATTTGATGATCAAGAATATTCCACTCCCTCACCTTATTGTCTTTTTATGAAACCTTGTACAAAATATAAATTTCTTAAAAAGTTTTGTTATGAATTTATTACAATACTATATAACTCTATATTTTCTCTCATTTAACATTTAAAATGTTATGTTTTTTAATTTTACATTGCTTTCAATTATCTAGTTTTAGTTCTAATAAAAACATATATGCAAGCATTATCATTATTATTTATTCTTATTTACATTACAATTTTAGAGTAATTTACAAAAAAGATAAATTAAGGCGGAACAGTGTGCCAGACCCTTCATGATGTTTTGTACTTGATTTCATAATTGAATATGTCACTCTCGATCTCTATAGTATTTCAAAATATAACTTTCTTATATAGTTTATCTTATTTGTTCAAATATTTTTCATTCATCTAGTTACATTACTATATCACTAAAAATATCTATTTATCTTCTTATATTTTTTCAAAGTATTCATATAATTATTTTTTATTATTTATGTTTTATTAATTTGATTATTCATGTTAATTAAAAATGGTCTAATGGAGATGAAAAAAATGTCATTGGACTCACTAGATAAGCTCTAGTAAAATAATTATTCATTTTTATTTTTTAAACATCATTTTAATATCATATCATGTTTCTTGAGATATTTCAATTCATATGTTTTTTTATTACTAAGGGTGTTACACTTGATCTCATTAATATCTTTTAATACAATTTTCTCATATAGTTGATTGCTTTTCAGAAACTATTTTGCTTAGATTTCATTTTATTGTTACCTAGCTCTAAATATCATCTTATGTGACCTTTACATTATTTTCAATTGGTTAGATTTTATTACTATGAGTTATCTCATTTATGATTTAGTGAATATTTACTTAATAATTAAACTATAATTTTTTATTATTTATGATTATTTTCTTCAGCAATTTTTATTTATTATAAGTGGTGCCAAGTAGACACTAAGAAAATGTCATTGGATCCTCCTTAATTGACTCTCAAATTAAATATTTACTTCTTCATTTTAGATAATGTATTTTCTTAGACTTTAACACATTTTTAAGGCTTTTTAATTCGTTACCGCTTTTGTAGTTAAGGATGTTGCACTCGATTACAAATGGTATCTTGGAATGCTATTAACCAACACTATTGATCTCATTTCTTAAATTATTTTTGTTTCTTTGGTGATATTTTTTTGCTATTTTAAAATACTTAAATTTATTTAACCTAAGTTTGAGAACATATATTTACTTTATATTAATATAAAAATTTATTATTGTTTATGTTTAATTGTTTTCAAAATTTATTTTCATTCTAAATGTAATTCGACAAAGATCGAACAAAAGTTGTTTGACTGAGCTTGATGTTCTTTATCAACTTAACGAAGTCATTTTTATATGTTTAATTTGTTATTATTTTATCTTATCTAGTGAGATACTTTGGTTTGTACCCTATTTGATAATTGAAGATATTTACTTAAGCTCCATGGTGCCTTAGAGTGCAACTTGCTACACTATGTCTCTGATTTCTTTAACTTTTTCACACTCATTTAATTATGTTTATATGAAACTATAATTTCTTTCTCATGTGATGTTTGCATTGCTTTGACTTAGAGATATTACATTGTTTTATTTTTTTCATTTTAGCTTTAATTTATTTTTTACTTTAAATTAAAATAATAGTTTAGTATTATTTATGTTTAATAAATTTTGTAATTAGTATTAATTCTTAATAAGGATTCAATATGATAGAATAAATATTCTTGGACTCATCCCAACTAATCTATTTAAAAAATTATTCATTTATTAATTTTTAAAAGAATTTACTTTCTATGGTCTTTTTAAGCTTTAAGAGATATTTTATTTTTTTTTCCTTTATGATGATTAAGGATTTAAGACTCTTTGTCCTTAATATCTCACAAAATAATTTTATAAATCAATTTATATTAGTTTTTCAAACATTTCACATTGAGTATGTAATCAAAAAAAGAAACTCTCAATCTCTTATAGTGTGATCATTACATTGCATTCATTTAGTGTATTTTCATTGCTTAAATTTATCACAACTAAGATTTAAAATATACTTGCTCAACGTTAAGTTCAATCTCCTTAGTATATTGGAAAGAATCTTTCTCACAAATTTAATCTCATTTTTTCAATTTCTCTTTTTATTTTGTTCTATTACAATGTTACAATAATTCTTGTCTTATCTAGCCTTTACACGACTTCAATTTTATTATGTTAACTCTGTTAACCCGCAATATATATTTACCTTATATTAATAGGATATTGTTTTTATTATTTATTCCTATTTACTTTGTAAATCATAATATGTTAAAATGAGTTTAAATTTAGACAAATAAAAAGTCATTAGACCATTATCAATAGGCTCTATCAAATTAAATATTTATTTTAATATTCCTAAATATTATTTTTTTATGGCTTTAAGATGTTTAAAGTGTGATTTTACATGTAGCTTATTTTAGAATCATGTTTTTTTATTTGTTGTCGTTGTTATCATTGAATACCAATTTTTAGTACAATTTTTCGTTTCTTCAAACTTCTTACTTTGATATTGTTATGATACTACGTAACTCTAAATCTCCTATAGCATGACCATTCAATTGTTTTAATACGGTTGTATTATATTCCTTAAATTGATGTCACATAAACATGAGTATATACCTACTTGATAAGAAATATAATAATTTATTGTAATCCCAAATGTGCTTTCACAGAGATGAAACAAATATTTTAGTACTAATCTCGACATATATTTTGAAATAAAATATTTATTTTTATATGTCTAATTATTTTTTTTAATTATTTGGGATAGTTTATACGATATTTTGCATCACACATGATAAAACTACCCAAGATATAAAACTCGATCTTATTAACATCATGAAATAAAAATTTTCCAGGCAAGTTTTATGATATGTTCAAATTTTTCTTTGATTTGGCTGCATTACTATTTAACACAAAGTCTTCTCCCATGTGAATTTTACATTCGTTTAGTTTGGTTATGTTAAATTACTTCAATTTATCTCAATTAAGCTTTCATATTAATTTACATGATATTAAAAATAAAAATGTACCATTATTTATACTTATTTAATTTGGTAATTAGTAATAATAAAAAAAAGTCCAATGTTGAGAAGAAAAAATTGTTAGTCATTTTAATAACTTTTAAAGAATTATACACTCATTTTTATATTTTTTTTTATTTATTTTGTTAATTTTTTTTAATTATGATACAATAAGACCTTATTTCTTGAACAAGAATGTTACACACGATCTCTAATGTATAATGAAACACAAATTTCATGAATAATTTTTCTTTAACTCACATATTCCACTTTAATTTTCAAAATTACTTTGTAGGTCTAAATCTTCCCTTGGGTGACTTTTTCATTGCTTTGATTTCTATTTTAATAATACTTCAATTTATCTCATTTTAGTTTTAGTAAAAATTTACTGAATTTTAAAATAATAATGTATTGTTATTTTTTACTAGTTATCTTATTAATTTACTATAATTAAAAATAGGCACCATTAGAATAAAAAAAATGTAATTGGATGACACATCTTGATGAACTCTTCCTAAATGACTATTAATTTTCGTAATTTGGAATGATTTATTTTCTCGTATTTTGCATCATTATTGATGTGATGATGAAGTTGTTACACTCAATTTAGTAAGTTTTTTAGATAGCCAGTTCCCATTCAATTTATCCCTTTATTAAAAATGTTCTCTTTAACTTATGTATATAGGTCTATGAAAAAAAAATTTTCCTCTCAAGTGACCCTTACATTATTTTCATTTATGTATATGACATTCCATCGATTTATCTCATTTTAATAGTAATATACATTAATTTATTAATGAAACAATAATTTATTATTATTTATGATGGACCTTTGGGATAATTCTTTTTAAATATGTCCAAGCTCTCTTGGAGACAACAAATAAAATTAGTCTAATCAAAATGAGTTCTATCTAATGAAATATTTTTTTTGGATATTTTTAAAATCTTTTTATAAAGCTTTGACACACTTCACGTGACATCTCAAAATGTTTTGATTTGATGATCGAGGATGTTTTACTCGATCTTTCTAATATCTTAAAGTAACCATTTCTTATATATGTTTTCTCAATTCATAAAAATTGTTGATTTTATGTTATTGTACAACTATATGACTTGTAATCTTCACTCATGTGACCTTTGGCTAACCCTTATTTTGTTTTATTACATTCCATTAAATTACATCATTTAATCTTTATTATATATTTTCTAAATATTAAAAACATAAATTATTATTATAAATGCTGTTTAATTAGTAATTCATAGTAGTTTGTAAAGATGTTTCATTGTGATGAAACAAATACGATCAAAACAATCTTATGGAGGTCTACTACAAAAAATATTAATTTTTATATTTTAAAATATTTAATTATCCAGAAATTTTGCTCCTTTTGTGAAATTTTTATTTTCATACTTTTTCTATTATTGAGATTTCTACAGTAAATCTCCTTAATTTCCCAAAGTAAAACTTTTTGTCACAATTTTGCATATTAATTTAATTTTTTCACTTTCATTTTTTTAATTTACTATTTCACTCTAAAGCTCTTATCATGTGACCTTTACATCACCTTATTTTTTTATATCATAATGCTTCGATTTTTCCAAATTTTGCATTACTATATATTTATTTAACATTAAAAAATAATTTTTTCTTTTCTTATTTAATTTTTTTTTCACAAAGCGTTACTCATTATCCCTTGTTTGATGAACAAGAATATTACACTTGATCTTCCAAGTATCATAGAATGAAACTTTCCTGTTTAATTTATTTAATTTTGCTAAATATTTTCCTTTAACTTCGATATATTACGATGAAACTCCAATTCACTTCTCGAATCACATTTATATTACCTTGATTTTAATGTATTCTATTGTTTCAATTTATCTCATATCAATTTCAAATAATTTAATATTCATTATTCATAATTAATTTGGTTTCACTTTTTAATTCTAAATGATATTTTTCATAGGTAAGATAAACATTGTTGTCTTCATCTTGATCAACTAGATCTAATTAAAAAAATATATTTTATATGTTTTAATTTTATGGTTTTAGCTTGTTTTAAAAGAAATTTGGATTCTAAATTTCATGATTGATGATATTACAAATGTTCTCTTTAGTATCTTGGAATAATAAATTGTCTTAAAAAGATTGCAAATATTCTCTAAAATTTCTTATATGAATTTGTTACAATATAATGTAATTATAAACATTTTCTCATAGGACATTTACATTCCTTTAAGTTTTTTTATGACATTGCTTAAGTTTAACTTTTTAATCTTTAATATATATACTTACTAAACATCAAAATAATAATATATTTTTAAAGCTTTTTTTATAACCACAACACATAATAATTAATAAGGTGATTCAATCGGATTGGTACAAACATCTTTGGAATTGAGTTGATGAGCTCCATCCAATTAAATATTCTATTATATATTTTTAAATATTTTACTTCAAAGACTTTGTCACACTTTACAAAATATTTTTAATCATACTTGATATAATGGTAGAGTATTACACATGATCTCTTTTCTTTCTTATAATGTAGTTCTCTGATACAAATAAATATTCATTTCTTTTTTCAAATAATATATATTCTTGTATTTTAGAATATTTTATGAGATATGTCGACTTATACCAAATTAAATGATCCAAGATGTTGCACATGATGTCCTTACAAAATCATCGAATGTAACTATCTCATATGTTTCTTCGCATTTATGAAAAGTTTTGATTTTATTTTATTATATTACTATAAAAGATTCATTTACCACTTGTGTGACCTTTATAATTTTTAATTTGGTGTATAAAATTGCTTCTATTTATGTTATATAAGCTATATTATTTATGTATGACATTGCAAAAGAGGTATGATTGAGACAAAACAAACATCGTTTGACTAATCTCGATGAGTTTTTACTAATTGAAAATTCCTTTTTTAAAATATTTTTTTTGGACATTTGTACAACTTGCAAGACATTTCAATTCATACCAAATTTGAAAGATAATAATTTTATAGTTGATCTTCCTAGTATCTTGAAAAGAAACTTTCTAATATTATTTACCTTTTTTTCAAATTTTTTTCTTTGATTTTAATATATTACTGTAAAACTATAATTCTTCTTCTATGTGCCTTTTACATGAATATTTATCTAATTTATAGTTTATTGTATATTTTTTAATTTCAAAAATTTTATTTAGCATTATTTTTTCTTATTTAATTTTTAAATTCACGTTTATTACAAACAAGTATTGCTAGACTCTTCTCAATAAGAACCATTCCTATGTTTGTACATTATTAACAAGACATTTTTATTCATAACAAATTTGTTGATTGAAGTTGTTGAACAAGATTTTCTTTGTATCTTTGAATGCAACTTCTCCCCTCAATTGATCACATTACATGAGATCTTTTGATTTATTTTGTCACAATACATTTCTTAAGTAAACCATATTTCGTCTTTAATATATATTTCCTTAATGTAAATAAAAAGTTATTGTTATTTATACTTATTTGTTTTAGTGATTCATATTATTTATAAGTGAGCTCTAGTGGAGAAGAAATAAACATTGTTGGATACATCTTAATAAGCTCTATAAAATTATATTCATTTTTATATATTCAAATATTTTATTTTCAGATAATTTTAGATTTTTATGAGTTATGTTTTTTTCACACATTTTATTTAGATATATATCCATTAAACTCTAATACTCCTATCATATGACCATTACATGCCATTAATTTAACTACATTACAAAACTTTAATTCAGCTAATTACATCATCAATATATATTCACTATATAATAAAAACAATAATTTTGTATTATTTAGGCTTAATTAAATTTTTAATTCAAAATAATTTAAAAAGAGGTCGAATTCATAAGTAAAAAGCATTGTGGTAGTCATCATGATGAGCTCTAAGTGTTAAGTTTTATATTTTTTAAATTTAATTTTCTAGAACTTTTTTTATTGTTATTAAAAGATTCATTTCACTCAAAATTTCATGATGGAGGACATTATGCTCAATGTCAAGAGTACCGTGAAATAAAAAAATCTTCAAAAAAATAATTCTAATTTCTTTAAAATTTATGCTTAGATTTTTTGATATTTTCATTTAACTGTAAATATTCTCTTGTGTGTCGATTACCTTTTATTGATTTTGTTATATTATAATTTTTAATTTAACAAATTTTTAGCTTTAGTAGATATATTTATTTTACATATAATAATAATATTTTTTTATTTATGCTTATTTATAATAAAAGCTCATAATAATTTCTTTCAAGGCCAGATTGAATTTAGACAAATTCCACTACCCTTGACTCTACAAACTTTCCAATTATACAATGACTTTGATGTTTTTAAAGTATTTTCCCATTAATTTTGTTTTCAAATTATGAAACTCAAAATTGCTCCTTTCATGGCCTAAACATCCCTTACATTTTTTTATAATATATTTGTAAAATTTATGTCATGTCAACATGAATATATATTTATTTAATATATTTAATAAAACTTTATTATTATTTATGTATTTTTTTGGTATTTTTGA
Source organism: Vanilla planifolia (assembly GCA_023846275.1). NCBI lineage: Eukaryota > Viridiplantae > Streptophyta > Magnoliopsida > Asparagales > Orchidaceae > Vanilla > Vanilla planifolia. Next base: position 9,880,995 of record CM043872.1, on the reverse strand, counting down.
GTTATTCAAACTAATGTTTTATTAAATTAAAGAAATGCATTACATATGTCTCGATGAGCTCTATACAATTAATGAACAAATTTTTTAATTTTTAAATAGTGCATTTTCTATGCTTTTTGTGTGGTTGATGTGATATTACTATTCTTACATATTTGACAATGGTGGATTTTTCACTTAATCTACTTAATATGTTCGAATGAAACTTTTTAGTGTAGTTTCTCTAATTGTACTTTCATGTGAGACATTGCTTGAGGCTATATCATTTAGGCTTTAATATTAATTTTTTAATATAAAAATATTAATTGATTGTAATTTACAGTTATTTTCTATTGTAATTAGCTGTTATTCCAATCGAGGATTAATCGAGACAAAACAAATATCATTGGACTCATTTGGAAAAGCTCTACTTAATTAAAAATTTACAATTTTTTCAATATTTCATTTTTTATGTTTTTCATTGATTTATGAGTCAGTTTGATTCATACTTCAATTAACAAATAAGAGTTTTAAGATTCTATTTTTTTGATATCTTGTAAAGCAACTTTTGCACAATTTATCATTTTATTACAAATTATTTTTGATTATTTTGTTGTTTTACATTGTTTGAATTTCTGTCATTTCCACATTAAACATATATTTACCTAATAATTAAAAAATCATTTGTTAATATCATTTCTTATTTAATTTGTTGGATTGCTGTAATTTAAAACAACGTTTTGTTGATATAAAGCATATACAATTAGACTTGCCTAAATAAGCTCCAGCTAATTAAATATTCATTTTTAAGACTTTATATATTTTATTTCTAGGGTCTTTGTATGCTTTGTGAGAAATTTTTATTTATGCTTTGTTTAACAATCAAGAATACTATAAATTACTATCTTAGTTTCTTGGAATTCAATTTTTCTTTAAAATTAAAAAATAATATTTTTAATTTTTCACTTAGATTTAGTGATATCACTTTGAAATTAACATTCTCCACTCATTTAAACTTTCCATTGCTTTGATCTTTTCTTGGTTTATTGCATCATTTAGTTTCAACAAATAATAACATATTTTTAAAGAATAATTTATTTTTGTTAATGCCTATTTTAATTAGTTATCCATAATCATTCTAATCTAGGTCTGATGGAGAAGAAACAAACACTACTAGACAACTGTAATGTGATTTAAATATTCAAATTATTTCATTTTATTTTTTAAATACTCTATTTCTTGATGTTTTACATGTTTTATATGATATTACAATTCATATCTTTATTAGATGTTTGAGAATATTACACTTGATTTGTTTATTATCTTTCAAAGAAACTTTTTTATATGATTTATCTATGTTCTTCAAAGTTTTTCTTATGATTTACTTATATTAGAGTGAGACTATAATTCTGTAATGATGTGACATATACATCATTTTGATTTGATTATATCACATTGTTTGAATTAACTTACTTCCATTTTGACAAGTATTTGCCAATCACGAACATAAAAATTATTATTTTTATGCTTAGTTTGTTTTGGTAAATTATGGTATTCCAAATTAGGTCTAATAGAGGGGAAACAAATGTCATTGCACTTGTCCCAAAATCTCTATAAATTAAATATAAATTTTATATATTTTTTTAATTTTTTTTATGGTTTTGAAAAATGAGAATATTATATTTGCTATCTTTAGTATCTTGGAATGCAATATTTCTTACAATTTATCTCATTAACTTTAAGGTTCTTACTCAGAGTTGGTTATATTACTATATAACCCTAAATCTACTCTTATGTGACATTTACATCAACTTCATTTAATTATATTTCACTACATAGTTTTATCTTTGTTTTAACTTTTGTATATATTCATTTAAAATTAAAACAACCATTCATTGTTATTTGTTGTTTTTTGTGTTCTTACATTGTAGTATTTCTAAATAAGGTATGATTAAGATAAAACAAAGGTCATTGGACACATCTTTATTATATCTATCAAATAAATCTTAATTTTTTAAATTTAAATATTTTATTTCTATAAGATTTCATTGATTTACAATATATTTTTATTCGTGCACAATTTCATGATTGAGGTCATGCTCATTCTTTTTGGCATCTTGTTTCGCTACTTTCGTAATGTTTTATGACATATGGTTAATTTTATTTTTGATGTATTACTATCAAACTCTAATTCTCCACCAAATTGATTTTTGCCTAGCTTCGATTTGTTTACATCACATTGCTTTCATTTGCTCATTTTAGCTTTAGTTTTTAATATTGGAGTGATAATTTATTGTTAATTATTACATTAGTAATCTATAGTAGTTGTGATTGAGTGGTAGAATAAAAAATAGAATTTTAATTGTCTCTTAATTTTTAATCAACTAAAAATTAATTTTTTATTCTTTAAAATATTTAATGTAGTAGAATTTTGACACCCTTTATGAGATAGCTCATTTTGTATGTAATTTTATGATCAATTGTATTGCACTCAATCTCATTAGTATCTTAGAATTTGAAGGTTTTAAATAATTTTTTTGTCAAATATTTTATTTTCACTTGGTTACTTTATTTGGAAACAATAACTCTCCTCTCATGTGGACTCTATAATTCTTTTATTTGGTTATATTATATAGCTTCTTTTATCTCATTCAAGTTTTAATATATTAGTTCTTTGTATTAGAAAAATAAATTTTTATGATTTATGCTTTCTTATTATGGTGATTCACAAAAATTATGAATGAAGTTCATAAAGGATGAAACTAATGACTTTTAAGTAATTAGATTAATTTTAATATTTCTTAATTATTTTATTTTTTAGTATTTTATTATTATTTATGAGGCATTTTTATTAGTATGTGTGTTGTTGATGGTGGATGTCACACTGGATCTCCTAAGCATCTCACAAAGTATTATTCCTACATGATTTATGTTATTTATTTGATGTTTTAGCTATCATTTGTATATGTTATGATGAAATTCTCAATGTCCTCTCACTTGACATTTTCATCACTTTGATTTGTTTATATAATATTATTTCAATTTATCTCATTTCAACTGTTACATATTTTTTATGATTGCTAAAGAAAACAATATAATACTATTTAATCTTATTTACTCTATTTATCAACATTTTTTTTAAATGATGACTTATAAAGTAAAAAAAACATAGTTGGTCATGTCTTAACGAGCTCTATTCAACGAAATAATAATTTTTTTATTCTTCTACTCTTTTTCTAATATTTTTGCATAATTTATGATGCATTATAATTTGTACAAGATTTTGTGATCATCAATTGCACACGATATTTATAGCACATTGGAATACAACTTTTGGGCACAACCTGCCTCATTTCCTATAAAGTTTTATTTTCATTTGGTTATATTACCTTACTTTAATTTAACTTATTCCATATTTAATAAAAAATTACTTAATATTAAAATATTAATTTTATTTATGCTTATTTAAGTTCTTAATTCATATTATTTCAAAACAATGGTAGATAGAGATGACATAAATGTTGTTGGACTCTTCTCAATCAGCCATACCTTATTATATGTATATTCATTTTTTATATTTTTAAATATTTATTTTTCTAGGGTTTGAGATCACTTTGTGAGATAATATGATTCATAACTTATTTTATGATAAATAATATTACTCATGATCTTGTTGGTATCTTGGAATACAACTTTTCCACATAATAAACTTAACTTCTTCATTTCCTTAATTTGAAAATAATAATTTAATATTGTATATTATTTTCTACTTTGGTAATTTTTTGTTGCTCAAAAATGGTGTTTCGAGATGAAACAAACGTTGTTGAACTTATCTTAGTGGGCTTCATCCAATTAAATGTTTTATTTCGTCAAAGTTTGTCCCAAAGTTTGACTTATTTTGATTTTTATAATATGTGATGATTATGAAGTTGCACTTAAGCTTCTTAGTACCTTTAGAAGCCATATTCTCCTTACCTATGATGTTTATATTGATTTGATTCAGTTATATTACATTGCAAAACTTTATCTCATTTCTACTCTATTATTTATTTTGTTATTATTAAATTCATTATTTTATGATTTTTATTTTTATTTAATTTTTTAAATCATAGTAAATCAAGCAAAGGGCTGTTCGAGATGGGGCACATGTTATTGGACTTGTTTCAATAAGCTCTATAAAATTGAATATTCATTATCACATTTTATTTAATTATTATATATTCCTTGAATTTTGGAGCATGTTCTAAGATAATTCCATTAAAACAACCTTTTATGATCGAGGATTTTATAGTTGACCTCAACTATAATTTTGAAAGCAACATTCTCTCAAAAATCATTTTTGAATTAAAATGCATTATCAATTGTTAAAACATGTTAAATAATAAAATATTTAAAAATATAAAAATGAATAATTTATCTGATATATTTCTCCAACAATAGTCTAATGTCATTTATTTCATCATGATTAATCCTTATATAGGATTACTTAAATTTACCAAGTTAAATAAGCATGAAAAATAATAAATTATTATAATAATATTATGTAAGCATATATTATAGCTTAAATTATTGTTTTATGGTAACATATCAAAGCAAAAGTGAAAATGTTAAGGAATTACAGAAATTATATTATAATTTTGCAATCCATGATAGCAAGAAAATATAGTATAATAACCTCATTTATCAAAAATGTGATTCAATAATTCTTATAAATTATCCAAAAATCATTGAAAAATAAACAACTTGAACAACAAAAAATAAATGCTTAATTGGATAAAGAACATTGGCACACCTCCAACGATGATTATTTCATCTTAATTAGATCACATCTGAAATTACTATAGAGAACTAAAGAAATAGCAATAAATAATAATAAAATTATTATTTTAATTTAAGTAAATATTTTTACTGTTGAAAAGATATTAACTAAAGCAATGTAATATAACAAAATTAAGGAGATTTGAAGGTGATTCGAATAAAGAATTAGAACTTTTTTAGTAATGTAAATAAATCATAGCAAAAATTTAGAATGAATTGCATGAACTGAGCTCAAAAGTTATATTGCAAGACTCTAAGGAGATCAAGTGTCTTATCCATGATCATCTAATCATCTATTAATTGAAATCTTATGTAAAGTGTGACAAAACCCTTAAAGGTAAAATATTAAAAATGTTGAAATATAATTTAAAAGGATAAATACCATTTAGAGGAGTGCAACGATGTTTATTTTATCTCAATCACACACCATTTAGAAGACTACAAGTAACAAAAAAATAACTACAATTAAGAATAAATTACTCTTTTTACATTAAATAAATATATATTTTGGTAAAAAAAGATGTATTAAAGCAATGTACTACAACCAAATTAAAACAATTAAAATATCACAAAAGAGAAGATTTAAAGGTATATAGTACTATCACAAAATCAAAGCAAACAATTTTATGATAATTAGATAAATTACACTAGAACATTTTACTCATAGTTACTTCAGAGATTGAGTACAACATTCTTAATTATGAAAAAGATACAAATCGAATTGCCTTTTAGGATATGCTAAAATCTATAAAATTAAAAATATTTAGACATATAATAATGATTTTTTAAACTTGAATGAGATAAAGTGAAGCAATTTAACACAACCAAATAAAAACATTTTAAATGTCACGTAATTGGATATTTTAAATTATAAAGTAACATGACTAAATTTAAAAAAAAATTTAAAGAAATGATATAAATATTATAAAAATTTTAATTTCATGATAATTGATAGATAGTGCATAACAACATCAATGATTCAAAAAGGTATAATTCAAAATTTGTCATCAAAATTAAAATATTTAAAAATTTTCAAATATATTTTTAAATGGTCCAAGGTCATGAAGAGAAGGGCAATAACATTTGTTTCATCTAACGAGACATCTTTAAGAATTACTATAAATTATCAAAATAAATAAACACAAATAATAATGACATGTTTTTACATATTAAATAAATAATATTAAATTTGAAATAACATAACTTAAAGTACTTCCATGTAAGAAAATCAAAAAGATGTAATGGTAACATTACAAGAGGTCTATAGTTACTCCATAATATAAATAAATTGAAGCAAACACTTTAAGGAAGTTGCATTTGAATATAACAATGAGATCAAGCAAAGCACAATCAATGATCAAAAGTGGAACGAATAAAAATGTCTCATAAACATAAAAAAGCCTTTGAAAATGAAACATCTAAAAATGTTAAAAAGAACATTTAGTTGGGCACAGATGATCAAAATGATTTCAATAAAGTTTCTTTCCTATAGATCTAAACACATTTAAAATAGCCACGAATTACAAAAGTAAATAATTCAAAAACAATAATAAAATATTTTTTTAATATTGCATAAAATTATATGGGTCTGAGCAAGTGAGTTTGCAGCTTTCCTATAGCAGAAAGTGATAACTGGAAAAGAGATGTTAATATGAGATAAATTGAATAAATATAATATAATAAGATCAAAGTAATTTAAAGTTCAAATGAGATGAGATTTAAAGATATAGATAATTTATCAAAATCAATGAAATAAGTTTGTTGAAATGAGACAAATTAGATGCAAAAGTTGCTTTCCAAGATTTTAAAGTAATCAAGTGTAATATCAATCATAGTCAAATTTGATAAGAATCAAAACGACTAATATACTGTGCAAAAAGCCAATAATGATATGTTAAAATTTTAAAAAAAATTATTGGGTAGAGCTTGTTTAGATGGCTCCAATGATCTGTATTTCATCTGAATCAGATTTTTTAGGAATATTATGAATTAGCAAAATAAACAAGTATAGATAATAAATAATTATTATTTCAATAATATGAAAATATATAATGAAAAATAATACAAATTGAAGTAATAAACCTAGAAAAAATAAATGTTATATAACGATAAAATGCGACGAGATGCACAAAAACATATTAAAAAAACAAGTCGAAGAAAAAAATTTTAGGAAATGACATAAATTGCACATGAAAGCTATATTCTAAGACACTAGGGAGGTCTAGTGCAACATCATAAATTTTCAAATTAATAAATGAGAAAAATAGGATTGTTAGAATTACATAATAACATAACAAAATCAAAGTGAAAAATTTAAATAAATGGGATATTATAAACAAGAAAGTTGCATTTAAAGTACTAATGAGTTTAAGTCTGACATCATTAATCATGAAATTAAGGATGAAGGGATATCACCCATAAAACATTTATGATAATAAAAAATGAAATATATCAAAATAAGGAAGAGAATATTTAATCATATAAGGCTTATTGAAAAGAGCCCAATCACATGTGTTGCATCTCAGTTTGATCTAATTTAGAATCATAATAACTCACTCGAGTAAAAAAAATTTAAAAAATACATTTATTATCATGTTAATATATATTATACCTAAAAAATATGATAAAATGAATTAATATTAAATAACCAGAAGAAGACAATGTCATGCTCATCATAAAATGGCTTATAATTCAATTATAATATAATAAAATAAAAGAAAAAAAATTTAAAAAGTTAAACATAAAATTCATCAACACTATAAATGAATTATAATAAGTTACTAAAGAGAGAGAGAGTTTAACAACAAAGAAAATAAAATTTGGCAAACATTGAAAGTTTTTTAATGCCCTTCAAAAGAGTAGAAAATAAAATATTTAAAAAGATAAATTGGATATATAAATAGATTTGGCTCATTGGGATGAGTCAAATGTTGAAATGTTTGATATTGATTATATAACATTTGCTATTACTATAACTTTCTAATGTACTTTTACATAAACCATAAAACAATATATAAATATTAAGTAAAAATAGAAGCAAAAATTACATAAACTAAAGAAATATGATATATCTAACTCAAATAAATGTAAATATCACACGAGAGGAGAATTGGATTTAAAAAGTAAAATAACGAAATCAAAGTGATAAATAAGAAGAAATATGATCAATTTTATAGGAAACCTTCTTTAAAAGACATTAAGAAAATCGAGTATAACATTATTGATTATCAAATCTAATATAAATAAAAATATCTTTTTTAGCATAAGGAAATGTTAGAAAATAAAATATCTAAAAATAGTAAAAAATAATATTTAATTAGATAGAGCTTCTCGAGATTATTTAAAATATGTATGGATATATAATAAAAAATTATTATTATAATATTAATAAAAAAATATAATAAAAAAATAACAAAAAATTTAATGAAATGTAATATAACAAATTAAAAAAAAATGTAATGTTGACATGAGTAGAGATTTAGAATTATAAAGAAAAGTAAACAAATCAAAGTAATAATCTTAAGGAATTGAGGAATATTACAAGTAATATTTGCATATCAATATACTAAGGAGACTAGTGAAATGCCATTGAATATCAAATCAAATACAAGTCAAAATGACATGTAAATCATTTCAAACAATTTTGAAAATAAAATTTTTTTAAATTTAGACTTGGTGATTTAGTTTGATAAAGCTCATCTCCTCGACCTTATTGCAAATCATAAAAGTAAATATGTATAAACAATAACAAAATATTAATATAATATTGATGAAATATCTATTATATATTAAAGAAATTAAATTGAATAAATGTATTTATCAAAAATAAAAATTTCAATGTAAGTGTCACACAAAAGAAATTTAGGATTACTTTGTGATATACACAAATAGTGGTAAAAACAATTTATGGAATGAGATAAGTTGTGCATGTGGTTGTATTCTAAGAGACTAATTTGGTCAAGTGTAATATCCCTGATAATAAAACGAGGTAGGAATGTAATTGTCTTTAAAGCATGCAAAAACTCTCAAAAATAAAATATTTATAAATAAAAAGTGAATATTTTATAAAATAGAGCTCAGGAGATTTATCCATTGACATTTGGGTTTCGTCTCCATAACTAATCATTTCGTCTCCAAATCTTAATTTAATTTTGAATATATATATATATATATATATATATATATATATATATAAGAAAGTTGAAATGAATCAAACTTAAATTTTCTAGTAAAACTAAATAAAAATGATGCAAAGTAACATAACTAATTCAAAGAAAAAGTCATAGAAAATACAATAAATTTTACAGGATCAAGTGTAAAATCATCATTAATCAATTATGATGTAAATCAAATTTACTCATACAGAATGACAAGCCATTCAAAAAACATGTACAACTATAAAAATAAAAATTTTATTAGACATTTTGAGAAGAGTCAACTAACATTTGTTTTATCTCAATCATGTCAAATTTATAATTATTATGAATTTGGAAGTTAAATAAGAAAAAAAACCTGATATATTATTTTAATATTAAGTAAATATGTGTTCAATTTCAAATATTATAAACTGAAGAAATACAACTTAAGCAAATCAAAGCATTATAATGTTTGCATTATTTAATCAAACATGGCAACAAAATAATATATTTTAAAACTAAAATAAGTTTAATTGAATCAATGAAATATAACAACATCAAGATAATGTAAAGTTGACATGAGAAGACAATTAGAGTAATAGAGAAATATAACCAAAGAAAAAAAAATTAGAAATGAGATAAAATTATGAAGTAACATTGCATTTTATGGTACTTACAAGATGAAGTGTAGTTTCCTAGATCTTCAAATCTTGTGTGAATTTAATTTCTCTTATAGTGTGCTAAATATTAACAAATAAATAAATGTAAATAATTTAAATATTAAGCAAAATATGTTAAACCAAAAATTGGAAAAATTGAAGCATTATAGAATAACAAATTAAAAATGATGCAGTTGTTAAATGAAATGGAATTGGAGTCACAAAATATTATAAACAAATGAAACAAAAAAATTTTGAAGTGAAATAATTTATAATCAAAAGTTGAAGTTCTCAATCTAACGAGATCAAGTCTATTATGCCCAATAATAAAATTACTAACAATAAAGAAGTCTAGCAATGCAAGCACTAACATTAGAAAATAAATTATTTAAAATTAAAAAAATAAATATCTAATAACATTGAGTACATTTACATAAATCTTTTTATGTTTTCAATCTCATTCAAATCTTACTTGGATTAATTGTAAATTATAAAACAAAATAAGTAGTAATAATAATAAATCGTTATATTAGTAATAAGAAAAAATCAATTAAAGCTCTAATGGGATTAATTAACGTAAAATATTATAAAAAATCAAAGATAGGTGAGAATTAGAGATTTATAGCAATATGACAAATTCAAAGAACAAAATTGAAGAAATGAGGTCAAAACCATAAAAGTAAAATAGTAAAGAAATATAGAAATTAATATAAAATGACATAGTAATATGACAATATCAAAGCTATAAACAAAAAGAAATAATAATTTTGGCTACTATAAAAATCAATATTATATTTCAAAGTGCTCGCCAAGACAGGCCAACAACATTTTTTCACATATTAAAGTATTTCAAGAAATCTTATTTGCTACTTGGGCTACTTTGGAATTGTACTACATTAAAAAATCTGACGAAATTATTTAAATGTTTTGAAAAATTATGAAAAACTATCATGTTTCAATAACATTTTGGCAACTTTTGAACTCTTCTACATTAAAAATTTTCATTAGTAGAAAAAATAATATATTATTATTTTAACATTAAGTAAATATGTATGAAAACATAAACATTATAGATTAAAAAAAATATAACATAACTAATTGAAAGTGATGTAATGGTCACACCACAAGAGAAATAGATTTACATAGTGACAACAAAATAAAAGCAAAACATTTAAGAAAATGAGATAAAATAAACAAGAAAGTTTTATTCTAAGCTTTTATTGACTCTTATTGTGCCATTCTCAATCATCAAATTAAGTTTGAATAGAAATTTATCATAAAATGTACATGATAATAAAAAAGATAACAAAAAGTTTTATTATCAGATTTTAAGGTGGAGTGCAACATCATTATTGATGAAATTACATACAAATCAAAATGTCTCAATTAGCAAGAAAAAAACTAGAAAATAATATTTCAAAAAAATATATAATTATGTTTTTTATTGTATAAAACTTGTTGAGATCAGTCCAAGAAGGTTTGTTACGTAAAAATAAAAAAACTTTCAAAATACTAAAAATTACCAAATAAAATAAGCGTAAGTACTAGCACATTATTATTTTAATTTTAAGTAACTATTAAACTTAAATTAAGGTAAATTGAGGAACTCTAATCTAGCCCAACCTACATGATATATAGGTCACATGAAAGGAAATTGAGTTACATGCAACATAACAAAATCAATAAAAAAAATGTAAACTAAATCGATAAATCACATTTTAAAGGTGCATATATATTTGTATGTGTGTATATATATATATATATATTATAGCTAACAATAATAAAAATTTAAAGTAATGCAATATAACTAAATAAAAGAAATATATAGGTCTCAAATAAGTAGAATTTGACTATCAAAAATATATTTTATGAAATATGATAAATTTTATGAGAAACTTTGTTTCATTTTGGTTTGACCAGCTTTTCTACATATTTTTAATGTAAATAAAAGTTAATGATGAAGGGCTATTATATCATATTTATTAAATATGTTAAAACTAAATGTGATTAATTCAAGAAATGTAATGTAGGCAAAGAAAAGCAATAAAATATTCCTAATATTAAAGATTTTGAGTTATAATTATATAACCAAACAAAAAACAAATTTAAAAAATTGAGATGAAGTGTAGCACTCCTCGTTATCGAATGAGATGTGAATTAAAATTTCTCATTAAGCATGATAAAATAATTGAAACTAAAAGAACTGCATAAGAAGAAATTCATATTTATTTTTATAAACCTCATCATGATGACTCCAACGACTAACTTTGTGCTGATAAAAATATCTTTTAAAAAAATTTGAATTACAATCCCAAATATACATAAGAAATCCCAAATGATTATTTTAATAAAAGAAATTTAAAACTAAAATAAGGTAAGGAAGCATTATAATATAAACAACTAAAAGTGATGTAAAGTTCACATATGGAAAGATTTATAATTACATAGTAAAATATATCTATTAGATAATAAATAACTTGAATAAAATGAGATAAATTGAATAAGAATATTGAATAAGAGATGCCAAGAAAATAGTATATCTTTATCTTTCACAAAATTAGTTACAAAATGAAATGTATGGAAATTCTTGTGAAAGACATATAAACGAAAATATTTAAAATATATAAATTAAATTTTAACTGAATAAATATCATCAAGACGAGTCCAATGATGTTTATTTTTTCAACATTGGATATGATTATAAATTATTATTTAATAATAAAAAATAATAATAAATTGTAATAATACTTTTTAAAATTAAATAAATATATACAAAGTGAAAGGGTAATAAATTGAAGCAATTTAATTAACAAAATGAAATGATGAAAGCGAACCAATAAAAGTATTATAGTTTCACAATGGTATAGACAAATTAAAGTGAAGTTATCAACCAACTAAGTTAAATTAAAAAAAAAATTAATACAAAGATTTTAAGGAGATCATGCATAACATCAATACAAAAAAAATTTGGAATGGCTTATAATTATTACAACAGGCTTTAAAAAAATATTTAAAATGATAAAAAATAATTACTAAATTGTATAAAACTCACTAAGATAAGCCAAATCGCATTTACTTTGCCTCAAAGTGACCTCATTATAAAAACATATGAACTTCAAAATTTCACAATTTTAAAAATAATAAATAATAACAAAGTATTTTATAATATTAAGAAATATATATCAAAAAAAATTGAGAAAAATTGGAGCAATACAATATAACAAAAGTAAAGCAATGTGTTGGTCATACAAGAGGAGAATTAGAGTTTCATTGTAATATGACTTAATATAAAAAATAATTTTTGAAAATCAGATAAATTATATATAAAAGTTACATTCATGATACTAAAGACATTGAGTGTAACACATTCAATCATGAGAATAGCTTTGATTAAAAATATCATTTATGAAGAAGGAAAATTTCAAAAAAGCAATATTAAAAAAATATAAAGATGAATGTTTAACATAATAGAGCTATTTAAAATAAGTTCAACAATGTTTATCTCTTCTCTATCATACCTTATTTAGAATTGTAAAGAATTTCAAAATTAAAGAAAAAATAAATAATAAATTATTATTATTAATTCTAAATAAATAGACAATGTTAAAATAAGGTGAATTAAAGTAATGTCATATAACAATTTAAAAGTAATACAAAATTTACTTTAAAAGAGAATATGAGCTTTACAGAAAAATAAACAAACAAAAGTGAGTACATTATAGAAAGACATAATTTTTACAACAAAGTTGAATTCCAAAATACTAGTAGATCGAATGTAGCATTGTCATTATCAAGTTAGGTATGAATTAAAATATCTAAGAAAGTGCAGCAAAAAGAATTTTTTGAATTATAGATATGAATATTTAATTGCATTGAGTTTGTCGAGATGAGTCCATTGATGTTTGTTCCCCTTAATAGGGTCTCATTTAGAATTACTTGTAATTGTCAAATTAAATAAAAATCAATAAAAATAAATTACTTTTTCTATATTACTTAATAATATTTTAAAGTTGAAGTGTGATAAATTCAAGTTATGTTGTATAACAAATCAAATAGATGTCAAGGTCAAATGGAAAAGATTTACAATTTCATAGTAATTTATCAAATTGAAGGAATTCACTTGAATAAATGACAAAAAATTTACAAGAAACTTGAATTCCATGACACTTAGGAGTTTAAGGTAATATTTTCAAATGTCAAACCTTGTATGAATCCAAATTTCAAGTAAAGCTTACAATGATCAATGTAAATTATTTTAAAAATCCAAAATAATTGTTTTAGTGAATTGAGTTAGTTCAAATGAGTCCCATAATGTTTGTTTTATGTTGATTAAACCCTATTACTAAATTAAATATGTAAAAGTAACAAAAAAATATTTTTTAAAAATTTTGAAAATGTTTAACAAATCTTACGAAATATAAATTAAACCAATTCAAAACAAATATTTCAAAGAAAATTAAATGTCACTCTCAAAGAGATTTCAAATTTCATAGAAATATTGCCAAATAAAAAAGGAAACATTTATCAAAATGAGAGCAATTATGCAAAAAAAGTTTTTTGTAGAGATTAGGGAGATCAAAGGTAGTTATTATGATCATGAAATTTACTATGAAGAAAAATTTCTCATTAACTGTATCAAAATTATAAACAAATCATTGCAAATATAAAAATAAATGTACATTTGCAAAGAGCTCATTAGGATGAGTCCAATAATACTTATTTAGTCTTGATCAAACCTTGAGAGTTGTTTTGTGATTTATTTGATCAAAACAATGTAACGATCACACGAGGAAATAATTAGAACTTTATTTTAATATAATAAACAAAAATGAATCTTTTGATAAAGTGAGATGACTTACATGGAAATTTTGCTTCCAAATATTCTAGGAAGGTTAAATGAAATATTGAAGATCATCATATCTAAAATGTTTCAAAATGCCTCATAAGATTGGTAAACCTTGGTTAAAATTTTTTAAAAAATATAAAAATGAATATTTAATTTAATAGAGCTAATTGAGATTAGTGGAATTACGTTTCTTTCATTTGGGTATGACCTTGTTTCAAATTGTTATTAATAACAAAACAAAATAAGAAAAATAATAATAAGGAGTTATTTTAATGTTAATGAGATAGTAAAGGCAAAAAGGGATAAATGGATGAATTATTACATTACCAAATAAATACAATGTAATGGTCACAAAAGTGGAGATTTAGAGTTATTTAGTAAAATATCAAAATCAGACAAAAATATAAGTAGAAATATTATAAATTATAAAGAAAGTTACATTATAGGACACTAAGGAGATTCAATGTAGCATTCTTGATAATTAACTCTAATAAAACTCAAAATGTCTCATAAAAGTTGTCAATATCATAAAATCTAAGTCATTTAAAAAATTAAAAAATAATATTTTATTAGACAATTCCTATTTTGTCAACTTGGTGAACCTCTTTTTCTCAACATGGTTAATCGTCATCTGCAATTACAATAAAACAATTAACCAAATAAAAATATATAACAAAAAAATAGTATTTTAACATCAAGTAATAGAAAATAAAATGTTTCAAAAAATATAAATGATTATTTAAATAGATTTTTGTCATGGAGATGAGAAAAATTATGTAAGCATAATAATAATAAAGTATTACATTAACTTTAGTTAAATATATATTATAAAATTGACATAAGATAAATTTAGATATTATACTATAACTAAATCAAAGCAATGTAAGAGAAAATTTGGAAAAATGAGATAAAGTACATTCGAAAGTTGCATTCATAGTATCTAACAATATCCAATAGACATGAAATAGGCATAGTTTGAGTTTTCTTGACCATATCTATCTTAATAAATCTATGTCTATATATATATATATATATATGAATGCTTGTTTTTAAAATAACAACTTACTGTTTTCATATTAGGTTTTTGGTTGTTCACAACTAATGCAAAATGTGGTTTGGTAGAAGTGAAACTAAAAAAATTGAACTCATAAATATAAGATTTATCAAATTAAAAGTTCATCTTTTTATTTTAAAATTTTCTATTTTTAAGAGTTTTCCTATGTTTTAAGAGGTAATTTTATTTGTACTAGATTTGATGATAAAGACTATTACACTCGATCAATTTGTTATCTTAGAACACAATTTTCAATTATAAATTATCTCATTTCTTAAAATTTATTTTGCTTATATTTAGTTCTATCAAATTTTTTAAATCTATCTCATTCTAAATTTAATATATATTTACTTTATAGTTATGTAGTATTTTATTATTATTTGTTCGTCTCTACATTCATAGTTTGTTTTAATTCTAATGATTTTTTATGCTTTACATGAAAATTTTATATGTAACTACTTTAATATTTAAGGTTGTTACACTTCATCACCTCCATATCAAAGAATTCAAATTTACTATATAATTCATCTCTTTTTGAAAATTTATTGTTATATTATTAAATTACTACAAAACTCCCATTATCTTTTATGATGAAATTTAAATTATTTTAACATGAAGATATCATATTTTTTTAAATTAAATTAATTCTCATTTTAATTTATATTTTCTTAAAATTATAATTTATTAACAATTATATCAATTTACATTTTTAATTCAAAGATAATTAAGCAAAAGGCCTAATCAAGAAGAAAAATATTTATTAAACTTAGCTCACTGAGCTATATCTAATAAAGTATCAATTTTTGTAATTTTAATTATTTTATTTTCTTGGGGTTTTGCTCTCTTTATTAAGGAATTCGATTTCACCTAAATTTGGTGATTGTGGATGTTATGCTTGATCTACTTATTATAAAGGAGTGCAACTTTCCCATACAATTTATCTTATTTGCTCATATGTTTCATTTTTATTAGGTTATATTGCTATGTAACTCTAAGTCTCCTCTCATGCAATTCTTATATTTTTTTGAATTAATTATATTATATTCCTTAACTTTATGTTTTTCAACTTCAATATATATTATAATTAATATTAACAATTATTTTTTTTCTTTAAGCTTATTTACTTTTATTTCTCATAATTATTCAAAATAAGGTCAAATTTAAATGAAGCAAATATCATTAGACATCTCGATGAGCTTTATCTATTTAATTATTTATTTCATTATTTTAAAACTTTTAGTATTAATTTTGTGTGCTTTAAAAGATATTTTTATTTGTATAAAATTTGATGATTGAGGATGTTGTACTTGTTCTATTAATTATTTTACAAAGAAATTGTCATATCTCTATTTTGATTTCTTAAAATTAATCCCATTCATTTAGTTATTTACTATCTAGCACAAATTCTTTTCTTGTAATGATAAAATTGCTATAGTTTAGTTATTTTATGTTGCTATTATTATTAATAATTTTTCTTTATTGATTGTTTTCTTAATATTGAAATAAGAATTTGTTAGTATTTATGTTTTCTAATTTTCTTTGTAGTAATTCTAAATGAGGTCCAATCAAAACAATGCAGATATTGATAGAGTTGTCACTTAGAGCTATATCAATTTTAATATTCATTTTTAAATTTCTAAACTTTAAAATCTATTAATTTGCAAGAATTTGGCAAATATTATAGGATATTTTTCTTCGTATCTTATTTTATGATCAGGGATGTTACACTCTATCTCTTTTGTATCTTAGAATTCCTAAATAATTTTCTCAATTTCTTACAATGTTTTTGTATGATTTGATTATATTAAATATAACTTCAAATGTTCTCTTATGTGAACCTCACATGGCTTTGATTTTGTTTTATTATGATTGCTTAATTTATCTGATCCCTACTTTAAAAAATTTTTATATAGTAATAAATTAATATTTTTTTTAAGAACATTTCAATTTTGTAACATATAATAAAATCTAATATGGTTTGATCGAGTTGAAACAAACTTAATTACAAACAACTTCACCAGCTTTATCAAATTAAATATATATTTTTAATATTTTTGATATTTTATATTTGAAATTTTCATCATGTAGGGTGGACTTGTATTAGTAACTTATTTGACAATAAAGGATTTTACATAACATCCAATAAGACATTTTACTTTGATTTGGTAGTATTATTATGTAGCTCAAAATCTCTGATCCTATTGTTTTTATTTTCATTATTTTATGCTTTATTGCATTACTTTGATTTTTGTCATTTAAGCTTTAAAATATATTTTTATAATACATTAATAATTTAGTGTTATTATTAGATGTTTATTTTTTTAATTGATAGAAAATTAAGATGATATCTTAGTTTAGATAGAAATTATCATTGGACTCATATTGATGACCTCTATCCAACTAAATTTTCTTTACTATATTTTTAAATATTTTATTTTCCTTTTTTGGCATGGTTTTGAAGACATTTTGAAGCAATGTAGTAAAACCAAATCAAGGTTGTGTAATAGTCATGCTATAAAAATTAGAGTTACGTAACAATATAACTATATTAATGAGTAAAACGTCAATAAATGCTATAAATTATGAAGGAATGTTGCATTATAATATGTTAAGTAGATCAATTGTAATATTAGAAATCTTGAAATCAAGTATAGAAAAAAAATCAATGTAAAGCATGCCAAAGTAATATAGTATAAAATATTTTTAAATAATAAAATGAATGTTAAAATGGATTAACATCATAGAGAAGAGTATAACGATATTGATTTCATCTCGAATAGACCTAACTTAAAATTACTACAACTTACTAGATTAATACAAAAAAAACAATAAATTATTTTTTAAATTTAAAGAAACTAATAATCAAAATTAGAATGAGATAATTTGATGCATGAAAACAGTAGTAAATCAAAGCAATATAGAGTTCACAAGAGAAAAGATTAAGGTACATTATAATATAACCAATTCAAAGAAAAACTTATAAGAAATAAGAGAAATTACATGGTAAAGTTGTATTCAAAGTAACTAATGAAATTGAGCATAACATCCCTAATCACTAAATATGGCACAAATCTAAATAACTTGTAAAGTATGCTAAAAATAATAAAAAAATAAAAAATTTAATATAAAAAAAATATTTAATTATATAAACCTCATTAATATGAGTCTAATGATGTGTTTTTTAGCCACATCAGCACCTTTGGTGTACTTTGAATTAACAAAATAAATGAAAAAAAGAAAACGACAAGTTATTATATTAATATTTAGTAAAGAAAAACTAAAGCTAAAATATGTTAAATAGGAAGACTGCAATGTTGGCAATTCAAAGTGATTTATTAATCACATGAGATGAGATTTAGAGATACATAATGATAT
Source organism: Vanilla planifolia (assembly GCA_023846275.1). Taxonomy (NCBI): domain Eukaryota; kingdom Viridiplantae; phylum Streptophyta; class Magnoliopsida; order Asparagales; family Orchidaceae; genus Vanilla; species Vanilla planifolia. The sequence continues at coordinate 9,862,131 of CM043872.1, read as the reverse complement.
ACCCAAATCAAATGAAAATATTTGAAGAATTGAGTTCAATTTTGTGGGAAGGATGCATTCTTATGTACTAAAGAGATTGAATGAGATATCCTCATTCATCAAATCAACTACAAATCAAAATGTTAAACAAAGCATGCCAACACCCTCAAAAGGAAAAATATTAAAAACTTTCAAAATGAATAATTAATTAGATAGAGTTATGAACAAATTGCGATAATGTTTATTTTAATTCAATAGAATCTTATTTTGAACTATTTGTAAATTACAAGAGAATACCAACAAAAACAGTAATAAAATTTTCGAGTGTTAAATAAGTAGTTATTAAAGCTAAAGTGTGATTAACTAAAGAAATGCACTATAACAAAATCAAAGTCAATGTCAGGGTCATGCGATTAAAATTTCAAATATTCGATAGAGTAACCAGAATTTAGTTTTAAGAAAGTTAGATTCTAGGACACAAAGCTGATTTAATGTAACATTTTTAATCATTAAATCATGCATGAATAAAAATGTCTTCTAACAGAAGAAAATAATAAAATAAATTCTTAAAAAATACAAATTAATATTTAATTAAATAAAGCTAATGAAGGTGAGTCCAGTGATGCTTATTTTAACTTGATTTAACCTAATTTGGAATTACTTTGAATTATTAAAATAAATAACCATGAGTAACAATAGCAATATTTGAACTTTATTATATATTTTCCTAATATTCATACAATAATTTTTTTTTTTCCTTTTTATTTTGGTAATTTGTTGAAATGTCCAACAATGTCTAATTAAGATGAAGTAAACATCATTATACTCATCTAGATAAACATATTTAACTAAATATAATTTTTAAATTTTTTAAATTTATATTTTTTTATGGCTTTGGTATCCTTTATTAGTCAGTTTAATTCATACTTGATTAGATGACCAAATACATCACATTCGAGGTCCTTAGCATATGGTCTAAAACTTTTAGGTAAAATTTATCTCATATATTCAAAGCTTTTGTTTTGATTTTGTTATATCACAATTAGAATATGATTCTCTTCTTATGTCACTTTAATATTGCTTAGATTATGTTAAACTACATAGGATAAATTAATCTAATTTATCGTCATTACATATCTACATAATTTTAAAATAATAATGTATTATTTAAAATGGTTATTTGCTTTTGTAATCAATAGTAATTCAAACGAGCGCTGATTAAGAGCAAATAATGTCAATGAGCATGACTAAATGATCTCAATTCAAATAATTATTTATTTATAGAAATTTTATTTTTAGTGTTTTTGTATTTTTTTACAAAGCATTTATCAATTTTAGCTAATTTGATGGTCAAACGTTTTAGCAATTATCTTCCTTATTATATTTGAATGCAACTTTTCCAGATAATTTTTCTTAATTCTTCAAATTTTTTACACTTCTTTAATTATATTGCTATGTTACTCTAATATCTTATAATGTGGCTTTCATCCTGGTGTTATCAAGTTATTTTACATTGCATAAGATTGGTTATTATTTAAGTTATTTAAATTGACAATTTGCTAAAATTTGAAATGATTATCAATTGAGATGAAACAAATATTATCGTACTCATCTTGACAAGCTCTACCTAATTATATGTTGATTTCTATATTTTTAAATATTTTTTAACACTTTATGATATATTTTTATTCATACTTGATTTGTGGTCAATGATGTCAAAGTTATTAGTATTGTAGACTATAGGCTTTTCATAATATTTTATCTCACCTGAACCAGTTTGATTTGCTTATATTTATAAGGAACACTAAATGCACTATATCACAAATTTTGTGAAATGAGACAAATCCAAGCAATGTAATATACCAAATTTGGTGAAATTTAAAAGTGACTTGATAAGAAGACTTCGAGTGAAATAAAAATATATCCAAATTAATGTGAAGACTATGAAGAAATGAGAATTTTTTTAGAAAAGTTTCACTCCATGATATTGAGAGAGCCTACTATAAAATCGTCAAATGTCAAATAAAGTTCAAATTGATATTCATGTAAAGTATGGAAAATAACTTAAAAATAAAGTTTTTTATAATATAAAAAAGAAATTCTAATTAGATAGAGCTGATTCGCACCAATGCAATGACGTTTCCTTTATCCCGATTAGACCTCATTTTGAAAATACAAAAAATTGTAAAAAAATAAAATTAAATAATATTTAAATATTATTTTAAGCTTAAGTAGATATATATTAACATTAAAATAAAATCAAATGAAGAAATAATGTAAGAAAATAAAAGTGAAGAAAAACTTTTATAAGACTAGAATAATTGTTCGATGATAATAAAAAAAATTAAAGATAAACCTTTGAAAGAATGTGATAATTTATATAATTAAGTTGCACTACATAATAGTAACGATATCAACCTCAATTGATAAATAAGGTAAAAATTGTAGGTTCTTGAACAACATCCAAAAATACTTGAAAATAAATCATGAAAAAATAAATGAATATTTTATTCAAAAAAGCTCTTTGAGACAAGTATAGTAATGTTTATGTTGATTACATCGAACCTCATTTTTAATTACTATAAATTTTAGAAGCAATTAAACAAAAATATTAAAAAATTACGATTTAATATTTATTTAATATATATTAATGTCGAAATGAGACAAGTTAATGTGATGTAATATAAGAAAATTAAAGCTATTCAATCATCACATTACATCAAAATTATAGTTTCAAAGTAATATATCCTTATTAATGCAAAACATTTACAAAAATGAGAAAAATAGAATGTGAAATTTGCATACTAAGATACTTCGAAGATTGAGCATTATAGTATTGATGATTAAATAGAATATGAATTGAAATGACACAGCAAGTGTGCTAAGTTTTAAGAAAATCAAAAAAATATTTAGAATCTTAAAAATTTAAAAATTAATTGGATGGAGCACATGAAGAAGTGTTTGATAATTATCATTTTATCTTCATAAATACTTGTTTGGAGTTATTGAGAATTAACAAAAAAAGCAAGCATATTTAATAGAAATTTTTTTTATTGATGTTTAGCATATATATATTATGGCTAGAATAATATAAATTGAAGAACAATGATATAACCAAATTAGTGTGATGTAAACATCACATGATAAAAGATTTAAGTTACATAGAAATAAAACATAATCAAAGTGAACAATTTCAATAAATAAGATAAATTGTATAGGAAAATTCTTTTGTAAGATATTAAGGAGACTAAGTGCAGCATACTCAATCATAAAATCTAGTACTAATTGAAATGACTTGTTGACTAATAAAAACTCATAAGAAGCTCATATTAATATAAAATAACATTTAATGGCATAGAACTCATTAAATCGATACTAAAGATGTTTTGTTCATTGCATTTGATCACATTTGGAATTTTTCAAATTTCGATTGTCATAAACATTGAATATAATAAATTATTATTTTATAGTACATTAAAAAGGGTTAATATCATATTATAATAAAAAAAAAATTTTAAAGGTGACACTAGAAGAGTTTTGGAATTTCATACTAATATAAAAAAATCAAAGAAAAAAATAGAAAAATTAGATAAATTGTACAAGAAGGCTATATTCCAATACACTTAGCGAATCAAATGAGATGAACTCAATCATAAAATTAGGTATGAATGAAAAAATCTTATAAAGCTTGCCATAATAATATAAAAGAAAATAAGAAAAAAATATAAAAATTAGGCAAATCCAACGTTGACTTTTACTTCACAATAAGACAATGTTTGGAGTTATAGTAAATTATAAAAATAAATAATCATAAATAATAACGAGTTGTTATTTTAATATTGAAGGCCTTTAAATAAAACTTAATTAATTTTAATTAAAATATTGCAGTAAAGGAAGATGAAAAAATACAAAGGACACATAAGAAGAACATTAGGACAATGTAATTATATATAGGAAAAAAAATTTTAAAAAATGAGAAATTGTGGAGGAACTTTGCACTCTAACATACTAAGAAAAATGAGCACAGCATCTTCAATCATGAAATATGGTGGAAAAAATAATGACTCATAAAATATGTCAAAGTACTATAAAATAAAACATTTAAAAGTTAAAACAGATTATGTTGATGGAGAGAACTCATTTAGAGATGTTAAAATAATTTTAAAAATCATTGATAATAATAAATTATTATCTTTAATTCTAAGTAAATACAGAATCAAACTAGTATGAGATAAAATGAAGCAAAGCAATATGATAAAATCAAAATGATATAAGTGTAACATAAGAGAAAAATTCGAGTTTCATTGTAATATATTAAAAGAAAAGAAAAAAATTCAATGAAATAAGAAAAAGTTTGTGAGGAAGTCGTATTCCAAGAAACTACAGATATTAGGCGCCACATCCTATATCATTAAATCTATTACAAATCAAAGCCTATCATAAGCTATGAAAAAGAAATTAGAAAATATAATATTTTAATATATAAAAAAATATTTAATCAGATTAGGCTCGTCAAGACAAGTCTAATGATAGTTGCTTCATCTCCATTGGTCATTGTTATACCCGATAAAATATTATATGTTTAATCTTCAATAATTCAATTGTGGCTTGGATGATTTCAGATCGACAGTAGGATGAGCCAGTAGCTCAATTGGAGGCTATTGGAATTTCTGAAATTTTTTAGGATTTTTCGGAGCACCGAGATTTTTTTTAATACCGGAATTTGGTTTTTTTTTTTTTTTACCGCGCGTGAACCGGACCGGAGTGGTTCCGCGAAGGCGGGGCGGTTCGCCGAGGTGCGTTTGCGCGTGCGTTTGGATAAGCCGCGGAGAAGCGGATCGGACGGGCGAGATCAGGGGTGGAGATTAACCGGCTGATCGGGTGTTAAGCGGCGTTTTTGGAAGGTCAACCGGTGCTTAATGGGTCTTAACGGGTTATTACCGGTTTAAGCTGGGTATTTAACCTAAACTGTTCGGCTGTTAGGGTTTCGAACGGCGGCTAGAAGTGAAGTGTTCGCGGCGAACGACGGTACTTTCTGGCAGCCTTCCAAGGGGCTTTTGGTAACTGGAGGTTCGCGGGACAGAGGCGAGCATTTTGGTACCGGTTTTGTTCGGCGAGGAGCTGCGGTTGATCGCGTGCGAGCTTCACCGTCGTCGGCGAGCAAAGGTACGAAATTCAGATTTAAATCTGTTATTTAGCAAATTAAAAATATGGATTATTTTGCAAATAGCTACTTGAGCATGCGGATATGGGTTTTGTGAATTGATTAATGCAATTTATTGATTTAGCATTTTAGGTTTTTTTTTTATGAAGAAGAATATATATATATTCCGCCGAATTGGAATTTTTGTGCATAGAAGCATGCCTTAGGTTTTGATATTATCATATTGTCATTATTCAGGTTATCTGAATACTAGAATGATTTTAATTTCATGAATTAGCATAGTCGGATCGGACAACACTTCGGCAAAAATTTTTGCATGGACATCTAGCTTCGCGACTTGATTATATGAAATTTTTAGGCTAGTACATTCTTTAGGCTAGCGTCCTCTTGCGTTCGGTCGTCGGAAATCGACGGGGGAAATGGAGATTTCCGGAAAGTCGACAGTTAGGATTTCGTGGGCGAAGGGCGAAGGAAGGGGATGAATTAGGGCTAATTAGGGATTAGTCTGATTATTAAGTGAATAATTATATTAATTATTAATATTTATATGTTAAGCGTCGGCCCGAATTCGGATTATTAACTTCGGCCGGCGGGGTTCTCGGCTCAGCGCGTAAGGGTTGCGAACCGGCGACGAGAACCGGTTCAGGGGAAGTGCGGCGCGGATGAGAGAGAAGCAGAAGAAAAAAAAATTAATTCGGAAATTAATCCGAATTTTCGGAAAAAGGATATGCGGCTTTTAAATTCGGAAATTTATTCCGAATTTCGGAAAATGGATAAAGGGCGAAAATTGATTTTGGAATTTAAAATTTCTTGAAGTGAGGAAGAGGTGATTTTTGGAAATCACGTAGCCAAGTTGAAATTGACTGTTGGAAATTATGCATATATTCAGTGCAGTTGGATTAGTTGGAAGGAAGTGTGACACTTGGGTGCTACCAGAATAGTTAGAATTTTGGTATAGTTTGTGGTTCTTGGATGACAATGACATGGATTGAGTCAGTTTACTCAGTGTTGGCATATTTCATGGATTGGCATATTGGACCAGACTACTATAGGCCCTATATGATGTTTTAGGGTAGTTGTGGTAGGTAACTATGCGGTACAGACTTAGCTTCCACAGTTTACATGTGGACTGGAATGCGCCTTGTTGTATCTGGACACATGTTGTCGAATCTTGGAGTTAGAGCTTGGCAATGACTGTAGGCGCGTGAGCTTCTATGGAAATTGTTGGGAGAGGACTTCTTGGGACGGTGGCTGAGTCGATCTCTTCTGGTCCATGAGTGTAGGCCTGTGTGCCTGAGGGTGGCAGGGGTGTCTCACCGTGGCTAGCCAAGTGTGTAGGCCTGCGTGCCTGAGGGTGGCAGGGGTGTCTCACGTTGGCTAGAGATTTATGGGACTGGTTCTGTCTATAGTCTCCAGGAGATTGATTGACGAGAGACGCTGCGGTGTCGGGTGCCATGCGTGCGCAGAGATGGGCATGTCCCGCTGGCATGCTTGCTTAGGCGCCATGCGTGCGCAGAGATGGGCGTGTCCCGCTGGAATGCTGCCTGGGAGCACAGAGAAGAGCTACTGTGGTTTGACTAGGGGTGAATGTGGTTGGTCAGAGTCTGGGACTGAGAGTGCCTTTTCACCCTACATTGTTATGCTGTATTTCTATACTCTTGCTATTATCCTTCTCTTGCATGAGAGTTATTTTTACTAGCTGTCTTTCCTACTGGGCGTAGCTCATTCCTTTATTATCTATATTTTTCCAGTGGCTCGGCAGACTTGATGCCACCCAGCTTTAGGTGGGATCATGATCAGTAAGCTAGTGGAGGAGATCTGATCTGTGATTTTGTGAGACATTCTAGTTAGTTGATTGTTGCTGTTGGATGTATTCAGTGAGACTGTTATTCTTATGTCTTGTATTATGTGAGGGTGATTCTGACTCATGTACTCGGATGGATGATGTGGTATTTGATGGACTGTGATTTTTCATATGAGTTACATTTTATACACTATCTTATTTTCTATCTTGACGGTATGGTGTGTGGAGCGCCATTTCATATCGGTGGATGTTATATATTTTTTTTGTTGATGGTGAGGTCATTACATGACTATGGAACTTAACATTGGGGGTTCAGACTTCTATTAGATCGGTTCTCCTACCGGTATGGGTTAGGAGTATTGGGTCTAGTAGGAGTAACATTGCGCCAGTTCATCAGTTAATTCAGGAGTCATGAACCTTATTTGACGGTGTGCCCGGGAGATGGGATCCACATAGTTAAGGAAATTAGGTGTGTAATGATGTGTTATATCCTATGTTTTTCGTAGGCTACTCAAGTTGGTATGGGACGATCTGAGCTGTCTATATGTAAAAAAAAAAAAAAAAATGGGGTGTAACAGTCATTGTTCAAAATTACTCCAAATTGTCAAAGAAAAAATAAAAGTAAAGCAAGGGAAGCATTATTTTTAATGTGAGGGAAATATATATTAAAGTTGAAATAAGATAAATTGAAGCAATATAATACAAGAAGATCAAAGTGATACACGGATCACACATGATTTTTTAATTAAAGCTTATAGTCATTTTGTGAAATTAAGGTGAAAATTTTGATTAAATGATATGAGTGGCAAAGGAATGGTGCATTCCAAGATATTAAGAAGGTCGATAGTAAGATTGATGATTATCAAAACATATACAATCAAAATTACTCAAAAAAATTTTAAAAAATGAGAAAAGTATTTATTTTAAAATATAAAATGTTATTTATTTAGATCGTCCTCATACAAATGAGCATAGTAGAATTCGTTTTATTGTCTATTACAAATGGAAATAATCTGAAAAAATAATGAATGGACCTAAGATTTATAGTTTTATAGTTTTATAATAAAATAAAAAGTGAAGAAAATAAATTTGGAGAAATGAGATAAATTATATGAAAAAATATTTAAAAATATAAAAATGAATATTTAATTGGATAAAGGTAATTGAGATGAATCAACTAACTTTTGTTTTCTCCTGAATGGACCTTATTTAGATATACAATAAAATATTAAAGAAAATAAGCACAAATTGAAACAAATGTGATATAAAGGCCACATTAGAGGACATTTAGAGCAATATTCTCACGTATCTAAATAAAAAAATATCTAAAGAAATGTGATAAATTGTATGCGAAAAGTGCATTGTAATACACTCGAAATATTTAGTGTAACATCTAAGATCAACAATTAAATAAAACATTCTAATGAAGTATACCAAAACCTTAAAAAGTATAAATATTTAGAATTATAACAATAAATATTAACACGTAATGACATCATCAAAAGGAGTCCAACAATATTTGTTCCATCTCTACAAAATCTTATTTTGAATTACTACGATTATTGAGGTAATTAGACATGACTAATAATGAATTATTATTTCATAATAAATTAAATATTTATTAAACTTGAAAATGAGTAAATTGAGGTATAGAAATATAATCAAATTATAGTGTTTTAAAGTTTAAATGATAAATGAATTATTGCATCATAAAAATATAACTCAATAAAAGCAAAAGATTTTAAGAAATGAGATAAATTATATGACAAAGCTATATTCCAAGATAATGAGTACTAGTGTAGCATCATCATTATTAAATAAGGTATGAATAAAATATCTTATAAAAGCTTTCAAAACAAAACATAACAAAACAGATAACAAAAAAATTAAATACTAGATTAGATATAGCTTGTAAAGATAACACTAATGATGACTATTTTATAATGGTCTACCTCATTTGAAATTACTATAAATTATAAACGAACATAATTTTGAATAATAATAAACATTTATTTGATTTTTATGTTGATATATTTTAATCAAAATAAGAAACATTTAGGAAATCCAACATAACTAGATTAAATACATTTAAAGGTCACACAAGATGTTATTTAGAGTTACATAATAATAGACCCAAACCAAAGTAAAACTGTTAAGAAAAAGATTAATTTTACAAAAATATTGCATTCCAAGGTACTAAGGAGATTAATTGTAACATCTTTGATCATAAAATTAGCTTAAAAAATAATTAAACCATTTTAAAATATACAAACAAATCTTAATAAAATTTAATAAAAAAATTAAAAATAATTGCTTATTTTTTTGTACTCATCGTGGTGAGCCCAACTTCATTTCTTTCTTTTCCATCAAACTTTATTTTGAATTTTTATGAATTACAATTGTAAATTAAAGTATATAATAATAAATTGTTATTTAAATATTAACTTGATATTTATTAAAGTAAAAATTATATAATTATACCAATGTAATATATCTAAGTCAAAAAAATATAACACTGAAAAAAATTTTAAAGTTACAAAGTAATATAATAAAATTAAAAGAAAAAAGAATTAATGAAATTAAAAACTAATTAGGGAAAATTAAATTCCTAAGTACTAAACTGATCAAGGGTGACACTCTTAATTGTCAAATTAGCTACCAATCAAAATGCCACAAAAAGCACACAAAAGTTCTAAAACATAAAGTTCTAATACCAAGTCTCATGAAATTTGTGTCGTCCATTATTCGTAATTTAGAATTATGATGAATTACCCTTGTAAATATGCCTTAATAATAAAAACATATGATTTTACTTTTAGGTAAATATATATTAAACTTGAAATGATAGCAATTGTAAAATTATAATATAACAAAATTGACACGATAGGAGATTCTTTCGTTTAAAGAGACTTCATTTGGAATTACTATGAAATTTGATGAAGCAAGACAAATTGTATGAGAAAATCACATTCCAAAGTAAAAACAATATTAATTGTATGATCCTCAACTGTCAAACAAGATACGAATTAAAACGAACCATATTACATGCTAAGATAACAGACAATAAAATATTTAAAAATTTAAAAAATATTGATTTATTTTTATTGATCATGTCAAGATTATTATAATAGGATTCAATTCTTGCCAAAGTGATTTAAAAGTCAAATGAGAAGAGATTTAGAGTTAGATAGTAATATAGCATATTCAAAGTAAAAATACTAAAAATTAGATAAATTTGGTGAAAATTTTTCTTTTAGGATGCAAAAAAATTTTGTATAACATCATTGATCAAATTAGTTGCAAAGATAATTTCTCCTAAAGTTTACTAAAACGCTAAAAAAAGTAATTAATAATATTGTAAAAATAAATTATTTAATTATTAGTGCTAATGAAGATGAGTCCAATGACATTTTTTTTCCAATGAATTGTTATTGGAATTACTACAAATTAACAAATTAAAAAAACAAAAATAATAATACATTATTATTCTAAATTTAATTGTTATTTATTAAATTCAAAATAAGGTAAATTGAAGTAATGTAATACAACAAAATAGAAGTGATATCACACTTTAAAAGATTTAAAGTTACAAATTATGATAAAAACATAAAAGGAGAAAACCTTGAAGATGTAAGATAATTAACATTTGGAAATTGCATTCCAAAGTAATACATTGATTGGGTGAAACTCTCTTAATTTTAAATTAGGTATTAATCAAAAAATCTCATAAAGAATTTGGAAACCCTTGAAAATAAATTATTTACAAATCTAAAAATGCATATTACATTATGCAGAGAGTCTCTAGACAAGTCGCAAGAATTTTTTGTCTCCATGAGAATTTATTTCGAGTTACTATGAATTATCTTTGTAAATATTAATAAGTAATTTCTAATTATTTTGTTAAAATTAAGTAAATATTTATTAGACTTATGATGTAAGAAATACAATAAATTTAAAAAAAACAAAATCAAGGACATCTAAAGTTTATATGAAACGAGATTTAGAGTTTGAAGAGAATCCGTTTGGAATTATTATGAAATTTTAAAAGAAAATTATCTAAGAAAATTAAATTTCAAGATAATTAGGAAATAAAAAGGTAGGATTATCAAATTTCAAGTTAAGTATAAATTAAAATGTCTCATAATGCTTGCTAAAATTATAGAAATAAAGTATTTAAATATTTTAAAAATAAATATTTAATTTTGTTGAGCATGCTAAAATGATTACAATGACACAAAATTTGTACCAATTTGAACTCATTCATAATTAATGAAACTAACTAAAGTGAAAGGGTGCAAAAAATATTATTCAAATATAAAGTAAATTTATATTACATTTAATATGACATAAATGGAAGCAATGCAATTTATTAAAATAAAAGTGATGTAATGGTCATATGTTAATAAATTAAATTATAAAACGTAATATAACCAAATTGAATAAAAAAAGTTAAAGAAAAGATAGAAATCTATGACAAAATTGTAATCTATGATATAAAAAAGATCAAGGAGAACACTCATATAATTTACCGATACATCAAAAACTTAAATATTCAAAAATAAATAAGTAGATATTTAAAATTTGATAGAAATTGATAAGATGAGTCTAATGGTATGATTTTTATTATATAATATATATTTGTATTAAATCTTAAATTTGATAAATTTAAGTAATGTAGTTAATGAAATCAAACTAATGTAATAGTGAGATGAGAGAAACAATTTAGAGTTACATAAAATTATAACAAAATTAAATTTATGTGTTGAAAAAAAGATAAACCATATTAGAAAGTTGCACTCGATAATACTCTGAAGATTGAGCATAACATCCTCAATTATTAAGATAGGAGTATAACATGATAAAACTATTAAACAAATATTAAAAAAAATAAAATGATTATCAAATTATATTGAGCTTCTCGATGCAGGTGAAATGTACTTGTTTGTCTCTATCAGAACTCATTTTAAATCTTTATAAACTGTTAAAGTATGTAATAATAAATATTAATAAATTATTATTTAATATTTATTAAACATATATTAAAGGTAAAATGAAAGAAGTTGAAGGTAATACGACCAAATTAGTCTGAGTAAAGACACTTGACTAAATATTTTTAGTTATACAGTCATATTACAAAATTAAAGAAATTACTTTGAAGAGTGTAAGAAGAACAATGCGACAAAGACTCATTCCAAGGTATTAAGGTGATAAATAATAGAATATTTAAGTACAAGTGGAAGATATTAAGGTGATAAATATTCATTATAAAGCCAAGTAAAAATTAAATTGCTTAGTAATGAGTGACAAAATAATAGAATGAGTTTGATGATATTTTTTTCTTCTATAACAACCATTATTAAGAATACTACAATTTCTAATGTAAAAATGCATAGACAAAAATAAATTATTATTTAAATTTTTAGTTAATTTATATTAAAGCTAAAAATGAGACAAATTGAAGCCATATAAAAAGTTAAAATTAAAGAACTATTAAAGGTCACATGATAAAAGATTTGTAATTATGTAGTAATACAACCTAATCAAATTAAAAACTATATATGAAATGAAACAAATTGTGTAGTAGTGTCGTATTCAAGGATACTAATGGGATCAAATGTAAGTACAATGATTATTAAATTAGGTGCAAAAAAGTCTAGTAAAATCAATCTAATTTGCCAAAAATTAAACATTTGAAGTATATAAAAAATATTTAATAAAATAAAGCATATAAATATAAGCGCAATGGCATTTCTTTTGTGTCGATAATGCATTTTACAAATCTTAAATATGTTAACATTGTAAATAAGAATAAGAAAAATTAAATTTTTATTTAAATATTAAGTTTATAATAGAATTGAAATATGATTAATTGAAGTAGTGTATTATAACAAAATCAAAGCAATTTAAATTCACATGATAAAATACGAAGACTTAAATAGAAAAAAAACAAAATAAAAGTAGTATTAACAAATTTAAGTCAAAACATTTAAGCAATAGGATAAGTTGTATAAGAAAATGCTATTTAAACGTACTAAAGAGATCAAGTGTACTATTCTTTTTCATCAAAGTATGTATGAAACAAAATGTTTAAGAAAGTATAACAAAATTATAAAAGACAAATATTTAAAAATATAAGAGATAAATATTAAATTGAATAAAGCTTATTGACATGAATTCAACTAGGTTTCCTTATTCATAATCGAATATAATTTGGAATTTTAGTTAATTACCAATTTAAATAAGCATAAATAATAATAAACATATTTAAATATTAAGTAAAAGTATTTAAAAACAAAAATGAGATCATTTGAATAAATATATTACCAATGTAAATAAGTTCAAATGGTGAAAAAATTTAATAGTAAGTAAAAATATTTTAAATCTAAATTGAGATTAACAGAAACAATTTAACATAAACAAAGTTTTGTGATGCAATGGTCAATATGATGGGAACTAAAGTTTAGTACTAATATATCCAATCAAAGAAAAACATTGATAAAAATGAAATAAATTATATAAGAAATTTCCAATAAAAGACACTGAGGCTATCAGGGGTAACTTCCATGATCGTTCAAGGACAATTGTTTCATTTCGATCACACATAATTTAGAGTTATCAGAAGTTGAAAAAACGAATAGGCTCAAATGATAATAAAATATTATTTTAATATTAATTTATATCTAATATGTAATGAGATAAAAGGAAACAATATATTTTAAGCAAATCATAGATGTAAAGGTCTTGTTAAAAGAAAATTTTTAGTTATATAGCAACATAAACAAGTTGAAGTAATACATTGACAAAAGAGAACAATTTTATAAGAAAGTTTACTTATGAGATACTATAGATAGTTAGGGTGACATTCTTAATTATCAAATCATATATGAATCAATACTTCTCATAAAGCATATACAAAAAATAGAAAAAAATGTTTTTAAAAAAATTGAAAAATTAATATTTTGTTTGATATAACTGATTTACATAAGTCCAAGACATTTGGTTCATCTGCACTTAATAACAAATTAAACAAGCATACATAATAATAATAATACTAATTAAATTTATATTAACCATAGAATTAGTTAGAGTAAACTTTGTATATAGCCAAGTTTGAAGAAATTTGATAAATTGTTATGAAAGCTACAGTCTAATGCACAAAGGATATTGAGTGTAACATCATTGATCATTACATTTGACAAAAATCACGATGTCTAGTAATGAATTCCACAATTTTAGATAATAAAATATTTAGAAAGAAAAACAAAATATTTTTTTGGGTAAAGGTCACCAATGCAAGTCAGACAACGTTTTTGTTTATCAATACTAGATGATGGTTTGAATCGCTATCAATTTCAAAATTAAATAAGAATAAAGAATAAAAATAATTACTTCAAAATCTAAAAAAGTTTTATTGAAGAAAAAAAATTAATTTGAAATGTTACATCAGAGGAGAAATCGAGTGATATAATGATACAACCAAATCAAAGTAAAACATTTTAACAAAGAAAAAAATTATAGAAGAAGATTGCATTTCGAGATATTTCAGAGATCACTCAAAATGTAGGATAGAACGATTGAAAATAAAAATCTAAAAATATAAAATTTGGTACTTAATTTAATAATTCTTATTGAGATCAGGCTAATGGGGATTGTTTCAACTCAATTAGACCTTGTTTTTTTATCACCCTTAAAACACATTTAGAAATACAACAAATTACCTAATAATGTAAACATAAGAAATGAAAATTTTTAATTTAATATTATGTAGATAAATATAAAATAACAAAATAAGATTAAATAGAAGCAATATTATATAACTAACTCATGGGCATGTAAATAACACACTAAAAGGGCATTAGTGTGTGTAATATAAATAAAATCAAGTGAAAGATTTGAACAAATAAAAAATATTGTAGAGAAATGCTACACTAAAACATATTAGGAAGATTGAGTTTAATATCCTCAACCCTCATATCGTGTAAGAGTAAAGATACCAACGAGAAAATAAAAACATTAAAATGTAAAAAAAAATATTTATTTGTATAGGACTCATAAAGATAAGTCTAATGAAATTTATTTTTTCTCCCTCAAATGATGTTTTGAATTCCTATGAACAAACAAAGAAATGAAGCATAAATATTAATAATTTTTTACTTTAATGTTAAATAAATATATATTATGTTAGAATGAGATAAATTGTAGCAATATAATATAACTAAATAGAACTAATTTAAAAGTCACATGAGGGAAGAATTAGAGCTTCATGTTAAAAAATCAAATCATAGCAAAACTTTAAATAATTAAGATAAATTTAATAAAAAAGTTGCATACATTGATACCAACATGATCACGTGTAAAACCTTTAATCATTGATGGTACTATGAAACTTTCTATAAAGCTTTAGCTAAAATTGTTATTTCTAATATCCATTAAGATTATTAGTGTTGCTTCACCATATCCTTTTTAGTGTAATCCCTTTACTACCAACATGATAAAGCCTACAAGAAAAAATAGAAATCTTTTATCAAATTTTTAACCACATACAAAGATGATATGGTCACGCTAATAGAGTCTTTTAGCAAAATAATTTCCAAAAAAAGTTCACAACATAATATCCATTGTTAAGAAGAAAAAGA
Organism: Vanilla planifolia; assembly: GCA_023846275.1. NCBI lineage: Eukaryota > Viridiplantae > Streptophyta > Magnoliopsida > Asparagales > Orchidaceae > Vanilla > Vanilla planifolia. The sequence goes on along the minus strand of CM043872.1, from coordinate 9,846,548 downwards.
CTAAATAAAAGCAACTCATTCGCAATTATTTGTGGTCAAAATGGTCGTTTTGCCCGACAATGCAAAAAAAATAAAATAGATAAAGTGTTTAAGCAAATTTATAGAACTACACCATGAAAATAATAGGATGTGATAGAAACATGGCTATTCTCCCTTTTTACAAAAATTGCCAAATAATTGCGAAAGGAAATAAAATTAAAGGAATATGAATTCCATCACCAAAAGGAACAAGCTTCTTTTGTGAAGAAACTGAAGAAAAACTTTATGAGGACCAGTATCTCTTTAGATAATGAAATAATTAACAATTATAGAAAATAAGAGTGGAGCACCATATAGCAAGCATTCCTTGCCACTAGTGAGCATGGTTATGCCCAATCCTGTCGGCCCTAACATAAGAAAGTCAAACTAGTAATGGTATTGTCTCATATGTTGCACATGTGACCATTACAACTCATACATCTTTATTTTATTAATACTAAGACCTTTTACCGGTCTAATGACACTTGTTTGGATGAGATAAAGTATTTAGTGTTATGATTCTTCTATTCTATTTTCGATAGTATGAAATTTTATGTAAACTCCAGTATCTGTAAGATATAAACAATGTTTGAAATAAGGCATATCATAGTGATCACCATTTCTGAGGTCCCCAAAGTTTATTTAGTGGTTTCTTTCATAAAATATTACCAAATAGATATTATTCTTACAACAATGTTCTAAAACATTAAAAGTGTCAGTCATATTCTAAAAGAAAGAAGTATAAATGTATTTTCTAAATAGATCTTCATCCCTAGCAATTTTTGCTCTAGTTTCCTCAGAAAGATGCTTGTCCCATTTTAAAAAAAATTATAAAATTTAGAAACAAAAGTATGGTTTCTAATTAATTTTATGTCTTATTTCTAGCCTTCTAGACATTTAATCTTGTCATATGCTACATTGAATACTCCAATTGTTATGCTTATTGAAGTGAGTAAGTTCTCCTTTCTTGCTTCAATGAGATTTTATAGATTGATGGTCTATTACCAAGATTGCATGCTGATCTTAATGAGTTGTTTCAAAATTTGTTAACCTGCACTATTTTTTTGATAACAAACCTTGAATTGAATTACATTCAACATTTAAGAAAATTAAATTCTTTAGTAAAATCAATTTAGTCTCTCAATGATGATAAGCTTAAGATAGTAGAATCTCTTCATACGGACATGATGTGGTCCTAGCATTTCCAGGACATCTTTGTGTTATGTTTGTCAACATATAAATTTTCAGTCAATTATAGAAATACATTCTAAGGGAATTTATTTTAATATACTTTGTATTATAGCTATCTTTTTCTTGTTGTGTTTGAGAACATATTCTCAAATATTTTTTTTGACTATAGGGTTATAATTCAAAAACCTTTGTTGATCACAATTTACAAAATCTTGTATCATTATTTCAACTTTTTTTTTTTCCATGAGCAAGCTTCTTTTAGCTTTCTTTAGATAATTAAAATTTGGTATTGATGCTCCTTTGTTTCAAGAAAAAGGTTTTCTTCTTGTCAAGGAAGATGTTTCGTCAATAGATGTATTGTAAGAAAGGTTACCAACAGGAATGTCAATGATATATAACAACATATTCATGTTCTTTCTGGCATTCCATAGATGATCGAATAAGTACTTATTGACCTTATCAACTAGATATTGAGGTACGTTTTGTAGATTTTTATTCTAAGGAATTCTAATGAGTTTATAGAGCCCAACAAAGATTTGATTTCAAAAAGGTGATTTCCTATAAAATATGTTAGTGTTACATTTTGTCACTCCATAAAATATCCTTGTAATAGTGACATTTTAAGTCTTTTTATGGAAATTTATACAACTAGAGTAATGGTATGTATGCCCATTCATAATGTTAATTGAAAGTTTTTTGTGTCCCCTAACTTTGGGATAGGTGATTAATTAAACTTTTTTCTCTTCATTCATACATTTGATGACAATATTACAGCAAGTATTTATAGGAAAATTAATAAATAATAAACCCCTATTTGTGGCTAATTTGTTGTGATTAATTTTGTTATAAAATTAAATAATTTCTTTGAAGTAATTCCAAATAGTAAATTTTCTTCTCCTTTTTAGGATATTTCAAATGCTACATAAGATGTAATTTTATCATTCTATTTGACATACTTATTCCTAAAATTTTAACATTTATTTCACTTTTCCTAGCTTCTTTTTTGATAATGCTAGACCATACAACTATATTTAAAGAAAAGTTCAAATTAGGTAAAATGAGTAAAATGGGTCCAGACAAAGATAAAAATATCATCCATGTAAGTAGATATGAATTTCCCATGTTTTTTATAAATGCCTATTTTTGTGTGAAATACAAATTGTTCATATTTCAATCCAAAGGATAAAACTAGCCATTCATTATGCCATTTAAATTTTATGTTGTTGTTTTACCTTGTGCTATCTTAGAATGCTTTTTAACTATAAATATAGTCGTTGGTTAAGAAGTATTACTTTCCCATAATAATCCAATTTTTAATAACTATTTAATATGTGTTTCATATTCATTATATCTTTAGAGTTGGTCTTTAGGTTTTTCATCTTAAAGATTAAATTGAGGTTTATTGTTTCTAATTTATAATATTGTGAAGGTCATACTAGATCAATATTAGAGTATAGTAATCACATTATCAAGTGAAAAACTTTTCATAAATGAGATAAATAATATGCAAAAGTTTCAATCTAAAATAGTAATAGGATTAAACAAAAAATACTAGCTCATTGAGTTGTGTATGAAACAAAATAATATCAAAAGCATGCTAAATCATCAAAACACAAGTAATTGAAGATATGAAAAAAAATATTTAATTTCATTGAGCTTCTCAAGATGATGAGTCCAACGATGTGTTTTTCTCCTCCATTGAAACTTGTTTTGAATTACCATGAATTAAAAATTAAATAAGCATAATATTTTATAAATTATTATTTCAATATCAAGTAAAAAATTATAAAGTTGAAATGAGATAAATTTAGCCAAGAATTGTTTAGGACAAATGAGAGAAGAGTTATACTTTTATATTAATATAACAAAATAAAAGTAAAAAAATTGCAAAAATGATATGTATTATTTAAGAAAGTTTCATCCAAGTTACAATAGAGAAGAAATGTAACATTATTAAAAATCAAATTAACTAGGAATCAAAATATCTTGTAATGTGTGCCAAAAAAGAATTAAAATAACATTTAATGGTAAGTGAATGAGCAACTAATTAGATAGAATTCATCAAGATTATAGCAATAAATATTGTTCATCTCCACAAGATCTCATTTCGAATTACCAAGTACTACAAAAGTAAATAAAATTAAATAATAATAAATTATTATTTTAATATTAATTAAATTTGTAGTAATGCTTAAATAAGATAAATTGAAGAAATGCACTATAACAAAAAAAATGAGCTAGACCACACGAAGTAAGGGATTTACTGTAACATTATAATGTAACAAAATGGAAGCAAAAAGTTTGTTGGAATGAGAAACATCATATGAGAAAGTTTTCTTTATGATACTAATGAAATCTAGTGTGACATCATTAAAAATCAAGTCAAATAGAATTCGAAATGCAATGTAAAAAGCACAAATATCCTAGAAAACCAACCTTTTAAGAAAATAAAAAAATATTTACGTGGATATTTTTGCGAAGATGAGTTCAACGTTGTTTATTTCATAAAAGTAAAACATCCTTCAAAAAACCGGTTAACTAACGAATTAGATAAACATAATGAATAACAAATTATGCTTTTAATCCTAAGAAAATAGAAGTGAAAAAAAAATAATAAATTGAAATAATAAAATTAAAGCAAATCAAAGAATATAAAAGTGTTACCAAAGGAGATTTAGGGTTACATATTAGTATTAAAAATCGAAAGGAAATATTTAATGATATGTGATAAATTATGTAGAAAGATGTATTTTAAGATACCAAAAAGATCTAATACGACATCATTAATCATTAAATCAGATACAAAATAAGATGATAATGATATAAATTGAATTTGTAATTCAAACAAGATTCATCAAGACAAAAGAATGTCGATGCACTTGCCTAAATTATCTCAATTTAAATATTTTATTTTCAATGGTTTTGTATTTTTTAGAAAGCATTTTTATTTGTACCTATATTTATGTTCAATCTTTTTAACCAAGATCTCCCTATTATCTTTAAAAGCAAATTTCTCATAATTGTTTTCTCAATTATTCAATTTTCTCACACTTATAGCAAAATAATTTCCAAAAAAAGTTCACAACATAATATCCATTGTTAAGAAGAAAAAGACTAAATAATAGGAACTCATTCGCGATTATTTGTGGTCAAAATGGTTGTTTTGCCCGACAATGCAAAAAAAATAAAATAGATAAATTGTTTAAGCAAATTTATAGAACTACACCATGAAAATAATAGGATGTGATAGAAACATGGCTATTCTCCCTTTTTACAAAAATTGACAAATAATTGCGAAAGGAAATAAAATTAAAGGAATATGAATTCCATCACTAAAAGGAACAAGCTTCTTTTGTGATGAAACTAAAGAAAAACTTTATGAGGACCAGTATCTCTTTAGATAATGAAATAATTAACAATTATAGAAAATAAGAGTGGAGCACCATATAGCAAGCATTCCTTGCCACTAGTGAGCATGGTTATGCCCAATCCTGTCGACCCTAACATAAGAAAGTCAAACTAGTAATGGTATTGTCTCATATGTTGCACATGTGACCATTACAACTCATACATCTTTATTTTATTAATACTAAGACCTTTTGCCGGTCTAATGACACTTGTTTGGATGAGATAAAGTATTTAGTGTTATGATTCTTCTATTCTATTTTCGATAGTATGAAATTTTGTGTAAACTCCAGTATCTGTAAGATATAAAAAATGTTTGAAATAAGGCATATCATAGTGATCACCATTTCTGAGGTCCCCAAAGTTTATTTAGTGGTTTCTTTCATAAAATATTACCAAATAGATATTATTCTTACAACAATGTTCTAAAACATTAAAAGTGTCAGTCATATTCTAAAAGAAAGAAGCATAAATGTATTTTCTAAAGGGATCTTCATCCCTAGCAATTTTTGCTCTAGTTTCCTCAGAAAGATGCTTGTCCCTTTTTAAAAAAAATTATAAAATTTAGAAACAAAAGTATGGTTTCTAATTAATTTTATGTCTTATTTCTAGCCTTCTAGACATTTAATCTTGTCATATGCTACATTGAATACTCCAATTGTTATGCTTATTGAAGTGAGTAAGTTCTCCTTTCTTGCTTCAATGAGATTTTATAGATTGATGGTCTATTACCAAGATTGCATGCTGATCTTAATGAGTTGTTTCAAAATTTGTTAACCTGCACTATCTTTTTTGATAACAAACCTTGAATTGAATTACATTCAACATTTAAGAAAATTAAGTTCTTTAGTAAAATCAATTTAGTCTCTCAATGATGATAAGTTTAAGATAGTAGAATCTCTTCATACGGACATGATGTGGTCCTAGCATTTCCAGGACATCTTTGTGTTATGTATGTCAACATATAAATTTTCAATCAATTATAGAAATACATTCTAAGGGAATTTATTTTAATATACTTTGTATTATAGCTATCTTTTTCTTGTTGTGTTTGAGAACATATTCTAAAATATTTTTTTTGACTATAGGGTTATAATTAAAAAAACTTTGTTGATCACAATTTACAAAATCTTGTATCATTATTTCAACTTTTTGTTTTTCCATGAGCAAGCTTCTTTTAGCTTTCTTTAGATAATTAAAATTTGGTATTGATGCTCCTTTGTTTCAAGAAAAAGGTTTTCTTCTTGTCAAGGAAGATGTTTCGTCAATAGATGTATTGTAAGAAAGGTTACCAACAGGAATGTCAATGATATATAACAACATATTCATGTTCTTTCTGGCATTCCATAGATGATCGAATAAGTACTTATTGACCTTATCAACTAGATATTGAGGTACGTTTTGTAGATTTTTATTCTAAGGAATTCTAATGAGTTTATAGAGCCCAACAAAGATTTGATTTCAAAAAGGTGATTTCCTATAAAATATGTTAGTGTTACATTTTGTCACTCCATAAAATATCCTTGTAATAGTGACATTTTAAGTCTTTTTATGGAAATTTATACAACTAGAGTAATGGTATGTATGCCCATTCATAATGTTAATTGAAAGTTTTTTGTGTCCCCTAACTTTGGGATAGGTGATTAATTAAACTTTTTTCTCTTCATTCATACATTTGATGACAATATTACAGCAAGTATTTATAGGAAAATTAATAAATAATAAACCCCTATTTGTGGCTAATTTGTTGTGATTAATTTTGTTATAAAATTAAATAATTTCTTTGAAGTAATTCCAAATAGTAAATTTTCTTCTCCTTTTTAGGATATTTCAAATGCTACATAAGATGTAATTTTATCATTCTATTTGACATACTTATTCCTAAAATTTTAACATTTATTTCACTTTTCCTAGCTTCTTTTTTGATAATGCTAGACCATACAACTATATTTAAAGAAAAGTTCAAATTAGGTAAAATGAGTAAAATGGGTCCAGACAAAGATAAAAATATCATCCATGTAAGTAGATATGAATTTCCCATGTTTTTTATAAATGCCTATTTTTGTGTGAAATACAAATTGTTCATATTTCAATCCAAAGGATAAAACTAGCCATTCATTATGCCATTTAAATTTTATGTTGTTGTTTTACCTTGTGCTATCTTAGAATGCTTTTTAACTATAAATATAGTCGTTGGTTAAGAAGTATTACTTTCCCATAATAATCCAATTTTTAATAACTATTTAATATGTGTTTCATATTCATTATATCTTTAGAGTTGGTGTTTAGGTTTTTCATCTTAAAGATTAAATTGAGGTTTATTGTTTCTAATTTATAATATTGTGAAGGTCATACTAGATCAATATTAGAGTATAGTAATCACATTATCAAGTGAAAAACTTTTCATAAATGAGATAAATAATATGCAAAAGTTTCAATCTAAAATAGTAATAGGATTAAACAAAAAATACTAGCTCATTGAGTTGTGTATGAAACAAAATAATATCAAAAGCATGCTAAATCATCAAAACACAAGTAATTGAAGATATGAAAAAAAATATTTAATTTCATTGAGCTTCTCAAGATGATGAGTCCAACGATGTGTTTTTCTCCTCCATTGAAACTTGTTTTGAATTACCATGAATTAAAAATTAAATAAGCATAATATTTTATAAATTATTATTTCAATATCAAGTAAAAAATTATAAAGTTGAAATGAGATAAATTTAGCCAAGAATTGTTTAGGACAAATGAGAGAAGAGTTATACTTTTATATTAATATAACAAAATAAAAGTAAAAAAATTGCAAAAATGATATGTATTATTTAAGAAAGTTTCATCCAAGTTACAATAGAGAAGAAATGTAACATTATTAAAAATCAAATTAATTAGGAATCAAAATATCTTGTAATGTGTGCCAAAAAAGAATTAAAATAACATTTAATGGTAAGTGAATGAGCAACTAATTAGATAGAATTCATCAAGATTATAGCAATAAATATTGTTCATCTCCACAAGATCTCATTTCGAATTACCAAGTACTACAAAAGTAAATAAAATTAAATAATAATAAATTATTATTTTAATATTAATTAAATTTGTAGTAATGCTTAAATAAGATAAATTGAAGAAATGCACTATAACAAAAAAAATGAGCTAGACCACACGAAGTAAGGGATTTACTGTAACATTATAATGTAACAAAATGGAAGCAAAAAGTTTGTTGGAATGAGAAACATCATATGAGAAAGTTTTCTTTATGATACTAATGAAATCTAGTGTGACATCATTAAAAATCAAGTCAAATAGAATTCGAAATGCAATGTAAAAAGCACAAATATCCTAGAAAACCAATCTTTTAAGAAAAGAAAAAAATATTTACGTGGATATTTTTGCGAAGATGAGTTCAACGTTGTTTATTTCATAAAAGTAAAACATCCTTCAAAAAACCGGTTAACTAACGAATTAGATAAACATAATGAATAACAAATTATGCTTTTAATCCTAAGAAAATAGAAGTGAAAAAAAAATAATAAATTGAAATAATAAAATTAAAGCAAATCAAAGAATATAAAAGTGTTACCAAAGGAGATTTAGGGTTACATATTAGTATTAAAAATCGAAAGGAAATATTTAATGATATGTGATAAATTACGTAGAAAGATGTATTTTAAGATACCAAAAAGATCTAATATGACATCATTAATCATTAAATCAGATACAAAATAAGATGATAATGATATAAATTGAATTTGTAATTCAAACAAGATTCATCAAGACAAAAGAATGTCGATGCACTAGCCTAAATTATCTCAATTTAAATATTTTATTTTCAATGATTTTGTATTTTTTAGAAACCATTTTTATTTGTACCTATATTTATGTTCAATCTTTTTAACCAAGATCTCCCTATTATCTTTAAAAGCAAATTTCTCATAATTGTTTTCTCAATTATTCAATTTTCTCACACTTATAGCAAAATAATTTCCAAAAAAAGTTCACAACATAATATCCATTGTTAAGAAGAAAAAGACTAAATAATAGGAACTCATTCGCGATTATTTGTGGTCAAAATGGTCGTTTTGCCCGACAATGCAAAAAAAATAAAATAGATAAATTGTTTAAGCAAATTTATAGAACAACACCATGAAAATAATAGGATGTGATAGAAACATGGCTATTCTCCCTTTTTACAAAAATTGCCAAATAATTGCGAAAGGAAATAAAATTAAAGGAATATGAACTCCATCTCTAAAAGGAACAAGCTTCTTTTGTGAAGAAACTGAAGAAAAACTTTATGAGGACCAGTATCTCTTTAGATATTGAAATTATTAACAATTATAGAAAATAAGAGTGGAGCACCATATAGCAAGCATTCCTTGCCACTAGTGAGCATGGTTATGCCCAATCCTGTTGGCCCTAACATAAGAATGTCAAACTAGTAATGGTATTGTCTCATATGTTGCACATGTGACCATTACAACTCATACATCTTTATTTTATTAATACTAAGACCTTTTGCCGGTCCAATGACACTTGTTTGGATGAGATAAAGTATTTAGTGTTATGATTCTTCTATTCTATTTTCGATAGTATGAAATTTTGTGTAAACTCTAGTATCTGTAAGATATAAAAAATGTTTGAAATAAGGCATATCATAGTGATCACCATTTCTGAGGTCCCCAAAGTTTATTTAGTGGTTTCTTTCATAAAATATTACCAAATAGATATTATTCTTACAACAATGTTCTAAAACATTAAAAGTGTCAGTCATATTCTAAAAGAAAGAAGCATAAATGTATTTTCTAAAGGGATCTTCATCCCTAGCAATTTTTGCTCTAGTTTCCTCAGAAAGATGCTTGTCCCTTTTTAAAAAAAATTATAAAATTTAGAAACAAAAGTATGGTTTCTAATTAATTTTATGTCTTATTTCTAGCCTTCTAGACATTTAATCTTGTCATATGCTACATTGAATACTCCAATTGTTATGCTTATTGAAGTGAGTAAGTTCTCCTTTCTTGCTTCAATGAGATTTTATAGATTGATGGTCTATTACAAAGATTGCATGCTGATCTTAATGAGTTGTTTCAAAATTTGTTAACCTGCACTATCTTTTTTGATAACAAACCTTGAATTGAATTTCATTCAACATTTAAGAAAATTAAGTTCTTTAGTAAAATCAATTTAGTCTCTCAATGATGATAAGTTTAAGATAGTAGAATCTCTTCATACGGACATGATGTGGTCCTAGCATTTCCAGGACATCTTTGTGTTATGTATGTCAACATATAAATTTTCAATCAATTATAGAAATACATTCTAAGGGAATTTATTTTAATATACTTTGTATTATAGCTATCTTTTTCTTGTTGTGTTTGAGAACATATTCTAAAATATTTTTTTTGACTATAGGGTTATAATTCAAAAACCTTTGTTGATCACAATTTACAAAATCTTGTATCATTATTTCAACTTTTTGTTTTTCCATGAGCAAGCTTCTTTTAGCTTTCTTTAGATAATTAAAATTTGGTATTGATGCTCCTTTGTTTCAAGAAAAAGGTTTTCTTCTTGTCAAGGAAGATGTTTCGTCAATAGATGTATTGTAAGAAAGGTTACCAACAGGAATGTCAATGATATATAACAACATATTCATGTTCTTTCTGGCATTCCATAGATGATCGAATAAGTACTTATTGACCTTATCAACTAGATATTGAGGTACGTTTTGTAGATTTTTATTCTAAGGAATTCTAATGAGTTTATAGAGCCCAACAAAGATTTGATTTCAAAAAGGTGATTTCCTATAAAATATGTTAGTGTTACATTTTGTCACTCCATAAAATATCCTTGTAATAGTGACATTTTAAGTCTTTTTATGGAAATTTATACAACTAGAGTAATGGTATGTATGCCCATTCATAATGTTAATTGAAAGTTTTTTGTGTCCCCTAACTTTGGGATAGGTGATTAATTAAACTTTTTTCTCTTCATTCATACATTTGATGACAATATTACAGCAAGTATTTATAGGAAAATTAATAAATAATAAACCCCTATTTGTGGCTAATTTGTTGTGATTAATTTTGTTATAAAATTAAATAATTTCTTTGAAGTAATTCCAAATAGTAAATTTTCTTCTCCTTTTTAGGATATTTCAAATGCTACATAAGATGTAATTTTATCATTCTATTTGACATACTTATTCCTAAAATTTTAACATTTATTTCACTTTTCCTAGCTTCTTTTTTGATAATGCTAGACCATACAACTATATTTAAAGAAAAGTTCAAATTAGGTAAAATGAGTAAAATGGGTCCAAACAAAGATAAAAATATCATCCATGTAAGTAGATATGAATTTCCCATGTTTTTTATAAATGCCTATTTTTGTGTGAAATACAAATTGTTCATATTTCAATCCAAAGGATAAAACTAGCCATTCATTATGCCATTTAAATTTTATGTTGTTGTTTTACCTTGTGCTATCTTAGAATGCTTTTTAACTATAAATATAGTCGTTGGTTAAGAAGTATTACTTTCCCATAATAATCCAATTTTTAATAACTATTTAATATGTGTTTCATATTCATTATATCTTTAGAGTTGGTCTTTAGGTTTTTCATCTTAAAGATTAAATTGAGGTTTATTGTTTCTAATTTATAATATTGTAAAGGTCATACTAGATCAATATTAGAGTATAGTAATCACATTATCAAGTGAAAAACTTTTCATAAATGAGATAAATAATATGCAAAAGTTTCAATCTAAAATAGTAATAGGATTAAACAAAAAATACTAGCTCATTGAGTTGTGTATGAAACAAAATAATATCAAAAGCATGCTAAATCATCAAAGCACAAGTAATTGAAGATATGAAAAAAAAAATATTTAATTTCATTGAGCTTCTCAAGATGATGAGTCCAACGATGTGTTTTTCTCCTCCATTGAAACTTGTTTTGAATTACCATGAATTAAAAATTAAATAAGCATAATATTTTATAAATTATTATTTCAATATCAAGTAAAAAATTATAAAGTTGAAATGAGATAAATTTAGCCAAGAATTGTTTAGGACAAATGAGAGAAGAGTTATACTTTTATATTAATATAACAAAATAAAAGTAAAAAAATTGCAAAAATGATATGTATTATTTAAGAAAGTTTCATCCAAGTTACAATAGAGAAGAAATGTAACATTATTAAAAATCAAATTAATTAGGAATCAAAATATCTTGTAATGTGTGCCAAAAAAGAATTAAAATAACATTTAATGGTAAGTGAATGAGCAACTAATTAGATAGAATTCATCAAGATTATAGCAATAAATATTGTTCATCTCCACAAGATCTCATTTTGAATTACCAAGTACTACAAAAGTAAATAAAATTAAATAATAATAAATTATTATTTTAATATTAATTAAATTTGTAGTAATGCTTAAATAAGATAAATTGAAGAAATGCACTATAACAAAAAAAATGAGCTAGACCACACGAAGTAAGGGATTTACTGTAACATTATAATGTAACAAAATGGAAGCAAAAAGTTTGTTGGAATGAGAAACATCATATGAGAAAGTTTTCTTTATGATACTAATGAAATCTAGTGTGACATCATTAAAAATCAAGTCAAATAGAATTAAAAATGCAATGTAAAAAGCACAAATATCCTAGAAAACCAATCTTTTAAGAAAAGAAAAAAATATTTACGTGGATATTTTTGCGAAGATGAGTTCAACGTTGTTTATTTCATAAAAGTAAAACATCCTTCAAAAAACCGGTTAACTAACGAATTAGATAAACATAATGAATAACAAATTATGCTTTTAATCCTAAGAAAATAGAAGTGAAAAAAAAATAATAAATTGAAATAATAAAATTAAAGCAAATCAAAGAATATAAAAGTGTTACCAAAGGAGATTTAGGGTTACATATTAGTATTAAAAATCAAAAGGAAATATTTAATGATATGTGATAAATTACGTAGAAAGATGTATTTTAAGATACCAAAAAGATCTAATATGACATCATTAATCATTAAATCAGATACAAAATAAGATGATAATGATATAAATTGAATTTGTAATTCAAACAAGATTCATCAAGACAAAAGAATGTCGATGCACTTGCCTAAATTATCTCAATTTAAATATTTTATTTTCAATGGTTTTGTATTTTTTAGAAAGCATTTTTATTTGTACCTATATTTATGTTCAATCTTTTTAACCAAGATCTCCCTATTATCTTTAAAAGCAAATTTCTCATAATTGTTTTCTCAATTATTCAATTTTCTCACACTTATAGCAAAATAATTTCCAAAAAAAGTTCACAACATAATATCCATTGTTAAGAAGAAAAAGACTAAATAATAGGAACTCATTCGCGATTATTTGTGGTCAAAATGGTCGTTTTGCCCGACAATGCAAAAAAAATAAAATAGATAAATTGTTTAAGCAAATTTATAGAACTACACCATGAAAATAATAGGATGTGATAGAAACATGGCTATTCTCCCTTTTTACAAAAATTGACAAATAATTGCGAAAGGAAATAAAATTAAAGGAATATGAATTCCATCACTAAAAGGAACAAGCTTCTTTTGTGATGAAACTAAAGAAAAACTTTATGAGGACCAGTATCTCTTTAGATAATGAAATAATTAACAATTATAGAAAATAAGAGTGGAGCACCATATAGCAAGCATTCCTTGCCACTAGTGAGCATGGTTATGCCCAATCCTGTCGACCCTAACATAAGAAAGTCAAACTAGTAATGGTATTGTCTCATATGTTGCACATGTGACCATTACAACTCATACATCTTTATTTTATTAATACTAAGACCTTTTGCCGGTCTAATGACACTTGTTTGGATGAGATAAAGTATTTAGTGTTATGATTCTTCTATTCTATTTTCGATAGTATGAAATTTTGTGTAAACTCCAGTATCTGTAAGATATAAAAAATGTTTGAAATAAGGCATATCATAGTGATCACCATTTCTGAGGTCCCCAAAGTTTATTTAGTGGTTTCTTTCATAAAATATTACCAAATAGATATTATTCTTACAACAATGTTCTAAAACATTAAAAGTGTCAGTCATATTCTAAAAGAAAGAAGCATAAATGTATTTTCTAAAGGGATCTTCATCCCTAGCAATTTTTGCTCTAGTTTCCTCAGAAAGATGCTTGTCCCTTTTTAAAAAAAATTATAAAATTTAGAAACAAAAGTATGGTTTCTAATTAATTTTATGTCTTATTTCTAGCCTTCTAGACATTTAATCTTGTCATATGCTACATTGAATACTCCAATTGTTATGCTTATTGAAGTGAGTAAGTTCTCCTTTCTTGCTTCAATGAGATTTTATAGATTGATGGTCTATTACCAAGATTGCATGCTGATCTTAATGAGTTGTTTCAAAATTTGTTAACCTGCACTATCTTTTTTGATAACAAACCTTGAATTGAATTACATTCAACATTTAAGAAAATTAAGTTCTTTAGTAAAATCAATTTAGTCTCTCAATGATGATAAGTTTAAGATAGTAGAATCTCTTCATACGGACATGATGTGGTCCTAGCATTTCCAGGACATCTTTGTGTTATGTATGTCAACATATAAATTTTCAATCAATTATAGAAATACATTCTAAGGGAATTTATTTTAATATACTTTGTATTATAGCTATCTTTTTCTTGTTGTGTTTGAGAACATATTCTAAAATATTTTTTTTGACTATAGGGTTATAATTCAAAAACCTTTGTTGATCACAATTTACAAAATCTTGTATCATTATTTCAACTTTTTGTTTTTCCATGAGCAAGCTTCTTTTAGCTTTCTTTAGATAATTAAAATTTGGTATTGATGCTCCTTTGTTTCAAGAAAAAGGTTTTCTTCTTGTCAAGGAAGATGTTTCGTCAATAGATGTATTGTAAGAAAGGTTACCAACAGGAATGTCAATGATATATAACAACATATTCATGTTCTTTCTGGCATTCCATAGATGATCGAATAAGTACTTATTGACCTTATCAACTAGATATTGAGGTACGTTTTGTAGATTTTTATTCTAAGGAATTCTAATGAGTTTATAGAGCCCAACAAAGATTTGATTTCAAAAAGGTGATTTCCTATAAAATATGTTAGTGTTACATTTTGTCACTCCATAAAATATCCTTGTAATAGTGACATTTTAAGTCTTTTTATGGAAATTTATACAACTAGAGTAATGGTATGTATGCCCATTCATAATGTTAATTGAAAGTTTTTTGTGTCCCCTAACTTTGGGATAGGTGATTAATTAAACTTTTTTCTCTTCATTCATACATTTGATGACAATATTACAGCAAGTATTTATAGGAAAATTAATAAATAATAAACCCCTATTTGTGGCTAATTTGTTGTGATTAATTTTGTTATAAAATTAAATAATTTCTTTGAAGTAATTCCAAATAGTAAATTTTCTTCTCCTTTTTAGGATATTTCAAATGCTACATAAGATGTAATTTTATCATTCTATTTGACATACTTATTCCTAAAATTTTAACATTTATTTCACTTTTCCTAGCTTCTTTTTTGATAATGCTAGACCATACAACTATATTTAAAGAAAAGTTCAAATTAGGTAAAATGAGTAAAATGGGTCCAGACAAAGATAAAAATATCATCCATGTAAGTAGATATGAATTTCCCATGTTTTTTATAAATGCCTATTTTTGTGTGAAATACAAATTGTTCATATTTCAATCCAAAGGATAAAACTAGCCATTCATTATGCCATTTAAATTTTATGTTGTTGTTTTACCTTGTGCTATCTTAGAATGCTTTTTAACTATAAATATAGTCGTTGGTTAAGAAGTATTACTTTCCCATAATAATCCAATTTTTAATAACTATTTAATATGTGTTTCATATTCATTATATCTTTAGAGTTGGTCTTTAGGTTTTTCATCTTAAAGATTAAATTGAGGTTTATTGTTTCTAATTTATAATATTGTGAAGGTCATACTAGATCAATATTAGAGTATAGTAATCACATTATCAAGTGAAAAACTTTTCATAAATGAGATAAATAATATGCAAAAGTTTCAATCTAAAATAGTAATAGGATTAAACAAAAAATACTAGCTCATTGAGTTGTGTATGAAACAAAATAATATCAAAAGCATGCTAAATCATCAAAACACAAGTAATTGAAGATATGAAAAAAAATATTTAATTTCATTGAGCTTCTCAAGATGATGAGTCCAACGATGTGTTTTTCTCCTCCATTGAAACTTGTTTTGAATTACCATGAATTAAAAATTAAATAAGCATAATATTTTATAAATTATTATTTCAATATCAAGTAAAAAATTATAAAGTTGAAATGAGATAAATTTAGCCAAGAATTGTTTAGGACAAATGAGAGAAGAGTTATACTTTTATATTAATATAACAAAATAAAAGTAAAAAAATTGCAAAAATGATATGTATTATTTAAGAAAGTTTCATCCAAGTTACAATAGAGAAGAAATGTAACATTATTAAAAATCAAATTAATTAGGAATCAAAATATCTTGTAATGTGTGCCAAAAAAGAATTAAAAAAACATTTAATGGTAAGTGAATGAGCAACAAATTAGGTAGAATTCATCAAGATTATAGCAATAAATATTGTTCATCTCCACAAGATCTCATTTTGAATTACCAAGTACTACAAAAGTAAATAAAATTAAATAATAATAAATTATTATTTTAATATTAATTAAATTTGTAGTAATGCTTAAATAAGATAAATTGAAGAAATGCACTATAACAAAAAAAATGAGCTAGACCACACGAAGTAAGGGATTTACTGTAACTTTATAATGTAACAAAATGGAAGCAAAAAGTTTGTTGGAATGAGAAACATCATATGAGAAAGTTTTCTTTATGATACTAATGAAATCTAGTGTGACATCATTAAAAATCAAGTCAAATAGAATTCGAAATGCAATGTAAAAAGCACAAATATCCTAGAAAACCAATCTTTTAAGAAAAGAAAAAAATATTTACGTGGATATTTTTGCGAAGATGAGTTCAACGTTGTTTATTTCATAAAAGTAAAACATCCTTCAAAAAACCGGTTAACTAACGAATTAGATAAACATAATGAATAACAAATTATGCTTTTAATCCTAAGAAAATAGAAGTGAAAAAAAAATAATAAATTGAAATAATAAAATTAAAGCAAATCAAAGAATATAAAAGTGTTACCAAAGGAGATTTAGGGTTACATATTAGTATTAAAAATCGAAAGGAAATATTTAATGATATGTGATAAATTACGTAGAAAGATGTATTTTAAGATACCAAAAAGATCTAATATGACATCATTAATCATTAAATCAGATACAAAATAAGATGATAATGATATAAATTGAATTTGTAATTCAAACAAGATTCATCAAGACAAAAGAATGTCGATGCACTTGCCTAAATTATCTCAATTTAAATATTTTATTTTCAATGATTTTGTATTTTTTAGAAACCATTTTTATTTGTACCTATATTTATGTTCAATCTTTTTAACCAAGATCTCCCTATTATCTTTAAAAGCAAATTTCTCATAATTGTTTTCTCAATTATTCAATTTTCTCACACTTATAGCAAAATAATTTCCAAAAAAAGTTCACAACATAATATCCATTGTTAAGAAGAAAAAGACTAAATAATAGGAACTCATTCGCGATTATTTGTGGTCAAAATGGTCGTTTTGCCCGACAATGCAAAAAAAATAAAATAGATAAATTGTTTAAGCAAATTTATAGAACAACACCATGAAAATAATAGGATGTGATAGAAACATGGCTATTCTCCCTTTTTACAAAAATTGCCAAATAATTGCGAAAGGAAATAAAATTAAAGGAATATGAACTCCATCTCTAAAAGGAACAAGCTTCTTTTGTGAAGAAACAGAAGAAAAACTTTATGAGGACCAGTATCTCTTTAGATATTGAAATAATTAACAATTATAGAAAATAAGAGTGGAGCACCATATAGCAAGCATTCCTTGCCACTAGTGAGCATGGTTATGCCCAATCCTGTTGGCCCTAACATAAGAATGTCAAACTAGTAATGGTATTGTCTCATATGTTGCACATGTGACCATTACAACTCATACATCTTTATTTTATTAATACTAAGACCTTTTGCCGGTCCAATGACACTTGTTTGGATGAGATAAAGTATTTAGTGTTATGATTCTTCTATTCTATTTTCGATAGTATGAAATTTTGTGTAAACTCTAGTATCTGTAAGATATAAAAAATGTTTGAAATAAGGCATATCATAGTGATCACCATTTCTGAGGTCCCCAAAGTTTATTTAGTGGTTTCTTTCATAAAATATTACCAAATAGATATTATTCTTACAACAATGTTCTAAAACATTAAAAGTGTCAGTCATATTCTAAAAGAAAGAAGCATAAATGTATTTTCTAAAGGGATCTTCATCCCTAGCAATTTTTGCTCTAGTTTCCTCAGAAAGATGCTTGTCCCTTTTTAAAAAAAATTATAAAATTTAGAAACAAAAGTATGGTTTCTAATTAATTTTATGTCTTATTTCTAGCCTTCTAGACATTTAATCTTGTCATATGCTACATTGAATACTCCAATTGTTATGCTTATTGAAGTGAGTAAGTTCTCCTTTCTTGCTTCAATGAGATTTTATAGATTGATGGTCTATTACAAAGATTGCATGCTGATCTTAATGAGTTGTTTCAAAATTTGTTAACCTGCACTATCTTTTTTGATAACAAACCTTGAATTGAATTTCATTCAACATTTAAGAAAATTAAGTTCTTTAGTAAAATCAATTTAGTCTCTCAATGATGATAAGTTTAAGATAGTAGAATCTCTTCATACGGACATGATGTGGTCCTAGCATTTCCAGGACATCTTTGTGTTATGTATGTCAACATATAAATTTTCAATCAATTATAGAAATACATTCTAAGGGAATTTATTTTAATATACTTTGTATTATAGCTATCTTTTTCTTGTTGTGTTTGAGAACATATTCTAAAATATTTTTTTTGACTATAGGGTTATAATTCAAAAACCTTTGTTGATCACAATTTACAAAATCTTGTATCATTATTTCAACTTTTTGTTTTTCCATGAGCAAGCTTCTTTTAGCTTTCTTTAGATAATTAAAATTTGGTATTGATGCTCCTTTGTTTCAAGAAAAAGGTTTTCTTCTTGTCAAGGAAGATGTTTCGTCAATAGATGTATTGTAAGAAAGGTTACCAACAGGAATGTCAATGATATATAACAACATATTCATGTTCTTTCTGGCATTCCATAGATGATCGAATAAGTACTTATTGACCTTATCAACTAGATATTGAGGTACGTTTTGTAGATTTTTATTCTAAGGAATTCTAATGAGTTTATAGAGCCCAACAAAGATTTGATTTCAAAAAGGTGATTTCCTATAAAATATGTTAGTGTTACATTTTGTCACTCCATAAAATATCCTTGTAATAGTGACATTTTAAGTCTTTTTATGGAAATTTATACAACTAGAGTAATGGTATGTATGCCCATTCATAATGTTAATTGAAAGTTTTTTGTGTCCCCTAACTTTGGGATAGGTGATTAATTAAACTTTTTTCTCTTCATTCATACATTTGATGACAATATTACAGCAAGTATTTATAGGAAAATTAATAAATAATAAACCCCTATTTGTGGCTAATTTGTTGTGATTAATTTTGTTATAAAATTAAATAATTTCTTTGAAGTAATTCCAAATAGTAAATTTTCTTCTCCTTTTTAGGATATTTCAAATGCTACATAAGATGTAATTTTATCATTCTATTTGACATACTTATTCCTAAAATTTTAACATTTATTTCACTTTTCCTAGCTTCTTTTTTGATAATGCTAGACCATACAACTATATTTAAAGAAAAGTTCAAATTAGGTAAAATGAGTAAAATGGGTCCAGACAAAGATAAAAATATCATCCATGTAAGTAGATATGAATTTCCCATGTTTTTTATAAATGCCTATTTTTGTGTGAAATACAAATTGTTCATATTTCAATCCAAAGGATAAAACTAGCCATTCATTATGCCATTTAAATTTTATGTTGTTGTTTTACCTTGTGCTATCTTAGAATGCTTTTTAACTATAAATATAGTCGTTGGTTAAGAAGTATTACTTTCCCATAATAATCCAATTTTTAATAACTATTTAATATGTGTTTCATATTCATTATATCTTTAGAGTTGGTCTTTAGGTTTTTCATCTTAAAGATTAAATTGAGGTTTATTGTTTCTAATTTATAATATTGTGAAGGTCATACTAGATCAATATTAGAGTATAGTAATCACATTATCAAGTGAAAAACTTTTCATAAATGAGATAAATAATATGCAAAAGTTTCAATCTAAAATAGTAATAGGATTAAACAAAAAATACTAGCTCATTGAGTTGTGTATGAAACAAAATAATATCAAAAGCATGCTAAATCATCAAAACACAAGTAATTGAAGATATGAAAAAAAATATTTAATTTCATTGAGCTTCTCAAGATGATGAGTCCAACGATGTGTTTTTCTCCTCCATTGAAACTTGTTTTGAATTACCATGAATTAAAAATTAAATAAGCATAATATTTTATAAATTATTATTTCAATATCAAGTAAAAAATTATAAAGTTGAAATGAGATAAATTTAGCCAAGAATTGTTTAGGACAAATGAGAGAAGAGTTATACTTTTATATTAATATAACAAAATAAAAGTAAAAAAATTGCAAAAATGATATGTATTATTTAAGAAAGTTTCATCCAAGTTACAATAGAGAAGAAATGTAACATTATTAAAAATCAAATTAATTAGGAATCAAAATATCTTGTAATGTGTGCCAAAAAAGAATTAAAATAACATTTAATGGTAAGTGAATGAGCAACTAATTAGATAGAATTCATCAAGATTATAGCAATAAATATTGTTCATCTCCACAAGATCTCATTTTGAATTACCAAGTACTACAAAAGTAAATAAAATTAAATAATAATAAATTATTATTTTAATATTAATTAAATTTGTAGTAATGCTTAAATAAGATAAATTGAAGAAATGCACTATAACAAAAAAAATGAGCTAGACCACACGAAGTAAGGGATTTACTGTAACTTTATAATGTAACAAAATGGAAGCAAAAAGTTTGTTGGAATGAGAAACATCATATGAGAAAGTTTTCTTTATGATACTAATGAAATCTAGTGTGACATCATTAAAAATCAAGTCAAATAGAATTCGAAATGCAATGTAAAAAGCACAAATATCCTAGAAAACCAATCTTTTAAGAAAAGAAAAAAATATTTACGTGGATATTTTTGCGAAGATGAGTTCAACGTTGTTTATTTCATAAAAGTAAAACATCCTTCAAAAAACCGGTTAACTAACGAATTAGATAAACATAATGAATAACAAATTATGCTTTTAATCCTAAGAAAATAGAAGTGAAAAAAAAATAATAAATTGAAATAATAAAATTAAAGCAAATCAAAGAATATAAAAGTGTTACCAAAGGAGATTTAGGGTTACATATTAGTATTAAAAATCGAAAGGAAATATTTAATGATATGTGATAAATTACGTAGAAAGATGTATTTTAAGATACCAAAAAGATCTAATATGACATCATTAATCATTAAATCAGATACAAAATAAGATGATAATGATATAAATTGAATTTGTAATTCAAACAAGATTCATCAAGACAAAAGAATGTCGATGCACTTGCCTAAATTATCTCAATTTAAATATTTTATTTTCAATGGTTTTGTATTTTTTAGAAAGCATTTTTATTTGTACCTATATTTATGTTCAATCTTTTTAACCAAGATCTCCCTATTATCTTTAAAAGCAAATTTCTCATAATTGTTTTCTCAATTATTCAATTTTCTCACACTTATAGCAAAATAATTTCCAAAAAAAGTTCACAACATAATATCCATTGTTAAGAAGAAAAAGACTAAATAATAGGAACTCATTCGCGATTATTTGTGGTCAAAATGGTCGTTTTGCCCGACAATGCAAAAAAAATAAAATAGATAAATTGTTTAAGCAAATTTATAGAACTACACCATGAAAATAATAGGATGTGATAGAAACATGGCTATTCTCCCTTTTTACAAAAATTGACAAATAATTGCGAAAGGAAATAAAATTAAAGGAATATGAATTCCATCACTAAAAGGAACAAGCTTCTTTTGTGATGAAACTAAAGAAAAACTTTATGAGGACCAGTATCTCTTTAGATAATGAAATAATTAACAATTATAGAAAATAAGAGTGGAGCACCATATAGCAAGCATTCCTTGCCACTAGTGAGCATGGTTATGCCCAATCCTGTCGACCCTAACATAAGAAAGTCAAACTAGTAATGGTATTGTCTCATATGTTGCACATGTGACCATTACAACTCATACATCTTTATTTTATTAATACTAAGACCTTTTGCCGGTCTAATGACACTTGTTTGGATGAGATAAAGTATTTAGTGTTATGATTCTTCTATTCTATTTTCGATAGTATGAAATTTTGTGTAAACTCCAGTATCTGTAAGATATAAAAAATGTTTGAAATAAGGCATATCATAGTGATCACCATTTCTGAGGTCCCCAAAGTTTATTTAGTGGTTTCTTTCATAAAATATTACCAAATAGATATTATTCTTACAACAATGTTCTAAAACATTAAAAGTGTCAGTCATATTCTAAAAGAAAGAAGCATAAATGTATTTTCTAAAGGGATCTTCATCCCTAGCAATTTTTGCTCTAGTTTCCTCAGAAAGATGCTTGTCCCTTTTTAAAAAAAATTATAAAATTTAGAAACAAAAGTATGGTTTCTAATTAATTTTATGTCTTATTTCTAGCCTTCTAGACATTTAATCTTGTCATATGCTACATTGAATACTCCAATTGTTATGCTTATTGAAGTGAGTAAGTTCTCCTTTCTTGCTTCAATGAGATTTTATAGATTGATGGTCTATTACCAAGATTGCATGCTGATCTTAATGAGTTGTTTCAAAATTTGTTAACCTGCACTATCTTTTTTGATAACAAACCTTGAATTGAATTACATTCAACATTTAAGAAAATTAAGTTCTTTAGTAAAATCAATTTAGTCTCTCAATGATGATAAGTTTAAGATAGTAGAATCTCTTCATACGGACATGATGTGGTCCTAGCATTTCCAGGACATCTTTGTGTTATGTATGTCAACATATAAATTTTCAATCAATTATAGAAATACATTCTTAGGGAATTTATTTTAATATACTTTGTATTATAGCTATCTTTTTCTTGTTGTGTTTGAGAACATATTCTCAAATATTTTTTTTGACTATAGGGTTATAATTCAAAAACCTTTGTTGATCACAATTTACAAAATCTTGTATCATTATTTCAACTTTTTTTTTTCCATGAGCAAGCTTCTTTTAGCTTTCTTTAGATAATTAAAATTTGGTATTGATGCTCCTTTGTTTCAAGAAAAAGGTTTTCTTCTTGTCAAGGAAGATGTTTCGTCAATAGATGTATTGTAAGAAAGGTTACCAACAGGAATGTCAATGATATATAACAACATATTCATGTTCTTTCTGGCATTCCATAGATGATCGAATAAGTACTTATTGACCTTATCAACTAGATATTGAGGTACGTTTTGTAGATTTTTATTCTAAGGAATTCTAATGAGTTTATAGAGCCCAACAAAGATTTGATTTCAAAAAGGTGATTTCCTATAAAATATGTTAGTGTTACATTTTGTCACTCCATAAAATATCCTTGTAATAGTGACATTTTAAGTCTTTTTATGGAAATTTATACAACTAGAGTAATGGTATGTATGCCCATTCATAATGTTAATTGAAAGTTTTTTGTGTCCCCTAACTTTGGGATAGGTGATTAATTAAACTTTTTTCTCTTCATTCATACATTTGATGACAATATTACAGCAAGTATTTATAGGAAAATTAATAAATAATAAACCCCTATTTGTGGCTAATTTGTTGTGATTAATTTTGTTATAAAATTAAATAATTTCTTTGAAGTAATTCCAAATAGTAAATTTTCTTCTCCTTTTTAGGATATTTCAAATGCTACATAAGATGTAATTTTATCATTCTATTTGACATACTTATTCCTAAAATTTTAACATTTATTTCACTTTTCCTAGCTTCTTTTTTGATAATGCTAGACCATACAACTATATTTAAAGAAAAGTTCAAATTAGGTAAAATGAGTAAAATGGGTCCAGACAAAGATAAAAATATCATCCATGTAAGTAGATATGAATTTCCCATGTTTTTTATAAATGCCTATTTTTGTGTGAAATACAAATTGTTCATATTTCAATCCAAAGGATAAAACTAGCCATTCATTATGCCATTTAAATTTTATGTTGTTGTTTTACCTTGTGCTATCTTAGAATGCTTTTTAACTATAAATATAGTCGTTGGTTAAGAAGTATTACTTTCCCATAATAATCCAATTTTTAATAACTATTTAATATGTGTTTCATATTCATTATATCTTTAGAGTTGGTGTTTAGGTTTTTCATCTTAAAGATTAAATTGAGGTTTATTGTTTCTAATTTATAATATTGTGAAGGTCATACTAGATCAATATTAGAGTATAGTAATCACATTATCAAGTGAAAAACTTTTCATAAATGAGATAAATAATATGCAAAAGTTTCAATCTAAAATAGTAATAGGATTAAACAAAAAATACTAGCTCATTGAGTTGTGTATGAAACAAAATAATATCAAAAGCATGCTAAATCATCAAAACACAAGTAATTGAAGATATGAAAAAAAAATATTTAATTTCATTGAGCTTCTCAAGATGATGAGTCCAACGATGTGTTTTTCTCCTCCATTGAAACTTGTTTTGAATTACCATGAATTAAAAATTAAATAAGCATAATATTTTATAAATTATTATTTCAATATCAAGTAAAAAATTATAAAGTTGAAATGAGATAAATTTAGCCAAGAATTGTTTAGGACAAATGAGAGAAGAGTTATACTTTTATATTAATATAACAAAATAAAAGTAAAAAAATTGCAAAAATGATATGTATTATTTAAGAAAGTTTCATCCAAGTTACAATAGAGAAGAAATGTAACATTATTAAAAATCAAATTAATTAGGAATCAAAATATCTTGTAATGTGTGCCAAAAAAGAATTAAAATAACATTTAATGGTAAGTGAATGAGCAACTAATTAGATAGAATTCATCAAGATTATAGCAATAAATATTGTTCATCTCCACAAGATCTCATTTCGAATTACCAAGTACTACAAAAGTAAATAAAATTAAATAATAATAAATTATTATTTTAATATTAATTAAATTTGTAGTAATGCTTAAATAAGATAAATTGAAGAAATGCACTATAACAAAAAAAATGAGCTAGACCACACGAAGTAAGGGATTTACTGTAACATTATAATGTAACAAAATGGAAGCAAAAAGTTTGTTGGAATGAGAAACATCATATGAGAAAGTTTTCTTTATGATACTAATGAAATCTAGTGTGACATCATTAAAAATCAAGTCAAATAGAATTCGAAATGCAATGTAAAAAGCACAAATATCCTAGAAAACCAACCTTTTAAGAAAAGAAAAAAATATTTACGTGGATATTTTTGCGAAGATGAGTTCAACGTTGTTTATTTCATAAAAGTAAAACATCCTTCAAAAAACCGGTTAACTAACGAATTAGATAAACATAATGAATAACAAATTATGCTTTTATTCCTAAGAAAATAGAAGTGAAAAAAAAATAATAAATTGAAATAATAAAATTAAAGCAAATCAAAGAATATAAAAGTGTTACCAAAGGAGATTTAGGGTTACATATTAGTATTAAAAATCGAAAGGAAATATTTAATGATATGTGATAAATTACGTAGAAAGATGTATTTTAAGATACCAAAAAGATCTAATATGACATCATTAATCATTAAATCAGATACAAAATAAGATGATAATGATATAAATTGAATTTGTAATTCAAACAAGATTCATCAAGACAAAAGAATGTCGATGCACTTGCCTAAATTATCTCAATTTAAATATTTTATTTTCAATGGTTTTGTATTTTTTAGAAAGCATTTTTATTTGTACCTATATTTATGTTCAATCTTTTTAACCAAGATCTCCCTATTATCTTTAAAAGCAAATTTCTCATAATTGTTTTCTCAATTATTCAATTTTCTCACACTTATTCAATTATATTGTCTCCAATAATGTAGCTTTAGTATTGGTCTTATTAGGTTAGGCTATGTTCTATCAAATTTGTTATTATTTATGCTTATTTATTGAGGCCTTTTTGTAATTCCCAATGAGATCTAATTAATATCATGCAATTATTATTGGACTCATCTCATCTAGATTAATCCAATTATATATTCACTTTTATATTTTTAAATATTTATTTTCCAGTATTTTTACACATTTTATGATAAATTTTTATTCATATATGAATTGATTGTCAAGGTTGTTACACCTTTTAATACCTGGGAATGTAAGTTTATTTTACAATTTATCTCATTTGATAAAATTTTTATGTTTGATTTGATTATATTAATATGTAACACAAAACGTACGATCCGGTGACCTTTTAAATTTATTTCGTTCAGTTATATTACATCTCTTCAATTTCTCTTAAATCACTAACATGATATATTTATTCATTTTTTAATATTGTAAATGATTTTTTTCTTGTCTAGTTTGCTAAAATGTTGTAGTCCCAAACAACGTCAAATTAAGATGAAGTAATTGTCATTGGCCTTATATTGATGAGCTATATTTCATCAGGTACATTTTTTTCAATACTTATAAAATTTGATGATCGATGATTTTACACACCATCTATTTGGTATCTTGGAACATAAAGTATTGAATTTGCAAAAATTCCAAAGAAGGTCTCATTGAGGAAATATTAACGTTATTAAACAAATTATAAAGATGTCTATCGAATTAAAGAACTTTTTGATTTTAAATTATTTTATTTTCTAAGATGTTGGCATGCCTTATGAGATATTTTTATTGGTACTAATCAATGATATTAAAATCAATCTTGTTAGTATCTAGTACTACTACTTTTTTGTATGATTTTTCTCATTCTCTTAAATTTTTTTTTTACAAATTCCAAAAGTTAGTAAGCATAAAAGATAAAAAGTTAGTATTTTAGTCACTACTAAATTTATATTAAAACTAAAATAAATAAAATTAATGTAATGTCATATGACAATGTTTAAGAATTGTGAGAGTTATATGAGTTTAGATTTAAAGTTTAATTGTAATATAATCAAATCATAATGAAACATATAAAGAAATAAGAAAAATTGTTCGAAAAAACTCCATCCCAGGATATCAGAAAAGGTGCCTAAACTTCAAAAAAAATTCAAGATATAAAGAAAAATTTCAATTGCTTGAGACCGTTTTATTGGTGCCAATTACATTTGTTTCAACTCAATCAATCCTATTTTCGAATTATAACAAATTATGAAAGAAAATAAATAAAAATAAAAAAATCATAATGTTTATATTTAAAAAATAAATAATAAAGCTAAAAATAAAGAAATTAAAGCAATGTTATATTAACAAATCAAAGCGCTGTTAAAATCATTTAAATAGGGAATCAGAATTTCATAATAATATAACTAAATGAAAGAAACTATTTGAAAAAATGAGATCAATTATAAAGAAAAATATACTCCAAGATAATAAAAGATAATTTTTAAAATCATTAATTATAAAGTTATGGATAAAAATGAATTTCTCATAAAAGGTACAAAAAATAATTAAATAAATTAATTGTTTTAAAAATATTAGACCTTTGATAGAACACATAAAAATGAGTCTAATAACCTTTGTGTAAATTAAATCAAATTCATTTAGCAATATTGTGAACAACTAAAATTAATAAACATAAATACAAAAATAAATGCAATGTAAAAGTTATAAGGGTGGATATTTATAATTACAACGTAATACAAGGAAATGAAACAAAAAAAAATTATAAAAAATGAGATAAATTACATACGAAACTTTCTTTCAAAGATATCAAGGAGATTTAGTGTAACAACCTTAATCACCAAATAAGGTATAAATTTAAGTGTCTTTTAAAGAATGTCAATTCTAAAAATGTTTTTTAAAAATATTAAAAAATATTTAATTATAAAGACATTGTCAAGATGATTCCAATATTTTGAACCATTATAAACCACAAAATGAATTAAAAATAAATAATCATATGTTATTATTTTAAAGTTATGTACATTTTTTGTAAGGCTCAAACAAGATAAATTTAAGCATTATAACATAGCGAAATCAATATAATGTAAAGCACACATTAGAAGAGAATTAGAGTTTTATATTAATATGACCAAATCAAATTGAAATATTGCAAGAAATTAGAACTTGCTATAAGAAAGAGGCCTTTTAAGATACAAGATAGATCAACTGTAATATCACGTTCTTTAATTGAAAAAAAAAGGTCTTCTAAGGTAATCTGAAACTATATAAAATAAAGAATATATTAATAAAAAAATGGATACCAAGACGAGTGCAACGACAATTTTTTTACTCTATCATTATTCAATAAGAATTACTATGATTTACAAAAATAAATAAACTCA
Source organism: Vanilla planifolia (assembly GCA_023846275.1). NCBI lineage: Eukaryota > Viridiplantae > Streptophyta > Magnoliopsida > Asparagales > Orchidaceae > Vanilla > Vanilla planifolia. The sequence goes on along the minus strand of CM043872.1, from coordinate 9,818,244 downwards.
AATTAATATATTTGAACATTGCTTAATTATATGCTAAAATGAAATTAGATAAATAGAAGTACATTAAAATATAAAAAAAATAGTGAAGTAAATGTCACATTAGATGAGATTTTGAATTACATTATTTTATAAAATAGTCAAGGTGAATAATTTAAAGAATTAAGATAATGTATTAAGAAAATTTGTATTCTAATATGCTAAAAAGATCAGGTTAACACCCTTAGTCACCCAAACATATACTTATTAAAAAGTTCCATAATGATTTCTACAGTAGCACATGTAAAATATTTAAAAACTAAAAATAAACTTTTAATTACATAAATGGCATTGATTAGAGTCCAATGATAACAGCTTCATATCCGTTGCACCTCATTCTAAATTACATCAAGTTTCTAAATTAAATAAGAATAAATACGAATAAATAAGAAGGAATTCTTTTTTAAATAGTAGATAAAGAAACATTAGAATCGAAAGAAGATTTTTTGAAGAAATGCAAATTAATTAAATCAAAGTAATGCAAATGTCAAACAAGAGGAGATTTAATGTTACATAGTAAAATTACCCAAAATTGAGGTAGGGAAGTAGATAAATTTCATGGAAATTTATGTTCTAAGGTGCTAAGAAGAATCAGAGATCACATGATAAAAAAATGTGGACTTACGTATGAACTACACAATTTTGAAGTGAAACATTTGATGATACTATGACACTAAGCAAATCAAGGGAGACATCCTATATCTTCTAATATAGTATAAATTGAATTTTTTTAAAATTTTTTCAAAACCTTAGAAAATATAATATTTAATGTTATATAACTTATTGAGATGAGTCCAATAATATTTCTTTCATCATTAACAAATAGTATACAAGATTACAAAGAAATCTTAAATTAAATAAGTATAGATTATTATAATTAACTAATGCTTTAATGTTATTTAAGTACATATTAAAGAAAAATTTAAATTAATTGTACTATTTTAAGTAGCCAATTGAAAGTGACGTAACGGTTACATGTAAGGATATTTAGACTTACATTACATTATTACAAAATAAAATAAAATATTAAGGAAAAATGGGATAAATTCTATCATAAAGTTGTTTTCTAAGATACTAAGGAGAACTAGCATAACAACTTGATTGTCAAATTATGTAAGAATTAAAATATCTACGAGATATGCAAATCTAAGATAAAATATTAGAAATTTGTAATAAATATTTTATTGGATAAAGCTTGCCGAGATGACTCCAACAATGCTTGTTTCATCATTAATAGACTTTTTAGAATTTTTACTAATTACGAATCAAAATAAATATAAAAAAAAAAATAAAAATAAAAAATTTATTTAAACAGTGAGGGTATATGTTAAAGCTAAACTACGATAAATTGGACTAATAAAATCTAGCCAAATAAAAAGTTATGTAAATGCAACATGATAAGGGACTTATAATTACATAATAGTATATCAAAATAAAAGGAAAAACTTTTAAGAAAATAGGATAAACATTACTGTAAGGTTACATTCCAAGATAATAATAGGATTGGGTAAAAGTTCCATGGCCGCCAAAAATATACAAATCAAAATATCTTATTAATCATGTCAAATCCATAAAAACTAAAGATTTAGCAGCATAAAGAAATATCTATTTAATAAACAAAATAGCCAATAATAGGAATAAAATATTATTTTAATTTAAAGACAATTTATAGTAAAATTAAAATGAAATAAATTGCACAAATGTAGTATTAAAAACCAAACTGATGTAAATGTAATATGGTAAAGGATTTATAGCCAATACTAATATAACGAAATGAAATAGAAAAGTAATAAGAAAAAATGAAATTGTACAAGAATATTGATTTATTGAATAGAAACGAGATGGCGGTTAAAATATTTGATTATCAAATTTGGTATGAAGTGAAATGACTCATAAACACTACCAAAATAAAAACAAAGTGAATATAATGTTAAATAATATAAAAAATGAAAAAGCAATTGTATGCAACACATCAAGACAAGTTTAACAATGATTTCGTCTCTAAAAGAACTTGTTTGGAATTGTTACTATTTGTAAAAAAAATAGGCATAAGTAATAATACATTATTATTTTTATATTAAGTAGATATGTAATAAAGATAAAATGAGATAAATTAAAACAATGAAATATAACATAATGAAGTTAATATAAAGTTGGCAAGGAGGATTCAGAGTCAAAATCTTATGCAACAAAACAAAAGATGAAAATTTGTACAAAAGAGATAAATTGCTCCGAAAAATTTTGTTCCAATATATTAAAGAGAATAAGTGTAATATCTTTGATCGTCAAATTAAGTACAAATTGAAATTTCTTAAGAAGCTTACAAAACATAAGAAATTAAAATGTTTAAAATACAAAAATTTATATTTAGATAGATAAAGCTCATCAGGAAGAGTCTAGTGATGTTGGTTTGCTCTTATTTTAGGCATTATTTAGAATTACTATGAATTAACAATGCTTATGATCATAAATTTAAAGAATTATTTTTTTAAAATTAATTAAATATCTATCAATACTAAAATGAAATAAATTTAATTGATATAACATAACCTAATGAAAATGACAAAGGTCGCACGAAATGATATTAAGAGTTACATAGTAATATAAGAAAATAAAGGAGGAAAGTTTCATCAAATAAGATCAATTGTATGAAAATTTTTTATTATAAGATACTAAGGAGATTGAGGGTAATATATTAAGGGTTAGTCATGTAATATTTGAAAAATCATGTAAAATGCACCAAAACAATAAAAAATAAATTAATTTAAAATTAAAAAAAAATATTATTTAATTTTATAACAACCATCATGTTTATTCCAATGACACTAACAAAATCTTGATTGGACTTCATTTGAGCTTACTACTAATTACAAAAATAAATAAGCATAATTAATAATAAATATTAGATTAATATTTAGTAAATTTTATTAAAGCATTAATGACTGAAATTTATGTAATGTGGTTAAAACATAATTGTGATCAATAGTGACATGAAATGAGATATTGAGTTACATAGCAATATAAAATAATTGAAACAAGGTATTTTCAAAAATGATATAAGTTAGATGACAAAATTCACTTCCAAGGTATTAGGAAACATGCAGATATTGTCCTCGATCTTTAAATAATGTAAGAACTTAGATGGCTTTTATAATGTCCCAAAATCTTAGAAAAACATTTTTATGAGAAATATAAAAAATGAATAATTAATTAGATATAGCTTATCAAGGTGGTTCCAATGATGTTTGTTTTCTCCCATACCACACCTCATTTCAATGTGTGATGAATTACAAAATTAAATAAGTACAAAAATAAAATATGTTATTAACTAAAAAGATATTAAAACTAAAATTAGATAAAACAAAGAAATATAACATAATGAAACCGAATTGATGTATTGTTCAAATGACGTGATATTTACTATTACAAAAAATTGCAACAAAAAGTAGAAAATTTTAACAAATGAAATAAATTATGCTAGAAAGTTGCTTTTTAAGTAGGAAAGATATCATGTGTAGCATCATTGTTCATCAAACCTTATATTAATCGAAGAGTCTGCCCAAGCATACCAAAATCATAAAAAATAAAATATTTAGAAATATAGAAAAGAACATGTATTATGATGAAGGTCATCAAGAAGAGTCTGATGACAATGTTATTATCTCAAATAGGCCTCATTTCAATTTACTATAAATGGCCTATGGAAATAAACATAAATAATAATATTTTATTATTTAACATAAAATAAATTTGTATTGGAGTTGAAATAAGTTATATTGAAATAATTCAATATAACAATATCAAAGACCTAACAATTTCACATGTGTAGGGTGTTAGGGTTATGTGATAATATAACCAAATCATAAAAAAAAGTTATATAAATGAGATAAATTATGTTATAATGTTACTTTTCAACAAACTTAAGAGATTCGACATAACAATGTTAGTCATCTAGTTATGTAAGATTCAAAATGACTAACTAACCATTTCAAAACCGTAGAAAATGAATCATTTCAAAAAATAAAAGTGAGAATTACATTGGATATAACTCGTCAAGATGAGTCGAACTCCATTTGTTTAATCTCAATCATGCTTTTTTTTGAATTATTATGATTTTCTAATTCAAATAAGGATAAATAATAAAAAATCTTTTTTTATTTTGTGAATGTATAATAAAGATGAAATGAGATAATTTGATGAAATATAATACAACAAAATTAGATTGATAGAAGGGTCACATGAGAGGATAACTATAGTTTAATTGTAAAATAACAAAAAACGTAGAAACACTTAAATCATTGATATAAATTGTCCGTAAAAGCTTCATTTTAAGATATTAAAGAGATCAAGAGTTATATCATAAATTATCAAAAACTTTGATGATTAAAAAAATTTATTAAACCAAGTTGAACCCCACAAAAGAATATATAGAAAACAAAAAATGCAATTTTTTAATTTGATAAAGCTCATTAAGATGAGTCAAGAAGTGTTGATTCATTTAAAACAAATCATATTTGGAATAACTACAAAGTACAAAAAAAGATAACAATAAAAAAGTTAATATTATTATTTTAAAATTTAAAAAATAATATTAAATCTAAAATGAGATAAATTAAAGCAAAGTAATATAACCAAATCATAGCTAATTTAAAGTTCACAAGATAAGAAGATTTAGGGTGACACAAAAATAAAACAAAATAAAGGAGGAAACTTTGAAGAAATGAAATAAACTTTTTAGGAATGTTGCATTCCAAGATACTAAGACAATATAGTGTGACATTATCAAACATCAAATAAAGTAGGAATTGTTATTCTTTTAGAGCATGCCTAAATAGTAGAAAAGAAAAAATATTAAAAAATAAAAATTAAATGTTAATTAGTTAGAATTTGTTGATAGTAATCATACGATATTTTCATTATATAAATTAGAACTTATTTTGGACATTCTAGAAATTACCAAAAAATAAACATAAATAATAATAACTTATTACTTGAAGTGTAAGTAGATATATGTTAACACTAAAATAAAAATAAATTAAACAGATATCAAATAATAAAACAAAAGTCCAATAAAGCTCACAATGGAGGAAAAAGCATTTTCAAAGTAATATAAGACAATTATAGAGAAAGATTTGAAAGAATGTGATAACTTAAATGATAAAGTTTTTCTTTATAATAGTAAAGAGATATATTGTAACAATCTCGATTCTTAAATAAGGTATGAAGTGAAGTTGCTTGTGCAACATGAAAAAATACAAGAAAATAAAATATTTAAATATATATAATTGAATATTTAATTTGATAGAGCGCATTGAGAGAAGTACAATATTGTTTGTTTCATTTTCGTTAGACATCACTTTGAATTACATGAAATTTCAAAATAAATTAAATGTATATAATAATAAATTACTATTGTAATAGTTATTGAAAATATAATCAAGTAGAAATAGGATAAATTGATACAATGTAATAAAATAAATTTATAGTGATGTAAGGGTCACATTAAAGAAGAATTATAGTTTCAAAGTAATGTAACAAAACAAAGGAAAAATTATTTTAGCAAAATATGAAAAATTTTCATAATAAATATGAATTCAATTCACATTTAAATTATACCTAATTTTTTGTAGATAGATAAAATTTTAGAATATAAAAATGAAAATTTAATTACATAGAACCAATCAGGATCACCTTGATGATTGTTTGCTTCATCTTGAGTAGACCTCATTTGAAATTATTTTTAATAAACAAAGAAAGTTAGAATATATAATAATAAATTGTTCTCTAAATATTTATCAAATATATACCAAGGCTAAAATATCTAAATTGATACAAAGTAATATATTCAAACTGTTATGATGTAAGAGTCACACGATAAAAGATTTGTGGTCACATGTAGTATAACATATTCAAAGAGTACAATTTTATGAAATGTGACAAATTATATATAAAAGTTCATTTTTAAAATATTAAGGAGATCAAGTGAAACATCTTTGATCCTCAAATCAAGTACAACTTACAATAAGTTATAAGTTGTGTCAAACAATTATAAAATAAAACACTTATAAATATAAAGTAAGTATTTAATTAGATAGAATTCATCAAGGTGAGACTAACTATTTTTTCTTCATAATATTGAACCTCATTTTGAGTTAGTTAGAATTACCAATGTCATTAACCATAAATAGTAATATAGTTTTGTTTTATTATTAATGAAATGCATATTTAAGTTGAAATGAGATAATTTCAACAACTGTGTTGTAATAAAATAAAAGTGATGCAAAGGTAACACATGAAAAGTATCAATTTTTTATAATAATATAAATAAATCAATGCAAAAAAAAGAGAAATGTGAAAAATTTTATAAGAAAGCCACATTCTAAGATACAAAGGGGATTGAGTAAAATACCTTCAATCATTAAATTAGGTTTGAAAAAAAACCATATAAAGCTTTCCATAATAATAAAAAAGAAAATATTAAAAAGTATAAAAAAATGGCAAGTCCAATAATGGTTTTTTCTTCTCAATCAAACCTTGTCTGGAGTTATTGTGAATTACAAAAGTAAACAAACATATATACTAATGAACTATTTTTTTAATGTTAAACTACATTAAATTAAAATTTAAGTAAGTTTAATTAAAATAATGTATTATATCTTAAAGAAAACACATCGAGCACACTAGAGTAGAAAAATAGAAATATTAATGACATAACCAAATCATGACAAAACATTTGATCAAATTTTATAATTTGTAAAGGAAATTTGCATTTTTAATATATTAAGTAAATTGAGAAAAAAATTCTGAATCATAGATGTGAATGAAGTTGTCTCATAAAATTTGTTAAAAAAATAAATAATTAAATATTTAAAAGTAAAAGAATAAATATTTAAATTAGAAGAGCTCATTGGGGTGAGTCACGTGATGTTTATTTCATCTCAATCAAAACTCATTTGGAATTATTGTAAATCACAAAATTAGATAACCTAGAAAGCAAAAAATTATTATTTTGATATCAACTAAAGATGTAACAATGTTGAAATGAGATAAAATGAAGCAAAGAAATCTAGAAAAATGTAAATGATATAATTGGCAAATAGGGAAAAATTAGAGTTTAATAGTAGTGAAATCAAAGCAAATCAAAAAATTAAAAGGAAAGAGACATTATACAATAATGTTGCATCCTAAGATATTAAAGAGATCAAGCATAAAATCCACTATCATAAAATCTGACAAAAAATATCTCAAATTATGAAACAATCTTAGAAAACAAAAAATTTGATAGTAATTAATGTTTAATAAGATAAAGGAGATTAAGAAAAGTCTAATGATAATTGCTTCATCTCCACTAGACGTTTAAAATTAACAAAAATTACTAATTAAAACAATAATAAATCATAATAAATTATAATTTTATTATGACATAAATATATATATCAAAGTTGAAAAAGATAAACTGAAGTAACACAATATGTTAAAATCAAAGTGATATTTGGGTAGCATGATTTTAGAATTAATATAACTGATTTAAAGCAAAATAATTGACAATATATCATAAATGGTACTAGAATGATGCATTTAAAATATTAAGGAGTTCAAGTGTAACATTATGAATAATCAAATCAAGAGTAAATCTAAATGATGGATAAAAAATTTCAAAATATTATAAAATTAAATATTTTGAAAAAAAATAATGAGATAGAGATCATCAAGATGAGTCCTACAAAGTTTGTTTGGCTGGAAATTACAAATTGAAGTAACCTTAAAAATAACAAATTAATTGTTTTTATTTTTATCCTTACGTTATTCTCAAAAGAGTCACTCACGATTTCTTACTCGTGCAAAGGAACTCTTTCTTGGAAAATTTGAAAACTTATAACGTGGTTTGCCCAGCATATCAGATGGAAGATCGCGATCGTTTGAAAAGGCTTCAGAAAGCTTTCGTCTAAATTCATATTTAGCCGCGAGCAATCTACGTTTGTGATCTCTGTGATTTCGCTTGGACGATTGATGGAAATACTCCAGCACTCACCCCTTTCGAATATGATATTTTCATATTTTTGGACCAAAAAAAGTTAAAATTATAGAAATTAAAGCAATGTAATAAATTGAAATCAAAGTAATTTATAGGTCACAAGAGAAGAGCTTTGGAGTTTCATATCAACATGACAAAGTTAATTCAAAAATGTTGAACAAATGAAATAAATTATACAATAAAAATGAATTCTAAGATACTAAGATGATCAATTATAATATCATCTTTCATGAAATCATGTTCGAATAAACATTCCTTATGAACAATAAAAAACTCTATAAAGTGAAATATTTAAGAATATAAAAATGTATGCATAATTTGGTAAAAGTTTGTCTAGTTGAGTCCAACAAATTTTGTGTTTGCTTCATGGAGCTTAGTTTAGATTTTAAGTTAAATACTAAAGCAAATGAGCATAAATAAAATTAGATTATTATAATAATTTTATGTGAATATGCATTAATACAAAAATATGACATATTCACTTATATATCATAACTAAATCAATGCAATATAAAGACCACACGAGGAAAGATTTAGAGTAATACCAATATACCAAATTGAATGAAGCAAATTTGAAGAAATGAGATATATTATAAGAATTTTGAATTCCAAGATACTTGGGATATTCTCTATAACATTGTAGATCATTAAGTGAATAAAAAATTAGAAAGAGCTCATTGAATTGAGTCAAACAAAATTTGTCTCTTTTCCATCACACCTTATTTTCTATTACTATGAATTAACAAAGAAATTAAACATAAAAAATTACAAATTATTATTTCAACAATAATTAAATATTCATTAAAGTACAAATGAAAAAGTTAAATCATTTTAATATAAAAAAATCAAAGAGTTTTATAGGTCATATGAGAGGATGATTATGGTCTCACAAAAATATAAACAAAGAAAAGAAAAAATCTTTTAAGAAATGAGAAAAATTATATGAAAAAGCTACATTCCATGATAACAAGGAGTACGCATGAAGAACCATCAACATAAATTAATGTATGAACCAAAATATCTGATAAAGGTTATTACAACCCAACAAATAAAATAATTAACAACATAAAAATTAATATTTAGTTAGATATAGCTCTCAAGGCAAGCCTAATGGCATTTGTTTTATCATTTTCTATCAAAAATTTGAATTATTATGAATTACTAAAGAAAAATATTTTAAATAATAAAAAATACTATTTTAATAAAAATTATATACATATATATATATATTAAAGTTAAAGTAAGATACATTTTAGAAATGTATCCTAGTCAAAACAAAGTGATTTAAAAATGTCATAAGAAGACACTTAGAATTACATTATAATATAGCCAAATAAAATAAGGTATGGAAAAATAAGATAAATTTCATGAAAATATTACATTCCCATATACTAAATAGATTAGGCATACCAGCCTTGATCATCAAATATGTTTAAATTAAAATATCTTCTAAACTGTGCCAAAACCCTATGAAGAGTCTAATGACATTTGTTTCCTCTCTCTCAAACTTCATTTGCAATAACTATGAATTACAAAATTAAAAAAACATAAATAATATCAAAATATTATTTTAATAATAACATTATATTTATCAAAGTTAAATTAACATAAATTGAAGTAATGTAATACAATAAAATCAAAGTTATCTATCACATAAGAAACATTTTATGGCTACAAAGTAATATAATAATATCAATGGGAAAAAAATTAAATAAATAAGATGAATAGTATGTTAAACTTGCATTCCAAGGTTCTAAATTTATTGCATGTGAACTTTTGGATCGTCAAGTTAGCTACAAATAAAAATATCCTATAAAGTATGCCAAAATGCCAAAAAAAAATTTGTTTAAGTAAACAAAATAAAATTTTAATTAGTTAAAGCACATTGTGTCAAGTCTTATGATGATTTTTGCCTCTATTAGAACTTATTTAGAATTAATACGAACTACCCTATTAAATATCTATTAAGAATATACAAGTATCATTTTAATATTAAGTAAATAAATGCAAGGCTTAAAATTAAAGAAGTTAAGGACTATAATATAAATAAATCAAATTGATATAAAGTTCACACAAGAGGAGATTTAGAGTTTAAAAAAAGTCCATTTGAAAAATTAGTATAATTTGAAGAAAACAGATAAATTGTATTAAAAAATTGCATGCCATGGTAATTAAATTTTGAAATATATGTTCCTTAAATGTCAAATTTATATGGATTTTGAAATAATACTACTATAAGTCAAATCCATAGAAAAAAAATTTTAAAATACAAATATATATATATATATATATGTATATATATATATAATTTTATTGAGAATCTTTAATGATTGTAACAATATTTTACTCATGTGAAAGCAATTTAAAGGTTAGACAACATGAGATTTGGAGTTACATAGCAATATAGTAATTTCAAACAATAAATTTTAAAAAATTAGATAAATTACATAAAAATATTACATTCAATGATACTAAGGAGATTCTATGTAACATAAGGTTCAACTAAAAATATCTTCTTAAGTGTGCAAAAGTCCTAAAAACTAAAATAAATGAAAATATTATAAAATGATTATTTAGTTGTTAGGACACATCAAGATAATTCTAAAGACAATTCTTACTTTTCCATCAAATTTATTTGTGTATTACAGTTAATTACCAAATTAAACAAACATAAATAATAATAGAATCTTATTTTAACATTTAGTTGATATTTATTAGAATTAAAAAAGATATAAGGTACAGTAACATAACATAACAAATTCAATGTGATGTAACGCATATGAAAAGATATAGGTACACAGTAATATAGCAAAATCAAAGAAGAAAAATTTTAAGAAATAAGTTAAATAATATGGGAAACTTATATTTGTTGGTATTGAAAATTTTGGGTATAACACTCTTTCTTTTTTTTAATTAGATAAAAAACATATCTCATGAAGTATGCAAAAAATCATAGAAAATAACATATTTAAAAATTTAAATAATGAATATTTTATTTGTAGAGCTCTTGTAGACAAGTCCAACAAAATTTATTGTCTCCATTTGACTTTATTTATAATTACTATGAATTTCTCATGTAAATAAGCACAAATAATTTTAAATTATTATTTTAACATAAATTAAATATATATTAATCATAAAATGGGATAAATCTAACACTTATCATATAACTAAATCAAATGGATGTAAATTTCATACTAAAATAGATTTGTAGTATGAAAAAACTTCATTTAGATTTACTATAAAATTTAAGGAAATGAGATAAATTTTATAGGAAAATTATATTCTGAGATAATGAGGAAATCAAAAGTAAGATCCTGAAATGTCAAATCAAGTAAAATTATAAATGACTTAGAATGCATTCCAATATAATAAAAAATAACTTTTCACAATTACTCCAATAAAATGAAGTAAGCACTAGCAATAAAAAACTATTATTTTAATATTAAGGAAATTTATATTAGGATAAATTGAAGAAATGTACTTTAATGAAATCCCCAAACAAATATTGTGGACCCATGTTAGGATATTTATAGTTAGTAACACAACCAAATCGATCAAAAAAATTAAACAAATTACATAAATATATAATAAAGTTGCATTCTAAGATGTTAAAAAGATCAAGTACATTTTTGTAAAATTTACCAATATGAAAAATAAAAAATATTCAAAAATAAATAGGTAAATATTTTTTTGATGGAACTCCATGTTAAGACTAACAAAGTTTTTTTTGTCTTCATCGAACCATCTTTTCGACAAGTGTGAATTGCTACAACAAATAGGAATAAATTATAATAGTAAATAAGTTTTATTATATTTATTTATAAAGACCAAATTAGATAAATTTTAGTAATATAATTAATGAATGCAAAGCAATGTAATATCAAATGAGAGAAAATAATTTAGAATTATAAAAAAATAAAACTAATAAATTGGAAAAGGAAAAAAATTGCACTAGAAAATTATATTCCATAATACTAAAGAGATCAAGAGTAACATCCTTAGTTGTTAAATAGGATAAGAATGATAATTTAATTATATTAAGCGTATTGAAAAGAGTCCAATGATATTTTTATGTTTATCAAAACACGTTAATTATCATGAATAATCAAAGTAAAAAATTATAATTAGTAGAAAATTATTTTTTTAAAATTAATTAGACATATATTAAATTTAAAATAAAAAAAAAGAAAGTAATGCAATATGAGCAAACTAAAGTGATTTAAAAGCACACAGTTAGAGATTTGTGGTTCCATAGTTATTTTAAAAAATTAAAAAAATTTAAAAACTTTTGTTAGATCATACGAAAATGTCGTATTCTGAGACACTAAATGGATATTTTGTAACATTTTTATTTATGAAGTCACGTACACCTGAAAATGCCTAGCAAAAAAAGTTACAATAATAGAATGATTTTAATGATGCTTGTTTTTTCTACATAACCCTGTTAAGAATTATTACCATTTCATATTAAACCTGTATAAACAATAATAAATTATAATTTTAATTTTAACATGATTTATAGTAAAACTAAAATAAGATAAATTAAAGCAATGCAATAAGATAAAATAAAAGCATTATAAAAGGTCACATGATAGATGACTTAAAATTACATTCTTATACAATCGAATTACAGAAAAAATTTTGAACAATATGAGAAAAATGGTATAGTAGAGTTGCATTCTAAGAAACTAATGGGATTGAGTGTAAGAACCATGATTGTTAAATTTGGTGCAAAAAAATGTCTAGTAAATTGCACCATATCTATCGAAAATTAAATATTAAAAAAAACATGGAAATGAATATTGAATTAGATAACGCTTATCAAGATGAGTCCAATGACATTTACTTCTCATTGATTATGTCTTTTTTTGATTTAACAAAATATTAACATAATAAATAGGAATAAAAAATAATAAAGTACTATTTTAATATTAAGAAACTATTTAATAAAATGGAAACATGATTAATTGAAGCAGTGCATTATAACAAAATAAAGGTATTGAAAAGGTCAAATTATAGATCATTTTCACTTAAATAGAAACATAATGAAATTAAAGAAGAATATAGGAAGAATTTAGATCAATTATACAATAAAGTTGCATTTCAAGGTACAAAGGATATTGATTGAAACATTCCCATTTGTCAAATATGGTTTGAATAAAACAATCTAATAAAGCGTATGAAAACTATGGAAAAAATATTAAAAAAAGGAAAAAATGTATAACTGATTATATTTACCAATTAGGGGACATTTGGAATTCTTATTATTTACAAAATTAAGGAATAATAAAGTGTAATAAAATATTTTTTACTGTTAAGTAAATTAATATTAAAGCTAAAGTGATATGCTTAAAGAAATATAATAAAAAAATATAGTAACGTAAAGGAGACTACAAAGTCTTTGACATACATTATAGCGACAAACATTGAAAGCAAAAAGGTTTAAAAAATGATGTAAATTGTATAAGAAAATATCATTCCAAGCTACTGACAAGATTGAGTGTACCAAATGTCTTATAAAGAATACTAACATTCTCCAAAAAAACTTATTAAAAAATTTGATAAAATAAATATTTGATTCAATAGAGCATGTTGAGATGAGTCAAATGGTGTTTTCCTATTCTTAAGTGAGCATCATTTAGAATTACAATGAATTACCAAAGTAAATAAACATAAATGAAAAGAAAATTTTAATATTAAGTAAAATATTTTAAAATTAAATTGACATAAATTATATAAACATAATATAAAAAAATAAAAGTGATATAACGATTAAAGAGAGCTGATTTAGTGTTACATAGCCATATAACTAAATTAATGAAAAAATTTTACGTTAATGAAATACATTATGAGAAATTTTTATTCCATGATATTAAGGTGATCGAGTTTAAAATTTTTTATAATCAAATCACATACTTATTCAAAAGTCTAATAATGTGTAGCAAAATCTTAGAAAATAAAAATAATTAAGAATATATAACTTAAATACTATTGTAGATAAAGTTCATAAACATGTGTTGAATGACCTTTGTTTCATCTCAATCAGACATCATTTAGATCATAAACAATAATAAAGCATCACTTAATATTAACAAAATTTATTTTTAAATTGTAATGAGATAAATTGAAGCAATATAGAACAACCAAAACAAAGTGATGTAAAAGTCATATGAAGAATCAAAACGTCAGATAAATTTTGAAGCAAAACATTTTTAAAACATCAGATAAATTTAACAAAAAGGTTTACTTATCAGATGCTGTATAGACTAATGATTACATCCTCAATCATCGTATAATTTAAGAATCAAAACGTCTAATAAAGTGTAGAAAAGTTTATAAAATAAAGTTTTAAAACAAATTGGAAAATGATGTTTAGTTTGATATAGCTCACCAATGCGAGTTCAATGATATTTCTTTCATGTATATGAGACCTCATTTTAATTGTCATGAATTAATAAAATAAATAAATATAAAAAATAATAATAATGTTGAGTAAATCAATATTAAAGTTGAAATTTGATATACTAAAGTTATGTATATAACAAAATTTGAGGAAATGGTATAAATTATTCTTGAAAGATTACTTGCACAGTGGTAATGGTATTGAATGTAACATCCTCGATTGTTATATTGGGTATAAATCATAATGTCTTGTAATCTATGCCAAAAGTTTGGAAAGTAAAATTTAAATAATAAAAAATAGATATTTATTTGGATAGAGCTCATTGGAACAAGCCTAATGACTTTTTTTCATTATCACATCTCATTTAGAATTACATTAATTTACGAAAGTAAACAAGCGTAAATAACATAAGCATAATATTTTAATATTAACTGAAATTAAAGAAAACATAAATTGAATTGCAAAAGTCACATGAGCAGAGAATTAGACTCACATAATAATATAATAAAATCAAAGAAACAAATTTGAAGAAATAAATAAATTGTTGGAAAAATTACAATGAAAGATACCAAGGAAATCACCCAATAGGTGAGATAAAAGGGCACAAAATTAAAAAATCAAAAAATACAAAAACAATTAATTAATTGATAGTTCTTGCTGGGATGAGGGCAATGGCGATGGATTCAACTAAATTAGAACTTGTTTTGAATTATTCTGACTTACCAAATTAAATAAACATAAATAATAATAAATTATTATTTTGATATTTAGTAAATATATAATAAAGCTTAAAAGAGTTAAATTAAATTAAAGTAATGCAAGCAAAGAATAGAATTGTTAGGGGCATATTAAAGAAGAATTAAAGTTTTCAAGTAATATAATCAAATCAACACAAAAAAATTGAAGATTTGAAATTAATTAAATAGGAAAGCTACATTCTAGGTATTAAGGGGAACTACTATATTATCCTCGAATAGTAAATCTTATTCCTGTTAAATTATGTTTTGAAGCATGCTAAAATCTACGAAAATAAAGTATTTGAAATTAACATAATTAATTTTTAAATGAAAAATGAAGATCGAGATGCATCTAGCGATGCCTTGTTTATCGCGATTCTACCTCATTTAGAATATTATGATGTACCAAAATAAATAATCATAAAGCATGATAAATTCTTTTTAATTTTAAAAAAATATATTTTAAAGTCAAAATAATATAAATTGAACTATAGTAATGTTATGAAGTGATTATAATGTAAAGTTCACATGGTAATAGGTTTTTATTTACATAGTAATATTTAATTAAGTTGATGAGAGAATTAGAAAAAATGAGATAAATTGCTAAAGAATTTTTATTTAAAAATAATAAGAATATCAATTGTAACATTATCGATTCTTAAATTAAGAAGGAAATCATAATTTTTAATAATGCATCCCAACAACATCTATTTTTCCTCCATCAAAAAATGATAAAAAGTACTACAAATTAGCAACGGAAGTTAAAAAAATTAAAATTTATTATTTTAATAATAATCACATAAATATAAAAGGGAAAATATGATTAAATTAAACAAAAGTGTTGAAAACAAATCAAGCCGATATGAAGATCATACAAGAAGGTACTAATCAATGTGAAATACTTCAACAAATGAAAAATATTGTATAGTAAAACAACAAGAAGATACTAATGAGATTAAATATACTGTCGGTAATCTTCAAATAAGCTAAGAATCAAGATACTTTATAATGCATGAAAAAATTTCGAAATTAAAATATTTTAAGATATAAAAAAATTTATCTTTGTAGAAGTCATCGAGATCAGTACAATGATATTTGTTTTGTCTCTATTGGACAACTTTTGTAAATTTTGTGAACTACCAAAAAAATGAAACCTAAATATTAATATAGTTTTATTTTAATACTTTCAAAAAATATTATTGGAATTAGATAAATTGAAGTTAGGTAGTATAACCAAATCAAAGTAATTTAAAAGTCACATAATTGGAGAACAAAGACCGATTCATATGTTCCCCTCCTCACTCGATGAAGCAACCCGGTCTTCATCTTTTCTTTTACCGAATCCCCGTCTGAAAGAACGATCCTCTCAATTAGGTTTCTGCATGTTTCTTTCCTCTCGAACTTTAAAGAAATAAAATAAATTAAATAAAACATTTGAATGCCAAGATAATAACAAGATCATGTGTGGCAACCTTAATCTTTCATGTCTACTACTGAATTTCTATCATTATATATATATGATAACTTTTTAAGATATATGGCAATTACTTTACATTTTTTGTGTTTGCTTTGATATGTACTTATTAGTTCATCATTCCTATGTTCTTTTCTATTATTTTTGTATTTAAATACACATATCCAATATTCTAAGCATCCATCTTGATATATTATTAAGCAACAATGCTGATGTGGCAATTGTAAAAGAAATATTTTTTTTGTTTTCTCCTTCTTTCCAAAAAGATACCTTGATTGTTCAAGCTTTGTTTGACTTTCAACCTACTTTTTGTATGTATGGGTCCTACAACTTTAGCAAAATATGGAATAAAAAATTTAGCAGAATTATTTTTTCCATGAAAACTCTTGTTAGCATTAGCTGTTTGCAAATTGTTTGTCATGTATACAATAGAATTAATTTTACGAATTTTTAATTTTACCTTTTTCTTTTCCAATATTTTTTCTTAACAATGTTAATATATCATTTCTTTGTTTCCATCTTCTATTTTGGTAATGCTAGACCTTCTTTAAACCATATTTAAAAAAAATTAAATAGTTAAAATAAGTACGTGGGTCTAGACAAAGGATATGGATATGGTATATGCAAATAGCTATGAGTTTTATTTTCTTTAAAAGTAGTTGTCCTTTTTTTGTTGAAATAAAGAAGGTTCAAATTTTAATCCAAAGGGCATAACTAACAAACTATAATGCCCTTTAAGAATTATAAATGCTATCAATTCTATAATTTCTTTGTTCAATGCTACCTGCAAAAATCCTTATTTTTTGTCAATTTCACTATAAATATTACTATTATCTATTTAATATAGTAGATTTTCTTTCATAGGTATAATATACCCAGCATCTATTGTATTATCATTAAATCATTTATTATTAGATACCATTATTGTTTTACCTCGTACTGTTTTATATTATTTTTTAGCCACAAATGTAGTAGTTTACGTAGGACTACTACTTTCCCTTAATAATCCTAATTTTAATAGTTCTTTAAATTGCAATTCATATAATGCATGTCTTTAGAGCAGGCATCTAGTTGTTTTATTTTGAACATTAAATTGAGGTATATTATTTTTAATTCAAATGTTATTTAGTGTTTTTCTCAAATGTTTTAAAGGATTTTTTTGTATAATTTTTTATTCTTTCAGTTTGTGCTATATTTTGTTTAATTAAATACTTATACTTTGGTAAAATTTCATGTGGCACTTGGGTAGAATTTTGTCAACTATTCTTTTATTTTCTATTGTTTCTAATATTCTAACTAGCTATGTTGGTGTTGCAGTATATTAAGGAGGAATATTTCTTATTTCCACATGATTAGATGTAGCTCGAATATCTATTAAGCCATCGAATGTGATGTCATTACTATCTTCAAATAAAAGTTTGAAATTGGTGTTAACCAAGTTATTACATTGATATCGTGTATTGAGGAATTTAATTTCTATATATTTCCATAACTCTATTTCTAAAGAACTATTATTCTTAACTAAAAATTTTCTTTTATTTCTACATTGTTATAGCTCTAACTCTACCAATTTTATTTTAATATGTAATCACTTGATGGTTTCAACATTTAACTTGAACTCTAATTTGAGATTATTTTCTAATCTATTATAACCTTTTTCAAGTTTTTTGTCATATTATAATATAATGTTTTTCTATAAAGCATCCAAAACTTCTTGTTCAACTACTTATAATTTGTTATATTATTGGTGACTAAATATTTCGTACTTTATCACACTTTTATTATAGGTTATTTTACAATCTTCAAATTCTTTATCATAACATACTTCTAATTTTATAAAAATATAATTTTTAATGGGATATTGGGAGTCTAGATCTAAATTCCATGTTTTTTAAATATTTATTTTTAAAAGCTCTTGGTCTATATCTTCTATTTTAACTTCTTCATCTAAACAATTATAATATAAAAATGAAATTTTTTTTACTAAGCTTGCAATATCACACCACTCATTAATGTCTTGTTCTATAGATATGTTTAACCTTTCTTTATATTCTTTGTTATTTTGAGATTCAATTAAAAAAATGACTTATTTCTATACAAATAAAGCACTGATATTTTTGCCTAGTTGTTTAAAGGTTTTGAATCTTTTTACTTCGTTCACCTAGGATACTTTGTAACATACTGATTCATTCTATATTTTGCTAATTACCTTTCTTAGTGTTTTAGGTAATTTCCTAAAATATTTACCACTTAATGTGACATCCATAAAACTTTCACCTTTTTTGGTATTAGAATTAAATAATATTCACAAAAAGGTACTATATACTAAAACAAGTTCTTACTAATCATTCTATATCCTACATAGCTTCGCCCAAAAAAACTTTAAATCCTTGAGAAGGGAATATGCCTTGGATGATTTGTTCAATCTATTTGTTATATAAAAAGGATTATATCTTACGTGCACATTTGCTGAAAACTTGAGGATATGTTGATTTCTAATAATGAAATAAGAAATTTTCTTTTCTCTTCCAAAAAAATAGATCTAATGCTTTTATGGCATCAACTTGACCCTTCTCTAGCAAATTTTGGCAATTTTTGAAGATTGATACATAAAAAATACTATGCTTTTGGAGTTGTTTTGATCAGGTAGGTCTCCTATGCCATCAATCAGTTCTCTCTCTGGTGTTTCTTTTTTTGTGCTTTGTTGCCTTATTGGTGTTTGCCTATTAGAAGTTGTTTGGAAGGAGTTAGTTTAGGTCTCTACGATCGTACTACCATAACTTGCTACATTCATCTCAGGAAGTGTGATCATCTAATCCATGTCTTAGAAGAGGTTAGAGGATTTCTTCGAATAGAGGTTGAAGGAGAGGGTGGGATTCATCTAATCCATGTCGTAGACATCTTCAATTAATGGGTAAGTACTCAAATGTTGTTTCCAAACACTATGAAGAAATATAGGATATACAACTACTTTTGACTATTATAATATTTTGACATAATAATTTATTTGATTGGATAATCGTTATGTTCTTTAGAGTATAAAAAATAATCATCATCATATGAATCTTCTCCTTGTAGAGTAGCATGGTGATTAAAAAACCCATAACGAAGGCCCTCAAGGGTATCATCAAAATAGCTTTCCTTGTTTGGAATATATTATTGGGTTGGTTGTAATATTACAAATTAATTTAGACAATTAAGTTTATTTGGGTATACTCTTTAAGTCACAAATTTACTCTAGTTTCTTTAATATTGATTTTTATGTTAGAGAATGTTTCCAAAGGTAATCATTAATTTCTCTATAACTTCATTTAATGTTTGTTGCTTTTATAATTGTTCTACTTTAATATGAGTTGTTACTAATAATATGATTAATACTTTTAATTGTCTAATATTTATCTCATCTCTTATCAAAGCTCTAATTATGTTATTTTTTAATTGAGGGTCACTTTTATATGGGTGCACACTACCTCAATGAAATAAAAATCTATATTTTTGTTTACGAACCTTTTTTTAAACTCTTCAAAGATTTCGCATGACATTTTACCTTAAACTTCTCATGAAATCATTATGTACCCATTTATGATATGTTGTAACCAATTTAGGGTAACTCATAATTGTGTAACTGAATCACATTGGTTTAAAATGACCTCAAACAAATAAGAGGCTAGCTTGGATAAACATAAGTTATCAAATTAAGTAAAAATAAAAATATCTCATAAACTATGACCTAACCATTCAAAATAATAAAATTTAAAGAATAAAAAATAAATATTCAATTGGATAGATCTTATAAAGGCTAGTTAAACATCACTTATTTTGTCTCTATCAAATATCCCATAGAAATTCTACAAATTACCAATGCACAAAAAAATTAATAAATGACTATTTTAATATTAAGTAGATATATTAAATTTCAAATAACATAAATTGAACAAATATTATTTAACTAAATGAAAGTGATGTAAAGGTTGCTCAAAAAGAGATTTTGAGTTTTATTGCAATCTAACAAAATAAAAGTGAAATATTTGATGAAATTTGATAAATTATATAGTAAATCTACACTCAAAGAAACTATTGAGATATATTATTACATTCTCAATTATAAAATGATGTATGAATAGAAATCCCACGTAAAGAATTACAAAATTCTTGAAATAAATATTTGAAATATAAAATTAAATATTAGTTGGGTAATGCTCATTCGTTCAAGTCCAACAACGTTTATTTAATGGTATAGAGCTCATCGAGACAAGTTAATGGCATTTGTTGTGTCTCAACTAGAACCCATTTGGAATTACTATGAGTTATCAAAGAAACTATCCATAAATAAAAATAAATAATCATTTAAATATAAAAGTGAATATATAATAAAGTGGAAATGAGTTAAACTAACACAATGAAATTCAACCAATTAATAGTGGTACGAAGTCAAATGAAAGGAGATTTAGAGTTATATGGTAACATTACAGAATCGAAGCCAAAAATTTGAAAAAGTGAGATAAATTTTGTGGAAAATTTTCATTTAGTGACACAAAAGAGAGCAAGTATAATGTCATTTATCACTTGGTCTAAAATGATTTAAAATATTTTTGAAAGTATGACTAAAACCTAGAAAATATATTAATTAATAATAAATAATTGTATTTTTACAAAGATACAGATCATCGAGTCATCCCCAACGTTCTTTTTCTCGGTCATACCTAGTTTGGAATAACTATTTTACTAAAGTAATAAAGAATAAATAATAATTGTAGTAATATTAGTTAAATGTATACTAAAACAAAAATAAGTTAAACTAAAGGATTGTAATATAAATAAATCAAAGCTATGTAAATGCCACACAAAAGTAGAAATATAGTTTCAATATAATATAACAAAATCAAATAATAAAATTTGAAGAAATATGATAATTGGGATGAGAAAGTTGAGTCCAAATTTACTAAGGAGATTGAGTAACACATTCTTTCTCACCAAATAAGGTAAGAAATATAATGTTTCATAACATGTTCCAAAACACTAAAAAATAAATACTTAAAAATATCAAAAAAATTGCTCAGTTGATATAAAGCTATTCGACACATTTTTAATGATATTTGTATAACCAACATTAGACCACATTTGGGATTACTATAAATTTCCATTGAAAATAAAATTAATAATTAAAAATTATTATTATACTGTTAAGGGTATATATATTAAATATGGAAAGAGATAAATTAGTAATATGACCAAACCAAAGAAAAAAATTTGAAGGAATGACATAAACTCATTAAGTATAATTTATTTTGAACATAGTATGAAAATGAGAAGCTATTTAACCGATTATCATTTGAAGTATGAATCAAAATAACTTATAAAGATTGGCAAAACAATAGATAATGTAATATTTAAAAAATGTAAAATTAGATAATTAATTGGGTATTGCTCGTTAATATGAGTCCAACAATATTTCTTTCATCTCAAATAGACAATTTTTGTAATTACTATCAAATACTAAAGTAAATATGAATAAATAATGATATCTTATTATTGTAACATCAAATAAATGTATTTCAAAGCTTAATCGAGTTTAATTGAAACAAAGTAATTAATCAATTCAAAGTCATGTAATGGTTAATAGATAATGGAATTATTTTACAATTTAATCTAACCAAATTAAAACAAACAATTTTAAGAGTTGAGATAAATTGTGTGAGAACATAACATTCTAAGATACTATAGAGATTAAGTATGACAATCATGATTATCAAATCTTGTAGGAATGAAATAGCAACAAAAGTGTGCTAAAAAACATAAAAAATAAAATCTTTAAATATATGAAAATGAATACACAAATCATTGGAGCTTGTCAAGAAGAGTCTAACGATAGTTTTTTTTACTAGATAAGACCAAGTCTAGAAAACTATAAAATTAAAAAATTAAATTGGCAAAACTAGTAAAGTTTTTTTAATATTTAATAAATGTTGAATAATCTAAAATAAGATAAATTTTAGTAATATAACATTATCAAATGAAAGAGATGTAATGGTAATATTTTAGGACAATTATAATTTCATAATAATATAAAAATTCAAATGAAACAAACTGATGAAATGAGATAAATTTTATGATAATATTGCATTATGAGAAACTTAGAAGTCCAAGTGTAACATTCTTGATCATCAAATCAAGCATCATCATAATTACCTCATAAAACATACTAAAACCCTAGAAATTATAATTTTTAATGTATAGAGCTCATCACATGGTACACAACAATATTTGTTTTGTCATAATTGAAACTCATTAGGAATTTCCATTAATTACTAAAAAAAGAAGCATAAATAACAATAATTAATTATTTTAATGTCAAAGTGAAAATTTATTGAATTTAAAATAACATAAAGTATTGCATTATAAAATATCAAAATTAACGTTAGGGAATGGTTGCATGTTAGGAGAAAATTTGCTTGTGAAAGTTACATGTTGCGAAACTGAGGAAATCGAATGATATATAGTTTATTGTTATTTGAAGTACCATAGAAATGATATTTTTGTTCTCTAAATAGAATAATATTTTGAATTATCACAACTTATAAAATTAAAAATCATAAGTGCCATATATTGATCCATTGAAATGTAACAAAACAAAATTGATGCCAAAATCACACGATAGTAAAATCTGAGTTTCAAAGAAATATAACAAAATTGAGTGCATTATCCTCATTCATCAAATTAGATACAAAACAAAATACTATGTAAAGTTGCTAAAAAAGAAAATTTAAATATAAAAAAAAATTTTGTTCGAGCTCATCGACATTATTCCAATGAATTTGTTTTGTTACAAAGTGTAGAACTAGAGTTTTAAAAAATATTACCAAATCAAAGCAAAAAGTTTAAGGAAATGAAATAAATTGTATAGAAAAAGAAGATTCACAGATACAAACTAGATTGAATATAACATTCTAGATAACAAAAAAAGGTTTGGAATGAAATATCTCGTAAAGTGTTCCCAATACTTTGGAAAAAAAATAATTAAAATTGTAAAAAAGGAATTTTTTTAGTAGAATATAACTTATCTAAATGACTTTGACGAAATTTTTTAATCTTGATCTGACCTTATTTTGATTTATTATCACTTACTAGTATAACATACCATAAAAAAGATATATTTAAATTTAAATAATAAGAAAACGTATATTAAATTTTAAATTAGATAATTTGAAGCATTATAATATATTCAAATTAAAGAAAAATTAATATTCAAAGAGAGAACAATTTGAGTTTCACAAGAATAAAACAAATGCAAAGCAAGAAATTTAAATAAATTAGATAAATAGTTATGGAACATTATATTTGAAGATATTAAGGAGAGAATACAACTTCATTGAGCAAATTAGGTACAAACAAAAATATCTTACAAAAAGAGATAAAACTTAGAAAATAAAATATTTAAAAAATTAGAACAAATATTTATTTAGATGGAACTTGTAGAAAACAGTACAACGACATTAATGTATTATTGATCAAATCTCTGTTAGAATTACTAAAAATTACCAAAAAGATATTTAATAATAATAGTACTAACATTATGTTAATATTTTTGAAACTTAAAATGAGATCAGGTGAAGAAATATAATGTATAAAATCAATTCAATGCAATGGTCACATAATGAGGGAATTACATATTCAATGTAATATATCCAAATCAAAGAGTAACATTTAAGTAAATAAGATAAATTATAAAGTAAAGTTATATTCCAATATACTAAGTAGATCAAGTGTAAAATCCTTGATAATTAAATCATATCCACTAAAAATATCTCCTGAAGCATGACAATCTTGAGTAAATAAAATATTTAAAAATTATAAAAAAATAAATATTTAGGTATCTAAAAGTAATTGAGGTGTGTCCAACAATATAAGTTTGAATTTATTGGAACTCATCTATAATTGTTACGAATTATCAAAATAAAAAAAAATAAAAAAATGACATCAATTGCATGAAAAGGTTCCATTCCAAGATAGTAAGTGGATCAAACGAAACAAACTTTATCATCAAGACTGCAAAGAATGAATTGTCTCAAAAGTGTGACAAAACTCTAGAAAACATGACACTTAAAAATATTAAAAGGATAATTCAATTTGATAAACGCCTTAAAGATGATTCCAAAAATATTCTTTTTTTCTTTAATTGCCTCATTTAGTATTACTAAGAATGCAAAAGTAAATTGGCATGAGTAATGATAAAATATTTTTTTAATATTTAGCAAATACACTATAAAACAAAAATGATAATTCATAGTAATGTACCATTAAAAAAATATAAGTGATGTATATGTCACATTAGAGGAGAATTATAGTTTTATAGTAATACAAAGAGATGAAAATAAATAATTTTTAATAAATATTAATAAAAGGTAAAAAAAATATTATTTTAATATTAAGAAAATATTAATTAATTCTAAAAAATAGTTAAACTAAAATAAAGTAATGTAATTGAAGATATGTGATGTGAGGTCCATACAATAGAAGATTTAAAAGTAATAGTAAAATAACCAAATAATATTTGCAAATTAGAGAAAATGAGATACATTGTTTGTAAATGCTATATTCAAAGATATTAAGGAGAAAAAATATGACATCCTTGATAGTCAAATATGTTTTGTTTCAAAAAGTCTCATAAATAGTGAAAAAAACACAGGAAACGAAGATATTGAGAAAAATAAAATTGAGAAATCAATCGAAAATGATCACAAAGAGGAGTCTAATGAGCTTCATATATCTTGATTAAACTTTATTTGGAATTACTTTGAAATACCAAAGTAAATATGCATAAAAAGCAATAAATTACTATATTTCTATTTAGCAAATACTCACAAAAAATTAGCTAAATTATTGCAAAATAACCTATTGAATTCAAAATGTTGTAAATCTTAAAAGAGAGGAAAATTAGGGTTTCATAGTGATATAGTCAAATCAAAGAAAACTTCCGATGAAATGACATAAGATATAAATAGGCAAGCAACATTCCAAAATATTAAGGAGATCAAGTTTAATGCCATCGATGATCAAATCATGTGTAGATCAAACAGCCTTGTACAATGCCTCAAAACCATAAAAATAAAATGTTTAAAAATAATAAAATAAATATTTAATAAGAAAGAGCTTATCTACGTGAGTATGGCAATATTAGTTTCATCTTTATTGGAGCTTGTTTGGAATTTCTGTGAATGATGGAATATCAAAAAAAAAAAAAAAAAAATTATTATTTTAATGTTAATAAAAGTATATTTTTTCTTTGAGGTGTTAAATTAAACAAAGGTAATATTACCAAACATGTGCATTGTCAAGTTCATCCAATAAAAAAGTTCAAGTTAATACTAATATAACAAAATTATATAAAAAATAAGAAAAAATGAGATACGTTCTTTGAGAAAGTTATATTCCAAGATATCTAAGACAACATATGATAAAAAATTATTATATTGTTTTGTGGGAATAAATTTTAAAGCTAAATTGAAATAAGTTGTAGCAATAAAACATAACAAAATCAAAGTAATATGAATGAGAAAATTATGATTTTGTTACAGTATAACAAATTTAAAGAAACAATTTAATAATTATGATAAATTTTATGAGAATGTTACATTGCAAAATCTAAGAAGGCCAGCTATGGTGTCCCTGATTTTCAAGTCGTGTACGAGTCAATATATCTTGTAATGAATGACAAAACCATTGACAATAAAATATTTAAAAATATAATTATGAATATTTAGTTAGATAGAGTTCATCAATATGTCTCTAATGATATTTATTTTGACTCAATTAAAATTTTTTTGGATTTATACGAATTAACAATGTTAATAAAAAATGTTTAAAAAAATTATTTTAATTTTAAGAAAATATATGTCAAAGAACAAATGAGTCATATTGAATATATGTAATATAATTAAAATAAAAATATGTAAAAACACAAATGGAGAATATCAAGGGCTTCATACTAATATATTTAAATCTAGTCAAACATTTTAAAGGAATAATATAAAGTTTACAACAATGTTTTATGGCTACATAGTTATATGATTCAGTGTAAGAACATCAATTGTTAAACAAAATACATATAAAAGTTTTTATAAAACCCCTAGAAAATAAAAAAATTTCAAAATATTAAAAATAAATAATTAAGTGGATAGAGCTCATTAAGATGAGTCCAACAACACTTATCCCATCTCGAAAAGAACACATTTGTAATCTCTATGAAATAGTGAAAGTAATACTCATAACTAACAAAAAATTATTATTCAATTGTTAGGTAAATATATATATATATATATATATATATATATATATATATATATATATATATATATATATATATATATATATATATATATATATATATATATATATATATATATATATTAAATTTGTAATGACGTAAATTGAAGCACTATAATATTAGCAAATCAAAGAACTATAATGGCTATAGAAGAGGAGAATTAGATATACATATTAATATAACATAGTCAAAACCAAAACTTCAAGGGAATAAAGAAAAATATATTGCAAAATTACTTTACAACATTCAAAAAGTAATTAATTTAACCTCATCACTCATCAAATAACTTTTTCCTTGACCAAAATGCATTTGGAATTACTACAAATTATGCAACGAAACAAATATAAAGAAAAAGAAAATAAAGTAAGGGAATTGGAGTTACCTAATAACATTACCACATCAAAGCTAAAGATTTAAAGAAATGGGATAATTTGTTCGCAAAACCTAAATTTCAAGATATTAAAAAGATTATGTAATACCCTCAATTATAAAATTAGGTACAAAGAAAAGTACTTGGTAAAGAATTCTTAAACCATTAAAAAATATTTAAAAATATAAAAAATTAATAAATAATTTAATATACGTCATTGACACAAGTTTAAGTGTGGTTATTTTTCTCGATCGAACCTAGCTCAAAATTACTTCGAATTAAAAAAGAAAATATTCATGAAACTAATTACATTATATTATAATATTAGGAAAATATATATTAAAGTTGAAAATGTTACATTGAAGTAATAAAATATAACAAAATTAATTTTATGTAATATTCATATGAGAAGGGAATTTGTGTTATATAGTAATATAAGCAAATAAAATTAAAAATGTTAAACAAAAAGAGATAAATTATGTGGGTAAATGTTGTTCCAAGATATTACGACGATCGACTACAAAATAAATTAATCTATTATCTAGTATTAATTATGATGACTTGTGAAGCATGATGAAAGCATAAAAATGCACATTTTAAAGAATGTTAAAGAAATATTTTAATGTATTGAACTTGTGGATGCAACTACAACAATGTTTATTTCATCTCCATCGAATATTATTTTGAAGTACTACACATTATAAAATTAAATTAAAAAATAATAATAAAGCTTTGATTTTAACATTAAGTACATATGTATTAATACTAAATTAAAGTAACTTGAAGAGATATAATACAATATAATCAAAACAATATAATGCTCACAAAATAGGAGAATTAACATTTCGTAATAACTAGATAAAATCACAAAAAAAGATTTGAAGACGTGCGATAACACATTCAAAAACATAAAAATAAGTATTTAGTTAGGTAAAGTTCATTGAGAGATATCCAAAGTTAATTTTTCTGCATTACATGTTTTTGAGTACGACAAATTACCAACATTATCCAAAATAAATAATAATAAATTATTAATTTAAAATTAAAAAAAATGTATGTTAAAGTTGAAATAAAAAAAGATAAAGTAATTTAATATAACAAAATTATTATTTATGTGTGTTAGAGAAATAAAACTTGTTTAAAATTAAACTTTTGAATAAATAAAATAAATTATATAGGAAAGCAATATCTTATGAAGCTTAAGAGATTGGGTGTAATACCTTCATGGTTAAGTAAATATGACTCAAAATGTATTCAAATATTGAAAAAACTTTTAAAAATAAAATATTTTTCAAAAAATCATAAAATAAAACTTTAATTAGGTTGAGAATGCTAAAATGAGCCCAACAACATTTATTTCGACTATATTAGACATCATTGAAATTACAAAGAATTAATATAAATAAATAATAAATAAAAATTAAAATATATTTAAACATTTATAAAAATACGTTCAAAACAAACCTCACATGATGTGAGATTTAGTGTAAGATAACAAAAAAGTTAAATCGAATAGAAAAATTTTGAAAATGAGATAAATTTTTTAGGCAAGTTGCTTCCCAAGATATTAACAAGATTAGATGTGACATGCACAAGTATTAGATCATGTATAACTCAAAATATCTTATAAAATATGCCAAAGCTATAAAAAATATGCTTTAAAAAATATACAAATTATTATTTTATTAGACAGAGCTCGTCAAGATATGAGCAATGACATTTATTTCATCTCGATCAATCAACTTTTTTAATAACTATTTATTACAAATAAACAAACATAAATAATAGTAAATTATAATAATAATATAGGAAATCTTAAGTATAGTTTGAAAAAATTTGATATTACTAAATCAAAATTATGTAATACGCACATTAGAGGATTATTAGAGTTTCATAATAATATCACCAAATCAAAATGAAAAAATTGAATAAATGAGAAAAATAGCACGAGAACATTGCTATCAAAAATAATATGAGGATTAAACAAAAAATACTCATTTATTAAATTAGGAATGAAATAAAATAACTTGTAAAGCATGCTAAATCCTTAAAAAATAAACATTTAGAGATATAACAACGAATATCTAAATTTGTTGTGCATGTTAAGATGAATCCAACAAATTTTATTTCACATACATCAGACGTTATTTTAGAATTACTATGAATTGTAAAATTAAATAAGGACATTTAAATATATATTTTTAACTTAATGTTAAGTAAACATGTAATAAGGTTTATTAAGATAAATTGAGATAATTTAATATAGTCAAATCAAAGAAATGTTATGGACAAATGAGAGGAGAATAATATCATTGTATTAACATAACCAAATAAAAGTGAAAAATTTGTGAAAATGAGATACATTATATAGAAAAGTTTATTACAAGATATTGAGAAGATCAAATTATGTATGAATGAAAATACCTTATAATATGCACCAAAAGTTAAGCAAAAAATATTTCACAATGTGTGAGTTTGTACGCAATTAAAAAAAACATTCATAACCAAGAGTCCAACAATTTTTACTTCATCTTGATAATACCTTTATTAGAGTTATTAGGGATTACAAAAGCTGATAAATTTAAATTAAAAAAGATTATTATTTTGATATTCACTAAATTTTTATTAATTCTAAATTACATAAATTTGAGCATTATAAGAGAACCAAGTGAAAAAGTAAACTAGAACTCACAAAAGAAGCAATTTAAAGAACATTATAATTCAACTAAATCAAACCAAAAAATTAGTTGTAATAAGAAGAATTATATGGAAATGGTTCATTTCTAGATATCAAGGCGATCAAGTTTGACATCACTAAACATTGATGTTTGGTGATGTTTTGATTATGAGAAGAATTATACTTATTTACATTTTTCTTATGGAGATGAGTTTAGTGATGTTTATTTCATCTCGCCTAGACTTCTGTAAAAATTACTATGAACTACAATATCGAATAAGTATAAACAGTAGTAAATGAAATGAAAACAATACAAATAAATGATATAAATTATATGAGGAAGTTGAAATAAAAAAGTAAGGAGATTAAGTGTAACAGCCTCAATAGTTAGGTCAAGTGTGAATAAAAATGACACATAAAGTTTGAAAACATTATAGAAATTGAAAAAATGCGAAATATAATAATAATCAATTAACAATTCAATCAAGTTTCTTTCACCATGATTGGATCACATTTGAGAAAACATAGGATTATAAAACTAATATATATAAAAATAATTAAATTCATTTTTATTACCAAGAAAATATATATCTCAAAGTGTATATAAAATAAATTGAAGCAATATAATATGATCAAAATAGAGTGATGTCTAGCTTAGATGATAGCAGATTTATAGTAAAGCATTAATATGACAAAGCCAAAGCAAAAAAAAGTTGAACAAATGATATAAATTGGATTGGAAAGTTGGATTCTAATGTACATAAAAGTTTAATGGTGAAATTCATTATTAAACTTATAAAATTAATTTAAATGACATGTAAAACAAGAAAATCCATTAAAAAGTAAATAATTAAAATTATAAAGTTAAATAATTACTTGAATTTATCCCATTAATATGAGTCCAATGACATTTGTTTCATCTCTATTGGCCCCAATAGAAAATTATTAGGAATTCTAAATCTTAAATATGAAAACGTAATTATAATAATAAATTCTTTTAATATATATATATATATATATATATAAATATGATAAATTTAAAAAAGATAAATTGAAGTAAACTAATATGACAAAATCAAAGTGATGCAAGTCATATAAGAAGAGGTTTAATATTAGATAATATATAACTAAATCAATCATATTTGAAGATATAAGAAAATGTGTATCTAAACGTTGCATCATTTGAGGATGTAGAGATCAAGAGTAACTCCCTTGATATTCAAGTCATGCACAAATCAAAAAAGTTTGTAAAGCATGTCAAAGTGAAGCAAAATTTTTTTAAAATGCAGAAATGAATATTTAATTAGATAAATCTCATCGAGACAATCAATAATGTTTGTTTCATCTCAATTGGACCACTTTTTTGAATAACAATGAAATACCACTATAAATAAACATAAATAAAAAAGAATTTCTATTTGTTATTAAATAAAAATATAATAAAGTAGAAGTGAGATGAATTGAAGAATTTTAATACAATAAAATCAAAGCAACGTCAGTGTCACCCAACATACGTGTTAGACTCTCATAGTAACATGATCAAATAAAAGCAAAAACATTTGTTGAAATTAATCAAATTATATGACAAAGTTGTATTTTGAGATATTAAACGATTGAGGTTAGCATCGTTAATCATAAAATTACAGAAGAATCAAATTTTCATTTGAACCAAGACAAAAATCGTAAGAAAAATAATTTAAAATTATAAAAAGAAGCATATAATTGGATTATGCTTATTGACATGAGTTCAACGACATTTGGTTTATCTCGATCAGATCACATATGAAATTAATGGTTATTTTTAAAACAAAAGAGTAAAAGATAATAACGAATATTTTTCATTTAAGAAAATATATATATTAACTAAAATAAGATAAATTGAGGCACTGTCATATGATTGAATTACAGTGACTTTAAGGCCACATAGGAGAAGATTTAGAGCAAAATTTTACAATAAATGATTAAAGGCAAAAACATGAATAGATGAGAAATTCTTTTAGAGTTGCAGCCAAGGGCACTAAGGAGATCTTGTGTAGCATACTCGGACATTAAATCATGTATAAATCAAATTACCTCATAAAATTAAAATAAAGCCTTAAAAATTATTTTTGAAATTACATAAACTAATTTTTAATTGGATTAATATTTCATTTAAATGGAAAGTAATTTGAAATAAGTGTACATTATTAAATTAAATAAGCATAACAATAATAAATAATTATTTAAATATTAATCAAACCTAATTAAAATATGAGAAAAGATAATTTAATGTAATGTAATATAATTAAATTAAAGTGATCTAAACATCACCGTCAACGACACTTGGGGTTACATAGTAATATAAAAAAATCAATGTGAAAACTATGAAAACACTAAATAAATAAAAGAAAAGAAATGCATTACAAGTTATTGAAGAGATGAAGTATAAAATCTTTAATCATCAAATGACATACGAATTGAAATGTCTAGTAAGGCTTGACAAAATATTAGAAAAAAAATAATTAAAAATATTGAATTAAATATTTAATTGCTTAAAGTTAGTCAAGAATAGCTCATAAATAATTATTTTGTCCCAATCAAATCTTGTTTGGAAAAATTGTTAATTAACAAAGTAAATAAAAATAAAAAACATAATTTTAATATTAAGAAAATATTAGTTGTTGATGAAATAAGAAAACTTGATATAATATAATATACACAAAAAAGAGACATTAAGGTCACGTGAGAATATACATAGTGCCACATCATAATAATGCAAAATTAAATTAAAACTTTTTAAAAAAATTTTAAATTGCATGAGATAATTATGTTACAAGGTAGCAAGGAGATTGAGTGCAACATCTTAGGTTGACAAATCAAGAATGCATCAAACGATCTTACAAAATGCATAAAAACCTTTGAAAATATAATATCTAAAAATATGAAAGTGATTATTTATTTTTATGGAGATTATCGAGACTAATCCAATGATGTTTTTAATGTCAAACATACTTCCTTTGTGACTGTTATGAATTACCAAATTAAATAAACATAAATAATAAGAAATTATTGTAAAACTATTTAGTAAACTAATATTAAATACAAAAAGATATAATTTTTTAGATGGAATGTAACAAAATAAAAAACAAGTAAAGTTATAAGGTAGGAGAGTTAAATTTATATACTTGTATAACTAACACAAAGAGATAGTTTAAGAAATTAGATAAACTATTTGAGGAATTTCCATTCCAAGATACTACGAAGATCAAGTGGAATGTCCATGAATCATCAGATGAAATACAAATCAAAATATCATCTGAAGCATGTAGAAATTAAAGAAAAGTAAATATTAAAAAATATAATAATTAGTATTTAATTGGATAAAAACATAACTTTTATTGTAACATTAATTATTGAAATGGGCCTAATGACCATTGCTTGCCTCTATTTGTCATTGATTGGAATTAATTTGAATTAATAATGCCAATAATCATACATATAATAAGATATGATTTTAATATCAAATAATATCCACTATCATTTAAATAATGTTGTGAAAAAATTTAAAAATAAGTAAACCAAAATGATGTGAAGGCTATAATGGATGAGAAAGATAGTTTCAAAGCAATACAGCCAAATCTAAAAATACAATTTCTAAAAATTAGCTAAGTGGCACAAAAATTTTGTATTTGATGATACTAAGGAGATTTAATATAACATCATAGATAAAATAAAATTTGAGTTAGAATCTCTCCAATAGCATGTGAGAACACTACAAATTTAAAGTCATTAAAAAATATTAAAATGAATATTTAATTACATACAACTCATCAGGTAATGTCCAAAAATTATTATTTCAATTTTTTCAAATCTCGTTTATAATTACTACTATTTACCAAAGTAAAAAAGCATAAATATTAACAATTTATTGTTATATTGTTATGCAAATATATATTGAAGTTGAAATGAGATAAATTGAAGTAATGCACTACAACTAAATCAAAGTGATGTAAATGTGATTTGAGAGGACAATTAGATTTTCATAATATATCAAATACAAAAAAAAAACTTTGATGAAATAAAATAATTTATATAGGAAAATTAAATTTCAATATATTAAAGAAATCAAGTGTAACATCCTCGATCATCAAATTAATTAGAAAATAAAATGTAATGTAAAACATGCCAAAAGTCAAGAATATTAGTTAATAAAAAACATATTAATTAATATTTATTTGAATATAGGTCATTGATGCATGTTTGAGGACATTTTTTATTCTTAATTTGACCAAATTTAGAATTACTATAAAATTTCCAGTTAAATAATCATAAATAATAATATAATATTATTTTAACATTCAATAAAAGAATATAATTTGTAGGAAATGGAACAAAGTGTTGATAAAAGCGGTATTTTAAGAGACTAAAACGAATGAGTATAATATTCTTGATTAACAAGTTAGGTACAAATCAAAAAGTTACAGATAGCTTGCCAAAACCAACTAAAGTAAAAATATCTCAAAATATAGAAATGACTTTTTAATTATAGAGCTTATGAAGATTGGTTTAACAACCTTAGTTTCATTTTTATCATATGTTATTTGATTATTAGAATTGAAAAAAACTAAATATTAAGGAAAAAAGATTATTATTTTAATATTAAGTGAATATTTGTTCAAGATTAATGAAAAATTGAAAGAATATAATATAGAGAAAACGTAGTGTTATGAAGTTTAAATGAGGAGGGATTAAGACAAACATAGTAATATAATAAAATTAAAGAGAAATGTTTGAAGAAATAAAAGTAATTGTACAAGAATACTACATTTTTAAATATTAAGAGATTGGCTTCAACAACTACAATCTTTAAAAGTTGCTAAAAATTGAAATGTCTTATGAAGCATAAGTAAAAGCTAAATGAGAAAACAATAAAAGAAATAGAAATGAATATTTAAATGGATAAAGGTCATTGTGATGAGTCAAAAGAGCAATGTTTCATCTAGATCAACTTGGTTTGAAATTATTAATAATATTGAAAATAGAGGAGAAAAATTAATTATAAATTATTACATCTTATTTGATGTATTTATATATAAATATATTAATGCAGAATTGAGGTAACTTGAAGAAATTTAATCGAATAAAAAATTGATATAAAGGTTATACATTTGAGAATTAGAGTTTTAAAGTAATATGCCCAAATTAAAAGAAAAGAAATTAAGAGAAAGACAAATAACAATGGAAGGAAGCAATCGAAGATGTAAACGAGATCGACTTTAGCTTCTTTTATTGTCAAATAAGGTACAAATGAATATAACACAAAAAATAAGCCAAATCCTAATATATATACATATATATATATATATATATATATATATATATATATATGAATATTTAATTGCATAGAGGTAATTTAGATGAGTCCGTCAACCTGCTTTGTCTCGATAACAATTACTTTGATTTATTAAAGTAAACAATCATAAATATTAATAATTATGCTTTAATAGCAAGTAATATATATCAGTAATAAAATAAGACAAACTAATGTAATGTAATATAAACAAAACAATGAGTTGAAAAGGTCACAAGATATGTATGAGAATTTCATAGCACAATAACAATATTTAATTAAAGAAAATTGAAAAGATGAGATAAAATATACGACGATGATTCATCCGATGATTTTTGGGAGATTGAGGTTAAAATTTTTTATTACAAAATAAGTTACAAATTAAAATACCTAGTAAAGCATTCCAAGGACCAACAAGATAAGGTGTTTAAAAATATAAAATAACTATTTATTTGGATAGTCCTTGTGGATGTAAGTCTAATAATGATTCTTTCTCCTTCATTAGACCTCATCAAAAATTGCTATGAATTTTTAAACAAAAAATTAAAGAATTAAAAAATTATTTTTAAAGATTAAGAAAATATATTTTATTACAAAAAGTAGATTAACTGAAGCAATATAATATAAGTAAACCAAACAAAGATAAAGATGACATGAGGGGAGAACTACAGCTTCATAGCAATATAAGAAAATTAAAATAAAATTGGAAAATGAGTTGAATCGTGATGGATGTTGCATTCCAAGATATTATTGAGATGGAGGCAACATCTACAACCATCAAGTTTGATCTGAACTATTGTCTTATAAAGTGTATTGAAACCATAAAAACTTAATTTTTTAAAAATATTAAATTAAATATTTGTTGTATTGACCTGATTAATAAAAGTTAGATTAATTTTTTCTTATTTTTAATTGCCCCTTTAGATATCGTAAATAACAATGAATTATTACTTTAAAATTAAATTAACATGAGAAAAAGCTTAAATGAGATTAATTGATGTAATGCATCCATAAAAAGTCAAATAATTTGAACAAGTGCGATCAATTGTATAGAAAAATTGTATTCTAAGAAATTAAAGAGATTTAGTGTAACCTTCTTGATCATCAAATCCTTTATGACTAAAAACAATTCATAGAAAATACCAAAACACATGAAAGGGAAATATTTCAAAATGTCTAAATAAATATTTTATTTGTTAAAGCTTTTTGAAATGAATGCAACAATACTTATTCATTTAACTTAGACATTGTTTTGAAGTATTAGGTTTTACCAAGCTAATAAGCATAAATAATAACATAATATAATTTTAATACTAACTAAATATATGTTAAACATGAAATGAGAAAAATTTAAACAATTTATTTAAAGAACAATATTGCTATGCATAAGTCACAGAAGATGGGATTTAGATTACAAAGTAATATAACAAAATAAAAAAAATTTGTAGAAACTGAGAAAAATCCCATACAATTTTTTAATCTAAGGCTCTAAGGAGATCTACAGTACTATCCACAAACCTCAATTTAAATAAAAAATAAAATGTCATGCTGATTACGAGAAAAAAAAATATAAGACCTAAGAATATAGAAATGAATATTTAATTAGATAGACCTCATTTGAAATGCTTAGGAATTATGGGAGTCAATAAGAAAAGATAATTATAGATTAGTTTTTGTTTACAAAGTAAACATATATTAAAGTTGAATAGAGATAAATTAAAGCAATTTAATCTAACAAAATTTAAGTAATGTAACTTTTTCATGAAATGAGAATTTTCTTTCTAAAGTAATATAACCAAATGAAGGTAAAAAACATTCAAGCATTAAAATAAATTATATATCAAAGGTGCCTTCCAAAATACTAATAAGATTGATTATGAAATCCTCCATTGCCAAATTAGTTATGAATCAAATTGTCTTCTAAAGTTTGAAAAAACCCCAAGAAAATAAATTATTTAAAAATATATAGCTTGATATGTAGTATGATAGATCTTATAGAGATGAGTATATTGGTCTTTATTTAATCTCAATCAAACCTCATTTATTATTACAAAAAATCACAAAACAAAAATAGCATAAATAATAATTATTTTTTATTACTAAGTGGATATATGTTAAAACTAAAAACTACATTAAATGGTCACATGAGAGTAGATTAAGAGTTGCAAAGTATTACAACAAAATAAATTTGAAACATTTGAAAATAAATGAGATAAAATGTAAAGAAAAGGTGCAATCAAAGAACCAAAATAGATCAAATGCAACACCCTTAATCTTTAAATATGCTAAGAATTAAAATCTGTCAAAACGCATTCCAAGACCCTAGAAAATAAAAATGTTTGGAAACATAAAAAATAAATATTTAATTCAATAGACTTGATTAA
This sequence comes from Vanilla planifolia, assembly GCA_023846275.1. Lineage (NCBI taxonomy): Eukaryota > Viridiplantae > Streptophyta > Magnoliopsida > Asparagales > Orchidaceae > Vanilla > Vanilla planifolia. The sequence goes on along the minus strand of CM043872.1, from coordinate 9,780,472 downwards.
GAGGTGTCCTAAAATATTTTTAGTCCTTAATTAAATTTTATTAAGCTTTGTTATTAACTAAAAGAATAAATAAGGATATATAACAAAATATTATTATTTTAATATTAAGTATTTATATTTTGATGTTGAAATGACATATATTGATGTGGAAAAATGTATCTTAGTGAAAGCAATGTTAATGTTGCAAAAGAGGGGAAATAGTGTTTTATATTAATATAATAAAATCTAAATAAACTATTTAAAGAAATGGCATAAATTGGACATGAAAGTTGCATTCACATATACCAAAAGATTATGGGTGTAACGTCCTTGACCATGAAGTTAGTTGTGATTTGATGTCTTATAAAGAATGAAAAGCCCTAAAAAATATGGTTTTCGAAATGAGTTCATTACCTTTGTTTAATCTTAACAATATCCGATTTAAAATACTATGAAATGTAAATTTAAATAAGTATAAATAATAATATATTTATTTTTAAAATAAAATAATTATATTTTAAATTTTAAATGAGATAAAGTAGAACATGGTAGTATTACTAAGTCAAAGTACCATGAATGTTAAACAAAATGGGATTTAGAGTTAAAAATTAGCATTACCAAATCAAAGAAAATGATTTAAAGGAAAAGAAATGTTTCATATGAAAGTAACTTTTTGAGATAATAAGGAGATAGCATGTAACATCCTCAATTACTAAACTTTTTTTGAATCAAAACGACTCATTAATCTTTACAAAAACTCTGAAAGTAAAATATTTTTTAAAATCTAGAAATGAATATTTTTTGGGATAAAGCTTAATAAGAAGCCCCAATTATAATTATTTTTTCTTAATTAAAGAATATTTGTAATTACTGTGAAGTGATAATGCAAGTAAGCATAAATAATTTTATTCAAACTAATTAAAATTATATTAAAACTAAAAAGTGATAAATTTAAGAAATATAAAGTAAAAAAATGAAAGCAAAATAAAGGCAAAAATAGAGGACATTTAATGTTAAATAGTGAATCAAAATTATATATTTTAACAAGCTAAAAAAATTTCTGAGTAAGTAGTCTTTCGAGATGGTTAAGAGATAGAGTGAAACATACTCATTCATGAAATATGATATGAATTAAAATATCTCATAAAACATGAAAAAATATTAGCAAATAAAATATTAACAAGCATTAAAAATAATATTTCATTCAATAGATATTTATAGGATAACTCTGATGATGTTTATTTCTTGTCGATTGAACCATGTTTAGTGCTCCTCTGAATTAAAAATGCAAATAGGTATAAATAATAACAACTTATTAATTTAATACTCAATAAATATATGTTAAATTTGAAATAAGATAAATAAAAATAATATAATATGTCAAAATTAAAATAATGTAAATCTCACAAAAGAGGAGTTTTAGAGTTTCATGTTAAAATCACCAAATCAAAGCAAAAAGTTTTTAGAAATAAGATAAATGTTTTTGGAATGTTGCAATCCAATATATTAATGAGATGAAGGGAAAAATCATGGATCAAAAACATAGATATGTATCGTAATGCCTCAAAAAATATATAAAACTTTAGAAAAAAATATGAGAAGAAAATGTGAATACTCAATTGGTTAAAGCTAGTTGAGATGAGTATAACATTGTTTTGTTAGATCAAATCTCAATTGGAATTACTACTAATTAGGAAATTAAATAAGCATAAAAAATTATAAATTCTTATTTAAATAAAAAATAATATATTGTAATGCTAAAATGAGATGAGCTAAAGCATTGTAATATGAACTAAACAAAATAATTTAAAGGTAAAAATTGCGAAAGTTAAAATTTCATGGTAAAATAAAAAAATCATACCAATTGAAAAAAGGCATAATTTTTTCAACAATTTATACTCTAACATATAAGATGATTGAGTATGACATTCTCCTTTATCAAATAATGTATCAATCAAAATGGCTCATAAAATATTATAAACACATGGAAACATTAGTATTTAAAGATATAAAAAATAATATTTAACAGGACAGAGCTTGTTAAGCCATGTCTAATAATGTTTTTTCTCTATTGGTCCTTGTTTATGATTACTATGAATTACAAAATTAATTAGGCTTAAAAAGTGATAAATTATAATATTAAGACCATGCAAGTAATTATTAAAACTTGAATATGATAAACTAAAGTAATGAAACATTACCAAAACAAAATGAAGTAAATGTCACATTGAAGAAGATTTTGCATTACATAGTGATATTAGTAAAAAAAATTGAAGAAACAAGATAAATTGAGTAAGAATTTATATTTGAAGATATTAAGAAAGTTCATGCAAACATCTTTAATGTTTAGATCATGTACAAATTAAAATGAATAGTAAAACATTCCTAAACCTTGTAGAATATAACTTAAAAAATAGTAATTTAGAATGTTCAACTAGACACATCATGTTTTGGCGAGTGAAACAACATCTGTTCATCCTAATCGAGCAATATTTCTAATTATTATAAACTACGAAAATAGATAGGCATAAATTATGACAAATTATATTATAATAATAAGCAAATATATATATTAAAGTTTAAATGTGATAAATTGATAGAATTTAAGAACAAAAAATTAATGTGATGTAAATGTTAGACAAGAAGAGATTTAGATTTACACAATAATATAAAAATATTAAACTAAAAAATTTATTGGAACTAGATAAATTGATTTGGAAAGCATCTTTGAAATGCATACAATATAGTATAACATAATCAATCATTAAATTAGTTATGTATTCAAATCTCTCATAAAAGCATGTCAAAACCTAAACAATATAATTTTAAAAAATTTTAAAAATAAATAGTAATTTGATAAGTCCCAATAGTTGAGTTTTTACAAATTAATTAAATGAAAAAAATAATATATGTTATCTTAATTTTAAGTAAGCATATTTTAAAACCTACATGAGATAAATTGAACCAATGCATTTTATGTATATATGAATTAAAGCTTAAGTGACATGAATTAAGGTAGTATAATCTAGAAAAATCATTGTAATGTAAAAGTTACAAGAGAAGTGAAATAGAGTTTCGTATTGAAAAAAAAATTGATTAATTTAGATAAACTGCACGACAATGTTGCATTCTAAGATAATAAGGAGATTACATGTAATAGCCATAATTATAAATAAAGAATAAAAGTATGACACTTAAAGAAATCAATATGACTATGAGAGAAATCCATATACTAAGAATAAAAATATGCAAAAAAATAAAAATAAAAATTAGCATTTAATTATACAGATTCAATCAAAATGTGTTCAATGATAAAAGTTTTGTCTTAATTGATCCTCTTTTGGAATTATTGATAAATAAAAAATTTAAATAACAAAAAATAAATAATTTCTATTTAATAAATAAATTTTAAATATAAAAGAAGATAAATTAAAGTTTTGTAATATAGCTAAATCAAAGTATTTTAAAAATCATATATGCATTGAATTAGAGTTACAAAGCAGTTCATCAAATACAATCTAAAACTTTGAAGAAATGAAACAAATTTTATGGAAAAGTTGCATTCAAAGATATGATGTTGATCTAGTGTAAATTTATCAATCATCAAATTAGGTATGAATTAAAATATCTCATGAAGCATAACAAAAACCATAGAAATGTGTTTTATAAAAAAATAAAAATGGATATTTAAATAATTATAGTTGATCAAGATGGGTCAAGTGATGTTTGTTTCTTCTTAATAGAGGAATGATTACAATTACTACAAAATATGGAAGTAAACTAGGAATTATAATACTTAAATATTATATTTATCCTAATTAAATAAATGTAATTCTAAAATGAGTAAAGTGTAAGAATGTAAACTAACAAAATAAAAGCAATGTAAATCTCAAATGAAATGAGATTTATTGTTATATAATAATACAATAAACTAAAAGTTAAACTAAAGTTGATGTAAGATAACTTAATGCAACCTAATGCCACCAAATCAAAGTGTTATATAAATCCCAAAAGAAGAGATATATACTTATATAGTAATACAACAAAATAAAAAAAATAATGAAATAAACGTGATTGGAATTAATATAAATTATTTATTTTTTAGACCTCATTGTGCCAAGTTCTACTATTTTTATTTCATCTTAATAAAAAATTGATAGAAATTATATTGAATTATAAAAATTATTAAATTAAGAAAATAAGAGAATATTATTTCAAAATAAAACTGTATATATTATCAATAAAATTACAAAAATAGGAGAGATATAATATAAATTGATCAAAGTCAACAACAATCACATGATATAAGTATAATAAATTTTTTTGTTTTGATGATGTGCAATTTGGAAACATTGTTAATAACTAAAGTTAATTAGCATATATAATAAAAGGTTAATTTTTTTAATACTAAGTAAATATAAATTAAAGTTGTATTAAGATAAATTAAAGATATGCAATTTAATAAAAAAATTGATATAAATTTCACATGATAAGAGATTTATTGTTAATAATATAACAAAATCAAGAAGAAACATTTGAAGAAAGGAATTAAATAATAACCAAAAGTTGCATTCAAAGATACTAAGGAAAACAAGCACAACATTCTCACTCATCAAATAATCTACAAACAAAAATTACTTGTAAAACATCTAAAACTCTTAGAAAAATAAAATATTAAAAATATAGATATGAATGACCTATTGATAGGGCTCATCAATTAAACTTTTATCGAAACTAATATAAATTACAAATTAAATAAGAATAAATAATAACAAATTTGTACTCCAATGTTATTCAATATATTTATTGCTAAAAAAGGGAAAGCATAGGGAAAGTTCTATAAGAAATTCAAAAAGATGGAACAATACAAATAGGAAGAATGATAGTTTCATTGTAATAGAACAAAATTACTTTAAAAATTATTAAAAAAAAAATCAAGTTTGACATCCTAAATTATAAAAAAGGCATGAACAAGAATTTAACATAAAATCTACCCAAACCATAGAAAGCAAAAAATTTAAATATATATATATATATATATATATATATATAACTATTTAAATGGATAAAGCTCATCAAGAATTGTAACGCTTTTTTTTTTTGCACCAATTGAACCTCATTTGGAGTTACTCTAAATCCCAAAGGTAAATAATCATAAATCTTTATTTTAATAATAATAAAATACATACTAATCATAAAAATAGATAGACAAAAGCAACATAATATAATGAAATTAAAGCCATGTAGGGGTCACATTAGAAGAGAATTGGAATTATATAGTAGTACAACTATTTAAAAACATATTTCAAAAAATGAGATAGAATTTAAAGGAAACTTGCATTCTATGTTTTTAAGGAGATAGAATGCAACAACCTTAATTATCAATTGCAATAAAATAAAAACTACTTATAAAGAGTTCAAAAACCATTTAAATAACTTATTTAAAAAATAAAAAATGAATATATAAATTAGTAAAGATTATTTAAAATACTCCAAAGATGTTAGTTTCCTCTCTATCACACCACATTTAGAATTGGTGCAATTTACTTAATTAAATAAGAATTGTTAATAATGAAATTATTTAATATTTAATAAAGCTATAATAAATCTTGAATTAGATAAATTAAAGCACTATAACAATACCAAATAAAAATGACATAAATATAGTTGAGAGGAAAACTAGAGTTTCATAATAGTAAAACCAAATCAAAGCAAAACATTTAAACAAATAAGACAAATTGTACTGAAAAGTTGTATTCCAAGAAAACATAGAAATCTAAAGTAACATCATTGACCATTAAATCAGGCAAGAATATTAATGTTATACAAAATACTTTAAAATACAATAAAAAATTATTCATATGATAGAGCTTATCATGTTGGGTTCTATGACATTTACTTCATTCAAATCACGCATCATTTGGAAATTCTAACAATAACTAAATAAAATAAGCATAGATAGTAATAAGTTATTTTTTCTTAATAAATGAATATTTATTAAAGCTAAAATTAGAAAACCTAAAATATTGTAATATAATAAAATCATAGAAATGTGAAAATCATAAAAGAGGGGGTTTAGACTTACATAGCAATATCAGCAAATAAAAGTAAAAAATTTTAAACAATGAAAAAAATTATATGGAAACATTATGATCCAAAATGTTAAGTAGATCATGTGTAACTTGCTCCATTATTAAATTAACAACAAATTAAAATATCTTATAAAACATACAAAAATACTAGAAAATAAAATAATTAAAAATATTACCAAGAATATTTAATAGGATGACGCTACTCGAGACTAGTCGTATGATGTTTGTTTCTTCCCAATAATACTTCTTTTAGAATTACAACGAATTATAAATGTAAGTAAAAACAAATATTTATAAAACATTATTATAGTATGAATTAAATATATATTAAACATAAAATGAGATAAATTAAAATAACTTAGTCTAACCAATTAAATGTCATATCAAGGTCATGATGGAGAGTAAGAGTTTCAAAATAAAATAAGCAAATCAAGAGGAATAATTTATTGATGTACAAAAATTAGATGAGAAATTTTTGTTCCAAAAAAATTATAGAGATTGAATGTTATAGTCTTGATCGTGAAGTAAAACACTATTTATAATGTCATAAAACTTACAAACCCCCTAGAAAATAAGTAATTTTAAATGCAAAAATGAATATCTTATTATCTAGAAGTCATCAAGATCAATATGATGGCATTTATTTTATTTCTATTAAATCTCATTTAGAATTATTTCATAAAATAGAAATGATAAATATAAGTAATTATAAATTTTATTTTAATACTAATAAAACATATATATTTATGGTCAAATCTAATAAGTAGAAAAAATTTAATACAACTAAAAGAAAAATAAAGTTCTAATAATTATAGAATTAGAGTTTTATAGTAATATAATAATCAATGTAAAAAATTTAAAGAGATGAGATAAATCATGTGAGAAAGTGATTTTATAAGAAGTAAGATAGATTGTGATGTGCTCAATCCTTGAATTTTACTCATATTGTAGTGCTTGGTAAAGTATACCAATTCCATGACATAATATAAAAAATAATAAAAATTATTATTTTATTTGCTTCAATTCATTAAGATGTGTCCATAAATTTTCTCTTCTTATTAATCAAATCTCATTTAAAATTAAAAAAAATTACAAAATAAAATAAGATTAAATTATAATAATTTTTTTAATATTTATTTATTATATCACATTATTCTATTGGGATTAATTGATGTAATATAATATATCCAAACTATGGTGATGTAATGGTTACATGAGAAGACAATTATAGTTATACAGTCATATTACAAAGCCAAAGCAAAATATTTTAATGAATAAGATAAACTATATGAGAATGTTACATTATAACATATTAAGTAGATTGAGTGTGACATCTTAACTCATGAAATAAGTAATAAATTAAAATGCCTTATAATGTTTTCCAAAACCTAAAAAAATAAGGATCTCTAAAAATATAGAAAAGATAATTTAATTAAGTAGAGCTAATCAGGATGACTCATGTCATCTTCTATCTCATTGATAGGACCACAATTGAAATTATTGAAAATTACGAAAGAGAATAATGACAAGTGATAATAAGTTATTATTTATACTTTTTACAAATATATAAGCTAAAATGAAATAAGTTGCAACAATGTATTGAAATAAAATGACAATATTGTAGTAGTCACATGAGAGAAGAGTTCGAGTTTTATTGCAATATAACCCAATCAAAAGAAAATCTACAAAATTGAGATAAGTTAAACAAAAGTGTTGCACACCATAATATTAAGAAGTATAAGTGTAGCTTCTTATATGGACAAATACGATATGAATATAAATGTTTCATAAAAATGCAAAAAATCTTAATAAAAAATAATTTAAAAAAATTAATATGGTCAATCGAGATCAACTTAACAACATATGTTTCATGTTCATTGGACCTAGTTTGATTTTATTGAAAATTACTAAAACAAATAAGCACAAATTAAAAAAAATATTATCATAATATTGGGAAAATTAGCATTAATGTTGAAAAAAGCAAAATTCAAGTGATGTAATATGGCAAATGTGATGAAATGTAAAGGTCATAAGATAGAAAATTTATAGTTACGTACTAATATAACTAAATCAATGCAAAACTGTTTGAAACATTAGATAAATTATATGATAAAGTTCCATTCCAACATAATAAGTTGATCGAGTGTAACTTTCTCAATTGTTAAATTTTGTAAGACTCAAAATGATGATAAACCTTGCCAAAAGAATGGACAGTAAACAATTTTGAAATATAAAATTGAATAATAAAAAAAACAGGGCATGTAGCTCTGAGTTTAATGGCATTTGTCATGTAACCATGAACTCCATTTAGAAATATTGTAAATTAAAAATTATTTTTTCAATATTAAGTGAATGTTTATTAACACAAAAATGAGATAAATTTTGATAATGTTATATAATAGTTTCAAAACAATGTAAATCTCAAACAAGAGTTGAATTAGAATTTCATTGAAATATAATAAAATCATACGAAAATAAATAATGAAATGAGATAAATTATAATTGAAAACTACATTCCAAAGCACTAAGGAAATTGAGTGTAACATCTTCTTTGGTCAACTTATGTACAAAGCAAACTATCGCACAAAGATTAATAGAATCAAAGAAAATAAAATATTTAAAAATATAAAAATGAGTTTTTGTGTAGATAGAGCTCATAAAGATGACTCTAATAATATTTATTTCACTACAATTATAGCTCGATTCAAATATCTATAAAACTAAAAAAATAGTAATAAATAATGATAAATATTTATATTAATTATAATAAATATATATGAAAGATAAAATGGTAAAAATGAAGACAACATAATATGGAGAAAATAATTTGATATAAATAAAATAGAAGATTTAGATTGACTTTGTAATTGACTAAATTAAAGTACAAGTTTTTAAAAAATAAAATAAATTGCATGAGAAAGTTTCTTTGCTTGATACTAAGTAATAAAGCATCACATATTTGATGATTATATTATGTACAGATCAATTTTTCCTCAAAAGAATGTAGGAATGCTAGAAAATTAAAAATATCAAAATGAAAATTTAATTGGATTGATCTTATTGAGACTAACATGATGACAGATGTTCCATGTCAATCGGAACTACTTTTTAATTATTATGATTTTCCAAATAAAATTTGTATAAATATTAATAAATTATTATTTCAATATAAGGTTGATATATATTGAAGCAAAAATTAGATAAATTAAAACAATGTAATATGACAAAAAAAGAATGTAAAAGCTACCAATGATGACAAATAAAGCATCAAAGTAAAAACCTCAAAGCAATAGCTTTGAAGAAAAGAGAAATGTTAATTAGGGAAGTTCCATTACAATATACTGAGCATATTGAGTGTGAAATCCTCGATCACCAAATCAAGTACGAATCAATTTGCCTTCTTTAATAATAGAAAAAAGAAAACTTAAAAACGAAAATAAAATATTTAGAAGATATAAAAATAAATATTTAATTAAATAGAGCTTGTCAAGATAGGTTTGATAATGTCTTTTCAACCTGGTCCAATCTTATTTGAAATTTGTAAAAATCAGAAACGTAAATAAGGGTAAATAATAATATGTTATTGTTTAAATATTCAACAAATATATTTTAAAGTTGGATAAAGATAAAATGAAGAAATGTAATATACCAAACCAAAAGCAATGTAAATGACACATGAGAGGTGATTTTGAGTTGCATTGTAACATTAGAATACCAAAGAAAACCTTTTGGAAAAATTAGATAAATTGTATGGAAATGCTGCATTTGAAGATACTATGGTCAAGTGTAGCATTCTTGGTCAGTAAACATGGTGTGAATCAAAATTAATCAGAAAGGTTTCTAAAATCTTAGAAAATAAAATATTTACAAGTATTAAAATTAATATTTTTTTGGGTAAATGTCACCGAGGTGTGTCTAATGAGGTTTGAAACATCTTAATCAAACCATCTTTTGATATATAATGAATTATAAAATAAATAAGTATAAATAGTAATGAATTACTTTATTAATATTGAGAAGGTTTATATTAATACTAAAATTAGATAGATTTAATCAACATAAATTAGTAAAATTAAAGTAAACTAATGGTTAAACATGAGGATATTTAGGCTTAAATAGTAACAAGACCAAATCAAACTGAACTATTTTATGAAATAAGAAAAATTTTATGAGAAATTTTAATTTGAAGTATATAGGAGGTCAAGTGTAACATTCCTAAGAGATAAATTAGGAAGGAATCAATGTGTTGTAAAGAGTGACAAAAATCCTGGAAATAAGATATTTAAAAACATATAAATAAATATTATTTTTATGGAACTTATCAGCACAAGCCAAACAATATTTATTTCATCTTGATTAGACCTAGGTTTGAATTTTTATGGGTTACCAAAGAAAGAAAAAAAAACTTATTATTTTAATAATATGGAAATTAATATTAAAGCTTAATTGATATAAGCTAAAATAATATAAAACAATTAAACTAATGTGATGTAAAAGTCACACTATCGAAGATTTAGTGTTTAAAAGTAATAACCAAATCAAAATAAAACGTTTAAAGAAATGAGATAAGTTGTGTGTGAAAGTTTGGATTCCATGATACAAAGGAGATTGTTGATAACATCCATGATTGCTAAATCAAATATGAGTTGGAATCTCTTGAAAAGCATGCAAAATCAATGGAAAATAAAATACCAAAAGGGAAATTTGAATACTAATTAGATGGAGCACTTTGAAAGAAGTGCAATAAAACTTTCTTCATGCAAGTAAACCTTGATGAGAATTATAATGAATTAAAAATGTAAATATGAATAAAGAATAATAAATTATTATTTCAATATCAAGCAATATATTTTAAAGCTCAAGTAAGGTAAAGAATAATAAATTATTTTTTAATAGTAAGAAAATATATTTTAATATTGAGATAGACTAAACTAAAGTGATGTAATATAACCAAAAAAGGAATTGAAAGCATCACTTAATAGGAGATTTTGAGCATGATTGTAATATAATGAAAACAAAACAAATATTTTCAAGAAATTAGCTAACTTATAAGTGAAAGTTCCTCTATAAGATATCAACATGGTCTACCATAACGTCATTGACTATCAAATCAAGTATGAATCAAAATATGTCATAAGGCCTACCAAAATCATAGAAAACTAGATATCCCAAAAACATATAAATATTAATATTCAATTAGATAGGGGTCATCAATATGAGTTGTACAACATGTTTGTCTTAATACATCAAAATTTTAATTACCATGAATTACTAAATTAAATAATAATAAATAATAATAAAATATTATTTTTATATAATGGAATATGTAATACCACTAAAATGAGGCAAACTAAAATATTTTAATATAAAAAAATCACATGAGATGTGAATGAGAATTTAAAACCCTCACAATACAAACCAATTGAAACTTTTGGAGATTTCAGAGAAATTACTTGGGAAAGTTGCATTCAATGATACTAAGAAATTCGAGTATAATATGCTTCATCATCAAATTAGGCATGAATCAAAATACCTATTAAATTATGCCAAAATCTTAAAATATAAAATATTTAACTAAATAGATCACTTTGTAACAAGTATAACAAAACTTTTTTTATCTTAATTAGATCTCGTGTGTGGTTACAATGAATTAATAAAGTAATTAAGAACTATTAAAAATAAATAATTTTTTCAAAAATAAGTAAATATATCACAAAACAAAAATGAGTCAAACTAAAGTAATATAATATAACTAAATCAAAGTGGTGCATAATTCATTGGAGAGGAAACTTAAAGATTGATAATAACATGACCAAATAAAAAACAACACCTATACAAATGAGATAATTTGCTTGCGATTGTTCTTCTCCATCAGACATCATTTAGAATTATCGTGAATTAAAAATATATTCGAACAAAAATTAAAAAATTTTGTTTTTTTAATATTAACAAAAGGTTTATTAAAAAAATGAAACAAATTAGAACAGAGTACTATTATCATAATAAAAAAATGTAAAGGTCATAAGAGAGTAGAATTATACATTAGTAGAAATAAAAAAAATCAAAGTAAAAAAAATTTGAAAAGAAGAGTTTAATTATGCATAAATATTCCATTCAAAGCTACTAAAGAGATCAAGTGTAATGTCTTCAAGAAATTAAAATATCTCAAAATATAAAAATTAATAATTATATTTTAGATCTTATCCAAATGGTTTAATAACTTTTATTTTGTCATAATTAAATCTAACATGGAACATCGTGAATTACAAAAATAATATGTATAAATAAAATTAAGTTACTATTTTAATAATTATTATATGCAAATATATCAAGTTGGAATGAAATAAATTTAGGTAATATAATATAGTAAAATTTAACCCATTAAAAGTAGTAAGAGATGATATTTAGAGTTACATTGTAATACAACCACATCAGAGTAAATATTTCAAGTAAATGATATAAATCCTCTAAGAAAATTTCCTTGCAAGATACTATGGAGGTTGAGCATAATATCCTTAATTATCGTATTATGTGCAATTCAAAATGTTTCCTAAAGTATGTAATAATGATAAAAAATTAAAAAACATTTAAATGGATAAAACTTCTTAAGATTAGGTAAACATATTTGTAGCTACCTGGTTAGACCTTATTTGGGAGTATTGAAATCTAACAAATTAAATTAAAAAAAGATAATACATTTTTATTTTACTAGGTATATATTTGTTCCAAAATTTGAAAAATTAAAGAAATATAATATAAACAAATAAGAATAATGTAAAATTTATAAAGGAATTGATAAAGAGCTTTGTAGTAATATAACAAAATTAAAGCAAATGATTTGAACAAATGAAAAAAATTTTATGATAAATTTTCAATCCTAATTATTAAGTAGATTCAACATAACATTCATGATCATCTAATTACGTCTTAATTGATGTCTAATATAAGATGATAATGCCTTACAAAATAATATATTTAAAAATAAAAAATAAATATTTAATTTGATAGAGCTTGTCAAGGCATTTTCAATGATGCTTGTTTCCTCTCAATTACATTCTATTTTCAATTTCTAAAAATTACCCATTTATGTAAACATAAATAGTAATTATTGACACTTTTCATATTTACTAAATATATTTCAAAGGTAAATTTAGATAAAATGATGTAATGGAATAAAACAAAGGCAAAGTGATGTGAAAGTCAAACGAGAGGAGATTTAAAGTTACAAAGTATGCTTACAAAATCAAAACGAACCATTAGAAGAAATGAGATAAATTATACATGAAAGGATTTTTCCAAGATACTAAGAAGATTGAATTTAATAACCATGATCAACAAATCAATTATGAATGGTAGTGGCTCATGAAGAGTGCCAAAATACTAGAAAACAAATTTTTAATGATATAGATATGAATATTTAGATAGCACTTAATGAGACAAGTCCAATAATGTTTTCTTTATTTTGATTGAAGCACAACTACAACTTTAGCAAATCAATAAATAAAAAATCATGAATTAAAAATATTGTATTAATATCAAGGAAATAGATATTAAATCTAAATTTAAATAAATTTAAGGGATGTAAAATAACAAAATTAAAGTGATGTAAATGTTATTATGTAGGATATTTAGAGTCAAATATTAATATAGCCAATTAAATGGAAAATAATTTAAGAAATAACCTGAAGTTCATAAGAAAATAGCATTTCAAGCTTCTTAGGTGTTCTACTGTACCATCTTCGATAGTCAAATTACGTACCAATTGGAATGTGTCATAAGGAATCCTAAAATTTGGTTAATAATATACTAAAAAATAGAATTGAATATTTAATTAGATAGAGCTCATTGTGATTTGTGTAACACATTTGTATTTCCTTAATTATACCTCATTGGGAATTATTAAAAATTATCAACATAAAAAAGTATAATTAATCAAAAGTTATTTTTTAAAATAGAAAAATAAATATAAAATATTAAATAGGATAAATGGAAGCAATGTAGTATAACTAAATCAAACAATATAAAGGTTACTTTAGAAAAAAGTAAGAGTTTCCTAGTAATATAATAAAATCAATGAAAAACATGCAAAGAATGATATAAACTTTATTGGTAAATTCCTCGAACATAAAATAACTGTGCAAATTAAAATATATCATAAAACATTAAAAAAATATTGAAAATGAAACACCCATAATTATAATTATCATTATTTAATTAGATAGATGTTATTGAAATGAGTAAAATCATTTTTGTATCACCCTAGCAAACGTTAATTAAAATAACTGCGAGTTACCAAAGTGAGGAAGCACAAATTTGGATATATTATTATTTTATAGTCAAAAAATATTTATTAGCCCTAAAATGAGGCAAACAAACGCAAGGTAATATGAATAAATTAAAGTGTTCTAAATGTCACATGAAATAAAAGTTACAGTTTTAAAGTAATTCAACTACTTCAAGCAAAAAAACCTCAGAAAAAATGTTAAAAATTCTACAAATATGTTGAATTCCATGCTAACAAGAAGATGGAGTGTAGAAACTTTAATTGTTAAGTCAAATATTAGGCAAATGTCAAACAAACAATTCTAAAAGCTTACAAATTAAAGTTTTCTATTGATCTATTCTAATTTGGAATTACTATGAATTACCAAATAAAATAACTATAGAAAAAAACAATTTTTTTGAATTAATAATAATGAAAATATTAGAAATGAAATGAGTGAAGACCACATTATATAGCTAACTGAAAGTGATATAAATGTCATAGAGGAGGAGATTTCAAGTGACATATAGAAGTATAGACAAATCAAAAGTTTTGAAAAAAATAAGATAGATTGTAAGTCATAGTTGCATTCCCCAATATTATTGAGATCAAATATGACATCCTCGATATCGAATTAGAGACAAATAAAAATGAGTCATAGAATGTGTTAAAATCTTACAAACTATAATATCCAAATATATAAACATGAATCACTCTATCCATTTTAAGATATTTCAGATAGGGAAGTTTATTGATAAAAAACTACATAGTAGTCTTATTAGATCCCTAATATATCTCATAGCTTGGAGATAAGAAAAATTATTTATTGTTTTCTTATCTACTAGACTCCAACGAAATCCTAAGGAAAAATATCTAAAGGTGGTTTAATAAATATTCAAATATTTGAAGGTTATATGTAACTTAGTAGGTTCTACTCTAGAAATACTCTTTCATATGATCCTATGTGTTACATTGATTGAGACTTATGGTTACTAGGTAAACTATCTCAACTACATTTTAATTCCTAGGAAATTATCTTGTTTCATAGTAAAGCAAGAATCAAATTGCATATCCACATCGACTACAGAGGCTAAGTATATATTGATCAGAAGTTAAGTTTCTCAAATTATATTGGCATATTTTATGGGAGATTTTAATTTACACCAAATTGGATGGTCAAGGACATTACACTCAATTTGTGTAGAATTTATCTTATTTCTTAAATTACTTTGCATTCATTTCTAGACATTATTATGTAACTCTAATCTCTTCTAAACTTAACTTAGCATTGATTTTATTTTTCTATACTACATTACTTTAATTGACCTAATTTTAACTTTAACATATATTTACTTATTTTTAAAAGAATAATTTGTTATTTTTTATTTTTTAAATAATTTTATTTCAATGCAAAGTCTTAATGCAACTAAATAGATCTCATCAGACTCTTCTAAATAATCTAAATCTAATTAAATATTTTTTTGTATTTTCAAATAGCTTATCTCTATTGGTTTTAATGCTTTACAAGGCAATTGATTTGGGGCACAATTTAATAGCCAAGGAAGTTTCTCATTTGTTTTTAGCATCTTCAAATGGAGGTTTCTAAAAAAATTAATAACATTTCTTATCTTTTTTACTTAGATTTAGCTATGTAACCATTCAACTCTAAATCTCCTCTCTTTTCACCTTTAATTTTCTTTTATTTTGTAAAATTATGTTTTTTTAAATTTTAAAATTAAAAATAAATTTTCGGGATTTTAAAAAATAAATTTATTATTATTTGTGACTATTTACTTTAGCTATTACTAGTAATTCAAAACATTGTCTAAACAATTAAGAAAAAAAGTCTTTGGACAATTCAACATTAGCTCTATCTGACTAAATAATCATTTTATAGATTTTAAATATTTTAAAATCTAGAATTTTGGCCCACTTTAAAAGATATTTTGATTTGTATCTAATTTGATAATCAGACATTTTTCAATCAATCTTGTTACCAATGTAGAATGCAACTATTTCCTTAAATTTTAACTCATTTCTCGAAATGTTTTGTTTTGATTTTGTCATATTATAATAAACTCTAAATCTCGTCTCATGTTCCTTTTTTAATATCTAAATTTTGTTTATATTACATTGTTTCATTTAAAATTTTGTAATTAATATAAATTTACTAATTATTGAAATGGAGATTTATTATTATTTATTCTGATGTAGATGAAACAAATATCTTCATTTTGATCTTGATAAGCTTTATACAATTAAATTTATTTTAATAATTTTTTAATTATTTTATTTTATAATAGTTTAGCATGCTTTACACCACATTGTGATACATACCAAACTTAATTATCGAAGAGGTTACACTCAATTATTTTGGTATCTCGAAATATAACATGACCTTATTATTTGTCCTATTTCTCTACATTTTTTAATTTGTTTTTGCTATATTATTACATAACTCTGAATCTCCCCTCATGTGACCATTCCTTCACTTTGGTTTTATTACATTACACTATTATAATTTAACAAAAATTAGCTTTAATAGATACTTAAATAATAATAAAATTATAATTTAATATTTTTTAGGTTTAGTTACTTTTGGTAGTTCGTACTAAGTCCATTCTTAGATTGGTGATGGATGACGCTATATTCGATCTCTTGGGGTCATGGAATGTAACATTTTGATGTAATTACTTGCTTTTTTAGACTTTATTAGCCTGATTTGTTATTTTATAATTTAAGTAGAAATCCTTTATTTTCTTTCCTTTACCTCACTTTTATTTTGTTAAGTTATAAATTTTCAACATGTCTTACTTCCACTTTAATATTTATTTCCATAATGGTAAAGAAATAATTAATTTTTATTAATTCATATTCACTATTATGATTCATAGCAAGTCCAATAGAGCTCTATTTTGGAAAAATCATTTTTCTAACCTTAACAACCTTTATTCAATTAAATATTTCTTTTCATATTTAAATTTTTTTTAGTTTTATAATTCTTTATCTAATATTTCAACTCATACCTCTTTTGATGGTGAGGAATGTTGCATTCAATCCCTTCAATAACTTGGAATCTAGGTTTCCTACGTAATTAATTTATCTCATTTCTTCAATTTTTCTATTTTATATAGATATATTATTAGGTAACTCTAAATCTCCTCTCCTTTTTCTTTTGCTTTAATTTTTTTGATAATATATTTCTCTGGTATGTCTCATTTTTCCTTTAATAAAAATTTATTTAATAGCAAAATAGAAATTTTTGTTTATCTACTCTTATTTACTTAAGTAATTAATAGTATTCAAATAGAGGACAAATTGAGACGATACAAATAACCTTGGATTCAACAAAATGAGTCCTAACAAATTAAATATTCATTAAGTTTTTTATAATTTGAAATATTGTGTTTTTTATGATTTCATTACCCTATCAAAACATTTATATTTGAGCCAAGATTTTGTAACTTTCTCTTGAAATTTACCTATTTTTTCATTTATTTTTTTCATTATTTTTTTCATTTTGTTATAATACTATATAACATTAAATATCCTCTTATGTTTCAAAGAAATAAAGGTAAATGTCATTGGACTCATGTTAACAAGCTCTAACTAATTAAATATTAATTTATTATAATTTTTAATATTAGTTTTATTTAATTTTTCTTCTATATGAGGGTTTTTTAAGTTTACTTAAATTGATAATTGATGATAATACTCAATTTCTTTAATATTTTTTGTTGTAGCTTTCTATTATAATTTATCTAGCTTTTATAAATTTTTTCCTATGGTTAGGTAAATTTTTAATTTTTAGTTAAACTCATTTTAGTTATATATTTTCTTAATATGAATGTAATAATTTATTATTATTTCCATTTGTTTAATTTGTAAATTACTAATAATTCTAGACTTTTTTTAATCGTGATCTAATAAATGTTGTACTTATCTTAATGAGTTTTGTCTAATTAAATAATTATTTTTTAATATCTTTATAAACTATATTTAAGTTACCTTAGGCATAGTTTATGAGAAATTTCAATTTTTATCATATTTTATGAGGGAGGAAGTTACACTTAATTCTTTTAGAACCTTGGAATTAAAATTTCACATAAAATGTATCGCATTTCTGTAAAGTTTTACACTTATTTCAATATATTGCTATCAAAGCCTAATTCCCCTCCTGTATGGCCTTTTTTTTCTTTTATTTAGTTATTTATTTTGCTTTAATTTACCTCAGTTCAACTTAATCATATATATTGAATTAATATTTAAAAATAAATTTATTACTATTTATTTTTCTTATATTTTGCATGCCCTTAGAGACATTTTCATTCATACCTGATGTAATTATTATAGATGTTACACTTAATCTTCTTAGTATTTGATAATGCAACTTCAGTAGAAAATATATCTTATTTCCACGTATTTTGACTTTTATTTTGTGATATTAGAATTAAGCTCTATGTTTCTTATCATGTGAAATTTTCATCGATTTTTTTTGGTAATGTTATGTTGCTTAAATTTTTCACATGTTAGCTCTAGTATTAGTTAAATTTGTATTAAAATAATAATTCATTATTATTTACACTTATTAACATTAAAAACTTGAAGTAATTAAAAGAATAGCAAAATTATGATGAAAGAAATAACATTGAACTTTTCTTGATGAGCCCTATCTAAAAAGATATTCATTTTTACTATTTAAATACTTTATTTTCTAATGTTGTGCAAGTTTTTAGAAATATCTTGATTTGCACAATATTGTGATCATCGAAGATGTTAAGCTTGACCTTCTTATTGTCTTAGAATTTAGTTTTCCCACATAATTGAAAATTTCTTCAAATTTTTGACCTTAATATTATTATACTAATGTATAGCTCCAAATCTTCTCTCATGTCAACTTTACATTTTTTTATTTGATTATGTTATATTTCTATATTTTATCTTATTTTAACTTTAAAATATTTTTGTATAATATTTATATAATAACTTATTATTATTTAATCTTATTTTTGTAATTCAAAGTAATTCCAAATAAGCTTTGATCAACATGCAGGAAAAGTTATTGCACTCATTATTTTGAATTGTTTTTAATTAAATATTGATTTTTTTTATTTTTAAACGTTTTTTATTATAGGTTTTGTTTTCTTTATGAGATATTGTGTTTTCTTCTTTATTTGATTATCAACAAAGTTACACATGATACCTAGAGCATATTTGAAGAAAACTTTTCTATACAATATGTCTTATTTTTTTAAATATTTACTTTCTCTTGGTTGGGTTACTATGACAGTCTAATTCTCCTATCACGTGCTTGTTACTTCAATTTAATTTTCTTATACTTTATTTCACTGATTTATCACATTTTAAATTTAATATATTATTCCTTAATATAAAAAATGTAGTTATTTATGCTTATTTTCAGTAGTAATTCATAGAAAACCAAACAAGATTTAATCTTTATGAAGCAAACATTGTTGTAGTCATCTCAACGAGCTATGTGTAATTAATTATTAATTTATTAATATTTTGTAAATATTTTTTTTCTTGGTTATCGCTCATTTATAAAGATATTTTGATTAAAACCTAATTTTATAGACTTGAGTGATATACTCAATCCCTTTTATAAATTTTAATGCAACCTTCCCATATATTTTACCAAATTTTCTCAATTATTTCACTTTGTTATGTTACTATGAAATTCTAAGTCTACTCTCGTTAGACTTTTAGTTTGCTTTAATTTCATTAAAATATATTACCATAATTTATTACATTTTAACTTTAAAATAAAACAAGTTTATATAAAAAATTATTATTATTATTTAAGCTAATTCACTTTGGTAATTGATGATAACTATAATAAAGGTTGCTTTGAGGGGAAAGAAATATATTTTTATTATTTTATATATTTTTTTGCTTAAGGGTTAGTATTCTCGAGGTGTCATTCTAATTTTTACCTTATTTAATGATCAACGATATTACAATAGATCCACTTTGCTCATTGGAAAACCACTTTTTCTTAATATATATCACATTTTATTATCATTATTTTTTCTTCAATTATATTATTATCAAACTCGCACAATACTCTAGTGTGATCCTTGCATTTCTTAGATATTATTGTATTACATTATTTAAATTTTTCATATTTTAACTTTTGCACATATTCACATAATATGAAAATAACAATGTTTTTTTATCGATAGTTTTTAACTTTGAAAATTCCAAGTAATTGCAAAAAATGTTTAAACCAGATAAAAAGAATACCATTGACCTACAACATTGAGCTCTATCGAGTTAAATTTTCTTAGAAATTTTCGTTCTTATGTTTTGAAATACTTTATAAGAGATTTTTATTCATTCCTAATTTGATAATCATGAATATTGTGTTTAATTTTCTCAAACACATGGAATGCAACTTTTTGATGCAATTTATCTCATTTCTTCAAATATTTTTCTTTGGTTTAATTATATTACATGTTAACTCTAAATCTCCTATCTAATTATTTTCATATTTTTTTTATTTTATTGTATAAGATTACTCCAATTTATCTCACTTTTCTTTTAATAAACATTTACATAACATTAGAATAATAACTTATCATTATGTAACCTTATTTAATCTTATAATTGGGAGTAATGACAAATGTGGTCCAATCAAGATGAAACATAGGTTGGACTCTACTTGATGAGCTCTATCAATTTTTATAAAATTTTAAATATTTTAACATATTTTATTTTCTATAGTTTTAGCAAAATTTATGATTCGCTTCATTTCATACCTAATTTCTTAATTAAAGATTAAATACATGAAGTATTTCGTGTCTTAGACAACAACACTATTGTATAATTGATGTCATTTTTCTACTTTTTTAATTGAGTTAGTTATATTACTAAGTAATCCTAAATCTCCTCTCATGTAACCTTTGCATTTATTAGGTTATATTACATTACCTTTATTTATCTAAGTTCCACTTTCATAAATTATTTCTTAGCACAAAAATAAAAATTTATAATTAGTTATGCATTTTTATAATGGTAATTCATGAAATATACAAATGACATAAGATCAGAGTGATCAAACATTATTAGGTTTATCTTAAAGAGCTCTCTCATAATTAGGTATTACCATTAAATTTTTAAAATTTTGTTTTCAATGGTTTTGGCACACTTTCATACATATTATGATTGCTACCTATTTTTGCAATAAAAAAGGTTTCACTTGATCACCATATTGTCTTTGAATATAACATTTTTGTGCAAGTTAATTCTTTTCTTCAAATTATTTGCTTTGATTTATTATATTTAATTAATTCAAAAATGATTAGGTCTAGATGGAATAAATGTTATTTGACTTGTCCAGACAATTATTCTTTATTTATTTATAGTGCATAGTTAAATTTTATCTAATTATTCTTTAATATATATTTAATTAATATAAAAATAACAATTCATTATTATTTATCATTTATTAATTTGGTAATTCACAATAAATTCAAATGACATGAGATCGATACGAAATAGATGTCACTAGACTCAGCTCCACAAGCTTAATCTAATTAAATATTTACTTTTTTAATTTTCTAATCCTTATTTTCTTTTATTTTTGCATTCTTTAAAATTCATTTTGATTTGTACCTTATATGATGATGGAGGATGTTATCGTAAACATGTTAGTATCATGGAATGCAAGACTCTAATAATTCATCACATTTTGTCACATTTTCTTACTTTGATTTCATTTTATTACTCTGTAACCCTTAATCTCCTTTTGCATGACGTTTACTTTACCTTAATTTTCTTCAATTATATTTCAATAGATCTACTATGAGATTTAATATATAATTACATATTACTTGATTTGTCAAGTGAGGATGTTACACTAAATCACCTTAATATCTTGCAAAGCAAATTTCTCGCATAATTTATGTTATTGCTCAAAAATTTTCAATTTGTTTTTTTCATATTACTATAAAACTCAAACTACCCTCTTATATGACATTTATATTAATTTGGTTATATTATATTGCTTCAATATATCTCATTCCAATTCCATTATAAATTTAAATAACAATAAAATGTTAATATTATCTATGTTTTTTGAGTTCAATAATTCGTAGTAACTCCGAATGTGGTATTATTAGGAGGAAATAAATACTGTTGCACTCATCTTGATATGCTCTATCAAATTAAAAAATCTACTTTCTATATTTTGAAATGCTTTAAATTTTTAAGAGTGTGGCACACCTTAAGATTAAATTTGATTTGTACTTCACATAACGATCATTGAAGCTACACTTAGTGTCTTTGGTGTCTTTGAGCTCTCAATCTACTCTCATGTAATTTTTAATTTTTAGTAATTCTATATATGGTCCAATCAAAACGAAAAAAAAACTTTGTTGGATTCATCATGATGAGATCTACATTATTTAATATACCATTTTTATTTTTTTACTACTATTGAAATTTTAAAGAAATATTTTTAAATTATCTTATTTTGATATTCAAGTATTTACAATAGATCATCATTGTGTCTTCAAAAACTACTCTTCCATATAATTTGTTATTTCTTTAATTTTTTTTTACTTGGACCTAATAGTATGCAACTCAAAATAACCTTCCATGTCACTTTTATATTTCTTTGATTTGGTAATATTACATTACTTTAATGTACTTTATTTCATCTTTAATATATATTTACATAATATTAAAATAACAATTTATCATTATATGTGTTTTCTAATTTTATAATTCATAGTAATTCCAAATGTGCTCTAATTAAGACATAAAAATTATCTTTTGACTTGCGTCAACTACTCTATCCAATTAATTGTTCATGTTCTTCTTTTTTAATGCACTACTTTCTAGGGTTTTGGCGTGCTTGAAGAAACATCTTGATTAATACTAAATTTAATGATTGAGGTTGTCACACTCATTCTTCTTATTTTCTTGGAAAATGATTTTCCCATAAAAATGGTCGATTTCATTTTAATTTATTTTTAATGATTTTGACAAAAATTATTGGATATTTTGTGTTATACATTTTTTGACGATTAAGGATTTGACCATCAATCCCTATAAAACCAAGTAATGGAACTTTCTATCACAACTTATCTCGTTTTTTAAGCATTATTTTCTAATTTAGATAAATTACTATGTTAATTTAGATTTCTCTCGTAGAACTTTCACATGGCTATTATTTGGTTATATTATATTTTTTTAATTTATCTCATTTAAGTTTTAGATATATTTTTTTTAATATAAAATTAATAATTTGTGACTATTTATGCATTTTTACAATGTTAATTCAAACTATTTTAAAATTAAGTTTTATCAAGATGATACAAACCTCAATGTACTCATCTGAGCAAGCCATATTTAATTAAATATTAATTCTTGTATTTTAAAAATATTCTTTTTTTAATAGATTTTTCCTACCTTATGGTAGATTTGGATTCATACTTGATTTAATGATTAAGAATGTTCTACTTGGCCTCCTTAATGTCTTAAAAAGTAGCCTTCTTGCATTATTTTTTCTATTTCTTAAAATTGTATACTTTAATTTGGCTATATTTATATGAAATTATAATTCTTCTCTAATGTGTCTACTACATCCTTTAAAATTGGTTATATTATATTTCTTTAATTTGCCTCTTTTTAAAATTTTTTTCTTTATTTATTTTAAATTAAGAATAATATTTAACTATTTTTAATTCTTATTCAAGTTCAAAATTCATAACAATTTTATGTGGCGTTCAAAAGAGACAAAATAGTTGTCAATAGGTTCATGCCACACAATTTTATCTTATTAAGTATTTATTTCTTATATTAAAATATTTTACCTTTAAGTTTTTTCATACTTTAATATATATTTTTATTCATACCTATATTGGGAGCAGAGAAGTCATACTCAATCTCCTTAGTATCTTGGAATATAACCTCTAACATAACTTCTTTTATTTGTTTAAATGTTTTTTCTTAGTCTTGTTATATTATTATGAAATTCTAAATCTCTTCTTTTATGAGCTTTACATCTCTATAACTTTGTAATAGTATATTGAAATAATATAGTATTATAATTTCTACATATTTGTTATTGTAACTCATGATGAGGTCTAATTAGAACAAAATAAAGATCATTGGACAAAACACAATAAGCTCTATCTAATTAAATATTCTTATATATATATTTAAATATTTTTTCTATGATTTTGGTATACTTTGTTAGATATTATAATTTATAACTAATTAGGCAATTAATCATGTTACCATCAATCTACTAACTTTGAAAGTAGATTTCTTGCATGTTATATCTAATTTTGTGAAATACTTTTATCTGGCCGTATTACCAAATAACTCTAAATCTCCTCGAATGTGACCTTGCATGCTTACAATCTTTTTTACATTGATTCAATTTATTATATTTTTGTTTTAAAATATACTTAATTAATATTAAAACAATAATTTGTTATAAGTTTTCTTCTTGATTTGACAAATCATAATAACTCAAAATGAGGTGAGATCGAGATGAATAAATTATCATTGGAGTTAACAAGCTCTATCAAAATAAATTTTTTTGTTATATATTAATTTCCTTTTGATGTTTTAATGCTTTACGAGAAATTTTGATTTGTACATGAGGTGATTGACAATGTTGCACATGATCTCTCTATTATCAGACTACGATCTTCCTATAATATTTTTTTCATTTCTTCAACCTCATCGCTTTTATTTGCAAATTTTACTATATGACTACAAATCTCTTCTAGTTTGATATTACATGTTTTGTATTTAGCTATATTATATTACTTCAATTTGTTTCGTTTTAAAAAAAATATATGTTTACTTATTATTTAAATATTTATTTTAGTTTATGCTTACTTACATTTGTAGTTCATAGAAATTCAAAGGAGATGTAATCAAGATGAAACAAATATTTTTCGACTTGACTCTATATCTCTATCGAATTAAGTATTTTTTCTTACACATTTAAAAGTTATATTTATATGTTTAACCATGCTTTATGATGTATTTTTTTTCATACATGAATTCACTATTACACACTTGAACTCCTTAATATCTTCAAACACAACTTTCTCATAAAATTTTCCAAATTCACTCAAACTTTTTTTGTTAAGGTTTTAATTCATGCCTAATTTTCGGATGGAGTATATTATGCTCAATCCTTTTAATATCTTCAAATGTGAGGTTACTATATAGTATATGTCATTTATTCGAAGTTTCACCATTAATTAGGTGATATAGCTCTGAAAGTCTAATTCTCTTCGAGTGTCACACCTTGCTTTTATTTGGTTACATGACATTTCATCAATTTATGTTATTTCAACTTTAATACATATTTAATGAAGTAACATTTTAACTTATTATTATTTATTATTTCTTGTTTTTGTAATTCGTAGTAACTCTAAATGAGTTCTAATTAAGATTAAGGAAATTACGTTATACTCATCTGAAAGTCCTAATAATTAAATATTTTTTAATATTTCTAAATATTTATTTTTTTGAGCTATAATAGACATTTTATCTCTTGTCTGATTTCATAATCAAGGATGTTGCACGTGTTTTCCTTAATGTCTTAGATTGCACCATTTGTATAATATTGATGTCATTTGCTCAATGTTTTGACATCGATTTGGTTCTCTTACTTTCTAACTCTAAATATTCCCTTGAGTGACTTTTTTATCATTTTTATATGTCAATATTACATTACTTTAGTTTACTTTATCAAATTTTTCTTATATGTATATATGTATATATATATTAAAGGAATAATTAAATTTTACTTATTCTTGTTATCTTTGGTCAATCATGGTAATTTTATGTAAGCCTATATTAAGGTGAAACAATTGTCACTATTATAAATTTTACCTACTTTAACAATTAAAATATTTGTATTATTTTTTCAAATATTTTTTGCATTGTTTTGTTAAGAATTATGAGGCATTTTGATTCATATATAATTTAATTATTGAGGATGTCACACTGATCTTGTTAGTATCTTGCAATGTAATTTTCTTACATAATTTAGCTAATTTGTTCAATTATGTGGCTTTGAATTTTTTGTTTGAAACTATATATCTCTTTATTTTTAACCTCTTCATTATTTTAATTTTAATGTTTTGCATTATTTCAATTTATCTCATTTTATCTTTACTCCATATTTACTTAATATTAATATAACAATTTATTGTTATTTATGATTATTTACTTTCAAAATTTATAGTTATGTGACCTGAGGCCAAATTAATCGAAGGAAAGCTTAAACAAATTAAATGTTCAATTTGAAATTTTTACATATTTTATTTCGGGTTTTGATAAGCTTTACGGAAAAGTTTTTAATTATTCATGCTTTAATGTGAGGAATCTTGCACTTGATGTCAATGTCTTGGAATGCAACTTTCTCGAACGATTGGTTTCATTTCTTCCAAGCTTTCTTCATCATTTGGCTGTATTGTTTTGTAAAGCTAAATCTCCTCTCATGTGATTTTTATATCACATTAATTTAGTTACATTACATCAATACTATTTACATTTTTAAATTTAATATATATTTACATAACATTAAAAGAATAATTTATTTTTATTTATGTTTATTTATTATGTCAATTTCTAGTATTTCCAGGTGTTGTTTAAAGAGACAAAAAAATATTAGACTTGTGTGAATGACATCTATCCAATTATTTATTCAATATGTAGTTAATATGAACTTTATTTTCTATTATTTTTGCACATTTCATGAGATACTTGATTTGATGATCAAGGATGTTACATTTGATCTAATGATATTTTTATTCATTCCTAGCCATGGTTCCTTATTTTATGATGACAAATGCTAACTATTTATTAAGAATTTGTTTAAGTAAATTTCTAGGTTTTATATTATCGATGCTTGTATTAAGGGAAGAATTAAAGAAATAGAGTGGCAATGTTGAAATCTCATGATGAACATCTTGGTTAGAGTGGTAAAAGACTAAGAGATATAATTTCAATTTAATTTTAGATATTTAATTTTATTTTGATTATAATATTAAAATTAAGTAAACAAGTTTTTAAAAGGCAAACAAATAAAATTAACTTGTGGCAATTTTTGAAATGTTGTAGTAACTAGAAGCATCCAAACAAATAATTTTGTAATTCAAAGATCTTAAACTCCAACAATTTTTTATAACAATTGATTATGTCCCTTGTTTGTTCACACCATTTTGCATTTGCATGGTCCATGTTCACTCTATGTTTAGGATCTAAATACAACAATCTAACCAAAAAATTCATATCTAATGGTCCACATCGAATCATCTTTCAACAAAACTCCAAGAAACATTCTTACATTTAATCAAGTAGTTTTTGCGATCAAACAATCTTGATCATTATGATTGAGTAACTATTTTTGTCATTATTTTAAAAAATTAGAATATTTTATTTACATAATGGTTTCTAATTAAAAAATGCTAAAGCTGGTAGATTAGTGGTGAACATTTGACCAATTTGCTAGGTGCTCTTAGAATTAAAAAAAATGTGCATATGTTGTAGATTTTTTCTTTGAAATGGCTTCATGAATTTTTACACAATTTTAAGAATAGTTTCAAGCCACAAAATTCATCCTCTTAGTAGCCCATTCTCTTTGTCGCTTCCACACATTGCATATTTTAGTCTTGAAACACCTAAGTTTGACTTTATTCTCAAATTAGCTAAGCCAATAATTTTTTATAATCCTAATTTTTTTAATTAAGAAACTTGTGCCTCTTCACTCATCTCATCAAACATAAGATTTTTATTGTATTGATTGTATTTTATGTTGTAGAATGTTTTTCTACAATTACAATATTATTTCTTAGTAAGGTCGAGCAGCTTATTTCAATTGCCCTAACTTTTTGTTTCAATTTGTTATATTAATATGTGACACTAAATGGTCTCTTATCTATCAATTTTCTTACTTTCATTTGGTTTTTTTTACCATTTGTTCAATTTTGCTCATTTGTCCTTTAATATATGTCTATTTTATTTATTAATATAATAATTTATTATTGTTTATATTATTGTTTTTGTGAATTAATAGCAAGTTCAAATAATGCGTAATTAAGACGTACCCTATGGCTTTGCTCAAATTAATTATTTAATTTAATCTTTTTTAATATTTTAATTTGTAATAGTTTGGCATACTATCCAAGTCATTTTGTTTTGCACTTGGTTTCATTTTGGTATATGTTGTAGTCAATCTTCTTTTTATTTTGATATGTATGTTTCTTAAACAATTTGTCTATGTTCTTCATTTTCTGCTTTGATTCAGTTATATTACTTTGTAAATGTAAATATGCACTCAAGTGACCTTTACTTTTTTTGTTCAAATATTTTGTTTCAATTTATCTCAGTTCAATTTCAACATTATTTCAATAATATTAAAAGATTTCTTTTATTTATTCTTATTTAATATTATAATTCATAGTAATTCCAAAATAGATCTATTAGATATGAGTCAAATTAAAACTTTGTTTCTATATTTTTAAATATTTTATGTTAAGAATTTCAAAATTTTACAAGGCATTTTTTTCTCCTTGATTGGTGATCAAGGATGCCACAATTGACATCCTCAATATCTTGAAAAGCAACTTTGTAATGTAATTTTTTTATTTTTTCAAACTTTTTACTTTGATTTAGTTATCTTATATTCAAACTCTAATTATCATAACATGTCAATTCTGACATCACCTTTATTTTGTCATATTACATGCTTTAATTAATAACATTTTAGCTATAAAAAATATTTACTTTATATAAAAATAATTATTTATGCTTATGTTCATTTGAATTTTTATGTAATACCATATGATGTATGATTGAGATGTGACAAACATTTGTAAAATAATTTTTTTTATATTTTAAAATATTTAATTTTCTATGGCTTTACCAAATTTTACAAGACATTTGTATTCATAATTTGTTTTACTATGGATAATATTATGCTTGTTCTCCTTTACATCTTGGTATCTAACCTTCCCATAAAATTAAATTTATTTCTTTCAACTTTTCATTTTAATTTAGGCATATTAACATGCAACTACAATTCTCCTCTTGTCAGAGATTTAAATCACTTTTGATTTGGTTTTACTGTTTTCTTTCAATTTGTTTTATTTAATTTTAGCGTGTTTTCACTTAATGTTAAAATAATAATTTTTAATTTTTTATGCTAACATACCTCCCTGGTTCCCAATAATTAAAAAAATAGTAACATCTAGTTAAATTAGAAACATTACAATTGCATCTATGAGATTTATCTTATTAAATATTCATTTTACATATTTATAAATATTTTCTTGTTTATGGTTTTGACAAGCTTTTGTAGGCACTTTGATTCATACCTAGTTAAAAGATAAAAGACATTACACATGGTCTCTTCAGCATCCTACAATGCAACATTCCTATATCAACAATTAATCTAATTTCTTCAATTTTTTATTTGATTTTTGTTAATTATTATGTGATTATAAACCTCCTCTTATGTGATATTTGGATCTCCTTTATTTTGTTTTATCGTATTGCTTTCATTTATCATATTTTTACCAATGCTATATATATATACTTAATATTGAAATAATAACTTTTTGTTATTTATGCTTATTTAATTATGTAGTTATTTTTATTTCAAATAAGATATGAAAGAGATGAAACAAATGTTTGTTTACTATCTCGTTAAACTCTATACAAAAAATATTCTTGCCGCTATTTTTAAATAATTTTTCTTTTGCTAGTTTAGTTTATTTAATGAGATTTTTTAATTTATAGATGATTTGAGCATAGAAGATTTTATACTTAATCTCATTATTATCATTAAATAAAACTTTCCCATACAATTTCACTCAAAATGTTCAAATGATTCAATTTTATTTGTTAACATTATTAGGTATTTAGAAATCTTCCCTTGTGTAACTTTGCATAAGTTACATTTAGATAAAATAGATTATTTCAATTTCTCTTTTTTTTCTTAAATAAAAAATGAGTTGTTACAAAAAAATGTCTCTTATATTTATATTTATTCTTACATAAGATAAATTCCAAGCAAGAAATGATCGGAGTGAAATAAACTTCCCTGGACTTATCTTGGGGAGACCTATCAAGTAAAATATTTATTTTTTATTTGAAATATGTTTTTGAGGACTATAACACACGTTATGATATATTTTGTTCATACCAAGTTTAGTGAATGAGGTTGTTATAGTCAACTTCATTAATATCTTTCAATGTAAACTTTTAATAAAATTCATCTTATTTCTTCAAATTTTTCACTTTGATTTTGTCACACTTGCACCACTTTGACTTTCTTATTACCTTGCTTCATTTTACATCATATTTGCTTTAACCAGTTTTTTTGTTAATTTTAAAGCAATAATGTATTATTAGTTATTCATATTTAGTTATATTGTTTATAGTAATTCCAAATGTGGTCTTATCGAGAGGGAAAAAAATATTGGGTAACAAGCTGTATTTAATTAAATATTTTTCTCTATATTCTTAATTTTTTGAACTTTCTAAGATTTTTTTCATTTTTTATGAAACATTATGATTTGTACCATACTTTAGAATGAAGGATGTTATGCTTATTTTCATTGGTGATTTAAACGTAACCTTCTTATACAACTTAAATTATTTCTTCACAATATTCACTTTATTTAATGAAATTGTTATGCAGCAAAAATTCTTCTGATTTGTGATGTTGATTTTGTTATATAAAGTTACTCCAGTTTATTTTATTTATGTATTAATATTTATTTTCTTAACAATAAAAATAGAATAATATTATTTATGCTTACCTTAGTGATGCATAGTACTCGTCTATTATTACTTTATATATCAAAATATTAAATTTTAATACTTTTAAATATATTATTTTCTAAGGTTTTTGTATGCTTTATGAGGCAATATTTTTGTGCTACATTTCGCGATTGAGGATTCCACCCATGATCTCCATCTTATCTTGGAATGCAACTATCCAAAATAATTAATTTAATACCTCAAAGTTTTCCCTTTAATTTGGTTATATTATTATATGAAAAAAAATCTCCTCTAGTACAACAATTACATTGTTTATATTGGATTATATTACATTGCTCAATAAAAAATAACTTAGCTTAAATAATTATCTAGTTAATATAAAAATAATTTTTTATCTTTGTAATTATTTAATGCACTAATTCATAGTCATTCCAAAAACGTTCCAATGGGGACATAAAAAAGCATTACTATAATCATCTCGGTAACATCTATCCAATTTAATATTTGTTTCAGACATTTTAAATATGTTATTTTCAAGAGTTTTTTCATGACATTTTAAGTATTTACTTAGTTTGACCTTGATAACGTTAAACTAAATCTCCATAGTACTTTTGATTACATCTTTAAAAATTAAATTTTCTCATTTTTTCAAAATTAACATTTTTATTTGGTTAAATTACTATTAAACTCTAAAACACAACTCATGTGACATTTACATCACTATGATTTAGTTGTCTTATATTACTTCAATCTTTCTCTTATGGGCATTAATATATGTTTATTTAATATAATGAAAATAATTTAATATTATGTATTTTATTTACTTTGGTGCTTCGTAATGATTTCAAATGAGAGTTTTTCAAAATGATACAAATGATTTATAACTCATCACGTTGAGCACAATCCAACTAAATATCACTTTTATATTTTTAACTCTTTTATTTTTTAAGATTTTGACATACTTTAGTAGATATCTTTATTTGTACCTAATTTGAAGTTTAATGACATACAAATAATCTCTTTAGTGTTGGAAAGCAACTCTTGCATAATTTTTTTTTCTAATCACTACAAAATTTCTGTTTTAATTTGGTTATAATATTAGGAAGCTCTAATTCTAGTTTTGTTTAACCTTTAAATTACTTTGTTTTGCATCAATTTATCTTAATTAAGATTTTTTATACCTTTACTTAATACAAGAATAACAACTTATTATCATTTATTTTTTGTTTATTTTTCCAATTTTTACAATCAAGATGAAACAAAAGTCATTAAAATCATCTCAATTACTTAATGGTAAATATTTGTTTCCATACCTTTTTAATAATTTATTTTCTATGATTTTCACTCTTTATAGTATCTTTCATCTAATTATCTTTTTGATAATTGATGATGTTACAATCAATCTCATAAGCATCTTGGAATATAACTATCTTATAATTTATCTCATTTCTTTAATTGTTTTACTTTAAATTTGTTAATTACTATGAAATAAAATTTTTCGTCTCATGTGATCATCAGATCACTTTCATTTAGTTACTTTACATTACTTCAATTTATCCAATTTCAATATTAAAAAAGATTTTTTATACTTTAAAATTAAATGTTATTATTATTTATACTTTTTTAATTTTGAATGTCATAGTAATTACAAATAATTCATGATTGACACAAAACAAAATGTTCTTTATCCCATCTCGATGACATCAATCCAATCAAAAAATCATTTCCACATTTTAAATATTATATTTTCAAGTGTTTCGACAAGTTTGAGGTGTCATTTACATTTGTGCAGATATAATAAATGTGGATTTTATAGGACATCTCAAAATATTTTTGAGTGGATCTTCACTTCATAATTTATCTCATTTCTTAAATTTTTTCATTTCATTTCTTTTATTACTTTGAATCTTATGACCTTACCCAATTTTGATTTAGTTATATTACAAGGTAACAATTTTTACATTTCAACTTTAACAATTGTTTACCTTATATTAAAGTAATAAATCTTTGTTATTTATTCTTTTTTTAACTTGAGAAGTTGTCGTAATTCCTAAGATTGTGTATTCGAGACAAAACAAAAGTCGATGGAATTGTTTTTATGTGTTTATGCAATTAGAAATTCATTCAATATTTTAAACTATTTCATTATATTTGTGATATTTTAGTTTTTGTAAAATATTTTGATTAAGCATTTTATGCTTAATCTCCTTATTATCTTTTAATCCAACTTTCCCATATAAATTTTATCATTTCTTCATATATTTCATTTTTATTTGGCGTTATTACTATAACACTATGACTCTTTATTAGTTTATATTTCCTATCGCTTTTGTTTCGTTATATTTGAATTCTTTAATTTATCTCATTTCAACATTAATTTTTTATTTAATTAATATTAAAATAAAATTTTATTTTTATTTTTCTTTTTTAGCTTGTTAAACATAATAATTCTAAATGAGACCTAATCAAGACGAAAGAAATGTCACTCGACACATCTTAACAAGCTCTATCCAAGAAAACCATCATTTCTAAATTTTTAAATATTTTTTTAGTACTTTTTAAAATATTATGATTTGTATCTAATTTAAGGATCAAAGTTGTTACACAAGATCTTCTCAATTTATTAGAATACTACCTTCTATGTTTTATGTCATGTTTTTAAATATTTTGGTTCAATTTTCTTATATTATGATGACTCTTTTAATCTCAACTAACATAACAATTTTATAACTTTGAGTTATGTATATTACATTTCATCAACTTGCCTTATTTTGTTTTCACTAGATACTTACGTATTATTAAAATAATAATTTATTATTTTTTATACTTATTTTTTTATTATTTGCATTAATTGCAAACAAGTTCTGATTATGATGAAACCAAATTTGTTAGACCCATCTTAATGAACCCAATGAATTTATATATTGATTTGAAAATTATTTAATGTTTAAATTTTTATGATTTAATCATGCCTCACATGGTATTGCAAATTGTACCTCATTTTATGGTCAGCAATGCGACACTGAATCTCTTTAATTTCTAGGAATTCGAACTTTCAAGGACAATTTATAACATTTCTTGAAATGTTTTTATTAATTTTGTAGTAATATTATGAAACAATAAATCTTATCTCTTGTGACCATTATATTCCTTTCACTTAGTTATTTTACATTACTTAAATTTATCACATTGAAACATTAATAAATACATTCCTTAATATTTTAAAAAACATTACTATCACACAAACCGATTTTATTCTTAATTTTATGATAACTCCAAAAAAGGTGTAATTAAGCCAAAGAAAACATCATTGAACTTGCTTGACGAGCTTTACCTAATTAAATATTCATCATTAAATATTGGCTTATTTTTTTTCCATGGACTTTGCATGTTTTACCACCCAGTTTGATTCTTACCTAGTTTTATGATGAAGAATGTTGTACTTGATCTACTTAGTATTTTGTAATGTAATATTTTTTAACAAATTATCTCATATCTTCAAAGTTTTTCCTTAGATTTTGTTAAATGACTACGAAATTATACTTCTCCTTTCTTGTGATCATTATATAACTTTGGCTTGGTTACATTATTTGACAACAATATCAAATTTAAAATTTAGTATAAATTACTTATTATTCAAAAAATATTTTTTATTACTTATGCTTATTTTTTTAGTAATTAATAATATTTATCAATAACATCTGGTCTCGATGAAAGCAATCTTATTGGACTTATGTCCATGAGCATTATCAAGCTATATGTTTTTCTCTATATTTTGAAATATTTTTTTATTTAAGGTTATTGTTGACTTTACAAAATATATTAATTCATTCCTAATTTGATAATTGAGGATGTTCCCTCAATCTCCATAGTATCATTTTATAAAAATCTTTCCAAACATTAAATCATATTTCATCAAAGTTTTTTCTTTAATATGGATATATTAATCCATAATTTTAAATTTTCTCTTGTATGACCAACACATCTCCTGGATTTGATTATACTATATTTCTAAAATTTATCACATTATTGCATCAATATATATATTTACTTAACATATAAAAAAGTTTTATTATTATTTAGAATTTTTTATATTGCTAATTTATGGTAATTCCAAACATGTTTTGATAGGTTGGATACAAAGTCGTTAGACTAGACTTGATGAGCTCTACAATTTAAATATTTATTTTTAATTTTTTAAAATATATTATTTTCTTTCGTTTTTTAAGCCTTATAAGGTGTTTTGATCATACCTTATTTAACCATATAGGATGTTACTTTCTTTCTTTTTAGTATCTTAGAAAACAACTTTGTCATATAGTTTTGCTTAGGTTTTCTAATTTTTAGTTTAGTTTGTTTATAACAATTTATAGCTCTAAATCTCCACCTATGTGACCATTACAATGGTTTGCTTTTGTTTTATTAAATAACTTTAATGTATCACTTTTCAACTTTAATATATATTTACATAATATTAAAATAACAATTATTATTATTATTTTTTACTATTTAATCTGATAATTTCATTAAAGTCTAAATTACATATGATTGAGTTGAAACAAATGTCATTGGACACATCTGAAGGAGCTTTATCAAATTAAATATTCAATTTGAATTTTTTATATCTTTAATTTTCTATGGCTTTGGCATGCTTTACAATGTATTTTGATTCTCTATTTGACAATCAAATGTGCTACACAAGACCTCCTATGAATCTTGTATTTTAACTTTGAAACAAAAATTATCTCATTTCTTTAAATTTTTTTAAAATTTAGTTATATTACTATAAACCTCTTATTCTCTTATTCTATAACCTTTACATCACATTGATTTGGCCAAACCAATTTCTTTATGTTTTCTTGCTTAGATTTGGATCTTTTACTATGTCATTACAATTCACCTCTTGGATGCCCTTACATCACTTTAATTTGGGGATATGCCAATTCTTCAATCTATCTTATTTAAAATTTAATGAATCTTAAATTAAGATTAAAAATATATTTTATTATTACTTATGATTATTACAACTTATTAATATTTTAGCTTTATTTTGGTAATGTAGCATTACTATTTTACTTTTTATTATTTTTTATTACTTTACAAGACAACTTTATTTGTACCTAACTTAATGATAAAAAATATTATACTTGATGTCTTTAGTATCTTACAATGCATTCTCTTGTTTTAATTATCTGACTTCTTTAAATCTTTCCTTTATTAGGGCTATATTACACTGAAGTAATAATTATCTTCCTATGTGACCTTGATATTATTTTTATTTTTTTATATTAAATAGCATCAATTTATCACACTTGAACATTATATATTTAATGTTAAACTTATAATTTACCATAATTTATGCTTATTTACTTCAGCGATTCATAGTAAATTTTAATGAGGTTTAATCAAGACAAAATAAAACATCATTAGACTTAAGTGCATGAGCTCTACCTAATTATTATTTTTTTCATTATTTTTTAAAATATTTATGTTTTTTTTAACATACTTTATGAGGTATTTGTATTCTAATTGATTGTTTAAAAAAGTAAAGCTATATTTTTTCTCATTAGTTTATTAGAATGAACCTTTCTTATAATAACTATTCATCTTATGTGACCATTATATTGCTTTGATTTCATTAGATTGCATTATTCTAATTTACCTAATTTTTACTTATATAACATATTTAATGAATATTAAATTAGTAATTCATTATTATTTATGCTTTTTAAGTTTGTCAGTTTATAGTAATTCTAAAATAAGCCCATTTTGGGTCATTTTACTCATCAAAGAGCTTTACCTAGTAAAATATTCCTTCTTAGGCTTTTAAATATTTTATATTCAAAGCTTTTGGTAAGTCTTATAAAACATTCTAATTAATAATAGATTTTATATACAATCTCCTTAATTTCATGTATTATAATATTCTCAAACAATGCATCATATTTCTTCAAAATTGCTATATTTATTTTTTTAGATTTCAACTTTTTTTCAATAAAATTTTCACCATTTGCATGACCATTACATCGCTTTGATTTGGGTACCTTACATTGCCTCAATTTTTATAGTTTACCTTCATTATATTTTTACTTAACAACAAAATATTGAGTTTTATTATTCTTGGTTTTTTACATTGCTAATTCATGATAATTGCAAATGTGATCAAATTAAAATGAAATAAATGTGGTTGGACTCAAGATGAAAAGCTTTATCTTGTTCTATATTTTTTACTTAAAAATATTTTATTTTTTTTGCCTTTTGCAAATTTTCTGAGATATTTCAATTCATAACTTATTTGATTTTTGAGGAAGCTATACTTGATCTCGTTAACAAATTTAATGAAAAATTGCAAAAAAAATCATCTCATTTCTTTTAATTTTAACATTTCCTCCATTACATTATGAGGAAACTCTAAATCTCTTCTCATGTGACCCAACACTTTATTTAGTTATATATTTTGTAATAATTTACCTCATTTTAGCTTTAATATTTATTCACATAATATTAAAATAATAAGTATTATTATTTATGCTTATTATCTTAGTATTCTATAGAAATCATTAAAGAAGGTATTCTGGATGAAGAAAAAATTTATTTCTACATTTTTAAATATTTTATTTTCAATTACTTTGGCAATCTTCATATGAAATTTTTATTTATAACTAAAGTGGTAATTGATAATCTTATACTTGATCCCTTATTATCTATGATTGCAACTTTCTTGTGCAATTTATCCCACTTCTTCAAATCTTTTACATTTTGGTTATTTACTACATCTCATTAAATCTTCTCTCTTGTGATCTTCACATTGCCTTGATTTCATTTGAGTACATTTCTTTAAATTATCTAAATCTAAATTTAATATGTATTTATTTGATATTGAAGAAATAAATTTTTATTATTCATGCCTATTTAATTTGTTAATTCATGGAAATTAAAAATAAAGTATGATTGTGTTGAAATAAAAGTCAAAGTGATCTAAAAGAGCTATATTTAGTAAAATATTCAATTTGAAAATTTTATGCATTTTATTTTCTATGGCTTGGCAAGCTTTACATGGCTTTTTGATTCTTACTTGATTTGGGCAATAAAGCATGCTACCATCGATCTTCATAGTATCATGGATTTAAACTTTATAGTAACATTGTCTTATTTCATCAATTATTTTGCTTTGAGTTTTTATTACTATGAAATGCTAATTATCCCAAAACATGGCCTTTACAATATATTTATTGTTTTATCATATATTGCTTCAATTTATCTCATTTTATGTTATTATATATTTATTCAATATCAAAATAATATTTTATTATTATTTGTTTTTCTATATTTCTTGATAACTCCAAAAGAAGTTAGATCAAGGAAACATAGGCTTGGTTTTACTTGAATTGATGACATTATCTCTTAAATATTAGTTTTAAATTTTTTTTAAAATATCTTTAATTTCTAAGGCTTTTGCACTTTTTATGAAATAATTTGATTTGTATAATATTTGATAATTGATTTTCTTACACTTATTTGACTTAGCACCTTAATTTAGCTTTCCTACAAAATTAAGTTATTTCTCTTAATTATACCTCTTATTTGTCTATTTTTCCAGGTAACTCTAAATCACTTCTTTAGTGACTTATATATCATTTTTATTTAGTTATGTTAGATTACTTCAATTTGCCACATTTTATCATTAATATATATTCACTTAATAATAAAATAACAAATCATTATTCTTTATGCAATTTAAATTTAACAATTTGTAGTATTCTAAACCAAGCATAATTTGAATGAAACAAAAAGCTATAGGACTTGTCTCATTGGGCATAATCTATTAAAATATTGAAATTTATAATTTTAAGTGCCTTATTTTCTACTACTTTGTAATGCTTCTAGAGTAATTTTAATTGGTACCATAATTGATGGACAAGAATGTTATACTAGTTCTCATTATAGTTTAGTAATTTTCAAGTATAATTTAACTCATTTTTCAATATCATTTCTTTGATTTAGTTATATTACTACATAACTCAAAATCTCCTTTGAGTTGATGTAGCACCTTGATTTTGTTTACTACAGTTGTCCCAATTCAAATTTACTTAACATTAAAGTTATAATAATTGATTATTCATGCCTATTTATATTTGTAAGTTTTGAAAATTTACGACGTGATCTGATTTAGATGAAAAAAATATCGTTGGACTTGTCTTGATGATCTTTCTAAAATTAAATATTCAACTTTAAATTTTTATCATTTTTTTATTTTTTGTAATATGCAATGTTATGCTAGCCATTTTGATTCTTACATTTTTCATAATTAACAATGCTTCACTCAAATTTCTGATTAATTTTCAAGTCGATTATCTAGAAAACTTTGCTGCATTTCATCAAAACATTTTCTTAGATTTTCTTATTTTTTAGGAAACTATAATTCTTTTATCATTTTTTCGTTATATCATTTTTATTTTGTTATATTACATTAATTCAACTTATTTCACTTCAACTCCAATAAATAATTTCTTCAATTTAAAATTATAATTTTATTTTATAAAATTATTTTTAAATTTGTAATTCATAATAATTTAAAAAGTTGCACAATAAATTTTAAACTGATTAATTTGATTCCAGTCAATGAGCTCACTATAAATAAATATCCAATTCTATGTTTTCAAATATTTTTAATATGATTTAAGATTACTTCATTATGCATTTTGATTTGTGCAAATTTCAGCTGAAAAGGGTGCTACAATGTCTTTTTTGTGCCTTGGAATGGAATTTTCTTATATAATTTATCTCATTTCATCAAATATTTTCTTTTGAATTGGATATATTGCTGTGTAAATCTAAATATCCTCACAAGTGATGTTTATATAATTTTCATTTAGTTTTAACACATTGCTTCAATTGATTTCATTGATCTTCAACATATGTTTAGTTACTATTAAATTGATAATTTTTTTTCTAATTTATTTTGGTAATTTCTAGTAATTAAAAATATGTTGAAGTTAAATTAAAAATATATTTACTTAATATTTAAATAATTACTTTTTATTTTCTCATCTTTAATATGATCTAGATGAAATAAATGACGATCAACTTGACTCAAGGTGGTTTATCCAATTAAATATCCACTTCTGCATTTTTAAATATTTTATTTTCTATGATTTTTGCATGTTATTCATGAAATCTATATTCTTACAAAATTTTTGTGTTAGGGGTGCTATACTTAATCTTCTTATTGCCTAACACTATAATTTTATAGAATAATTTATTTAAATCTATAGATTACTTTTGTTTGATTTTAATATATATTACATAAATGTGATTCTCTATTTGTGTGGCCCATATTTTTCATTTATTTGAATATATTACATTGCTTAAATTTATCTCCCTTTTACTTTAATATATATTCACTTAGTATTGATGTAATAATTTTTTATTATTTATCTTATTTCACAACATAATTCCTAGTGATTTGAAATTAGCTCACATGAAGATGAAAAAAACATCATTGCATTGATCATGTTTAGCTTTATCTAAATAAAAATTTATTTGTACATTTTTAAACATTTAATTTTTTAAATTTTTTTTTCATGTTTTATGAGATATTTCATTTTGTACGTAATATGATAAGTTAGAATGTTCCACTTGGCAATCCCATTGTTACCCTATAATTTTTCTCATTTTGCAAAATATTTTACGTTGATTTGGTTATATTATAATGATGCTCTAAAACTATTCTAATGTGTCCACTACATTATTTTAATTTTTTTATATTTAATAACTTTACTTTATCTTTGTTTAGTTTTATTATATAATTATTTAATGTTAAAATAATAATTGACCATTATTTAGCCATTAATTTAGAAATTGATCTTATCTCCATTTAATAGATGATTGAGAAGAAGCAAACATTATTGGACACGACTCAATAAGCTATATCTAATTTAATATTAATTTTTTATATTTTAAGATATTTTTCATTTTTTTTTTCACATTCTTTATGATATATTTTAATTAGTACCTGATGTGAGAAGTGCTAAAGCTATTTTTATTCTCATTAGTTTCTTGGAATGTCCATTTCTCATAATATTTATGTCACTTATATAAATGTTTCTGTTATACCCGATAAAATATTATACGTTTAATCTTCAATAATTCAATTGTGGCTTCGATGATTTCAGATCGACAGTAGGATGAGCTAGGAGCTCAATTGGAGGCTATTGGAATTTCTGAAATTTTCTGGGGATTTTTCGGAGCACCGAGGAAATTTTTAAGTAATTTTCCCTGTTTAATTGGATTTATTGGATTTTTTGGAAATTCGAAAATCTATTTAAATCGGTTTATTAGATTTTTAAACCGGAATATGGTTTTTACTGCGCGTGAACCGGACCGGAGCGGTTCAGCGAAGGCGGGGGGCGGTTCGCCGAGTGCGTTTGCGCGTGCGGTTGGATAAACCACGGATAAGCGGATCGGACGGACGAGATCAACGGTGGAGATTAACCGGCTGATCGGGTTTAAGCGGCGTTATTAGAAGGTCAACCGGCGCTT
This sequence comes from Vanilla planifolia, assembly GCA_023846275.1. Lineage (NCBI taxonomy): Eukaryota > Viridiplantae > Streptophyta > Magnoliopsida > Asparagales > Orchidaceae > Vanilla > Vanilla planifolia. Next base: position 9,738,811 of record CM043872.1, on the reverse strand, counting down.
AATGGGTTCCTAACGGGTTATTACCGGTTTAAGCTGGGTATTTAACCCGATTTATTCGGCTGTTAGGGTTTTCGAGCGGTGGCCGGAGACGGGGTGTTCGCGGCGAACGACGATACTTTCTGGCAGCCTTTCAAGGGGCTTTTTGTACCTGGAGGTTCGCGGGACTAAGGAGGATCGATTGGTACCGGTTTCGTTCGGCGAGGAGCAGCGGTTGGTCGCGTGCGAGCTTCACTGTCGCCGGAGAAGAAAGGTAGGAAATTCAGATTTTAAATTAGTTATTTAGCAAATTAAAATATGGATTATTTTGCAAATAGCTACCGGAGCATGCGAATTGTGGTTTTTGGAATTGATTAATGCAAATTATTGATTTTAGCATTTTAGGGTTTTTCTTCGGAAAATTGTAATCGCCGAATTTGGAAATTTTACCGAGCATGTGTTGATTCGATTATGTGCTTTAGTCATGTTAAGATAGTATCAAATGCTGAAATTTGTTTAATTTCATAGATTGTTAAAATTGGGGATCGGATGAAACTTGGCAGAAATTTTGATTGAACCATAGAAATTAGTGACAATTATTGAAACATTAGGATAGTATGAACATCGAATTTTGTTTCTCTTTGATCTCGGTCGTCGGAAATCAACGGGGGAAACGGAATTTTCCCGGAGGAATCGTCGGCTAGGGTTTCGCGGGCGCCGGGCGGAGGAAGGAGATGGATTAGATTAATTTCGGATTAGTTAATTAAGTAATTGTAATTATTCAATATTTATTAATAATTTAAATGTTAAACGTTGGCTGAAAATTTGATTTAATTATTCAGCCTGTGGGTTCTCGGTTCAGCGCGAAGGCCCGAACCGGCAGCAAAAACCCGGTTCAGTGGGATTCGGAGCGGACGAACGGCGCGAAAGCCGAACTGGCAGCGAAAACCCGGTTCAGCGGGATTCGGCGAGGACGAACGCGCGGAGGAAATTTAATTTGGAAATAATCCGAATTTTCAGAAAAAGGATATTTGTGAAAATTTAAATTTTATTAATTTTCGGAAAAAGGATATATGTGGAATTTAATTTAATTCGGAAATTTATTCCGAATTTCGGAAAATTGAGAAAGGGCAGAATTTGATTTTTTTGGAATTTGAAAAAAATGCAGTAATTAGAATTTCGGGATTTTAAATTCTGAAAAAAATTCAGAAAAAGAAAAATTGGGATTTGAGCGATCTCGAAAATTCTGGAGATCCGTATATAGAGAAAAATTTCCTGAAGTAGGGAAAAATGTTATCAGTGATGACAGTACAGTTGAAACAGTCAGACAGAGGTATGGTACATGGATGCCACCAAAACAGTCAGTAACTGGTACAGTTGTGTCGCTTGGACGGCAATGGCGTGGATTGAGTCAGTTTACTCAATGTTGGCATATTTCACGGATTGGCATATTGGACCGGACTACTATAGACCCTATATGATGTTTTAGGGTAGTTGTGGTAGGTAACTGTGCCGTACAGACTTAGCTTCCACAGTATACATGTGGACTGGTATGCGCCTTGTTGTATCTGGACACATGTTGCCGAATCTTGGAGTTATAGCTTGGCAATGACTGTAGGGGCGTGGCTTCTATGGAAATTGTTGGGATAGGATTTGTTGGGACAGTGGCTGAGTCGATCTCTTCTGGTCCATGAGTGTAGGCCTGCGCGCCTGAGAGTGGCAGTGGCAGGGGTGACTCGCCGTGGCTAGCCAAGTGTGTAGGCCTGCGTGCCTGAGGGTGGTAGGGGTGTCTTACGTTGGCTAGAGATCTATGTGACTGGTTCTGTCTATAGTCTCCAGAAGATTGATTGACGAGAGACTCTCCGGTGTCGGGTGCTAGGCGTTGTGATGCGTGCGCAGAGATGGGCATGTCCAGCTGGCATGCTTTGCCTAGGCACCATGCGTGCACAGAGATGGGCGTGTCCCGCTGGCATGCTACCTGGAACCCCAGAGGAGAGCTACTCTGGTGTGACTAGGGGTGACTGTGGTTGGTCGGAGTCTGGAACTGAGAGTGTCTTTCCACCATACATTATTATGCTGTATTCCTATACTCTTGCTATTATCCTTCTCTTGCATGTGAGTTTTACTAGCTGTCTTTCCTACTGGGCGTAGCTCATTCCTTTATTATCTATATTTTTTCAGCGGCTCGGCAGACTTGATGCCACCCAGATTAGGTGGGATCGTGGTCAGCAGGCTAGTGGAGGATATCTGATCTGTGATTTCTGAGACATTTTGGTTAGTGTGATTGATGCTATTGGATGTATTCAATGAGACTATTATTCTTATGTCAGGTATTGTGTGAGGATGAATCTGACTTATGTATCTTGTTGGATGATGTTGCACTTGTTGGACTTGGATCTTATTCTTGTGATGTAGTTTCCATTCACTGTCTTACTTATTATTTTGGTGCTATGGTGTGTGGAGTGCCATATTTATATATTTATTCTGTGGATGTTATATATCTTTTTTTGATGGTGAGGTCATTACATGACTATGGAACTTACCATGGGGGTTCAGACTTCTATTAGATCGGTTCTCCTATCGGTATGGGATAGGAGTATTGGGTCTAGTAGGAGTAACATTGCGCGAGTCCATCTGTTAAGTCAGGAGTCATGAATCCTGAGTTGACGGTGTACCCGGGAGATGGGATCCACATTGTTAAGGAAAGTAGGTGTGTAATGATGTGTTATATCCTATGTTTTTCGTAGGCTACTCAGGTTGGTATGGGACGATCTGAGCTGTCTAATTGTAAAAAAAAAAAAAAAAAAATGTATGCCAAAAATCAGCCTAGGAAAAAATGGGGTGTAACAGTTTCACTTTGGCGTTTTTGTATTGCAATATAACACAAAATCTCATCTCTTTTTACCTTTACATTTTGTCACTTGCTTGTATTACATTAGTTTAATTTATCTTATTCAAATTTGTTATAAATTGACTTAATACTAAAAGAATAATTTATTATTTTTTTTCTTATTTACATTGGCGATTTGTAGTAATTGTAAATAAGCAACCATCAAGTATCAAATAAAATATTCCTTTCAAGCTTTCCAAATATTTTTTTTTCTATAATTTTGGTTGGCCCCAATAGAAATTTTGATTCATGCTAGATTTGATGAACGAAGATATTATTCTCAAACTTCATAATATAATTGAATGTAACTTTCCTATGCAATTTATCCCTTTTCTTTCAATTTTTTGTATAGATTTTCTTTAATTTCTCTTATTTTTAGATGTAATATATGTTTTCTTGATATAAAAATAATATTTAATATTATTTATGCATATTTTTTTTAATAATTGGTAGTAATGGAAATAATGTCTTATGGCATCAAAATAAATGTCATTAGAGTTTCATCAATGATCTTTATAAAATTAAATAATTATTTCTATTTTTATAAAATTTAAATTTTCATGGCTTTGTCATATATTGTGAGCCATTTTGATTCATACATGATTTGATTATTAAGGATGCCACACTATATCTTTTAAGTATCTTGAAGTGTAACATTTTCATATTATTTATCATATATCTACAAAATTTTCATTTTAATTCAATTATATTACTATGTAACTCTAAAAGTCTTACCATGGCAACTTTAAATTTCTTTGATGTAGTTATATTGAATTATGATTATTTATCAAATTTCAACTTTAACATATATATGCATAAAATAGAAACAACAATTTTTTATCTTTTGTGCTTATTTACTTTTGTATCATATAGTAATTCCGAGTAGTACCCAGTAAAAGTAAAATAAACATCACTAAACTAGACTAAAAAAGCATTATCTAAATAAATATTCTTTTTTATATTTTTACTTATTTTCTTTCCCTATTCCTTTGACATATTTTACAAAACATCTCAATTCATACATGATTTAACATTTAAGATTGTTACAATCAATCTCATGGTTTTAATGCAACCTTTTGAGATAATTGATCTCATTTTTTCTAATCTTCACTCCAATTCTATTGTATTACTATTTAACAATTAATGTCATATCAAGTGATCTGTATGTTGCTTTGATTTGGTTACATTAGATTACTTCAATTTATGTTTTTTTAGTTGTAGTATATACTCACTTAATAATAGAATAATGAACTATTATTATTTATGTTCATTTTCTTTTCAAATTTAGAGCAATTACAAACAAAATGTGATTAGGGCGAAACAAATGTCAACTAACACATCTAATAGATAGCAACTTTCTGATAAAATTAATCTCAATTTTTCTAATTTTTTATTTTAAATTGGTTATATTACAATGTAGCTCTAAAACTCCTCTAATGTGACATTACATTGCCATCATTTATCTTGTTTCAACTTTGACATATATTTAGCAAATATTAAAATTAAAATTTTTATTATTTAATAGTATTTGCCTTGGTACCTCATTCAAGTTTCAAATGAGGCCAGATTGAGACGAAACAAGCACTATTAGAGTTGTGTTGATGAGCTTTATCAAATTAAATATTTAATTTTGAATTTTTTTTACATATTTAATTTTCTAAGACAATGGCATGATATGCAAGCTATTTTTGTTCATACCTATTTTAAAGTTCAAGGACTCTACAATCAACATTCTTAGCATCATGGAATTAAAATTTCCAACAAAGTTTATCTCATTTCCTCAAACAATTTGTGCTCATTTTGTTATATTATCATGAAACACTAATTCTTTTATCAATTAATCTTGCATCACTTTGATTTGGTTATATTACATTGCTTAAATATTTCTCATTTTAGCTTTAATAAATGTTCACCATAATAATAAAATGATGAATTATTATTATATTTTATTATTTAACATAGTAATGCAGAGTAATTCCAAAAAAAGTATCATCCAATTGAAAACAATTTCTTTCCACTAGACGCCACGAGTGCTATAAAATTAAATATTAATTTTAATATTTTTTGATATTTTTTTTTTAATGAATTTGATGCATTTTTGTAGACATCTCAGTAGGTACAATATTTTACCACAAAGGATCCTACATTCAAATTCTTTATTATGTTGTACTATAACTTTTTGTTATAATTTATCTAATTTTTTAAAATAGTTGGTTTAACTTGAATATATTTTTAAGCAACTCCAAATCTTCTCTTTTATGAGAATTATAAAACTTTGATATGGTCATATTACATTACTTAAATTTATATCATTATAGCTTTAATATACATTCACTTAACATTAAATTAAAATGAATTATTATTTATGCCTTTTTAATTTTATAAATTTCAATAATTTAAATGAGGTTGGATAATGATGAAATAAACATCATTTGACTCACCAGAACAATAGGATCAACACATTTAAATATTTATTTTTATATTTTTAAATATCTTATTTTCTATTTCTTTGGCATACTTCATAAGACGTTTTGGTTATTCCATGATTTAATGATCTAGGATATTACCCTAAATCTCATTTTTATCTCCCAACAAAATTTTCCTATACAATTTTTCTAATTTCATTAAAGTTTCTTCTTGGCTTGTTTATATTATTATGTAATTTTCAGTTTTCTCTCATGTGGCTTTTTTATCACCTTCATCTGGTAATACTATATTACTTCAATCTAAGTAGATAAAACAAATGCCATTTGACTCATTTGAACTTGCTCAGTCTAATAAAAAAATGTTTTTATTTTTTTAAATATTTTAGTTTCTTATGTTTTTGTATGTTTTATGAGATATTTAAATTTATTCCAAATTAGATGTTCAAAAATATTACTCCCAATCTTCTTAGTGACATAGAATAATTTTTTTATAATTTATCACATTTCTTAACATATTATTCTTTAATTTTTTTAAATTGTTTTTAAACTCTAATTGTACTCTATAGACCTTCACATTATTTTGATTTAACTGTTTAAATTACTTTAATTTATCAATCAAAAACTTTATTATACATTTATTTAATATTAAATAATAATTTAATTTAATTTTCTATATTTTTTAATTTTTAGAAATTCACAATAATTCCTAATGGGATTTGATTTAGAAGAAAGCTTATGTCATCAGAGTCATCTCAACCTTCACTATCCAATTTCATATTTATTTTTATATATTTAAAAATTTTCATTATTTTGACGAAAATTATAAGGCATTTTAATTTGTACTCATTTTAAGAATAATCGATAAAATATACTAAATCGCTAGTTTCTTAGAATGGAAATTTCCCATAAAATTTATCTTTATTCTATAACTGTTTCCTTTTGTTTTACTTGTAATATACTATGTTACTACAAATGTCATCTTATCTGACATTTACATTTTTTTCTTTTGTTACATTACATTACATTAATAGATCTCATTTTTATTTTTATTGCACATTTTTCGTTTTTTTTAAATAATATTTTATTATTATTTATTCTTATTTAATTTAATATTTTATAGCAATTCAAAAAATTGTTTGATCAACATGAAATAAATGCTATTAGACTAGTCCTAATGAGCTTCATCCAAAAAGAATTCATTTTAATATTTTGATACATTTTATTTTTCTTTTGATTTTTGTAAACTTTAAAAAAATTATTAATTTGTAAAAGATTACATAATACAAGATTTAATGCTCAAATAAGTATCTTCGAATGCAACTATTCAATACAATTTATCTTATTTTTTTCAAATGCTTCTCTTAGTTTTTTTTCATTACTGTATAACTATAAATCTTGACTCTTATGACTATTGCATCACTTTTATTTAATGATATCTCATTGCTTCAATTTATCAAAGTTTAACTTTGATATTTATTTTCTTCACATAAAAATAATAATTAGTTATTGTTATTTTATATTTACTTTGATAATATGTAGTAATTCTAAATGAGGTGATTTTCAGACAAAACAAATATCATTGGATTCGTCATGATGAGCTTTATCCAGCTAAATATTCATTTCTATATTTTACATATTATATTATCTTTTTTTTTGTTTTCATTATAAGACTTCATTGATTTTGACTTGTTTTGACAATGAAAGATGTCACAATTAATCTTCTTATTATCTTGGAATTAAGCATTCTAGAGCAATTTTCTTTTTTTTTCAAAAGATTTATTTTAATTTTGTTATATTACTTTTTAACTATCAATCTTGTCATATGAGATATTTACATCACTTTTATTTTGTTATGCTACATTACATCAATTTATCTCATTTTAACATTAGTATAAACTTAATTAATTATGAAAATAATATATTATTATTATTATTTTCACTTATGTGCTTTGGTAATTCTCAATAAATCAAAATGAGGATTGATCAAGACAAAATAAACATCCTAAGAGTTTTGATGACTTGTTCCATTAAATTAAATATATATTTTCTACTTATTTTATTTTTTTATGATTTTTCTTATTTTAAGAGATATTTAAGCACATGCCTAATTTTGTGATGGATGATGCTACACTTGATCTCATTAGATATATTTTTTAATACAATTATTTTTTTCATCTTTTTATTTATTAAATTTAGTAATTTAAAGTAGTTCCACTTTAGCTTTGTTCGAGATGAAACAAGTGCCATTTGTCTCAATCGACTAGGTCTAACAAATTAAATAACATTTTTTTTATAAATTTATAATTTTCTTATATTTTTGGAATTGTTTATGAAACATTTCAATATGTTTCTAATTTAATGATCTTGGATGTTACAGTTAATCTCTATGAAAGTTTCTCATATTAATTATCTTATTTCTTTACATCTTGCTCTTTGATTTTGATGTATTACTACGAAACTATAATTCCTCTCATTGTTACTATTATGTCACATTCATTTTCTTAAATTATATTAGATAAATTAATCTTATTTTGTCCTTAATTTAAGTAAACTTAATATTAAATTGAAAATTATTATTTTTATTGTCTATTAAATATGATAGTTCACAATAATTTTGAATGTGCTCAAATAGAGGGAAAATAATTTAACTCATTTACTTCAAAAGTTTTTTTTAATTTGGTTATATTACTATTTAGTTCTAAATTTCTTCTTTTGTTACACTTGCATTAGATTTATTTGGATATATTATATGCTTCAATTTATATTATTTTAACTTTAATATGTATTTGCTTAGTTTTAAAATAAAATTACATCATTATTCCCAATCAAGATTTGATTGATACAAAACAAATCTTATTGGATTCATCTCGATGAGTACTATTTAATTACATATATGTTATTTGGACACTTTATAAGGTATTTTGAATGAAATTTTAGTTGATGATAGAGAATACTACATTAGATCTTGTTAATATATTATAACACAACTTTCTCAAAATGCTTAACTCATTTCTTAAACATATTTCCTTATATTTGTTTTTACTACTATGAAATAAAAAATCTCATCTAAAATCACCTTTACATTGCCTTTGTTGTGTTATTTACCTTCCTTCAATTTGTCTCAACCCAACTTTAATATATATTTGAAACATTTTAAAAAAACTATATTATTATCATGCATCTTTAGATTTTTAATATTTAGTAAATTTTCAAATGTTTTCTAATCAAGATAAAGAAAAATTTATTGGACTAATCCTAAGGAACATATTCTAATTAATTTTTTTAGTAATTTTAAGTTTTTTATTTTTCTCTTTCTGGCACACTTTACAAGTTATTTCTAATCATATGTAATTTTGTGATCAATGATGTTATGCTCGATCTCTTCACCCTCATAGAATGCAACATTCAAATACTTTTTTATCTCATTTTTATAGAACTTTTTATTTTATTTGGTTGTATTATTATGAAATTGTTATTGTCCTCACATGTAATCTTTACATTTTTTTGATTCTATTTACTTTGATTTAATTTATCTAATTTCACCTTCAAAGTGTACATACAAAATATTAAAATAATAGCCATAAATTATTTATTTTTTTTAGGTTAGTAAATCATTATAATTTGTTTAAAAGTTTTATGGAGCAGAAAATGAGGTTGATTAAAATGCCATGATGAGCAATATAGAATTAAATGTTTGTTTTATCTTTTGAACTATTTTATTTATTTATTTATTTGCGAATTTTATGAGTTATTTTGAAACATGTCTAAATTGACCATCAAGGATGTTATGCTTAATTTCTTCACAAGCTTGGAATGCAACTGTCTAGCACAATTTATCATATTTCCTTAAAATATTTGTCTTGATTTTGTTATATTACAATGAAACTCTTGTTCTCCTCTTGTATTAACATTAAATTCCTTTGATTTTTCTTTTATTGCAATGATTTAGTTTGCCTTACTTGAACATTAAAATGTATGTATTAAATAATGAAATTTTAGTTTATCATTTTTTATGTATTTTTAATTTAGTAATTTATAGGATGTTTTAAGAAGTTTTGATTGAGAAGAAAGCGATGACATGTCACTAACTTAACTAGCTCTACATAAAAATTTTTATTTTTTAATTATAATTATTTTTTTTAATATGATTTAGTTTAACTTTACTAGTCATTTCAATTTGTACAAAGTTTTTGATTAACAATGTTACAATCAATCTTATCCATATGTTAAAAAAATTCTTATATAAATAAAATCTTTTCTTAAAACATTATGTTGTTATTTTGTTATACTACTATGATACTCTAAATATATTTTTATGTGACATTTCTATCTTGTTAGTTTTGTTGCATTACTTATCTTCAATTGATCTTATTTTAGTATTAATATATATTTTCTTATTTTTATAATAATTGTTCTTATTTAGGCTTATTTAATTTTAAAATTTGTAGTAATTTAAAATGATGTCCGATTAGGATGAATAAATGTCGTCGGTCTGCTCTTGCCAACCTCAACATAATTTAATATTCATTTTTTATTTTAAAAATTTTTTTTAGGAGTTTTGTATTCTTTCCAAGAAATCTGAATCATTTTTCGCAATCAATGTTGCTACATTCGATCTCTTTAGTTCCGTAGAAATAAAGATTCTTTTACAATTGGTTTCATTTTTAACAGTTTTTTACTTTGATTAAGTTCCATTACTATATAACTCAAAATCCTTTCTCTGATGTCCTCTACATCACTTTGATTTTTTTATATTATATTTCTTTAATTTATCAAATTTTAGCTACAATATATATTTTCTTCTTGTTAAAACAACAGTTAATTAATATTTATGGTTACTTTTGTAATTATTAATATTTTCACATGAGTTCTAATTGAGGTAAAACAATTATCGATGGACTTGTCTCAATAAGATCTATCAAATGAAATGTGGATTTTTAATATTTTCAAATATTTTTCTTTATATTTTTTTGGAACACTTCACATTTGTTGTCTCACAAAAGATTTCATTGTGATGGATGTCGATCAAATTCCCACTTTATTTTTGAATGCAATTTTCACATTAATTAATTTGATTTTATAAAAAATTTTGCTTTGTTTTTTTAATTTAGCTTTGAAGCTCAAGTTCTCTTCACGTGTGACCTTTATATTATTTTTATTTTGTTTTACTACAATAATTGATTTTAACATATTCCAACTTTAATACATATCTACTTAATACATAAATAAAACTTTACTATTATTTTTGAATTTAGCATTAGTTGGTTGTAGAAATTAAAACTATTGTCCAATGGAGACAAAAAAATAATGTCATTGGACTCACGTCAACATGCTATATCAAATAGAATAATTAGTTTTATGTTTTTCTATATTTAATTTTCTATTACTTTTCATTATTAACGAGTCATCTTGATCTGTACCTAGATTCATGATAGAGAATGTTACACTCAGTCCCCTTAATATCTTTAAAAAAATTCGCATATAGTCAATTGTTTTTCTTATACTTGGTTATATTAATATGTAACTCTAGATCTCCTCTAATGTGATGTCCATATTTTATAGTTTTTTTTATATTATTATGTCTAAATTCATCTTATGTTTGCTTTAACATATATTTTCTTATTAGTAAAATTATAAATTATTTTTCTATGCTTCTTTACTTAGGTAATTCATAGAAATTGCAACTGATGTTTGATAAAGGGAAAATAAATGTCATTGACCTTGTAACAACAAATTATACAAAATTTATTATTCACTTTTTTATTTCAAAAATCTTTATTTCCTAGGCATTTCCATGCTTTATGAGAAATTTTGTTAAATACGTTATAAAATTTTGATGTTCTTACACTTAATCTCAATAGAGTTTTTGAATGAAACTTTTACATGTAATTAATCAAGTATTTTTAAAATTTTCATTTTAATTGAGTTCTACTGTTATCTAGCTCTATATAGTTTCTCATGTGACCTTTTCATTTCTTTAATTTTCTCATATTATAGTTCTTAATTGAGAAATTTTTAGTAATTCCAAACAAACATTGATCGAGACAAAAAAAGGCTTAATCAGACTAACATTGATGAGCTCTTTTGAATATTTCATTATGGAATTTTTAACATTTGATTTTCAAAATTTTGGCATGGTTTATAAGACTTTTTTATTCGTACATGATTTGATGAGTAAGGATATTGCATTTGATCACCTTAGTTTATTTGAATGTAATTTTCTAGTAACATTTGTATCTGATTTACCTCATTTATTAAAATTTTTCCCTTTCATTTGGATAGATTACTATGAAACATTAATTCTTCTCATGAGTAACCTTTACATCAATTTTAATTGAGTTTACTACATTGCCTCAAATTATGTCATTTAGGATTTGATTTATATATTCTTAATGTCAAAATAATATATTTTTATTTTTTTAATTATTTAGTTTTGTGATTCATAGAAATTATAATACATATCTAATAAAGGTGAAACAAATATTATTCGACTTTTCTTGAGAGTTTTATCCAACAAAATATTATGTTTTTATTTTTAATTATTCTAATTTTTAGGTTTTGGCACAATCTACAAAACACTTCTATATTTCACTAACTTGATGAATGATGATGTTATACTCTATCTACCTAGGATGTTAGAATCCAACTTTCCCATAAATATTGTCACATTTTTTCATCTTTTTGGCTTTGCTTTTATTATATTACTTTGAAACACTAACACTCCTTGATTTTGATCTTTACAATGCTTTCATTCAATTATATTGTGTTACTAAAGCATATCTAATTTTAGTTTTAATATACATATTTACTTATTTTCAACTTGAGATATTTAATTTATTATTTTACAAAGTTTTCAAACGAGGTCTATATAAGATGAAACAAACATTGTTATACAAATATCTATAAGATCTATCAATCTAAATATTTATTTTATTTGTAAAAATATTTATTTTCTATGTTTTTTGTCTATTTAGTGTGAGATTTTGATTCATATGTGACTGATGATTGAGGACTTTATACTCGATCTCATAAGTATCATGTATTGAAACTTTCTAGTGTAATTTATCCTAATTCTAAAAATCTTTTTATTTTAATTTTGTTATATTACCATGTAAGTCAAAAGATACTCTAAAGTGACCATTACATGATTATAAGTTGGCAAAATTGAATTTCTTTATTTTATCTACTTTACCTATAATATATATCCTCAATATTGAAATAATAATTTATTATTATCTGTTTTTTTATTTGGTAATTATTCATAAATCTATGTGACGCATGATCGAGTCTCAATTAGCTTTTTTGGACGTGCGTCGAGTAGCCCTTTATATAAAAATATTCAACTTTGATTGTTTAATTACTTTTTTAGGATTTTTGTATAACTTATGGGTCATTTCAATTCATAATGATTTAAAAATTTATTATTATGCACTCTATTTTCCATATATCTTTGAATAAAACCTTCAAATATAACTTATCCTATTTCCTTAAATGTTTAACATTAATATGGTTATATTCTTATGTAACTTTAATTCATTTATGGTTTGACCTTTACTTTGATTTCTTTTGGTTGTATTATGTCACTATAATGTATCTTAATTAAGATTTAATATATGTCTACTTATCATTAAAACAATACTTTATCATTATTTATGTTTATTTAATTAGCTAATTTATATTAAAACAAAATACTATCAATTGGAGATGAATAAAATTTTATTGAACTTTTCTTGTGAAGCTATAACCAATTAAACATTTTTTTTATATTTTAAGATATTTTATTTCAAAGGGTTTTTGCATATTCTACCAAACGTTTTGCTTAATTTTACTCTTGATGATAGAGTATGTCACTGTTGATCACCGTAATATCTTAGAATACAACATTCTTCTAAACATTATCTCATTTTTTTTTGTTTTTCTTTATGATTAGTTTATATTGCTATGAAACACTAATATGGCACTCCTATCACCTTTATATTGCTTTGAGTTTGTTATATTACAATGTGCCAATTTATCACATTTTATCTTTAATATATATATATATTTAAATAATATTAAAATAATAATTCAATATTTTTTTTGCTTATGAATATTGATAATTGGTAATATTCTAAAAGAAGCCTAATATAGACAAAATTCTTTGGGCTTATGTTAATAAGTTCTATTAAACTAAATCCATGTACAATTTTTTAATTTGCATTTGATTTGATTATAGAGGATATTAAACAAGATCTACTTTATATTATAGAAACAAACTTTCTCGCACAGTTATCTACTTTCTTAAAAATTGTCCCTTAGATTTGATTGTATTAATATATAAATAAATCTCCACTGACTTGACATTTAAATCATTTAAAACATCTTACATTACACGACTTAAATTTACCATATTTAATAATTAATAGTTATTAAAATAATAAGACTTTATTGTTTATTCTTATTTAGTTTAAGAATTAATTCTAATTCCAAACAATATTTGATGGAGACAAATCCAACACTATTAAACTATCCTTGATTAACTATGTCCAATTTCACATTCATTTTTATATTTTTGAATAATTTAGTTTAAGTTATTTTAGGATATTTTATGTTTAGTTTTGATTAATGACTAAACTGATAGTTGTGTCTATACACTTTAAACCTCGATGTATCTTAGAATCCAACTTTCAAAAACAATTGACATCATTCCTTTAATTTTTTCACTTGATTTTGTTATATCACAATGGGTCTCTAAATCTTCTCTCTTACCACTATTACATCAATTTATTTTAGTAAATTTACATTACTTTAATTAGTCCTATTTCAACTTTAACATATATTTATATAAAATTAATAAAATATTTTATTGTTATTTATGCAAATTTCATTTGTAATTCATAGTAAATCCGAGCAAGATATAACTTAGAAGAAACAGATGTTCTTCAACTAATCTCGTTAGCGCTATCCAACTAAATATTCAAATGAAGATTTCTTAAAATTTTTATTTTTTATGAACTAATTACATTTTATAGCCATGTCTATCCAAACATGATATGATGGTTGAGTACATAGACTTGTCTTTTTAATATCTTTGAATGCAAATTTCTTATATAGTTATCTCATCTCTTCGAACTTTTTATTTTAATTTGGTTATTTTAATATATAACTATAAATTATCTCAATGTGATAATTACATAGCTTTTATTTGGTTATATTATATTTATTAAATTTTACTCATTTTATGTTTAATATAAATTTCATAAATATTAAAATATGAATTTATTATTTATATTTATTTTCTTTAGTAATTTGTAATAATTCCGAATGTAGTAAGATCTAAATAAAATAAATGTTATTTGTCTTCTTAGGAGAAATTCTATCCTATTAAGTAATCTTTTTTATATTTCAAAATTTTTATGTAATTAAATTTTGGCATCTTTACATAACATTTTGATTTGTACTTGATTTTTTAATTGAAGAAATTACACTGAAACACCTTGTGGACTTGAAATTCAATTTTTCCACACAATTTATCTCTTTTATTAAATGTTTTTGCAATGTTTTCATCATGTCACTATATCACTCTAAATCACTTTAGTTTGGCCACTACCTCACTTTGATTTAGTTCAATTTCATTGCTTCAATTTCTCTAATTTTATCTTTATGCTTATTATATTTGTAATAATAATTTCCTAATATTTATGCTTATTATATTTGGTAATCTAAAGCAATTTAGAATGATGTGTGATTGAGATGTAACAAACATTATTTGACTAGACTTAACGGTCTCTATAAAATTAAAATAGATTTCTATGTTCTTATTTATTTCATTTTATTGAGTTTTCGAATACAAATTTTTCATACAATTTTCATTATTTTTGAAATATTTTATTTATTTATTTATTTATATTACTATATAACACTACATCTTTTGCCATTTGATGTTTTCATTTTTTTTATTTTGTTACATTACATTGCTTCAACTTATGTCATTTGAGCTTTATGATATATTTAATTAATATTAAAATAGAATTATAGTCATCTGTATGATTTTTTTCTTTTGAAATTAGTGTTATTCCAAATGACTTTCTAACAACATGAAACAAACATCTTTCGATTCATATCGATAAGGGTTTTCTAATTAAATATATTTTTTTTATTTTTAAATTATTTTTTCAAAAGATTTTGCATGGTTTATTAGGTATTTTGTTCCAAACCAATTTAGATGAATGAGAATGTCACACTTGACCAACTTTGTCTTTCAAAATAAAACTTTTACCTAAAATTTAACATATTTCGTCAAAGCATTCCCGTTAATTTTGTGATAGTACAATTTATCTCTAAATGTCCTCTAACTTAACCATTAGAACACTTGGAATTGGTTACATTAAATTACTTTACTTCATGTATTTTTATATTTCATACTTATTTATTTAATGTTAAAATAGTAATTTATTTTTTATTATAATTATTTTCTTTGGTCTAATTAACAATTTAAAAAATAGTAAAATGGCGGCTATACAAAGGTCTTCGGAATGCTCTTAACGATTATCATACATTTAAATATTAATTTTTATTTTGAATATTTTATTTTTCATAATTTTAACATACTTTTCGAAAAAGTTTGATTTGTATCAAAGTTGATAATTTGGAATACTTAACTCAACTTCCTAAGTATCTTGGAATGTAATTTTTTAAAAGAATTTAACTCATTTGCTCAAATATTTATTTTTATTTTATTATATAACTATGACCTCTAATTCTCCTCTCATGTTGCCTTTAATCCACATTACTATGGTTATAATATATGGCACCAATTTCACATTTAAACTTTATTATAACTTTTTAATATTAAAAAGGTTATGTATAATTATTAATACTTAATTACATTCATTTTTCATTGTAATTCCAAATGAGGCTCTATTGAGAACAAAAAATGGCATTAAACTCGCCTTGATATGCTTTATCTAATTAGATAGAACTTTATATATTTTAAAATTTTTGTTTTCTATGGATTTGGCAAGCTTTATGAGGGATTTAGGTTTTGCAAAATTTTACAATCAAAGATGTTACATACATTGTCCTTAATATCTTTGAGTGCAACACTACCAAACAATTTTTCTTATTTCTTCGAAATGTTTCTTATATTTTGTTGTATTACTATGTGACTCTAAATCTTTGCTCTTTAGACTGAAATATAAAATTAATTTTGTTATATTACATTATCTTAATCTTTGCTCTTTAGACTGAAATATCAAATTAATTTTGTTATATTACATTATCTCATTTTTCATCAGTTCAATTATAATATTTATTTACTAAACATTAAAAATTCTTTTTTTATTTTTATTTCCTTTGGAATTATGTTGTAATTGTAGACTTTGTTGAATAAAGACAAAATAATCATAGTCAGATTCATTTTGATAAGCTCTATCTAGTAAAATATTTTTCTCTCTATTGTAATTTGTTTATCATGATTTTTTAAGTGCAACACATTTGATTATTGATGATGTTACACACAACCATTTTAGTATCTTAAAACAAAACTCTACAACATAATTTATCTCTTTTTTCAATTTTTTTTATTTAGTTAGATTATAATTTAAATCTAAACCTATTCTTACAAGGCATTTACATCATTTTAGCACAATTTGGTTACATTGCTTTAATTTATCACATTTCAACTTTAATTAATTTTTCTTTATAATAAAATAATAAATATCTTTATTTATAATTATTTACTTCAATAATTGAGAGTAATTCAAATTTTTGTTTGATTAAGACAAAAAAAATGTTGTCAAAGACATCTTGATGTGATTTATTAAATCAAATATTCAGTTTCATATTCTTCTGTATTTTTTGTTTAACGTAATGTTACACTTTATGTGATATTTTGATTCTTTTCTAATTTCATGATCAGGTTTTTGAACTTGATCTCCATATATCTGAGAATGTAGCATTTCCATTAAATTTATCAATATATGTTTATTTTTTTCCTTATTTTGTTATATTTCTATATAACTCTGAAACTCATCTCATGTAATATTTGCATCATTTTATTGGGTTATTTACTTTTATTTTATTTGCCTTATTTCGATTTTAATATATATATTTACATAACATTAATATAACACTACATCGTTATTTATGCATATTTACTTTGGTAATTTGCATTGATTTGGAAAGAGATCATAAGGATGAAATAAAAGTTGTTGGACTAAACATTATAAGCTCTAATAATTAAATATTTTATTTTTTAAAATGTATTTTAGTTTATAATGTTTTAACATATTTCATGAGACATGTTTATTCATACTTCATTTGATGTTCAGTGATTTCACACTTCATAGCCTTAGTGACTTGTAATACAACTTTTCAATAAAATTTATTTCATTTCTTTAAATTTTTTATTTTTATTTTTTTACTACGTATCTATATGTCTCCTCTCATGCAACCATTACAACACTTTTATGTTTTTTGCATCAATTCTTCAATTTGACTTTTTTCAGCATTAACATATATTTACATAAAATTTAGATAATAATAGGTTTTTATTTATGGTACTTTGTGAAGGTAATCAAGTTAATTATAGGTGTGGACTGATGAAGATTAAACAAAGTTCTTTAAACATATCTCAATGAGCTCTAGCAAATTAAATATTTATTTTCAAGTTTTAAAATATTTTATTGCTTTGGTTTAAATGTTCTTTATGAGGTATTTTCATTCCAACTTGATTTCATGACTAAGGATATTTCACATGATTGCTCCAATACCAAGAAATGTAACTTTCCATAAAAGTTATCTTATTTTTTCAAATATTTTGCTTTATTTTATAAATCTTTTCACATATCACTGAATACTTCTCATTTGAGCTTTATATAACTTTTCCTGTGTTATATTACATAGAATCAAGTTATCTTATTTTCTCTTGGATTTGCACATATTTAATATTGAAAAAACATATTTATGCATATTTATCTTTGTAGTTCAAAGTAATTTAAAAAAAGTCTAACAAAGATGGAAGAAAATTCTTGGACTTGTCTTCATGAGCCATGCCCAATTATGTATTGATTTTTAAATTTATAAAAATGTTTCCAAAGTTTTGACATTTTTTATGAGATATTTTTATTGGTACTTAGTTTGATGATTGAAGATTTCACACTCGAAATATTTAATATATTAGAGTGCAAATTTTTTATCTTATTAAACTCATTTTAAATTTTTCTCATTGATTTGGCTATGTCAATATAAAAATTTAAAACTTTTTCTGATGTGATGTCTATATTATTTTAATTATTTTGCATTACATCACTTCAATTTAACTCATTAAACATTAACATAGCTTTTATTAATATTAAGAAAATAAATTGTAAATTGTTGTACTTATTTTCCATTTTTGATTTATAGTAATGTAATTTCCTCCTAATAAAGATGAAAAAAATTCATTAAAGTCATCTTAATCAGCTATATCAAATTAAATATTCATTTGTATAATATTTATGGTTCCTTTTCAATGGTTTTTATATATTTTGTATGTCATTCTATTTTTACTTGATATGGCAATCGAGAAAGTTATATTCGATCTCATTATTGACTTTGAGTGTAACATTTGAGTAGACTTTATCATTTTTCTTAAAAGTTTTTGCTTTAATGGTGATTTTATACAAAGAAACTATATGTCTCTTCTTATGTTACCTTTACATGTCTTTGAGTTTTTATGTTATATTTCTTTAATTAATTTCATTTTAACATCAATATATATTTACTTACAATTAAAATAAAAATTTATTATTTTTTATGTTTATTTAGTTTCATAACTGATAGTAATTCCAAATGATTTTTGATCATGATGAAAGAAATGTCGTTAAACTCATATAAATAAGCTATTTCCATTTAAAATTTCTACTCTTAGTTATCTTTAAATATTTAATTCTCTATTCTTTTTGCATCCTTTGTATGATATTTTTATTATACCTGATTTGATGATCAATAATGTCACACTTGATATCCTTATTATCTTGAAATACAACTATTACATAAAATATATCTAATTTTTTTATTGTTTTGTTTTCACTTTTTTGTTTTTTTATCCCTAAGCTCATCGTATTTGACCTTCATATTCCATTGATTTGTTTGTATTACATTATCTAATATATAATTTTTTTATTTGTAATATTTATTTAAGTAATGCTAAAATAATTTTTTTTATTAATGATGTTTAATTACTTTGCTAATTTGAAGCAATTTGTAACGTGTTCTAATCGAGAAGAAATAAATGTCATTGGACTAATCAATGAGTTATATCTATTTAAATAAGTTTTTAGAAATGTGTTATTATTTATTATTTTTTATTGTTTTATAAGACATTTTGATTCCTACTTGATTTGATGATCAATGATGTTAGACTAAATCTCCTTACTACCATAGATATGAAATTTGAATTATTACTCATTTTATTTCTTTAAGTTTTTTCTTGTTATTGGCCAAATTATTATACAACTATGAATTTCCTCCTAAGTGATTCTTATAATTCCTTCATTTGGTTGAATTAGATTTCCTTGATTTATCTTACTTAGTTTTAGTAGATATTTGTAAAATATAAAATAATATTTGGTTATTATTCATTCTTATTTCAATTGATAATATATAGTAATTTTAATATTAATTTAATGAGGATTAAATAAATATCATTAGACTTATCTCAATGGGCTTTATCAAATTAAATTTTTATTTACAATTTATTAATATTTTATATATAAGGGTCATTACATATTTTACAAGTCATTTTGGTTTGCTACAATATAGATAATGAGCTTTGTCATACATTAACAACTTATTATCTTAGAAGCAACTTTTTGATATAGTTTACCTAATTTATTCAAAATCTTTCCTTTATTATGGATATATTACTGAATAACTCTAAATCTTTTCTCGAATAACCATTACATTACTTTAATTTGGTAATTTGTTTTAATTTTTTCATTTTAACTTTTATATATGCAACTTCAAATTAAATGATAATTATTTTGGATTTTTATTTTGAAAAATCTCATTAATTCCAAACTATGATTGATCGAGATGAACAAATATTTTTCGATATGTTTTGATAAGCTCTATCATGTTAAATATTTATTTCTATATTTACAATATTTTTATATGCTTGCATGTTTTACAAGAGATTTATATTTATACTTAATTATATAATAAAGGATGCTTCAAATCATCTTCTAAATATCTTGCAACGTTAAATACTCGTACAATTTATCTTTTTTTAATTATTTTTACTTTTAATTGTTTATACTATAATGTTACCTTAAATATTCTCCTATGTGATCTTCACATCGCTTTGATTTAGTTTTATTAATTCATTTTAATTTAGCTCATTTTAGTTTTAACAAATGCTTATTTAATACAAAAAATGACAATTTTTAATTAATTATTATTATCTTCTTCATTTATTCACAGTGATTATAAAAGCTATCTCTTAAAAATGAAACAAAAATAGAATTACTAAGCCAACTCAAACAATCATTGATTTTTCATAATTTTTTAAATTTCTTTAATATTTTATTTTGATGAGTTTTTTAATATTTTATAAGGTATTTTTTTTCTTGCATGATTTAGTGATCATTGTTTTTTCACTTGATTTTGTTATATCTCAGAATGCAATAAAATAAAGTAAATAAATTTATTTTATCAAATTATTTTCTTCAATTATGTTGTAATAGATTACTTCAATTTATCTATTTTTATCTTTAATATACATTTTCTTTATGTTAACATGATAATTTATTATTATTTATATTTATTTAAATCGACAACCAGCAAGAACTCTAATCGAGGTTAGATCCACACAGAATAATAATTATTATACTTGTCTCGATGACTTATATAAAATTTAATAATAATTTTTTAAATATTTTTTAAAATATTTTATTATTTAATATTTTTTTCTAGAAGTATTTTTTAATTTGAGCTTTTTTAAAAGACTGAGGTTGTTGCCCTCAATCTCCTTAATGTCTCAAATATAGAATTCTTAGGAAATGTATCTCATTTTTGAAATTTTTTTCATTGATTTTTTTTTTATTTTCTTTAACTCTATATCCCCTCTTGTGTTCCTATTACATCAATTTGATTTGGTAAAACTATATTGTTTAATTTATATCATATATGTTTAACAAACTATTCACATATTTTAATATGATTTAGAAATAATTCTGAAGATGACCTGATCAACAAGTTATGTCCAATTAAATATTGCTTACAAATGTTTAAATATTTCTTTTTTAGCAATTTTCACCATCCATTGGAGATCCTAACTCCTACATGAATTGATCATCAATGA
This sequence comes from Vanilla planifolia, assembly GCA_023846275.1. Classification (NCBI taxonomy): domain Eukaryota; kingdom Viridiplantae; phylum Streptophyta; class Magnoliopsida; order Asparagales; family Orchidaceae; genus Vanilla; species Vanilla planifolia. Next base: position 9,717,195 of record CM043872.1, on the reverse strand, counting down.
TGTTACACTCAATCATTTTACAATCTTGTAATAGCACTTTTCCTTGCAATTTTGTCTTATTGCTTTAACATTGTTTAATTTGATTTGGTTATTCTACCACGAAACTAAAAATCTCATTTCATGTGAACATTACATTGCCTTGATTTTGTTATATTTTATTGATTAAATTTATATCACTTAAAATATAATATATGTTTTCATAATATTAAGATATTAATTTTTTATAAACCTTGGCAAAATGTAGTAATTCTAAACGATGTTCAATTAGTAAGAAAAAAGTTTCATTTAGCCCATCTAGACAAGCTATATGCAATAAAACAATCATATCTATATTTTTTAAAATATTTAGTTTTAAATGGTTTTTGTATAATATATGAGCCATTTTGATTTACAACTAAATTGTTGATCAAGCATCTCACACTTGATGACCTTAGTGTCTTGGAATCTAACATTTTCTTGTAAGTTAAATCTTTTCTTCAAATGTTTTACTTTGCTTTGTTTATATTATAATTTAACTAAAAAATTTCTCTCACAAGATTAATGCATCGCTTTGAATTAGTAATATTACATTTTTTTCAATTTATCTCACTTTTAGCTTTAATATTTCTTAACATAATATTAAAATAATATTTTTTTTATTTATGCAAATGTGCTTTAGTAATTTATAGTAATTCAAAATGAGCTCTTAATATGACTAATAAATTTAGATAGATTCATTTGATTGGGCTCTGCTTAATTTAATGTCCTATCTTCTTTTTCGAATATGTTTTAAAGGATTTTACACAATAATGGCACATTTCAATTGTTATCAAACTTGATAATGGAGAATGTTACACTTGATCTACTTATTAAATTAAAATTCAACTTTCTCTTATGATTTTTCTAATTTCATCATGTTTTTCATTTTGATGTGGTCATATTGCAACATAATTATAAATCTATTTTAATGTCACATTTATGCCTAATTGAATTGGTTATGTAACATTTCTTTTATTTATCCCATTTGAACTTAAAAATTTATTTCCTTAATTTTAAAATAACTATTTCTTGTCATTTATGCATATCTATCTTTGTAATTCTTATTAATTATGAAGAAGGTCCGAACAAGATGATATAAATATTATTGGAATGATCTCATTTAAGCATATCATATTTTATATTTATTTTTATATTTTTATATTTTTAAATATTTTATTTTCAATGGTTTTAGAAAGGAATATAAGACATTTTCATATACAATAGATTTGATGATCAATGTTGTCACAATTGATATCCTTAGGATATTGCAATGTAAGTTTTCACCTTTTTAAATATTTTATTTTCTAATGTTTTTGCATATTTTATAAGATATTTTGATTGATACATGATTTGATGGTCAAGGATGTTAAAAGTGAATGCCTTAGCATCTTTGAATATAACATTGGTGTGTAAGTTAGCTCATTATTTTTTTAATAAGTTTCACTTTAATTCACTATAATAGTATTAAACAACTATTCTCATTTTTTGTTGCATATCCATCCCTCAAAATTAATTGCATCACATTGCTTCAATTAATCTAATTCCAGCTTTAATATATTTATATATATGTATATTAAATATTTAAAATTGTACTTCATTTTTTCTCTTTAACTTGGTTATACTAATACGCAACTCAGACTCTCAACTTCTACCACCATTCCCATATTTTGATTTAGTTATACTACATTACATTAATTTATCTCATTTCAACATTAATATAACTTTTAATAAAGTCAATAAGTTTTTTCATTTTGGCAATTCATAGTAATTCCAAGTCAAGTCCAATTGAGATTAAACAAACATCATTTGATGAACATGATGAGCTGCACCAAATTAAATGCCTATTTCTATTTTTTTCAAAATTTTATTTGTTTTCCTAATTTCTTTAAGGCATTCGATTCATATATCATCATATGATCAAAAAAGTCACTTTCAATATCTTCAATAATTTGGAATGCATTATTCACATACAATTTATCAAACTTCTTTAAATTTTTTAGTTTTATTTGGTTATATTGTTGTGGAACTTTAATTCTCATCTGTTGTAACCTTACGATCGCTTTGATTTAGATTTATAACATTACTTAATTTTATCACCATAAAGATTTAATATGTCTCTAATTTTTATTAAAATAACAACTTACTATTATTTATGATTATTTAATTTAGTAATTTACACAAATTCTAAAAATAACTAATTTTTATGAATTAAACTTTGTTAGATTTGTCTTGAGCTCAACTAAATTAAATATTTAGTTTTATAATTTCAAATATTACTTTCTAACATTTTGGCATAATCTAGCAGGTATTTCAATTTGCATCATGTTTGATAATTTAGAATATTTGACTATCTATTTATTATAATAGATTGAAACATTCCAATACGATTAATCTCATTTCTTCAAACTTTTGTATTGACTTTGTTGTGTTATATGTCTTCAATTTGTCTAAATTAACTATGATATTAATTATATATATATGCATTACTTATTATCAAAATAATGATCTATATATATTTATTCTTTTAACAATCATAATTCATAGTAATTTTATACCAGTTTCGGTGGAGAATAAAAAAATGTTGTTGGATATGTCTTAACGAGGTATAATAAACTAAAATTTAGTTTTCATAATTTTTTTTATTATTTTCAGGAGCTTTATAAGACTCTCTATATGTGCTTAATTTTGTGATCAATTATATTACTTTTAAACGCTTCATAATCTTGGAATGCAACTTTCTTCTATTATTTATCTCATTTCGTTAAAGTTGCTTCATTCATTTTGTTGAATTACATTGATTCAATTTAACTCATTTATAGTAATTCAAAATAATCTTTGATAGAGATGAAATAAATGTCTTTAGATTGACCTCAACAAGCTCTATCTACTTAAATTTTTAGTTCAATATTTTTTTAAAATATTTTTATTTTTCCATATTTAAGGATTTATTTTGAAGAATTTTGATTCATAATTGTTTAGAAGATTGACAATTTTACACTATCTTTGAGGTCTCTTGGAATGCAATATCTACATTGAATTTCTCATTTTTTCAAATTTTTTTTGTAATGAATTAGTTATATTACAACATAACTCTAAATTTTATATCATGTGACTTTTACAATGGATTATTTTGCTATGTTAAACGTTTTTTATTTAAATCATTTCAATTTTATTGTAAATTAGTTCTTATTAAAATAATAATTTACACATATTTACTTTGTTAATTCATTCAAATTCTAATTGACTTCTGATTGAGATGTAAGAAACTTTGATAGAATTGAAAATCTCTTCTTATGTAACCTTAAAATGACTTTGATTTGTTTGAGTTACATTATTTACTTCTATATCATTCGCAATAATCCCAAACTATGCTTGATTTAAAAAAACAAACATTATTAGATTCATCTGAATGACCTCTACCAAATGAAATATTCACTTCTATTATGTCAGCATTCTTTTCTAAGGTTTTATTATACTCTAAGGGGCATTTTATTTCATCAACTATTTTACTATCAAGATTGTTACACTCTATTTTCATGCTAACATGGAATTCTCTATTTTGTATCATTTGAACTTTTATATATATTACCTAATATAAAAATAATAATATACTTTTTTAATTATTTTTTACTTTTGTAATTCTTAGTAATGTAATACATGGTCTAGCGAAGAGTAAAAAAATATGTTTGGAAATTTCCAAAGAAACTCTATCAAAATAAATATTCTTTTAATAATCTTACATTTTTTATGTTTTTGGCATGCCTTAGAAGAAATTAGAATTTTCTCTAATTTGATTACTAAGGATATTATAGTTAATCCCTTTGGAATCTTGGACCACATCATTCTTACATAATCTATCTTATTTCTCCAAATATTTTTCTTTCAATTTGTGAATTGCTTTAGTTTATCAATTTTATATTTTATTAATATTTACTTAATATTTTAAAATATTTTTTTATTATTTATTATTATGTACTTTGTTTATTTGTTTTAACTTTAGATGATGTTCAATCAAGATGAAACTGACTTCTTTTCACTCACTTCAACTAGTAATGTTTTAATAAATCTTCATTTTTTGTATTTTTAACTATTTTTATTTTCTTGGATTTTTTATTCCTTTTCAGAAATTTTTATTCATAATTCTATTGATTATTAAGAATGTTACAGTCTATCTTCATAATATCTTATGATGAAATATTCTAGTAGATTTTACATTATTTCTACAAACATTTTGCGGAGAATTAATTACATAGACCATTTAACTGTAAATCTCCTCTCATTTGAGTTTTATAATGCATTATTCTATTTTATGGTATTACTTCAATATGTCTTATTTTAGCTTTATATTAAATTTACTTCATATTAAATAACAATTTATGTTTTTTTCTAATTATTTTTTTTGGTAATTTAGAAAAACTCCAAATGAGGTCTAATCTAGCCATAACCAATATTATTGTTATCTTGTTAGTAGCTTTATCAAATTAAACATTTATTTTTACATCAATTAAAATTTTCTTTTGTTTTTCATTTTATATAAGATATATTAATATTTATTTAATTTGATAAATAAAAATGTATCACTCAATCTTCTTTGTATCTTTGAATAGAACTTTTTTATACAATTTATTTAATTTCTTTAAAACTTTTGCTTTGATTTGGTTATATTAATGTGTAACTCAAAATGTCCACTAGTGCAACTTTTAAATCGATTTAATTTTGTTATATTACATTACATCCACCAATCTCATTACAACTTTAATATATCTTTAGATTATGTTATTTTATTTTGGCAATTCACAATAATTAAAAATGAGAAAAATCAAGACGAAAATACTCATTAGACTTGACTAGATGTGCTTTATCCTATTAAGTATACATTTTTATAATATTAAATATTTTTAGTATTTTATCAGGTTTAAAGAGAAATTTGATACATAGTGGATTATATAATAAGATTTCTTATAATCAATCTCCTTCATAAATTTGTATGTAATGTTCTTGTATGATTTATGTCACTTCTTTTAATCTTCTAACTATCATTTTGTTATATTATAATGAAACTCTAATTCTCCTCTCATTTAACTTAAATATCACATTGATCTATTTAAATTTTTACTTATCTTTATCTAATTTTTTAATTATTTAGTATCTCGTTTTTATAAAAATAATTTATTTTTTATTAATTATTATTTTTAATAATGTAATTCATAGTAATTTAAAACTTTATTTTATTGAGGCAAAATAAACATCACTAAAGTTGTCGCAATGCACCTTAAAGAATTAAAATATCCTTTTTATACTTTCAAATATTTTTTTAAGGCATTTGCAAGATTTATAAGCCATTTTGATTTTAACTAATTTTATTATAGAGAATGGCACACTATATCTTTTTAGTATCTTAGGATGCAACTTTGTCACATAATTTATTTTTTTCCTCAACTATTCTTTACGATTTATGTATATTATTTTTCTTCAATTTCTGTCATTTGCTTTAATATATATTTAATGTGTAAAAATAATATTTTTTATTTATATTTTTTATTTTAATAAATCATAGCAATTCATAACATGTTTTAGTTTACGTTAAAAAAATATGTCATTGGACTAGTCTTAATGAGATGTGCCAATTAGAGGTTCACTTTTATACCTAATAATATTTTATTTTCCTTATTTTTTACAAAATTGATGGCACTGTTTAATTTTTATCTTATGTAATAATTGATGATATTACACTCTTTTTTGCTAAGTATCTTAGTATGTAACATTTCTAAAGAATTTAACATATTTACTAAAATGTTTTCTTTTTATTTTATTTTATTAATATAGAACACTAAATCTCCATTCGTGAAAGATTTATATCGCTTTCCTTTGTTTATATTAAATTTCTTTTTTATCACAATTTAGCATTAACATATATACACTTAATATTAAAATAAGTTATTGCTTTTTATTTATCTGGTAATTAGTAAAACTTTTAAATGAACTTTGGTTTAGTTGATATAAATATTATTTTAATCATTTCATTGAGCTCTCCCTAATTACATAATAATTTTTTAAAAATAATTTATTTATATAGTTTTGACCTACCATATGAGAAATTTTAATTTGTACAAAAATTGATAATAAAAATATTACGCTCAATCTCATTAGAACCTTGGAATTAAATTTTTTCATGTAATTTATCAGATTTTGTCAAATAGTTTACTATGATTTGCTATATTAATAAAACTCTAAACCACTTTTTATGTTACATCTACAATGACTTGATTTGGTTATATTATATTACATAAATTTATCTTTTTTTAGCTATAAAATATTTTTCCATAATGTTAATTAATGCTTATTGAGTATAGTAATTAACAATCTTTGAAAAATGGTCTCATCTAGATCAAAGTAGAAGTCATTGAATTGTACTATTTTTGCTCCATCTAATTCAATATTTCTTTTTATATTCTAAAACTTTTAGAGGTTTTAGTATGTTTTCAGGGCATTCAAATCATTCATAATTATATAATAGGTAATATTACACTTGACTACTTAGATTGAAATTTTACTTGATAAGTTATCTTATTTTTTCAATTGTTTTGTTCTTACAAGTTTGTACTACGACAAAACTCTAACTGTCCTCTTATGTGGCCACAACATTTCTTTGAATTATTTCTATTACATTGCTTACATTTATCTTATATTTATATATTTATTTAATATAAATAATAATTTATTTAGATTTTTGCCTTTTAGCATGGTAATTCATTGTATTTCCCAAATATGTCTAATCAAAAGGAAGCAAAACATTGTACGACACATTGGATGAGCTCAATTAATTTAAATACTTATTTTTATATTTTTAAAGAATTAAATTTCGATTTTCTATCGTGTTTTCCAAAGTAGTTGATTTTGTACGTGATTTGATTATCAAGAACGTCATCATCCTCTTTAACATCTTGTTATGCAACTTTTTAAAATAATTTATCTCATTTTATTAAATTTTTCCAGTGATTATGCTATATTACATTACCGAAATTTATCTCATCTCAAATTTAATATATATTTAATTAATATATTCATAACAATTTTTATTAGTTATGTTTTTTTAGTAATTCATAGTAATTTCAAATAAATTGTAATGGAGAAGACAAGAAAAATTGATCAACATGTCATTAAAAACTATATAAAATGAAATATTATTTTCTTATATTTTTAATTATCTTATTTATAATATTTTAGCATGATTTATGAGATATTTTTGTTCATGCAAGATTTGACAAATTAGGATATTACACTCTATGTCTATGCTAACATGGGATATAAATTTCCTATGTAATTTATCTCCTTACTAGAAATTTTGTTTCTTTGATTTTATTATACTAATATGTAACTTTAAATCTCCTCTCGTGTGACATTTGCATCAATTTAATTTAGTTATACTACATTATAATCATTTATCTCATTTCAAATTTTATATATATTTATGCAAAATTAAAATAACAATTTTGATTTATTTACTCATATTACTTTTTGTAATTTTGTATTATTCTGAAATGGTTCTGAGGGATATAAAATAGATGTTGTTGGACTAATCTTGGTACCCCATAGTGCATTAATTGTTCATTTAATATTTTTGAGTGTTCTATTTTCTAAAATGTTTGCAAGTTTTATGAGAAATTATGATTTGTACATATCCTAATAATGATGGATGTTATGCTTAAACTCAATATTATTGTGGAACACAAATGTTTTGTAAATTGTATCTCGTGCTTCCAAATATTTTCACTTTCATCACATTATACGACTAAGAAAACTTAATTGTCCACTATTATATCCTTTACGTCCCTTCTTAATTTTGCCATATTTTATTGCTTAAATTTATTTTTTTATTTCTTTGATATATATATTCACTTAATATTAAGATAATAATTTATTGTTATTTATTTCTATTTAATTTTTTTATTTATAGTATATATAAAGATCAAACAAACATTGATGGAATTATGCTTATGAGCTCTACCCAATTCAATAATCCATTTTTTTATTTTTAAATATTTTAGTTTTTAAGGTGTTTACACATTTTATGTCATAATTAGAATTGTACCTTATTTATGAAGAATGACGTTATGCTCGAATATCTATGAATACTCCATTCCAATTAGATTTATTACATTGATTTGAATTGTTTTTCAAGATTTTGTTGTGTCACCTGAAACTTAAATTCTCCTATGGTGCGACATGTTTTCCTAAATTTTTTTTATCAATATAAAACCCTTATTTTACTATTATGTGACCTTCACTTTGCTTTAATTTTGTTATGTCATATTGCTTAAATTTTGTAATTTTAGTTTTAATATTTATTTCCAAAGTAACAAACTATTATTTTATTTTAGTATGTTTACTTTACCAATTCATTGTAATTCTGAATGAGATTTGACTAAGATGAGCTCTATCTAATAAAATATTAATTTTTTTATTTTGTAATATTTAATTTTAGGAATTTTACGTTATTTATTAGATAGTTTGATTCATATTTAATATGTTCAGTAACTTGGAACAAACCTTTGTCATTTAATTTATCAAAGTTCTTCAAATATTTTTTTGTTATATTGCTATATAACTCTAAAAATATCTATTATTACCATCAAATAGTCTAACTTGATTATATTAAATTTCTTCAATTTATCTTATTTTGGCTTGAATATATCTTTATTCTATATAAAATATTTATTGTTTATTATTTATCCTTATTTAGTTTGTTAATTTGCAATAATTCAAAATGCAATATTTATCAAGATGAAAGAAATGTCATTTTAGTTATCTCAAGAAACCTCATCATATGAGAAATTAGTTTTTATAATCTAAAATATTTTCTTTTTAAAGTTTTCATATGTTATACTAATTATTTTGATTATTAACTCATTTGACAATGTATTATGTTACACTTGATCTTATTAATAACTTGGAATGACACTTTTGTCATATGATTTATCTCATTTTTTAATTATTTTTTGTTTGTTTTATAACTTGTTAATTACTTGAAATGACACTTCTATTAATCTCATTTTATCTTTAATGCATATTCACCTAATACTAAAATAATAGTTTATTAATATTTATGCTTATTTTAGTTATTTATTGAAATTCCAAAAGAGGTATGATAAAGATGAGCCAAAGCTTAATACATTCATCTTAACAAGCCCTTCCAATTAAATATTCATCTTAAATTTTTAAATATTTATTTCTCATATTATGGGTTGCTTTACAAGATATTTAAGGTTCAATCTAGTTAGACAATCAAGCATGTCACACTTGAACTTCATAGTATCTCTCAAAGAAACTTTCTCAAACAATTTGACTCGTTTATTCAAATGTTTAACTTTTATTTGCTTACATCACTATGAAAGTCTAATTCCCCTGTCATGTGACATTCACATCACTATAATGTTATAAAGTCTTATTAATTCAAATTTTCTCATTTAAGTTATTGTTTTAATTACATAGTAACAAGATAATAATTTATTATTATTTAAGTATAATTATTTTACAAATTTTTTGGAATTGAAATCGAGGTCTAATAATCAAAAAAATGTTAAGAACCTTTTCTTGAAAAGTTATTTTGAGTTAAATATCTATTGTTTTATTCATAAATTTTTATTTGTAAGATTTTGACACATTTTATGGGAAATTTCTATTTATACATGATTTAGTGATCAAAGATGTTTCACTAAATCTACTTTGTATCTCAAAACACAAATTTGTCACACAATTTGTTTTATTTCTTTAAATGTTTTTCTTTAATTAAGTTATATTAACATATAACTCCAAATATTATCTCTTATGATCATTACATTGTTTTATTTTGTAATATTATATTTCATCAATTAATCTTATTTCAACTTTAATATATATTCACTTTGCATTAAAATTAAAATTAATTACTGTTTGCCTTTATTTAGTTTCTTAATTTCTATTAAATATAAAGAGGGTTTGATTAAAAAGAAAAAAAGGTCATTTCAATTTTATTAATGAGTTGCGTCCAAGTAAATATTCATTTTATCATTTTTAATGATTTTTAGTTTCTATAGTTTTTGGAAGTTTTACAAAGTGTTTTGTTTCATACATGATTAATGAATGACAATGTTGTGCTCTAGGTCCTCACCAACTTGGTTTACAACTTTCTTGAATAATTTAATTCATTTCTTTATCTTTTCCTTTTAAGATGATATATTAAGGTATAGAAATTTATCCAATTTTAAATTTATTATATTTTTAATTACTATTAACTAAATATTTTTTTATTATCTATATTTGATTTGTTGGTAATTCATAATACTTCTGGAAAAGGTACGATTTAGATCATAAAAATGTTGGCCTACTTTTATGAGCTAGGTATCTCAAATTAAATATTAATTTTTAAAAAATTTAGTAATTTTATGTATAATCTTTTTTAGATGAAATATAAGATATTCTGATTCATATCTTATTTGGAAAATTAAGATATTGTGCTCCATCTTGATTATACATTGGATCCAAGTTTTCCAAACAGTTTGTTCCATTTCTTCAAATTTTTTCTTTGATTTTGTTATACTAATTCATAACTCTGAATCTCCCTATATTTTACATTTAAATTAGTTTTATTTAGTCATATTAAATTGTATGAATCTATATCATTTCAACTTTAACATATATTTACATAATTCTAAAGTATTAATTCATTTTCATTTATTCTTATTCATTTTTGTATTTTATTATAATTCTATCTAAGGTTTGATGGAGTTAAAAGTAATGTTTTTGGACTAATCATTATGGAAATTATTGAATTCAATGTTCATTTTTCTATTTCTGAGCATTTTATTACTTAAGAATTTAAAATGTTTTTGAAATATTTTGATTGTGTACATGATTTGACAATTGACGATGTTACCCTAGGACTCAAAATTATCAATGAAAAAAAATTTTTGGTTCAATTTGTCTCAAATTTTTTTACAAATTATTTAATTTGAAAGTGTACTAGAATGAAACAATAATTGTCCTCTTTTGTGACCTTTACATTATCTTAAGTTTATCATATTACATTGCCTTAGTTTATCACATTTCTTCTTTAGTAAATATTTACAAAAAATTAAAATAATAATTTGCTATTATTTATGCTTATTTATTTTGTTAATTTGAAATAATTTTTACTATGGCACAATCATAATGAAACTAATGTTATTAGACATACCTTTATGAGCTATGTCAAATTAAATAATAATTTAAATTTTTAAAATGTTTTAGTTGATATCGTTTTCATATATTCTATAAAATATTTTAATTTATACTTGATTTTATGATCAAAGTAGTTACACTATTTCATCTTAATATCTTGGAATATACCTTTCATGTAAACTTTGTCCCATTTATTCAAATTATTTGCTAATATTTTGTAATATTAGTAAGAAACTCAAATTCACTTCTCATGTAATCTTTTTTATGCTTCGATTTTGTTTTATTAGTAAAAAAAACTATTCTTCTCCTATCATGTGAGCTTTTCATTCCTTTTATTTTGTCAAATCACATTCCTTCAATTTATCTAACTTTAGATTTAATATTTATTTACAAAATCGACAATATATTTATCTATTTTTATTAATGCATACTTATTTTGGTAATTTCTAATGTTCCAGAAAAGGTCTGTTTGAGATGAAACGAATGTCGATGACCTTGCTCAATGAGTGTTACCCAATTAAATGTTTTTTAAATATATTTTTAAATATTTTACATTTACAAATTTTGCAAGCTTTAAAAGACATTTTGATGCATACTTAATTTCATGGACAAGGATGTTACCATTTATCTTCATAGTATCATAAAATAAAAATTTTCTATATAATTTATCAACATTTTAAAATTTTTTGGCTTTTATTTTGTTACATTATGGTGTGACTAGAACTAAATTTCTAAAATTTGTCTCATTTTAGCATTAATATATATTTATTTAGTATAAAATTTAAAAATTATTATTATTTGTCATTATCTTATTTTTTAATTTTCTATAATTAAAAACAAGGTCAAATCAACTCGCAACAAATATCATTCAAATTGCCTTATGAGTGCTAATTAAATAATAGTTTCTTTTTGTATTGTTAATATCGTATTTTTTATTATTTTCGTATGCTTTATAAAACATTCTTATTATTAATTGATTATATGATTAATGATATTACATTTGAAATCTATAGTATATTGGAATGCAACTTTCTAGTACAATATATCACATTTTTTCCATTTCCTTAAATTAAATTTTTTCAAATTTTTTTAAACACTTATTCTCCTCTAATTTAACATTTATATTACTTTTATTTGGTTAATTTATATATCTTTAATTTATCTCATTTTACCTTTAATACGCATTAAGTAAATACTAAAATAATATTTTTTATTTGTGCTTATTTTAATAATTTGTAGTAATTCAAAGCAAGGTTGTATTTAGATAAAGTAGGCATAAATAGACTCGTCTAGATGAGCCTATTCGAAAAATAATATTAAATTTTTTTTTAAATATTAATATTTTTAGGTTTTTGTTTACTTTATAAGGTATTTAATTTCTTATCTTATTAGATGATTGACATTATCATAGTCACTCTTCTTAGTATGTTAGAATACAAATTTCCCAAAAAAATTATTATTATTTTTTTAAAATTTTTTATTTGATTAAATTCTATCATATTGCATAAAGTTTCTCATTTAAGTTACAATATATATTTTCTATATAAAAAAATTAAATTATTATTATTTGAGAAAGAAGAAGAAAAAGAAGAAGAAGAAGAAGAAGAAGAAGCGAAGAAGAAGAAGAAGAAGAAGAAAAAGAACAAGAAGAAGAAGAAGACAAAGCAGAAGAAGAAGAAGAAGAATAATAATAATAATAAAAAGAAGTAGAATAAGAAGAAAAAGAAGAAGAAGAAAAGTATTATATCCTTTTTGATTTAAAGATAAACAATGTTATACTCATTCTATATAGTATTTAAGAATATAATGTTCTCATATAAGGTTTCCCATTTATTCAAATTTATGACATTGATTTACTAATATTATTATAAAAGTCCAATTCTTCATTTGTGTGACCTTTATAGGAATTTGATTTGATTATTTTACTTTACATGAACTCATTTCTTTTCAACTTAAATATATGTTTACTAAATATTTAAATTATAATTTATTTTTATTTAGTTTTATTAACTAAATCATTTAGTATAAATTGTAAACGAGGTGTTATTTATACGAAATAGATGTCGTTTGTCTTGTTTCAATGAGCTCTTAAAAACTCAATTTTATTTAAATTTTTTCAAGATTTTGACGTAACTTTAAAGTCATTTCAAATTCTATCAAATTATGTGATCAATAATTTTACACTCGATCTTCATAGTATCTTAGAATATACTTTTTTTATACAGTTTAACTCATTTTATAAAATTATTTCCTTTCAATTCGTTATATTATAATGGAATTATAAATCTAATCTCATGTGACCTTCATCACTTTCATTTGTTTATATTATGATAACATTATTCCATATTTCTCATATATTAGCTTAATATTAAAATAAAAATTTTTTTTGTTACTTTTAAAGTTTGAGATTCGTAATGATTTCAAAATATGTCTAATCAAGACAAAAAAAATATCATTTGACTCATCACGACATGCTCTATTAATTGAAATATTAATTTTTATATTCAAATTTTTTTTAACTCTTGAGTATATATTGTTAAGTATTTTAATCATTACAAGAATTAATGATTGAGAATTTATACTACATGTCCTTCATATGTTGGAATGCAACTCACTTGTAAAATTTACCCATTTGTTTGACTTTTTAATTTTTATGTGGTTATATTATATTGCTTCCTTTTATATAATTTCAACATTAACATACAAAAATTCTTTGTTATGGCATTTTTTTTATTTGCTTCATAAATTGTAAATAATTTTGAATTTGACTTATTCGATATGAGCAAATGTTTTACTCGACTTGAAGAACTCTGTCAAACAAAATATTAATTAATAAATTTTTAAATATTTTACTTTCAAGGGTTTTATGTGTTATATAAGATATTTCATTTTGTACCTCACTTGTCAATTTAGGATGATACATTATACCCTCTAAGTATCTTGAAATGTAATGTTTTAATGCAATTTATCTTATTTCTTCAAATATTTTTCTTTTATTTATTTATTTTAATATGTAACTCTAAATCTCACCAAATGCCAAATTTACATCAATTTGTTTTTGTTATGTCAAATTATATCAATTTACCTGATTAAAATATTAGCATATATTAGAAAAATATTTATATGCTAATTTGTTGTTATGAATAACTTTTTTAGATAACTCGTAATATTATCAAACAATGTCCTATTGAGATGTAACAAACATATTTGTGCTCATCTTTATGAGGTTGGCAAAACTTAATATTCATAATATTTTACACATGCTCTTCCTAGTAACTTAGAGTACCACTTTCCTATATAATTTCTCTTTTTTTCCAAATTTTCTCTTTTATTTGTTTTATATTATCTTACACCAATAAATATCATTTAAATTTTGTTATATATTTGTTTAACATTTCAATAATAAGTTGTAACAAATTATTCTTATTTTTTGAAATCATAATAATTCTAAAAGACATTTGATTGAGATGAAAAAAAATAGTTGCACTCCCTTCGAAGAGCTATGCCCAACTAAATATTTCCTTTTATGATTTTCATATACTTCACAAGCCATTTTGATTTATAAGTGTGTTGGAGATTCAAAATGGTACCTGTTATATCTTTAACATTTTGGAATAAATTTTTTCCATATAATATACCTTATTGATTAACATTTTTTTGCTTTTAGTTGGCCATGCTTGTTTTTTACTCTAAATATTCTTTCATGTGACCTTTATAATACTCTAAATGGTATAATAAAATTATTTTTATTAATGTAATTTTAGCTTTAATATAAATTTACTTAATATTAAAATAATAATTTATTATTGTTTATACTTATTTATTTATATAATTCATAATAATTCCAAATGATGTCTAATAATTGTGTAACAAATATAATTGGACTCTTTTAGTCAAGCTCTATCAAGTTGAATACTGATTACTCTATTTTTTAAAATATTTGTTTCTAACTTTTTTCTTTTTTAGCCATCTTAATTTATTGTTGATTTGATGATAGAAAATGTTGTACTTGATCTCCTTACTAAAACAATATGTAATTTCTTTTACATTTTTATTTTTTTAATATTTATTTGTATCTTTAAATCTCTACTAGTTTGACATTTACGTTAATTTATTTTGGATATATTATACGAATTTTTTTATTTTAGTTTTAACATACTATTGCATAACATCAATATGCCCAATTATTTTTATAAATGACACCAATTTTGACGAATGTTTGATAGACATGAAACAAATGTCATTGCATTAAAGCCAAAAAGCTTGAATAAATTTAACTTTTATTTTATATATGTTTTTTCTTAGTTTTGTTGGCATGTTTTGAAAGTCATTTGATTCATAAATGATTTGCTCAATCTCTTGAGTTACTTTGGACACAACTTTCTCATTTAGATTTGTTATAATACTATGAAACTTTAATTCACCTTTTGTGTAACAATAACATCGCTTTGTTTTTTTAATATTACCTAACTTTAATTTATCTTACGCAAGATTTATTATCTATTTACTTATTACTAAGGTAATAGGTTATTATTATATTATTTATTTAATTTTGTAAAGAACTTTATCAAATAAAATATGCATTTATATCATTCTAATTTATTTTCCTAAGATTTTTGTATGCTTTAAGAAAAATTTTTATTTTTATTTGGTAATATTGCTTTCAAAGTCTAATTCTCCTCTTATGTGACTTTATATTTCTTAAATTTAGCTAGTTTACACAGTTTCATGTTTTATCCTATTTTCTTTCATATATATTTACTTAATATTTAAAGAATAACTTATTATTATTAAGGATTATTTACTCTTTATTTTTTTAGAATTCTAAATGAAGCTTTATAGAGATGGAATAAATGTTTCTAAGCACATGTCCTTGAGCAATGTCAAGTAAATGAAAATTGAATTTCTTGTTTCAAATATTTTATTCTATGATGTTTCAACATACCTTTCAAGACTTTGTTTTTTGCACTTGATTATATGATCAAAAATGTTGTACTCAATCACTTAATTTATCTCATTTTTTCAAATTATTTGCTTTAATTTTGTTATATTACTATGAAACTTTGATTCTTTTCTCTTGTCACCTAACCTTGACTTGGACTATTCTATTATACTTTTTTACAATCACCACATTGTAGTTTTATAATATATTTGCTTACTATGAAAATAATAATTTGTTATTTTTTTGACTCTTTCAAATTTTTTAATTCATCGTTATTTAAATCTCTACATCATTTAGAAAAAAATGTCATTAGACTCATCACGTTAAGCCATATCAAAATTAAATATTAATTTTAATATTTTGAAATATATTATTTTCTAAAAGTACTACATTGTTATTGAGATATTTTTATTTGTGTATGATTTGACTAAAAACTTACACTCCATCTCCTTAACATCTTGGAATGCAACTTTTCTATACAATGATTGTTATTTCTTTAAAATTTTCCTCTTTGATTTGGTTGCATTATATTCCTTTAATTTATCTCATTAAATAAATAATATATATTTTCTTGATGTTAAATAAAGTTTTTTATTATTATTAATGATTATTTACCCTCATAATTCTAAAAAAACATCAAATGAGGTTTGATTAAAATGAAAAAAAGCCAATACAATAATCTCGATGAACTCTATCAAATGAAAATTAGCTTTTTATATTTCAAATGTTTTATTTTGTATTTCTTTAATTGTATTTATGAAACATTTATATTTGTACCTAATTTAATGGTAAAAAATATTACACTTTATCAAATTAGTATGTTTGAATACAACTTTATAATGCTAATTATCTGATTTCTTCTTATCATTCCATTTAATTTTGTTATGTTAATAAGTAAGTCTAAATCTCATGAATTGTTAAATTATCATTGATTTTATCATTTTGTGTTATGTGGCTTCAACTTACGTTGATTTTGTAGACTTCTCTCTCTAATCTCTATCCACTTCAATTTTCATTTCTATATTTTTAAATTTTCATATTATTTTTTCTTTCTGTAAAGACATATTATTAAGAACTTATTCTATGGTCAATGATGTTACACTTAATCTCCTTAAAAACTTGGAATCCAACTCTCATGTATAATTTACGGCATTTTCTAAAATTATTTTGTTTGATTTAATTGTATTATATTCTTTCAATTTGTCTTAGTTCAACTTTAATATGTATTTACTAAATTTTGAAACAATAATCAGTTATTATTCGTGCTTATTTACTTTTTTAATTCAAATTAATTCCTAGTGAGGTCTAATTATCATGTAACAAACATCATTCGACTATGAACCTTTAATTTCCTTCTTATGTAGCCTTAAAAATTAGATGCAAAAATTGTCGTCGATCTCTTTTCAACACGATTTTTCAAATGAGATATTCATTTTTACTTTTGTAAATATTTTATTTCCTAACACTTTAGTACAATACATGAGAAATTTTGATTTATTTCTAATTTAACAATTTATGAAATTATGCTCTTTCTCCTTATTATATTGGAATGTAACATTTTCATACAAGTTATCACATTTTTACAAACATTTCATTTTGACTTTGTTATTTTTCTATGAAACATCAAATCCCCTCTCATGTGATCATTACTTCACTTTGATTACATTGTATTATAATGGATCAATATATCTCATTTAAACTCAAATATATTTTTTCTTATTATTAAGATTATAATTGTCTAAATATGTTCGCTTGTTTGGGTTTGTCATTCTATGTAATTTCAAATGAGGCTCCAAAGAAACAAATAAAACATCACTACGAACTCTATCAAAATAAAACTTCATTTTTATCTTTCTTTCAAATTTTATTATTTAGGATATTATTATGCTTTCTGAGACATTCATTCATACAAAATTTGTCGATAAAAAATGCAACACTCAATTTTCTTAGCATCATGGCGTTCAATATTCTTGTGTAACTTCAATTCTCCTCAAGTGGGATGACCACGATAGCTTTACCTTGTTTTGTTATGTTAACATATTTGCAAAATATTTAAATAATCATTTACTATTATTTATTCTTATTACATTCACATTCACTATTATTCTAAACTACAATAAAATTCAATCTCAACAGGCTTTATGAAATTAAATATTTATATTTTATGTTTTTTCACTTTATTGCATTTTTGCATACTTTACAAGGCAATTGATTTACAACCCTTGAAAATTGAGGATATTACTCTTGATGTCATTACTATCATTGAATGAAACTTTCCCACAAACATTTTAATTTCCTTAGAAGTTTGTAATTGATTTAGTTATGTTTTATTTTTTTCAATTAAACTCATTTTTGCCTTATTATATACGAAGTTAGCATTAAAATATAAGTTTAGTGATATTTTTCATTTATTTTTATAATTCATAATAGTTTTAAATGAGATCTAATCAAGGTGAGGCCAAGCTTCTTAAACTTACCTCAACAAGCTATATTAAACAAAATATTAATTTTCATGTTGGTAAATATTTTATTTTTTAAGATGTTGTCATATTTTATGTGATATTTCATTTTGTACCAACTCTAATAATCAAGAATGCTAAACTCATCCCTTAGCATCCTTTATTACAACCTTACCCTTTAATTTATCTCATTTTTCAAATGTTTTACAATAATTTAGCTACATTGTTATGCGACTCTAAATCTCTTCTCTAGTGACTTTTATAATGGTTTATTTGTGTATATTATTTTACTTCAAGTTATTTAATTTTATCTTTAATAAATATTTACTCAACGTTAAAAAAATATTTTAATATTATTTATAAATACTTATTTTTGTAATTGACAGTAATTCAGAACAAGCTTTATCTGAGACGTAACTAACATCGTGCGACTCATCTCAATGAGATCTATCTAATTAAGTATTTAATTTTGATATTTTGCAAAAATTTTCATCTCACATTTTTGCATGTTGTAAGTCATTTTGATTTATACATGTTGTAATATTTAAAAAAATGTTAGATTTAATCTCCCAACATTCATAGAAAGGAAGTTCTCTACATAATAATCTCATTTCTTTAACTTTTTTTCATTGACATGTAATATTAATAAGTAAGGCTAAATCTCCACCTATGTGACCATCAAATCTACTTGTTTAGTTGTACTACATGATGAGCTCCATACAACTATATATTTGTTTTATTTTATTAAATATTGTTACACATTTTAAGAGATAATCAAGTCATAACTGATTATATGATAATGAATGTCACATTCGATTTACAAAAGAACATTTAATGCACCTTTCCCATTATGTCAGTTGCATTTTTTCAAAATTTTTTATTAGATTTTTTATATTACAAGAAAACTTTGATTCTTCTATTATGTGTTATTAGCAATACTACATTTGTTTCTCATACATTACTAAAGTTTATCTAGTTCCAAATTTATTATATTTTTAAATATTTTTCCTATGGTTTTTGCAAATTTCTATCGACATTTTAGTTCATATCTAATTCGACATTCAGGAATGTTATATTCTATCACATTTATATCCTTGAATACAATATATTTGTATAAAGAAAATTATTTCTAAAATTGTTTTAGCTTTACTTTGTTTATATTATTATAATGCTTTAATTTTTTTTTTTTGAATTATTTATCAATTTATCTAACTTCTTAAAATTGCTTTCTTTTGAATATATGATTATGTTACTCTAAATCTCTTATGACGTGGAATTTGCATCATAGTATTTTTGTTATAGTACATTACTTCCATTTATCTTGTTCCATTATTAGTATATATTTACTTAAGTTTATAAAAATATTTTTTTAACCCTTCAATATGTTCTTGCTAATTCTAAATAATTTTAAATGAGGGCTAATTGAGTTAAGGCAAGCATTGTTGGACTGGTCTAGATAAGCCTTTCTAACCAAATGTTTATTTTTTAAATTATTTTTCTTAATTTTTTGTGTTATTTTGTGAGAGATTTCAATTAGCACAAAATTGCATGACTAAAAATATTACACTTGATCTCCTGAATATCCTAGGATAAAACTTTTCTATACAATTTATCTCTTTTTTCAATTTTTAGCTTTCATTTTATTATATTAAAAAGAATACTTAATCTACTCTCTTATGAAAATTACATGACTTTTATTTGGTTGTATTAGCTTTTGCAAATTTATCTTATTTTCATATTAAAATATATTAACTTAATGTGAAAATAATATTTTCTATTATTTATGCATACATGCTTTGGTAAATAATACTACTTCCATATGAGCTTAGATCAAGAGAAAAAAACATGTTTTGGACTCATCTCGATAAAGTACTAATAAATTAAATAAATTTTTTAATAGTTTTAAATTTTTTTGTATTTTTGCATGCTTTACAAAACATTTGAATTGTAGCATATTTAGTGATCAAAGATGTTACATTAATTTCTTTAGTGCCTTGGAAAGCAACTTTCTTGTAATGTCCAGCTCATCTCTTAAACTTTTTTTTATTTTTTTATATTTCATTACTTCAATTTCAACTTGATTATATATTTGACAGATATTATAAAATAATTTATATTTATTTATGCTTTTTTATTTTAGTATGTCGTTGAAATTCTAAAAAAGATCTAATCGAGAGGAAAATGGCACCATTAGAGTCGCCTAATCCAGATCTATATAGTTAAATATTAAATTTAATATTTTAAAATGTTGTACATGGTAGAAGTTTTGCACTTTTTTTAAGAAATTAATCACAAATGAGGTCCTTTAATATATATCTACTAAATATTAAATATAAAATTTATTATTATTTTTTCTACCTTACTTTATCAACTAAACTTTACCCAAAGAGAGGTGCAATCAAGAGGAAATAAATGTAATTGGATTTCTCTTGAACTACATAAGATTAATTTTTTTTATTCTTATATATTTTTTTAATTTATTTTATTCATTTTATAAGAAAGTTTTATTAATAATTGATTGACTATTTGGTTTGTTATAATTGATTTAGAATATTATTGAACACTACTTTTTCTATAAAATTTATCTCATTTCTAAATTTTTTTAACTTTCTTATATCACTACATAATTGTAAATCTCCTCTCTTATGACTTTTACATCACTTTTATTTTGATATATTACACTGCTTCAATTAATCATATTATTAATTTAATATATATTTTTGTGCCATAAAAAAATAATTTATTTTTAGATAATCTTCTTTAACTTGTTCATTTCAAGATATTCCAAATCAGTTCAATCGAAATGAAACAAACATCGTTAGACTAGTCTTCTTGAACTCTATTAAATATTTATTTTCATTTTTTTAATTATTATAGTTTCTATGTTTATTGTATGTTTCATAAGTAATTTCATTTTGAGTGCCTTTGAATGCAACTTTCTCACATAACTTGTCTAATATACTCTATCTTTTTGCTTTGATTTGGTTATGTTTCTATGTAACTCCAAATCTCCTCCTATGTGACTATTACTTTGCTTTAATTTTGTTATATTACATTGCATCAATTTATCTAACTTTGGTTTTAAAATATAATGTTAAAAATATATTTTTTTATACTTATTTACTTTGGTGGTTCACAATAAATCAAAATTACATCAAATTTATACAAAATAAGAAATGTTACACATTTATAAGCTTGCTCTATCCAATTAAATATTTGTTAATATATTTTTATTTTTTTCTATTTATTTGACACATTAAAATACATTTTGATTCAAAAATAACTTGTTATAAAAAAATGTTGCATTACAACTTTAATATTTTTGGATGTTTCATTCTAATACAAATTATTTGCTTTGATTTGGTGATATCATTGTGCAGTTTTAAATCTACTCTCTAAATCACCTTGACTTGCTTTTATACCTAACTTCAATTAATCCCATTTCAACTTTATTATATATTCACATAATATTCAAAAATAAATTAGTTATTATTTATTATTATTTAAGTGGATAGTTTGTATTAACTACAATGAGATCTAATTGAAAGAAAAAATTTCATTGGACTCTTCTTTATGACTTTATTAATGTCAAAAAAATATTATTTATTGGTAAATATCTTTTTTATTATTATGGAAACGATTTGGAGGATCTCCACTCATAATTAATTTGATGATCAAGGGGGTTATGCTTTAAAATCTTGGAATACAACTTTAATGAACAACTTTTCCCATCTTTTCGAAGTTTTGACTTTCATTTGGTTATGTTATTATGTGATGTTAAATCTCATCCTCTGTATCTTTTATGTTACATCGATTTAGTTAAATTATATTGCTTCAATTTATTTCATTTGAGATTTATTATTGATTTACTTATTATTAACATAATAATTTAATATTATTTGTTTTTATTTAGCTTCATAATTGTCAAAACAATACAATTATATGTCATCTCATATGTCCCATATAATAATATAATTTTATTATATTAGAATTATAATTTATATAATTTTCACTTTACTATAAGTATACTTAATATTAAAATAATAATTTATTATTATTTTTGCATATTTTAAAAATTCATAGTAATTCTAAATGAGATTTGATAGTGAAAATAAATTCCTTAGGCAAATCTAAATTTGCACTATCCAATAAATTTTTTATTTTTAAATTTCTAATTATTTTATTATTAAGGTTTTGGCATGTTTTATGAATTATTTTAATTAATACCTCATTTGTTGATTAAGAGTGTTACACTCAATGTCCATAAAATCTTCCAATACAACTTTCCTTTATAATATACCTCATTTCCTAAAATTTGTTAAATTCACTTTATTATTCTACTATATAATCAAAAATCTCGTCTCATGTTACACCTAAATTTCCATGAGTTAATTATAATATATTTTACCAATTTACTACATTTAATTCTTAATACTACTTTACTTAATACAAAGACAACTTTTAGTATTTATGCTTATATACTTTGGAAATTCACAATAATTTAAAATAATGTGTCATCAAGATGAATAAATCATCATTTGACTTTTATTAATAGAACTTACAAAATTAAACATTTATTTTTATATATCTAAATATTTACTTATATATTTTTACAAAAATATAATTTTATAGAATTTTTGCATGGTTTGTGAGATCTAAAAATTTGTGCATTTTTTGAAAATCGAGGATGTTACACTCAAACTATTTAGTATCTTTGAAAGCAACATTCTCAAACAATTATCTTTGATTTATCTCTCATGGTACCTTTATAATGCTTCGAGTTTATTATATTAAATTATTTTAATTTATCAATTTCATGTTTAATATATAGTTATCTAATATTTAAAAAGTAATTTATTAACATTTATGCTTATTTTCGTTCGTACTTCAAAGTATTCAAAAGAGATCTAGTTTAGTTGAATTAGACATGGTTGGAGTTATCTCGATAATCTCTATCAAATTAAATTTTCTTTTTTAAATATTTTTACATATTTTATTTTATTACCATTTGGCATACTTTACAAGTCAATTCAATTGGTATTTGATTTGATGATGAAGAATGTTACACTAGATCAACTTAATATCAAGGAATATTCCTTTCTGACATAATTAATTGTTTTTAGAAATTTTTTTCTTTGATTTCATTATATTACTATGTAACTCTAAATCTCCTCTAATATGTCCACTAAATTATTTGTTTTTGTTAAATTATCTTCCTTCCATTTTTCTTTTTTTAGTTGTATTATATATGTTTTGCATTAAAAAAATATTTTATTATTATTCAAGCATTATTACATTAATAATTTGTAGTAATTCAAACATATGCCTAATTAAGATGAAACAAACTTCCTTAGAGTAATCTCAAAAAGCTCTATCCAATTAAATTTATATTTTTTTAATCACTTTTCCATATTATTTTCAAATAGTCTTTCACATTTTGTAAGTTTTTATGATTTTGATCTAATTTGATAATTAAAGCTTCATGCTTGATCTCTACAATATCATATAAATTAACTTTCTTAAAAAATTATATCATTTTTCATACTTTTTACTTAAATTTTTTAATATTGTTTTGTAACCCTAAATCTTCACTCATGCAACAAATATATTGCCTCCATTTGTAAATATTATATTTCTTCACTTTATATTGTTTCAGTTTTAATTAATGTTTAGTTAATATTAAAGGTTAACTATATTATTATTATTATTTATATAATTTTATAGGTTATAATAGTAATACTTGATGCCCATTTGAGATGAAATAAATGCTATTAGTTAGGTCTCAAAAAGTTCTACTTAATTAAACATTTTTCATATTTCTAAATATTTTATTTTTAAAAGCTTTTTTAAAATTGAAAGTGATTTATGTTTTTGCTTCATTTGATGATTGAGATGTAGCACTAAATTTTCCTAGTATCCTAGAATAAAACATTGAACTATCTTGGAATGAAATTTTCATAGATAATTTATCTCATTTCTTCAAAGTTTTTTATTTAATTTTATTATATTACTCTAAATCTATATCTCTCCTCTCACTTGATCTATTCATCACTATAATTTTGTTTTATTTCACTACTTTAATTTATCATTTTTAATCATCAATATGTATATTTACATGATAAATAAATGAATTTATTTGTTCTTTATGCTTATTTGCAATGATAGTTGATAGTAATTGCAAATAAGGTTTGATCAAGGCAAAAAAAATGCCTTTTGACTCATTTTTTGAGCTTTATAAGATAAAATATTTTTTATAGTTGCAAACTTTCTACTTAATGAATGTTTTGGTATGGTTTAAAGCGACATTTTAATTTGCACTAGCTTTAATGATAGATAATAATATACATGCTCGACATAATATATTAGAAATTAAATTTCTTAAAAAATTTATCAGATTTATTCAACCTTTTTACTCATTTTTAATTATATTAATATGAGGCCCCAAGCCTCTTCTCATGTGATGTTTACATAACTTTCATTTAGTTGATTAGATTATTTTAGTTTATTTTATTTTAGCATTAATATAAATTTACTTAATATTAATAAAACAAATATGCAATTTATGCTTATTTTATTTATTTATTCATAGATGCTAAAAAAACAAATGGTGCCAAACATGTCTACTTGAACTTTATCCAATCAAATGTTTTTATTGCTTTAATTATTTCATTTTTTAGGAATTTGGCATGCGTTTATAGTCATTTCAATTAGTACTTGATTAGAAGTCCAAAAATATTGCGGCCAATCTCACTAGAATCCTAAAGCTCATCTTTCCCTAAAAATTTATTTCCTTTTAAATTTTTTACTTCTAATTGTTTGTATTGTAATGTAACTATTGATATTCTAGCATATTTTGTTTCCTTGTTCTAGCTTTTTGTTTTATTAAAGTACTTCATTTTTATAGTTTTCTATTCTATTAATTATTTTCTTTTTTTTAAGGAAGTATTTCTTAAAATTTATGCTTACTTAGTTTCTTAATTAACAAAAATTCGAAAAATATTTGATAGGGATGAAAAAACATAGTTAACTTCTTTTGACAGTTTTGTCACATTAATTATTTTTTTAATATTTTTTAAATATTTTATTCTCTATGATTTTTGCTTGCTTTATGACACATTTAAAGTGATACCTTCTTTGATGATCATTAGTGTCATACTGAAAAACCATAGTACGTTGGAATGTAGCTTTGATATATAATTTATCTAATTTCTTCCAAATTTTAATCTTTGACTTTACAATAGTACTACGAAAAACCAATTCCACTCATGTCTGACCTTTGAAATTTAATTATTTGGTTATACTATATTACTTCAATTTATCATATTTTTACTTTAAAATATATTTACTTAATATTGAAATAATTATTTATTATTTATTAAACTTATTATTTATTGGAATACATATTTTTAATTGCACTTAAGTATTTTAGTAATTCAAAGAAAATCCAAACGAGGTCTGACAAAGTGAAACAAATGTCATTATACACAGCTTAATGAAATCTATCCAATTGAATATTCATTGTTATATATTTAAAACTTCTATTTCATTATGGTTTGGAAATTCTCCACAAGTCATTTTGATTCAAACTTGGTTTGATGATTGAGGATGTTACACTTGATCTCTTTAGTGTATTAGAATGGACCATTATTATATAGTTTATCTCATTTGTTTAAATATTTAAACGGCCTATCATGTAATTTTTTCCTCACATTGATTTTATCATATTATATTACATTAATATATCTTATTTCTAGATTAATAAATATTTATCTAATATTTAAAACAATTATTATTTATAATTATTTAATATGAAAATTTGATAACAAACCTAATGAGGCCTAATCAAGATGAAATAAATGTAATTGGACACTACCCAATTACCTCTATCTAAATAAATGTGCTTTTTTATATTTTAAATAATTTTTAAGATTCTTGAAGAGACATTTAAATTTTTGCTTCATTTGATGAATGTAACTATTACACTAGATCTCCTTTATATTTTGGAATACTATTAACATTTAATTTAATTCATTTCTTATACATTTTTTTCTTCAATTTGGATATATTATTTTAAAACTATTGTTCTCCTTTTTTAGCTTTAAATTGCTTTGATTTTTTATATTATATTGCTCTAATTTATCATGTCTTTATTTTTAATATGTATCTGCATAATATTAAAAAAATATATTTTTATTTAAACATATTTTATTTTTTTAATTATTATTAAATTAAAAATGAGGTCCAATTAAGACAAAATAAAATCATTTGGCTTATCCCAAAAGTATCAATGTAATTAAATGTTTAGTTTTTTAAATATCTTGGTTTCTTAGTTTTGTAATGCTTCAAGTACCATTTTGGTTCTTACATGATTTGATCATCAACGACGTCATAATCAACCTCCATTGTATCGTGGAATGCAATATTCACATATGATTTGTCTCATTTGTTCAAATTTGTTACACCAATTTTGTTATCTATTTTAAAAAGTCTAATTATGTCTTTAGGTGATCTTTAAATTATTTTGAATTTAATATATTATACTAATTCAAATTATCACATTTTATCTCTTGTATATATTTTCAAAATATGAAAGTAATAATTTTTTTATTATTAATTATTGTTTACTTTTGTAAGTTCCTTTATTTACAAACAAGACGTAAGAGAAATGAGACAACTATCATGGAACTTCTCTTAAAAACACTCAACATGATTAAAAATTTATTTTTTTAAAATGTTTTTCTATATTTTTTGCATGTTTTACAAGCAATTTTGATTTGCAACTTATTTGATTCTCCAGGATATTGCACTTAATCTCCTTAGAACCATGCAATAATACTTTCTTATATAATTTATCCATTTTTTTCAAAGCTTTTGCTTTTATCTTATTTTATTCCAAAGTAACTTTAAATTTGTCATATGTGACCATGACAATACTTTGATTTAGTTGTATTACATAATATTAATTTATTTTTTTTAGCTTCATCATTTATTTACTTAATATTAAAACAATAAACTATTATAATTTATTTTTATTTTACATTTTAATTTGAGGTATTTGTAAATAAGCCCTAATCTTGGCAATATAAATTTCATTAAACTTGTCATGATCTGCTCTAATTAGTTAAATAGTATTATTTAATTTTTTAAAATATTATTTCCCTCACTTAAGAATACTTCAGGAGATGTTTTTATTTTTATTAACCATCTAGGACACCCAATCTCTTTAGCATCTTGGAATGTGGGCTTTTACTATAATTTTTATCATTTAAGCAAAGCTTTCATTTGATTAAGTTATATTACTATTTAACTCAAAATCTCTTTTAGTGATTTAGTTATATTACATTATTTTAATTTATCTAGGTTTAACAAGAATAAATTTTTTTTTAATTTTATAATAATAATTTTTTATTATTTATGAATATTTAATTTCATAATTGATATTAAATCCAAACGGTTTATGAACTTTACGGTACAATTTATCTTGTTTCTTTAATTATTTTTGCATTTATTTGGTTACATTGCTATGTAACTCTAAATCTCCTCTCGCATAACATATACATTGCATTTTTTTCACATTATGTTTTTTAACACATCTTATTTTAACATCAATATCTATTCATTTATTTTAAAAATAATTATTTTTTACTAATTTTTCTTATTTAATTATATAATTCATAGTAAAAATGATGCCTAATGTGGACAAAATAAAGATTGAATAACTCATCTAGGAGAACTTTATTAAATTACATATTAATTTTATATTTTTAGTTATTTTATTTTATTTCTTTGGCATGCTTTACTATTAATTTCTTTTCACACCATATACAATAATCCAATGTCTTACACTCAATCAGTCTAACACCTTTGAATGCATTTTTCGCATTCATTGCTTTGATTTAGTTTTGTTACAATACTTATACTTTTTATTATTTATGCTTGTTATTTTTAGTAATTTAAAAATAATTGCATAGGTGTTTTTATTGAGATGAAACAAATGCCACTGAATTCCACTAAATGAGCTTTATCCACTGATAACTTATTTTTAAATTTTTAAATATTTATTTCTTTATTTCTTTGGCATGCTTTAAGGATATTTTTATTCATACATAATTTGATCAAAGGATGTTAATCTAGATTTGCTTAGGAGATTGGAATATAATTTCTTCCTACAACTTGTCTTCATTCAAAGCTTCACTGCATTTTTGTTATAATACTATGAAATATTTTATAATCCTATCATGTAACCTTTACATTGCTATTATTTGGTTGTTTTATTTTGCATAAAACTATCTTATTTCATATTTATCATATGTTTACCAAATCTTGAAAAATATAACAATTTTTTTCTTATTTTATTTTGTAATTTGCCAAAATATAAATGGTGTTAGACATAAATGAAATAAATATTACTAAACTTGTCTTTATTAGGTTTATATTTTAAAATCTTTTTTTAAATTTTTTAACATACATTCTTAGAAATTTTGATTTGTACCAAATATGTTGGTTGAGGATCTTACAATCCACCTCCTTAGAATCTTAAAATGCTACTTTCCAATAAACATCAATGCATTACTTTAAAAGTTTCATTTAGATTTTTTTGTACCACAATGTAACTCTGAATATCTTTTAATGCTACCATTACAACTTTTTATATTGTTATATTACATTTCTTTAATTTATCTTATTTCAATCTTAATATACATTTCATTGATATTAAAATTGTATTTTATTAATATTTTTCTTAATTTTGTTTGATAGTTTGATGTAATTCTAAACATTATCAAATTTGAAAAAGATATTCATTAGAGGACATTTTGATTTGTACTTTATTTTAATCTCCATAGATTCTTTGTGTGTGACTTTCTCATAAACTTATCTCATTTTTTCAAATGTTGTGTTTTGATTTAATTATATTATATATCTTTAATTTATTGCATTTAATTTATAATACATATTTACTTAATGTCAAAAATATTTTTATTATTTATGCTTATTTATTAGAAAATTCATATTAAATTAAAATGAAGTCCATTTTAGATTAGAAAAAGGACACACCAAAGAGAATTAGTGGTTCATTGTAATATAATAAAAATAAGGCAAAGAATTTAAAAAAAGAGGTAAATTATTCTCAAAATCTACATTCAAAGATATTAAGTGAGTTAAGTGTAACTTCCTTGATTGTCAAATATGATATGAATAGAAATGTCTTATTAAATATGCAAAATCCTTCTAAAATAAAAAAATATGAATATTTTGATAATGCTCATCAAGTAAGTTCAATGACATTCAGTACATCTCGATGTCATGTAAATTGGAATTACTAAAAATTTGGAAAACAAATGAGCTAAAATAACAACAAATTGTTGTTCTAATATTAACAATATATGTATTAAATTTCAAATAAAGAAAATGTAATTAATATAATATAACTTAATGAAAGTTATGCAAAGCTAAAAAAGGATATTTTTAATTACATAGTAAATAAAAAAATCGAAGAAAAACTTTGGTAAAATGAGATAAATTTTTTGATAAAGTTAGATTCTATGATACTCAAGAGATCGAGTGTAACACTAACAATTATAAAAATAGGTACAAATTGAAGTTTTTTGTAAAGCATGGAAAAAACAGTTGAAAATAAAAAAATTTAAAATTACAAAAAAAATTATAATTTGATATATGACATCAAGATGATTCTTGCATCATTTTCTGTCTCCACAAGACCTTCTTTAGAGTTGTTCTTAACTACAATTGTAAATAAGTTTGTCTGGCATTTTATATTCAAGTTGATGGGGGATTTAGATTTTCATAGCAATATAAAAAAAAAGAAAAATATTTAATGCAATGAGATAAAACGTAAAAGAAAAAAACATGTGAGGATAATACAAAGATCAAGTGTAACATTCTAAAATATAAACTTTTATATCATTTTAACTACCTCAAAAAATGTGCCAAAATACTAAACAAAAAAATCTTTTTAAAAAATCAATATAAAATAAAATTTTAATTGGATAAGCTCAGTGAAACAGCGCTAATGAATTGTAGTTCATCTTTAATGGGCCACATTACGAATTACGACAAAAATTAAAATTAAAGAAGATTAAAAAATTAAAAATTATTTTTTTATTATTAGGTAAAAATATAATAATGTTAAAAGGACATAAATTAAATAAATATATAAAACTATATCTAAAAAATATACATGAGAGAAGATTTGAGCTTCGTCATAACATAATAAAATAAAATTGAAACATTTGATTAAATGGTATAAAATGCATGTAAAAGTTCTTTTTCCTAGATAATAACGTTATTTTGTTTAGCATCTTTGATTATTAAATTAGATAAAAATTTAAAATATCCCAAAAGCTTTTTTTGAAATTCTAAAAAGTAAAATATTTAGAAAATATATAAGTGAATATTTCATTAGATAGAGTTGGTCTATTTGACTTTAAAAATATTTAATTCATCGAAACTTATCCTCATTTGGAATTATTATAAATTATGAATTTTAAAAAAATAAAATTTATAGTTTTAATAAGAAGTAAAGAAATGTTGATGTTCAAAAGAGATAAATAGATGCCATGTGGGACAATGAAATTAAATCTTTATGAAGGTCACAAATGAGACAATTTAGAATTTGTTATATTGTTTAGGAATGTTAGAATCAACGGTATTAAAGTGATCAACTATATCATCCTCCTCCATAAAATGAAATACGAATTGGAAACACTCATAAACATTGCTAAAATGTTAAAAAATATATTTAAAAATTTAGAAATAATATTTAATTACATAGACCTTATCATGATCATTTTGAAAATGTTCATTTTATCATAATTGAAGCATATTTCGAATTATTGAAAATTACCAAATTAAGGATGCGTAAGTATTTAAAAAGTTCATTTGAATATTGAGTAAGTATATAATAAAACTAAAATTAGATAAATTTGTCCAATACAATATAACCAAATATAAGTGATGTATATAGGTCACACAAGTAAAGAATTAGAGTTTCATAGTAATATAACTAAATCAAAGAAAAATTTTGATTAAATGGATAAATTGCACTGAAAAGTACCATTCTACAATATGAAGTAG
Organism: Vanilla planifolia; assembly: GCA_023846275.1. Lineage (NCBI taxonomy): Eukaryota > Viridiplantae > Streptophyta > Magnoliopsida > Asparagales > Orchidaceae > Vanilla > Vanilla planifolia. Next base: position 9,685,482 of record CM043872.1, on the reverse strand, counting down.
TTCACGTATGACATCCTTAATCATTAAAATAGATTCAAAAAAAAAATGTCACGTCATTCATTTGGAGCAATAAAAGATATTCAAAAATTTAAAATTCGATATTTAATTTGATATAAGTTTTTGATATGATTATAACAACATTTGTTTTATCTTTAACAGATCTTATTTAAAATAATTATAATTTATCAATTTAAATAAACATTAATAATAACAAATAAACATTAAAACTAAAATAAGATAAATCAAGGAATTCTAATATAACTAAATGATAGCAATGCAAATGTCACAAAAGAGGGAAATTATAGCTTCTTAGTAATGAAACAAAATGATGGAAAAAAAAATTCAAATAACTATGATAGAAAGTATAACATAGTTGCATTATGAGATACAAAATACATAGAGTGTAACATAGAAGATCATTAAATATTTTGTGAATCAAAAAATCTTCATAAACTTGATAAAAAATTAGTAAATAAAAAATTTTAAAAAAATATTAAAAAGTATATTTAAAATGATAGTGTTTAAATTGATGATTGTAATATATTTATTTTACAATAATTGGACCATGTTTGCAATAACAATAACTTATCATTATAAATAGGGAAAGACCATATTAAATTATTTCTTATATATAAAGTAAATATATATCAAATTTTAAATGTTATAAATTTAAATAATTTTAAAATATCAAAATAAACTTTATCTAAAAGTCAGATAATGGGATATTTAGGATAATATATGATAATGGAAAGAAAAATATTAAAGAAATAAGATATTTTGTATAATAAAGTAGAATTCAGGATACTAAGGAAATCGGGTTGAATATCTTTAACTATAAATTTTGTTATTTGTTAAAATATAGTATAAATCATGCAGGGATTTTAGAAAATAAAGTATTTTAAAACAAAAAAATACGTTTAATTAGATAGAATTCATCAAATCAATCAAAACAATATTTATTTCAGCTAAATTATACTTCTTTTTAAATTATTATAGATTACAAAAATAAATGAACATAAATAATAATAGGTTATAAATTTACGAACTATGACATAATGAATTCAATGAGGTTTAAACATAAAAAAAATTCTAAGTTTCATTATAATATCACCAAAAAAAGGAAAATGATTCCAAGGATGAGATAAATTATAGAAAAAGGTTACATTCCTAGATATTATGAAGATAGAATGTAACATCATCGATCATTAGATCTAGTAAAAAATATTTCATAAGACACACCAAAACAATAGAAAATTAAATATTTAAAAATATAAAAATTAATAATTCAATTGATAGAGCTCATTGAGATGAGTCTAACAATGTTTGCTTCATCATGATTGAACATTATTTTTAGTTACCTCTAATTACCAAAGTAAACATAGAAAAATAATAATGAATTTTGATTTTAATTTTAAGTGAATATATAATTTAACTATATTAACATAAAATCTAGAAATATAATATAATAAAATGAAAGAGATATTAATGTCACACAAGTATATCATTAGAGTTTTATAGGAGTGCAATGAATTCAAAGGGAACATTTTATAGAAGAGAGTTAAATTTTTTCAAAAACTAATATTCTAATATACTTTAGAGATATAGTGTAACATTGTTGATTGTCAAATTAGGTATGAAGAAAAATAACTTATAAAATAAGTAAAAACAAAGAAAATAAAATATTCAAAAAAATTAAAAAATCTTTTATTTTATAGAGCTCATTGAGATAAGTATGACAAAATTCATTTTCTCTTAATCTAATTCATTTCAAATGACTATGAATAACCAAAATAAATAAGAATAAATAATAGTATATTATTTTTTAAATATTAAGTAAATATTGAAACTTAAATGAGTTTTATTAAAGAAATGTAATATAGAAAGTTTAAAGAAATGTAAAGGGTAGACAATATATAATTAAGGCGTCATAATAATGTAACAAAATAAAACAAAAAAAATTCAAAAATCAGGAAAAAGTTTCTCGAATACATTCAAAGATAAATAACCACAAATTTGAAAATTAAATAAGCATAGCTAACTATAAATTAACTTTTTAGTATTAAAAATAATATACATTAAATTAAATAAGATAAATGTAGGTATTGTAACATAAGCAAATCAAAGCAACCTAAAGGTCACTTGAGAGGATATTTAGAGTTACATAGTAAGTTAATAAAATAAAAAAATAAAGAAAAGAAATTTTTTTGATAAAGTTGAATTCCATGATATTAAAAAGATCAAGTGTTACAACAACGATTATAAAATTAGGAACAAATCGAAGCTTTTTGTAAACCACACAAAAACCATTAGAAAGAACGTTTAGAACTACAAAATAGAATATGTAATATCGTATATGACATTAAGATGTCTATAGTGATACGTTTTTCTCAATAAGATCTTATTTGGAGTTATTATGAATAACCGTAGTAGATAAGATCGAGTGTAACATTTTCTACAATCAAGTTGATAGATGATTTAGACTTTCATAGTAATATAATTAAATAAAAATGAAATATTTAATGAAATAAAATAAAATGTATAAAACAAATGCATTTGGGGATACTAAAAAGAATAAGCGTAACATTTTTTATTGTAAAGTTATATATTATTAAACAATCTCACAAATCATGCCAAGATATGAGGAACTTAAATACCTTTAAAAAAATAGAGATAAAGCATGTTAAGGCAACTCCAACAACTTGTGTTTCATCTCAATGGAACCACATTTGGAATTACTGTAGTTGTTGAACTTAAACAAGCATAAATCACAATATATTACTAATTTTTTGATAAGTAATAAAAAATTTAGCTTAAATGAAGTAAATTAAAGAAATATGTAAACACAAATCAAAATAATTTTTAGGTCACATAAGAAAATATTTAGAGATTCCTAAAAACATAATAAAGTCAAGTTAAAACATTTCATTGAATCAGATAAATTGTAGGAAAGAGATCTAGTGCAATATCTTCAATTATCAAATAAGATAAAAATAAAAATATCTCATAAAAAAATTAACAAAGAAAATGAAAATTATTTGAAAGTATACAAAAGAAAGTCCTTAATTAGATAGAGCTAGCCAAGATGAGTCAAGCATATTTTATTTGGAGTTGATTGTTCATCTTTTAGAATTACTATGACTAACTAAGATAAAATTTACTATTCATAAAATAATTTAAAATTAAGTAAATATTTATTAAAACTAAGTTTAGATAAAAATAGGTTCTTACACAAAAAAATCTTGTAAATGTTACACAAGAGGAAAATTAGTGTTACATATTAAAGGACAGTATCATAGTGAAAATTTTGAAGGCTTGGGATAAATTATTTAACAATATTAAACTTCAATGTATGAAGGACACTGTGTATAGCATATTTGATCATTAAATCACTTATGAATGGAAATGCAATATATAGCACACGAAATTCATAAAAAAATAAAATATTCAACAAAAATATAAAAAAGAATAGTAATTCAATAGGGTACACCAAGGATTAGCCAATAATAATTGTTTCAACTCTATTGAACTTCATTTTGATCTTTTGAGAAATACAAAATTAAAAAAGAACAAGTAATAAAAAATATTATTTTTGACAAAAAGAAATCAAAGATAAAAGATTAAATGGTATAAATTAAAGAAATGTCATACACTAAAACAAAGTGATGTAAAGGCACATTTGAGAAGAATTGGATTTATATGGTAATATAACAAAATTAAAGTGAAATATTTCAACAAATGAGATAGATTGTATGAAAAAAATTACATTCTTTGGTACTACAGAGATTGAGCTAACATCCTGATCTATTAAATTTAGAAAAAAATGAAATTGTCAAATAAAACATACCCAAACCTCATAATGAAGTGTGTATAAAAATATAAAAATTAATATGACATTGCAAAAAACTCGTTGAGATGAGTCCAATGACATTGGTTTCACTATTGATCAAACATATTTGGAGTGAAGACAAATTACCAAAATAAAAGCAAATAATAACAAATTATTCTTTTAATATTTCATAAATATGCATTAGACCTAAAATGTAAAAGTTAAAAAAAATATAATATAACTCAATCAAAGTAATGTAAATGACACATAAGAAGATAATTACAGGTTAATAATAATATAACAAACTTAAAGAGAAAGATTGAAGAAATAAGATCAATTATTTGGGAAGGCTACATTACAAAATAGTACAAAGATTAACCATAAAATCTCTGATTATAAAGTCTCACATGACGTTAAAAGTGTCATAAATAGTGAAAAAAATTAGAAAATAAAATATTTTCAAATATAAAATGGAATATTTTGTTTTACAAAATCATTAATATAAGTACAACAAAGTTCATTTTTTTTATTAAATATGAATTCTTTTAGAATTTCTATGAACTATCATAAAAATTTAGCAAAAACATAATACATCATCATTTAAAAAATTACTAAATATGGAAATAATAATATTACTAAATCAAAGTAATGCATTTAAAAGCAGGAGATAATTTTTTCTAAAAAGTTCTATTCCAAGGTACTAAGGAGAATGGGCGTAACAACCTTGATGGTTAATTTAGACATGAATCAAAATATAACATAAAATATTCAAAATCTTCATAAATAATTTAATTTAAAAAATTGAAAAATTAGAAATGGAGTATAGATTGCCTAGATGTGTCAAAATGATGTTATGTTCATTTTAATTAGAAATCATTTGTAATTAGCATAAATTAATAAAGTAAATAAATAAAAATAATAAATTATTATTATTATTTTAAAGTTAAGTTAATTTATATCAAAATCAAAAAGTGATGAACTGAAGTGATTTAATACAACTAAATTAAAGATATATAAAGGTCACATGAGAGAAATTTAAAAGATCATTGTAATATAACTAAATAAAAGTGAAGCAATTTAAAAAATTTGAAAAAAAAATTAGATACTGACATACTAAGATATTAAGGAGATTGAGAACAATGGTCTAAATGGTCAAATATTTTACAATAGAAATACCTTGTAAATCTTACAAATGTCCAATAAAATAAAAAAAATCAAAATATAAAAAATAAAAATTTGCATGAATAAAGTTCATTAAGATGAGTTCAAAGATTTTTATTTCATCCCAAATACACCTCTATTGGAATTACTATGAATTGCTAAGATAAATATACATAAGTAATTATAAGTTATATGTTAATATTGAGGAAACATATAATACAATTGAAATGAGATAAGTTCAAGAAACATAACAAACTAAAGGTGACATGAAAGAAGAATTAAGATTTTTTTGCAATATAACAAAATAAATGTGAAAGATTTGAAACAAATGAGACACATCATTTAGAAATTTTACCTTCCTTATTACAAAGGATATGAGGCCCAAGAATAATCAAAACATGTACGAGTCTTAATATCACCTATAATATGTCAAAATTATTTAAAATAAATATATAAAATATGAAAAAGAATATTAAATTAGATAGGCAACCCCAAGATGCTTCTAGTAAACTTTATTTGTCTTGATCACACTTAATTTGGAATTACTATGAATTTACTAATTAAATTAATATAAATGCTAAAAAATTATTATTTTAATTTTTAGCATGTACAAGTTAAAGCTCAATTGAGATAAAATTTAGTAGAGTAAAATAATGAAATTGAAATTATGCAAAGCTTACATTAGTAGAGAATTAGGATCTCATAGTAATAAAACCAAATTAAAAAAAGTAAAGGAGTTGAGAAATATTACATGGTAAATTTTCTTTCCAAGAGACTTAGGAGATCGAGTATAATTTCAATCATCATAAAATCATTTTCAAAGCAAAGGATGTCATAAAACATGAAAAACTCCTTGAGTGTTAATTATTTAAAAGTATAAAAATAAATAATTATAGTGATATAGCTTGTGGAGATGACCCTAATGAAAATTCATTGAAGTTGATAGATCCTTGTTTAGAATTACTAAGAATTAAAATATTAAATAAGAATAGATAAAAGTAAATAATTATTTTAATAGGAAGCATATATAACATATATATATATATATTTAAATTAAATTGAGATAATCTAAAACAATATAACATAACCAAAATAATGTTAGGTGATGGTCTTGTAAAGGCAGAATTAGTGTTCCCTAAATACATAATGATAACAAAATGAAACGTTTGGAGAAATGAGATAATTTGTGTGGCAAAATTTAATTCCATGATACTAAGATGGTCAATTATAACAATCTAAAATATTAAATCTAGTATGAATAAAACTCCATATAAACTATGAAAAAAAACCTTAAGAATTTTATTTTTAAATATTAAAATTAATAATTAATCAGATATAACATGTCAAATGTGTCCACTAAAATGCAAACTTGTTCTATATTAACTCATAGCCACGTTAACATTGACTCCTCTCCCTTACATTTAGAGAGGTGTCATCAATGATAGATTAGGATCAAGTCCCATGAAAAGGTATCCTAGGGAGGATGCGAGCTGAATTTTGCTTATATCCTACTACTACATGAGGCACTATCAACGAGTAAGGTAGTTTTGGAATGCATCCTAATTTGGGTGATAAATTTTGTTGAAGTTTAAAAAATAATGTGAAACTGATAGGAAACAAGTATAATGAATAAAAGATGAAACGAACTTTGGAAAGATAGTCAATGATCTCTTAAAATGGTTAAGAATGAACAAGAAAGGTTCTAACTTTATGTCTTAACTAGATACAGAACATCGTTAAACATTTTGGTTGCATGGCTTAAAGAGAGGACCATCTCGAGCTATTGTAACAACAATAGTTAAGATGAATGACTCCTATGAAGAAATATCAACATGGTTGATCATAATGTTTTCCACATCGAGAAGTTCGATTGTAGCACCATCTTGGTTGGCGATAACTATTGAGGTCCCCATTAAACACTTCATGAAATGCAAAACAAAAGTGTCACTTGCTTATGATTTGACAATTGAGCAAGCCCATAATATGTATGGTTGTTGAGTGATGGCATACACATTGAAGGGGCTAGCCATCAACCAACCCACATCTTCTATATGGGGTTTCTATGATGGCATGCTTGTTGGGACTAGAAAGATAGTGAACTATGCATGAGTGAGGTGAAGCTAGAAGAAACTTTAATGGGAGCCCACGTCGATACTAACATGTAAACTATTCCTTTGACTTAGGTGTAAGGGAAAAAGAATAATCAAATTATTTAGTCTCTACTTCCTTACAAAGTTTTCTTTAAGATAGCTGGAGCACTATTGAAAGTTTTATTAGGTAATGATAATGATTAGAGGCATTGAGGACACAATGACATTGATTTATTCTCAAACCTTAAATATTTGGAATGATCAGATGCTTTGATGAGTTGAGCTAAAGAATTCGACCTCTAAGTGGGTAATTTTTGGTAGGTAGAGCTAGTAATGTAGGATGAACAAAAGTTGGTTTATGATGTCCAACTATGCACTAACGAAGAGCATACAAAGTGTGTTTGTCGATTATGATAATAGGATAATGTTCATCAAAGATGAAATACATTAAGGAGCGTAACAGCTCAGCTACTAAATCAACTAGCCCCGAAATGGAATAGCACATAAGCATGTGACCTACACTTGGCCATCGATGTAACGTAGTGCCCCAATAAGTAAAAGGCGGTAATGGTCACCATAAAGTGTAAGGAATGAGCACGTGTGGGCCATCCACCATTCTAAAGCTTGGTGGTCAAATATTTCAATAAGAACCATGAAGGTCGAATTGGGGAAGGTCCTATGTGAAAGGCACTTGCACATAGCTTAGCTTATCTTAAGACATGAGGCAAAACTTTTGTAGAGTGCCATTTGTAATGAGCTTTAGAAAGATTTCGAGTTACATTTCTAGAACTAGGATGTGATTGTTGATGGCAATGTCAAGTCATTTGGAAATGTTAGTCGGGGCTATGTGAAGAGTTATCCTTTTGCCTTAACAAGTTGTTGGCCCTAGAAATAGCTCAGTTGGAGGTAATGTCAACCATTTTGTGGAGCACTACTTTGAGTGGTGTTCCAAGAATCACTAGTGACTATTTAAAATTTGAATTGTTGAGTACCATCCTTACCTAGTCATACTCATAACTACACAAGATCACCAAGGTTAATAGCCTTAATGTGATGGAGTAAGTCAATTCATGTCCATTAGTTGGCTAATTGTGAGTGGCCCCTATGGTGGCCATCCTCAAGCATTGAACAATTGACTTAGAATTGGTATAGACATGGAGAATCCTACTATTTAATTAAAACAAAGCATTGCAATGGTCCTCAAAGTTGCCCATGTAATATGATTTCTACTTATAGATCTCAATGTCAAAGTTAAGAAATTCAACCATGCACAAATATATGAGAAGAGTAATTATGACTCTCTTGTGGTAGTCAAATGCCTCATCATCTAAATAGTGTCATGCATGAATAAATTAGAAAGATTCTTATTATCTCTATCTAATGTCCAATGGAAGCACAAGCAACAGAATAAACTTGATAGAATAAGTGTGGCAAAAAGATCATGTTGAGCTTGACTTTATTTTGATTTTATAAATGACTTAAGAAGTGTAACATAAGTGAGAGTAAGCATACTGATAGAATTGAAATACCAATACTTTAAACATTTATTTTTCTTATTCTGTGTGACAAAAATGGGGCCCAGTCGTTCCTTTTGGCTACAAGTCTCACCTCAGTGGGTCGATCTTGGTGGAGGACATATTCATATGAGGAGTTTTGATGGGGTGCTACATTTGTTAAAAGGTAATAAAGATGTTCTTAGATGACCTAAACAAGAACAAAAATCATATGTGGAACAATTAGGTAATAGCTAATTTAATTTTTATTTCAATAATGAATATGAATCATGAGAGTTGGCTAGTAAAATATTTAGACTTTTAGAATTTGAAGCTAGGGGTGTCAAAAAAGTTCCCATTAGGATAACTAACTCATGATAGTAGATGATTCATAGCAATATTGCCTTTTGATCCTTTGATGATGGCTCATCTTATCATTATGTGTGACATAGTTTGACCAACAATGAAACAGTAGTCGAATGGTGCAACATGTGCTAGGGTTTGTGCATCTTGGACTCTGTTCCATATCATGAGATGATGCAAATGCTTGAATAATAGAGAACTATGTGCACTATAGCATCATGTGTCCACAATGAGTGCTATTTGTGTAACTGGTATCTCATCTCCATGCACCCAATAACATCTAATGCATATGGCTAGTTAGGCCTAAAAAGTGAAACTTTTTTAAGAGTTTTTGCAGTTTGGTCTATTAAAACAAGGATAAAAGTGATGTCTTATTGGGAGACATGCCTTTTTCATTGACAGAATAATTGCAATATGCAATTCAGGATGAGAAATGTACTATACAGTGTGACCTAAGATGAAGAAAAGATTGGATGATTGAATATGCAATATGGAAAAGGGTTTGACTTTGTTAAGTTGTAGTCCTTACTACATGTTGTATAAGCTATGAGCATAGTATAGCACTTAGCACTTTTTAGTACTGTGTGTGAGGACAAGAATGTAATGTTCACCTTCATAGTGGTGAACCATTTACGTGCATGGAAACTAGTCCTCACATACCATATGGCATCAAACGTGCATGACTAGTGGGGAGTACAAAGTGTAAATTTTTTTTTATGACTTTCAGCACTAACGACTACTACTGCATGGATAAGATGTTGCATTATTAGGAGTTTCCTTTCTCCTTAATCAAAATTGTTGCAATGCGTAATTTGTAAAGGAAAATGTGTGTTATGGCTTATTACAAACGGGAAGTTGGATGGTGCTATATAAGCTAGTATTTGTGCATGCTGGACTACACCCTTAGCCTTATGTTGTAGAGAATTGTGGCTACTAATGCTTGGATAACATGATGCTTTATTAGGAGACTTTCCTTCTTTGTTGATTAGATTATCATAATAGGTAATGAACAAGGGGTAGTGTGTGGCACCAAGCGACCCACTACGAATTGGTAGTTGGCTACTGTAATAAGGACTAAGGTTTGAGTAAGATTGGCTATGGCCTTAGCTTCATGCTACAACATTTGGGCATAAGAAAAGTATTTATTGTGCTATAGTACAAATTATGTATTGTTCCCTTAGTTGAATGCCTGTACCCATGCTCCTAATTACATCAAATCCACATAATAATTGAAGGCCAAAAACTACAACTTGTTTTGTAATTTTTAATGTTGTAGGCTCTGGTGCATAGCTAATGCAATGCCCTATTGAGAAACTTTCCTTCCTCATTGATAAAATTAACACATTTAATCCACATGTTTCAATATGCAATGTGTGGTGCTGTTCATAGGGAAGCAGAAGTTGGATATTGCAATTTGCTCTAGTGTTTGTGTCCACTAGGATTCATTCCTAGCCTTAAATGGTTGTCCATTATTCTCATGCATGATAGCAAATGTACAAGCTACTTGTGGCATCTTGTGGACTGGTAGAGATTGAAAAGTGTAAGTTATTTTGGGATTTTTAACACTATGGACCACTCCTGCATGGATTATGTGATGATACAATGTGGCCAACGACAAAGGAAAAGTTGGATGGTGTAATATACACTCATGATTGTACGTGTTGGGCTTCGTCCCTAGTCATATTCCATAGTCTAATATACGAGGCCATGGTAGCCCATTATACATGCACGTGGCAACAAGTCTATGCACAACCTTCAACATCCTACTTGCCAATAGTGGAGCTCATAAAATATAAATTATTTTAGGATTTCTATTATGACATGGTGTTGGTGAATGGATAAGTTGAAGTCCTTCTTCGTTAATGGAATTATTACAATATCCAATGCACAAAGGGTAATTTGCAATGTGGTGTTGCCTACAATGAAGTACAAGTTTAACAGTGCAATTTGTGCTACGGTTTGTGCATGATGGGCTTTGTCTCTAATCGTGTATGAATATCCACTATGTGTTCTTGAGATAGCCAGTTTGCACATGCTTTTTGACATCTTATGTATGGCTTGTGGGCCCTACAAAGTGTAACATATTTAGGGGCTTCGGCATAGTTGTTGGTAGCTCTTGGATAAAGTGTTTCCCTATTAGAAGACTTGCCTTGTTCCTCGATTCAATTATCACAATATGAAATCCATAATGGGTAGTGTGTGACATGGTGTGCCCCATGATAAAGTAGAAGGTGGATGGTGTAATAAGTGCTAGGGTTTGTGCAAGCTTGGTTGCAACCCAAGCCATCTACTATAACAGATATGCAAGCGAAAAAGGACAAGGCATGCTGTAGCACTATGCTATCATGCGATAGCCTCTCCACTTGTGTCCTTCAACATCATTTGTGCATGAGTTGTTCGGCCCATGAAGTGTAACATTTTTTGACATTTTTAGACTGTGGGCTACTAAGACATGGATAGGATGATGCACTAATGAGAAACTTCCCTTCTTATTAAAATTATGATAATATGTAATCTGTAAAGGGCAATGTGTTGCATAGTGCTCCCCATAGTTAAGTGAGAGTAGGATTTTGGAATATGAAGTAGAGTTTGTTCATGTTAAGCTATCGCCCTAGCCACACATTGCTACGCCCATGCACATGGTAGTGCACCATGCCACTTGTGAATAGTTGTTTGCTCATGTCTTATGTCATCATGTGCACACAATGGATTGGGCAAAAAAAGTGAAACTTTTTTGTTTTTTTAGCATTTTGACTTGTTGGATCATGTATATATTGTTACCTTATTGGGACACTTATCATTATGTATGTTTGAAGTGCCATAAATTGCCCTTTATCTAATTTTTTTTTCTCATGTTATAGTGGAAGTTTTGTGGTACTGAGTAGCTCTGTAATGTCCTTATTTTATGCTCTTTCTCTTCATGGTGTGACACATGGTACGATCCCCATTGCTTGTGTGGTAGCTTTCTTCATGTGCAAAATTTTGTTTCAGTAATGTGTCACTCTTTTCAAGTAATGCCAACTCTTAAGACTACTAATATAGGAATAAGGTGCCACTCTAATGGGCACTTGAATTATGTAATGTGGAATTGTTGCACCTTGCTTGTCATTTTGGGCTTTGTTTGGTGTAGTGTTTTCCTATGTCGTTATGAAACATCATTGCTATAAATTACACTTGGCAAAGTGTTGGTTGAGCATGTTGTTGCCTCTGCATAGTATGGTGCATGGTATCATTTCTCACCCTCGTGATGTGCCTTCCTATGCATGTTAAATAAGGTCTCGACTAATGTTACCTACTAATTGTCAAATTGCATCTTTTATATGTGATTAACATGGCATTTCTTGGTGATTAGCGAAGCTTTGAGAACATAGTTTGCTTTTTGTGTTGTTGTGGATCTTGGACAAAACATTTTTAGGTACATTAGTCTTGCTCAACATCTTTGATTTTGAAGGTGCAATAATTTTCAATTATTTTATTAACTATTTAATCAATACAATCCTTTATGGATCATTTGTATAGCTTTTCCATTTTTATGGCTTTATACTTGTATATTTTTTGAAGATCTTTCAATCAATCAGATTGGATTGGCTTAAGACTGCTTCTGCATCGAAGTTGATCTTTCTTGTATTGCTTCTTATGAGTTGGATGCCGTGACGTGTTGCTAGCCATTATGTGCTGTGCTTTTTTATGTAATCAAACCATAATAAATATAAAGTTCATATGTTGCTTTCTTTTCTATCAAATAGGCATGTTCCATTGAATTAGATCATTGATGCCATAGTTCTATGTTGGAGCTATTGGCATCAACAATGCTATTAAACATGTGATTGATCCCTACCTTATGTTGGCATGCTCTTAGAAATCACTCATTTCGATCATCATTCTCTATTAGAGAGGGCTGTCATAAAAGATTGCTATTGCCCAAAGGTAATGTTTTCAAACTTCATGGATGGTATCCCAATGTAGGAGCATTTGCTCTTCCATTATGGAGTATCACAAAAGATAAAGAGCATGTGAATTATGACATGAGGGGCTTCTTGGCATTTTATCTCTATATTTTTTTATGGTAAATCATTCTAGTAGTCATGTGCTTGTCTTAAATATTAACTCGTACATGCATAAGTATGAATAATTTTAAACTATGAATGACTTATTAGATTAGTTATTGTTTGCTTGATGATACATACTACTAAAATTACCATAGTAATTCTAGAGCTCATACATGCACAAAACCATTGCTTTTTGAATTGATGCAAGTAAACTGTCAATATATGCTGTTTCCTGCTCCATACGAATTCATAGTAAGTTGTCAAAGCATGGCCTTTATGTTGGTTATGCATCATTTGAATTTCTGCACTACAAGTTCAATGGTAGGATAGGAGCCCACCATGGTGATACTTGGAGATGGAGAATTATGGTTAGATTCAGAGAAGGGATCTTAGGAGATAGCAACCTCACCCAAGGAAGGTAATGGGTGTGCAAATTACCAAATCCTAGCATTGAGAGATAGTGACAATAAATAATAATATCAAGCACCACATGTCTAATAATTGGAATGTGTGCAACCTAAATCCCTTAATGAGGATCCATTAAAGGGCAAGTTTAATGCCATCAAAGATTGTAATTCCAATTACAGTAACATATATTTAAGTTGTAGTTAAAATGCTCATAGTTGGTCCTTTGTTTGGATTGTTAGTTCTACTTTTGATGTGCACCACCTATCCTATTCCTTTTGTTAACGATGTAGTCTTGCCTTAGCTGGTCGAGTCTTGCCATGGACATTATTACTTTAAAGAAATTAAAGTGCTGAAAGGAAGCTCATGCTTTGGATACATTAACACGGGATAACATCTCAAGATTTTTATCCTTTATGTTGGTTTTAGGATCAAAGTAATGATTAGAAGGTATAGCCATGGGCATTTGCATTTCATTGTTAGAGATGACATTCTTGGATTTTTGAAAGATGAACTATTATGAAAGAATTTTCCAAGGATGCTATCATTAATAAAGCATGGAAGTTGGGGGCTCAAACATGAACACATAATATCCTAGTCTCAAAACAATGATGATTATAAGAGATTGGTGGATGTTGCTCTTTGGACTCCTTGAAAACTTTATAAGAAACCATAATGTCTAATTTCCTTGATAAAGTAATGATTCAAGGCAACATTATCTCTCTTGAAGTAGGTTCATAAATAATAGCATTAAAAAACAATGTTGGAGCAGTTTAGAAAAAGGCATTCCTTAGCCATAAAGAAAATCATACAAAGGTGTGTTATGAGGAACTTAGCCTGCAACACTATTGCCTTCATGCTTTATGTGGGATAGTTTAGAGGAATTCATTCTGCAAACATATGCAATGACATTATGGTTTGAACTATGTTTCACTTTAGATAAAAGTAAAGTTAACTATAGTAATGACTATAGTTGAATATGATTCAATCATTAGTACCACAACATTAGAAAGTTCTATTTTTAGAAGTTCCATTGCTCCAAATATAGTAATAACCTCCATGGTAGAAGCTGAACATGAAATCAAAGTTTGTTCAATAATAGTACTAGATCTGCCCATGTCATCCTATGCAAAAATTCCAACTTTAGCATTCAAGACATCATGCACAATTATGTCATAGTTGAAGTTAACCGATTCTATAGAGGAGGAATCCAATAAGAGGAAACAAATAGCCCATCAAGGCCACCATACTTCCAACTAGACTTGATTGGAGAGTTCTAGCAAGCAGTAACTACGATGTCATTATTACTTTGAAGTGTATCAAAATTGAATAGCTTTTTCATAAGTATCAACAAATTCGTATTATGCCAAAGGTTGAACAAATATAAAGTAGAACACTTGGCTGCTTACAAAATTATAACCACCCATGCATTCATACAAATCAAATTAAGGAGTTAAAAAATGGAAGTGGGGTCCCTATATTTAATCCCACTAACTATGAAGAAATCATTTACAAAGCTATTAGAAAAGACTTTTTTTGCAATATGGCATGCCCAAAAAAAATGTTGTATATCTTCAATGGTAGTACATCCCTAAAAATATCAATTCAAATATGAATAACTCCAAAATTTTGTGATCCTGTACCCCATGCTCCTTAACCAACTTCACTAAAAATTTTGGATGTTCCTTATCCATGTTAAGATAGGTTGTCCAAATAGCAATAGGAAGGATACCAAGCAAATTATCCAACAAAAAGGAAAACGAATTAAGTACAGCAATCTACCAATAAATCTTCCTAAGCAATGACATGCCGACAGTGTTTTGTAGTTAACATGGACTGCTAAGTTGTAAAATTGTGAACTTCAATGCCTCATTGTCCTTAGATAGTGTTACTATTTTCTAGTTGTCAAAACATATTATGCTACTATCATTTGAACTACTTCATGTGTGATGAAACAATAATTTGTCCAACTCAAAAATTGTGCGGCTCAGAATTAATATATGGGCCAGGTTATATGTAGACATAGCAACTAACATTGAGTTAAACTTGGCAATATGGCCCACAATTGAAATTGACTTGATCATCAATCTTAACATAATTTTCAACATTAGTAATAATAAAATCTAAGTCTTCTTTCTAAAGTTTTGTTTTTATAATTGGTATGCTTTGACATCTCGATTAAGAAGCCTAACCCATATTAGTTTTCATGCAATTAACATCTTATAATCGTGCTCCCCTTTCTTTCAGAATAACACTCTAGATTTGTATAGATTCGACACCTGTCCTAATTGATGCCCAACTGCTCAATGACATCTCGGATGTTTCTCTGTATAGTATATGTTATAGGTACATAACTTATGATAGCAATAACTTATAGGATGTAGATAACCATAGGGGAAGAAAGGACAATCTTTAACCTAATAATGGTAACATGATCAAGCTGGTATTACATAAGAAATAATAGATGGTTAAACACAACAATAACGAGATATGGTGAGTTAAGATATCCCTTTATATGACCTCCAGTGACTCCAATCCATGATAGATGGATACCATTAAACATAATCCTAAATTTTAGTTTGGTTAATTTGCACCAAAGAGTAAGGATCACAAATGCTTAAGCATATCCATCACAAATTTCTAATTTACCAAGTGATAAGATTGGTCCATATCTAATTTTAGTACCATCAATCCTTCTTTAAAATATGATAAGTACAAATGAGTAGGCATTTCTATGTCAAAAAAAATATTATCAAATATAACATAGCCTAGTAAAAAGCAACTTGCTACCTAGCAATGATCTCCAAAAGCACCACTTTTTGTTTAGCAACCAAATATTTGTCAATACTATGTATATAATATTATAGAGGCCAATTGGTCTTTATTGCTTAGGTTTTGATGCTTCTTAGACTTTAACGATGAGCATGACTAGTGTCTCTTTCCATCACTTTGACAAAAATCTATCTTTAAAGAATTTTTACACTGCTATAACAAAAGACACTTGCTTGATCTTGCAAACTTAGATGAGATGCTCTTCATACCAAGGGATTTATTTCTTTTCATTGACGTCATAGAAAATTTGATCACACAATGATTGATTGGAGCTATGAGTGTAGTCTCTTGATCACTATTGATAATTCTCAAATGCTAAGGGGTGGTTCAGACTCATACTACAAATAGCTACACCACTGCTTGCAAAAAACATGTGAATGTCTTTAATTCGAATGAAGGACATATATTTCCTAAAACTATTTTTATGTTGTTGGATATATTTGCTTCTAGAAGTTGAGGTACCCATCATTTTAAAGAAACACATGTTCTTGTCCCTAAGGGTAGTTTAGTTAAGCTAGACCGGCTGTGACCACCCTGCTTCTTCTAAAGCCAAGATAGTATGAAAGGAAGAAATAGGTGGTGCTGAAAATCATGTTAAATCATAGTTAAACCACTCAAAAATTCTAAGTGGTGCCGAAAGATCATGTTACATCATAGTTAAACCACTCATAAATTCGTTAACTTGAAGACCTTGAATTTTCTATTCCAACTAGAAAGTCTTTTAAGGATGTTACATAGTTTTGTTCCACTCCATTTTTAATACTCACAAAGCCATACTAAAATTAGTAGAAATTTTTTTTTGCTTTAATAGTATTTTTCCAAGCTATATTCATGACTTTAATTGATTGGGGAAAAGATAACTAGATGTTTTAAATTTAGGTCCTTCTCTTAATTTTACCCAATTATGATTGTCTAAATTGCATATGCAGTGGCTAGTGGTCCAAGTAGATGAAAGGTACGTGCATAACAGTGATTCTTGGGAAAGCTTGCATATAGTCAACATTCACAAAATCTGTCTATAATATTTCATAGACACAGGCATCCACCTCTTTATTATTGCATCAATTCAACTGATTTTTAATAAAGCCTATGTCAGTTATTTCCAAACCACAAACAAAACAATAAGATGATTAATGGCCCTAGCTATTGCTCATAGTTACTAATTTCTTTTAAAGCATTGAATTCTCCTACAACAACTAATGGCCCACCAAACATTGTTGTATAACCAACTTGGTCCCAACCTGATTAATGGTTTATATAGGCTTCATATGTGTACACAACACAACACTAATAAACATCACTATCACTAGATGTCACCTTGATAGTAACCACCAGTGAAGAGTGATTGACAATCTCAAGCTTCATCCAATTCCCTCATAATACTGCAATGCCCCCAGAAATGTTGGTCGAAGGTTGAAGGAACTAATTACATTTTCTACCCAAAAGATGATCCACCTTAAGTTAATTAAAGGTCTCTAGAGGAGCTTCCCAAATTTCAACTTTGAAGGCCCTATTCTTCCCTAACAAATGCCATAAGTAGCCATATGAATTAGCTACTTCAATCCACCAAATATTCCACACTACAAATAAGATCATAATTTATTAACAAAAATAAGATTGTAATTGGGCATATTGGTTTTCTTTGATTCACACCCTATCCATGGAAAATTAGTATTTAAGAAGCACAACAACAATACAGTAGCAAGTAGCACAATGACAATTCATGAAATTAATTACATAATTTGGATAAAACAAGCCTTCTTAAACTAAGTTCCTAAAATTGACTATTAATAAGAAAACAGACCAACATAGTAGGTGTAACATCTCTGTCAGACAAAAACAACAAATGACCTCCCTCACTATAATGGCAACAAAGTAGTACATTAAAAACAATAGCCAACCATAGCCACAATGCAATAACACTATATATAGACTAATTATACAACAAGATTGGACAAAAAAGGTATGTTCGAGTGCCCAATTTTCACTTTTTTAGGAATGTAAACTTAACTTATGAAATTATTTCCAAGCACATTTACTTTAATTTTCTACAACCATCTAAGAATCAAATTACCTGGTGATCCAATGCCTCAGCTAGAATAGAAATTGAATTCTAGACCTCAGCTATGTAATAACATCTAAGAAAGTAATTTACTTCCATACTTTCATAGTAGTATGTCCAATTAGAGTATAATAGAGTTTCCAACTCAACATTCATAACAAATTTTAACTCAAACTCTACACACAACCTTTCATGCATAGATTTCCATTTCACTTATAGGTCACACTTTGTATTAAATACAAATATGGTAATAACTTTAAACAAATAAGAGATGAGCTGCACTCGTCACTTCCTTAATTCTTAAACTACTTGATTTTCAAACCCCGATATCTTTGCTAAAATTTTTAGTAGTTCAACCACATTTCAATTTAGAATGTTTGATCTATACAGTAATTATCTTAGGCTCCAAACAAGTAATGAGAAGAAAACAAGAGAATTTATGACAAAAACTATACTCTCGATAGCTGCCAAATAAGAAACATGATACCCAACAACTATTTCAACATAGTTTGATGAGATCCTCCTCAACAAATCTTTTTCCATAGTCTTTAGGTCATATTCTCATAAGAAGATTATGTTATCACCATTTCACCTGAGTTCCAATCCTTTGGAGCAAAGTAAGGACTCCAACCATCATTGAAGCAATTCCTCTTAATAACATATTCCTTGAGCACAACAAGTGGCAAAGGTCATCCTCTTCCATAATTCATTAAAGACCTTCATTTGGTGTTGTCTCTGAAAGCTAGAAAGCTATAGCTTCTAGCTAGTGCTTGTTGTAAGAATCTGATACAAAAATGCTTTCTACACATAAGGAAGAGAAAGGGGATGTAGCTCACCCAAACCTAAAGTTGCCTTACCTTCCAACTGCTAATCATATTAATTATGCCATGAGTATATGTAACATAATACCATGTATAATAATTCTTCTAATAACATGTTTTTCTTGGCTCTTAAAGCCTTTTAGTGTTGTTCCAAAACCAGGACTGACTAGAACAGCATATGTAATAGTAGCATACCTTGCTAGATGACCTTTTCTCAACAATTATTTTACTAGAGGACCTTGAGATTCATAATAGCTTATAGTCTCTCAAATGACCCTTCACTGAGTACAACATAAAGAATTTCACGTCCATTTTTTTGCTCATACGAATCATGCTTCTACTCTAGACAAAACAAATATTTACTAAAGTGTTAATAACTATAATTTCACCTAACTTAATCTTTTAACTAAGAGATCTCCCTCCTTTTATTCTTTTTTATCATAAAAAATTCATTCCATGATACCTTTTCCATTTTCTTGAATTCCAAAAGAGACAAAAGTAATGGATAGAATTGAAATGCATGAGAGTGCCATTTGCATTTCTAAGTTCTACACCTAAGTATCTAAAGAATTGATAGGGCCTTCCTTAACTCCTTTACTACTTAAACGATTATGCATTTTATTAATAATAAGGTTATCCTCACCATGTATTTTCTACTTGGTACATAATAGGACCTACTCCTTTGTATTACTTGTAGCATGTTTTTTCTGGTTTGTATCGCTTGTTAGCCTCTTTCTTGCTCATATCTTTACATATTATTGCCTTCCACTACTATGCTACTAACATCATCCACTTTTCTCTTGGTTGGACGACCATCCATGGTCTAAATCCTCATCTCTTCTAATCATTACTTATGTCCCTAAGTACTTTGAAATATATCCTTATGTTATCCTATTTGGGTCCTACATCAAAAGGATAAGAGCTCTCAACTATAATAGTAGTAGTGAATACTAGCACACTATGTGTACATGATCCAAATGAAAGCCCTAGCTTGCCAGAAATGAAGAAAGTGGTGGGTAGTCCCTCATATTCGTACTACTAAAAGTACTAACCCAAGTGTCCATTAATCCACATTCCCACTCTCTAAAAAATTTGAATGGTCCATTCTAAAGAAACCTTTGCAAAGGATGACCTTTGTATGTCTATCATCTAGTTGTCGATCTAAATAAGTTATTGTATATCTTTGGTAATCTACAATATATTCTCCATTTCCTAATACACAAGTGGGAGCACAAAAAAATGAATCCAAAGTGGAGGACATGTGATCGCTAAAGAACTGGGTTTATGTTTAGGCATCCACATGTCTAACCCCAAAGCTAAAGAAGCAACATATCATAACCCTGCCAAATAAACATAACCTCTATCCATAGTCAAATCAAAGATAAAAAAAGCCCAATTATCATGTCCAATATTTGAAATCCTCTCAAATGGCACCACCTACATTGAAATGTTATGGCCATCCATTGAAATGATAAACAACCTTCATACACTTTATTCATAAGTTCAAACTACTGGTAGTGAATTCATCATTCACATGCCTCACTCAATATACATCATTAGCTAAGAATGATGTATCTTTTGTTGCCACAATCTTGACATATAGATTGGTTGGTCTATCTGAGTAGCTAACAGAGGAAGCTCCCATCAGAGTAGTATTAACAATGCTTATTCTCTCTTTTATAAGAGCCTCAATAAAGTTAACCTTGTCCATGCTATGTGACATTTGTTTGTTATTCCTATAAATTTGTTCCCCAACCACTATAGCTTTTTCACAAGCACATTGCATATTATCATATAAATCGCCACATTGACATCTTTGGGATGGAGAGACTTCTCCATTAAAGTAATACATACTTTACTATGTTCATTCAAATACAATTCACCATCTAGTGGATTTAGTTTTTCCCCTTTCTACAGTGTCCTTGAATCTTAGCACAATTCTATTGTTAATGCACCATACAACCCAGGAAGTAGTACCCTCATTTTCCATTAAACATTTTCTTATCACAATAAGCCTTATCTACCTATAAGTTTACAATTAATGGCACCACATTTTTCTTTAAACTTCCTAGACTTCTAGTATCAAAGTTCTCTTAAGCTCAAACCACTAGGATAATCCCATAATTTGGAATATTCACACCAGAGCTATTAGGCTCAGAAGTGCCATTGATAAGGTTGTCACAATCATCATAGGTCATTCATTATGTCAATTGTTACACCAAGCTATCCATTGTTTATTTCACAACTTCACAAACTTTGTTCTCACCATAGATTGCTACACCTCATTACCTACTTAGAGGATTTCAAATTTTAAGTCCATTCTAGAATTCATCAAAACTAAAATGAAAGACTGAGGTGCCCAAACTCACTTCTTAGTTAGTTGCTAATATCGATTAGAACATAATTTTGCCAACATTTCTCCAGTACCACCTTGTTCTACCACCTCTTATTACCACTGAGCTCCCTAAGCCTTCCATCACCAATGATGATATCCACCCAACCCCACATCACAATCCACTACTCCAAACATGATAAACACCTCCAATGCCATAAACACCACATGGAGTGGTTCTGTGGGTTTTAGTAAAGTATTTGTGTTCCTTGATAAAGTATTGGTAGAATGTTACCTACTCTCCTTAAGGTGGTTCAAACATAAAATTAATAAAAGACAAAGTTGATGTGGTTCGCAAAGGGGACTACCATAGTCTCAAACAAAATTAAACAAAAGTGCATGATAATTGACCCAATCTATACGACTCTTTGCTTGGTGCTTTATGTGGGACACCTTGAAGGACTTTATACCATGAAAATTTGCAATAACACTATGATAGGAACTTATTTTTATTGTATGCAAAAGCAACAAGCTCATTGTAGTAATGGTCCTAGTAGAATCTGATTCAGTCGCAATTATCTCCACACTTGGAAGTAATCATCTAAGAAGTTTCATTTCTTTAAGAATAGTAATAGTCGCCATGGCCAAAGCTAAATCTAAAACAAATGTTTTTCCTATAATAGTAAATGGTCTACAAATGTCATCCCACATAAAAATAATGATTCCTGCATTAAAATCATCATGTACATCTGTGTCATAAATGCATTTAACCAACTTATTGAAGGAGTCCAAAAATAGGTAACAAGAAGCCTGCCACGCCTATCAGAGCTTCCATTGAACTATATTGGAGGGGCTAAGAAAGCAATAATAGTAAGTCAAATATTCCATTAAATTGTAGATAAATTGAGTACCTTGTCTACATGTGCATATTGATTCTTATTTAGCCACCCACATGATCATAGAAATCAAATGAAGAAGCTAAAAAATTAAATTGACATCCCTATAATTAATCCCTTTAGGCTTAAAGTAATAATTTAGGAAGCTGCTACACCATAATCATTCATGATATGGCACCTGTAGAAACAATGATGCATTCCTTCTTTCACATTTTGTTGTTGATAAAGCTTTGATGCCTCAATCACCATTGTTGGTAGCCATGAGTGAGTAAGAATTAGATGTAACACTAATCTCCATAAGAAAATATTTACCTAAGCATGCACTTGCACTTTCTAAACCCATGCGACCTCCTTTCTGAATGGATTTTTGCTTATATGCATGTTGCTATAAATAATCTTTGAATCCAGGACCACATCCATATTCATTTGGAGCAAAGGTGTAGACAACATTTAAATCTTTTGGTGATCTTGCTCATTAGACTTCTTAACCAACTTTATTCAAATGACATATTCTCCACCTCCATGGCACTAAAGGTTCGATAACTAGTAATAGTAAGGATGCCAAGCCATTTATGCAACAAAAAGGAAACTGAATGATCACAAAAATTGACTGAACCATATTTTTTGTAGTCTATGTGTTGCAATATTGAGTAATTTACATATATGAGATGCACCATGCAACATATAAGAACTATTATTTTGTCATAATGTACTTCAAGCTGAAGGACTGAACCTATAAATAGCCTTCTTGAGTGATAACTATCCTATAGTACTTTGCAATCAACACTAAGATTTAAGTGGATAAACTACAGACTCTAAATCCCTCTCACTCCTTGGGAAAAGTTACTAGTTCTGAGTAGGCATAATGCATTATGCTACTAACATTTGAACTACTTCGTATATAATGATGCAAAAATTTCTCCAACTACATAATAATGCAACTCATAATTAATGAGTGGGAAAATTAATAAGCAAGAACAGTGATTAACACTAAGTTTATCAAAAGAATACAACCCACCATCAATAGTGACCTGATCATATATATTGACAGAGTTTTCAATATGATTAAGAATGTAATTTAAGTCCTTTTTTGAAGTTTACTTGTTGAAATTGTTATGCTCAGATATTTCAATTGACTCACATGTCACATGTATAATGATTTTGCAATCATCGTCCTTTACCTTTATTCCATCTCCTTGCTAAATAACACAGTATTTGTTAAGATTCATCACCTGAACTGAGTTATACCCATATTGCTCCATAACATGTTAGATGGTCCTTACTATATAACAAGTTGTAGATGCATAAATGTGATATAGCATACAGATGGTGTGTAATCATAGTAAAGGAAGGGCTAATCTTGATCCCAAGTGATCAACAATATCAAGCTGGAACTTAATAAGCCATGAGAGATGCTCAAATACATTGGCAAATATGTAAGGCTAGAGTGAAAAAAATTATTTAAGAGCCCTACTTGCTACAAGCCACTGTGAACAAATATCATTAAACATAATCCCAAATCTTTGTGTCAAGATACAATCCTCAATTGAATCAAACCAAAGAGTAGGGAATCATAAATGCTTTAGCTGATGTAGCACACTTTTTTAATTTACCTTGTCATAAGTTTGGTTCATTTCTAACTTTATCTCTATCAAATTATATTTGAAAGTAGAATGGTGGAAATGGGTAGCCACTTCCTATGCTAAAAATGTGTTATCAGATACATTACAACCTAGCACAAAAATAACTTATTCTTTGGCAATGATATCCAAAAGCACCACCTTTAATTTAACCACATAAATTTTTGCAACTATTTTATAACTCATATGTCATGGTTTAATGAGCTTGAGTTGTTTAAGTTTTGATGCACTTTGAATTCTAGGAAGGAGAATGAATAGTGTGTCTTTCGATTCTTTGGGCATAAAACTATCTTTATAGAATTATTTCATTGTTGTAATAATGTTCACTCGTGTGAGATTGTAATAACCATGCATAGACTTAGCAAAAATCCCATCCACACTATGGGATTTATTTTTTTAGATGGGCATTATTGCAATTCTGATCTTATCATCATTAATTTGAGCCTTAAGTGTGGTCACTTGTTCACTTTTAATTGTTCTCAAAGAATGGAAGGGTAGAGGAGGTCCATGCTCACATGGCTACACCATTTGTTGTTGAAATATTGCATAAAAATGTCTTTTAACTAAGTTGGGGAGGTCACATGTTCCACTTTATCATTTCTAAGTTGGTGGATGTGATTTTTTTAATAAGAAGAATTAGTCACCACATGGAAAAAATCCATGATCCAGTCTTTAAGGGTGCCGAGTTATTCTTGGCATGCTACCACCACCATGCTTCTTCCAAAGCCATGTTAATGTGATAGGAAAAAATTTTTATAGTTTGTGCCAAAAGTTAATGTTCCATCTCTGTTATGTCATTTGTAGTTTCCTTAAGGAGAAGTTATGAGATTATTAAGGATGTTACCAAAAAGGATTGTGTATAGTCAATATTTAGAAAAATTCTATCCAACCATTCCAAAATCATAACATTCTCCTCCTTGTTTTTACACAAAGTGAATTAATTACCAATAAAACCCATGTTAGTTAGATCCAAATTATGAATAAAGCTATAGAACCCTTACTATGCCTAGTTGTTACTGAATATTTTTACAACTTTTTTTCTTCTAACTGTGCATGTATAGAATTGATGTGCCTTATATCAAGTAACAGTCCACCAAGCTTTATAGTATCTCTAATTTAGTCCCATTCTTATTGGTTTTCTTTTATTCTATTGATGCATACATAGCACAATACTACTTAATCTCACCAAGATTGTAACAATTTGTGAGGAGCAATCATCATTCTTTAGCTTGACCTAGTTCCTCTATAATATTGTAATTCCCCTATAACACTTTGCATTCTCTAAAAATTATCATTATCTAATGAGATGCAATCCTATGTCATAGTAGATTCATCCTTAAATTTCCAAAGATGTCACATAGATCTAGAAACGTTTTCTCTCTTTCTGGCCTCCTTTATTAAATTGACACCAAAAGTGGTCTATGTGAGTAGGAAAAAGTGTCAATGTTTTTACCATATTCATCACCTTTTATTGCTTAGGAATGGATATAAAGCTTCTCCATTATGAAGCTTGTCTTCTTCTTTGATGGAATTATCATGATTTGCAATCTACAAGGAGCTATGTAAGTTGAAGTGTGGCTCGTAGTGAAGCAAAATTTTGATGGTGCAATATGTGTTATGATTTTTGATTGTTGAGTTGTAGCTTTATCTTCATGCTATTATAATTACATGCATGGCATCTAGTCTATGCACACCCTATAACGTCCTTTGAAATTGACTTGTGGGGACTGCAAAGTGTTACTTTTTATAAATCTGTTAGCACTATAGGCTACTAATCCTTTGATGAAATGATTCTTTATTAGGAGACTTGCATTGTTTATTAACATAATTATCATAATATGCCATTTGCATGAGGTAATGTACAACACAATATCACACAAAACAAAATGGAAGTTGAATGGTGCAATATGCACTAGGGTTTTTGCTTGTTGGCCTATGGCCCTATGGTCATGTTGCTATAATTGCACATACGATAGGGCACTATACATGCACTACAACCAGTTCATGCATGCCTTAAGGAAACATATGTGCATGGTTGGTGGGGCCTACAAAGTGCAACGTTTTAAAGGTTTTTTGACTTATAGGTTGCTGGTGTTGGGATGAGATGCTTTATAAGGAGACTTTCGTTACTTGATGGAATTGTCATATTATGTAGTCTTCAAAGGCAATGTGAGGCATGGTGCATGCCATGGTGAAGTAGATGTTGGATGGTGCAATATTGAGTATGTTTTGTTCATGTTAGGTTGTACCCACGGTATACATTATTATCAATGCACATAAGAAAAAGAACTGCACACTATAGTAATGTCCCTGAATGACTATCAATCCATAGGCATCTAGTGGCATTTGATGTGCTTGACTAGTTGGACAAAAAAAGTGAAACTTTTTGGTAAGTTTTAGCACTTTGGACTACTCACACATGACTAGATGACTCCCTGCTACGAGACATGCCTTCTTGCTTTATAAAACAAGCCCAATATGCAATCCTTAAAGAAAAATGTGCGACGTAGTGCAACTCATAGTGAAGTAGATGTTGGATGGGGGAATATGCATTAAGGTTTGTGCATACTTGGTTGTGCCCTTAGCCACTTGTTGTTGCTTCTATAAGTGTAGTAGAGCATTAGGTGTCTTGTACTAGTGTGTGCATGCATGCTAGCCAACCCATGTGCACTTTGTGGCATGCTATGCATTTGGCTATTGGGGCCCCACAATATGTAATTTCTTGTTATTTTTAAATTAGTCACATGTAATCCATAAGGGAAATTGTGTAGCTTGATGTGGCCCACAATGAAGCAAAAGTTGGTTGGTACAACTTTTTTTAGGATTTGTGCATTATAGGCTACACACCTAGTAAACATTGTTGTATCCATATGCATGTAAAAGACATATGCAAGCTGTAGCGCTTTGCACTTGAACAACAATTAGTTTGTGTAGACATAACACCATCTTATGTGCATGATAGGTTAGGACTACAATGCATAAAATTTTTGGGATTTTTAACACTATGGATTTCTAGTTCATGTACAAGGTGATGCTAGAGTGGGGGACTTCTTCTTCAATGATGGAATCAAAATAATATACAATCCTCATGGGGTAATTTGAGTTGCAGTGTGGCTCAAGATGAAGTAAAAGTTTGATGATGGAATATGAGCTAAGGTTTAAGCATGGTTGGATAACACCTTAGCTTCACACTACTATAGCTACACATGTGACAGCACGTATCATGGTAAAGCATTGCATGCGTGTGTGACAATACACTTTTTGCAAGCATAGTCAAAAACAATTTGTGTGTGCCTACTTGTCGATGTTCACATAACAACATCAATTACATGCGATTGGTGGGGTTCACTCAGTTTAACATTTTTTGTATTTTTTAGAGCTTCAAATAGCTAATGCATAGATAAAGTGATGCACTATTAGGAAACTTGCCTTTCTTCTTAACAAAATTATTACAATATGCAATATGAAAGGGGCAAGATGTGCATTATACAGCTGATGTTGAAGTAAAAGTTGGAGGATTCAATATGAATAGGGGTTTCTGCATGTTGGGCTACGCCTCTAGTCAAGCACCATAGGGAATAGTGCTTGTTAGAACATTGTGAATGAACTTATGGGGCTCACAAAGTAGAACTATTTTGGATTTTTAGTGTTATAATATACTTTCCCTTGTATAAGGTAAAGCTGTATTATGATACTTTTCCTTTTTTGTTGACAAAATTATCATAATATGCAATTCATAAGGCCAACACTACCAATGATCATGACCCATGATGAGGCAACCTTTGGATGGTACAATATGCATAACGATTAGTTCATGCTTAGATGTTCCCCTAACTTTATGCTACAATAGCTACATGTACAATAGAGCTCTTGGTGTAATGTAGCCCAAGTAGTGCATTGTTCATGCATGCAACTACCATGACAAGTGCTCCTTACTACAAGTAATGCATGTGACCATTAGGGCTTGCAAACTGTATCCTCTTTGGATTTTTAACATGGCAAGCTACTAGTGTATGGATAAGTAGATGCATTATTGGAGACTTGCCTTCCTCCTTGATGGAACTAACAAATTAAATAAGCAAGTGCTAGTGTGTGGCATGCGTAACCTATAGTGAAGAAAACATTGGATGATGTAATGTACACTAGGATTTAGACATGCTAAGCTTGATCCCCAACTATCATTGTAATTAACTATTCAAATGTTTGACTCCTAGTCAGCAAATGGCCTATAGCATCCAATGTGCATGGCAGGTTGGCTCCAAAAAGTGTAAATTTTTGCTTTATTTTTTGTGTTGTAGTTAACTCGTGCATGGATAAAGTTATGCTCTATTGGGAGGCATTTAAATAAACCTATTTGAAGTGCTACTATTTGCCCTCGTTGCGGTGCAATGTGAGGTCTATTTGGGCTAATTTTGTAGTGAAAGTTTGGTGGTGCCATGTGTGGTTGATATTGTTTTTGGCATCCATGCTTCTACTCCTTGTGGCAACAAGTTATAGTCCACCATGCTTTATAAATCTCTAATTTTGTCTTAGGTCGCTAATTAGTTTATATAGTCCTTTCTTGTATAAATAACACAACATTGCCAAATATTATAGTTGTGAGATCTCATCTAAATAGTAACTACCACTGAGGTTCCACAACCTCAAGCTTGACAAAATCCCACAATAATACTACAATGCCTAAAGATAACCCAATTGAAGGTTGCACAAAGTAGTTCAAGTTTTTGTTGAAAGGCTGATCTACCTCTAAGTGCTTAAAGCTCTCCACATGTGTTTCCCACAATGCAACTACAAAATCCCTATTTTTTGTTTACTAAATATAACAAGGGATTTTGCTACTTTAATCAAGCGTATGTTCTAAAACACTAAAGAAATCATGATTTATTATTAAAAATACATTGCCTCTAAGAATAATCAAGCCCTTTCTATGCATCTGGTCCATTATAAATATGAACTTTATAGGTGCAACAATTCCACAACAACTCAAATAACGTAAACAATTCATGAGAATACTCACACAATTTGGAAATAACAAGCCTTTCTAAGCAATATTCTAGAAGTTCATAGTCACCAAAATATTAAACCAATTAAAAATGTGCATTACATCAATAACAAAAATAGCTTATACCCTATAACACCAACACAACGATGAAGTAATGCGTTGCAATCCATTCCATGCAATAGACCCACAGACCTATCGTCCAAAAATGAACTTTGCAAACCACTTTACATTTAAGTTACACCTACAAGGCTTCCTAGAGTGACCACTATACCAATTTTCTTTAATAAACTTATGACTTTTGAACTAATTATGTGTGGGCATAAGTCTTATATTTTCATAGCTATCTTTATTCTGTTAACGTATTACCAAGCATTCAAAATTCAATCCTAAAATAGAAGTTAAATTCCCATACCTTACCAAGTTTTAGTAATTAAAAGAACAATGTTCTT
This sequence comes from Vanilla planifolia, assembly GCA_023846275.1. NCBI lineage: Eukaryota > Viridiplantae > Streptophyta > Magnoliopsida > Asparagales > Orchidaceae > Vanilla > Vanilla planifolia. The sequence goes on along the minus strand of CM043872.1, from coordinate 9,656,061 downwards.
CCCAACTTGCATAACTGGTGTATAAATATAACAGTTGAGCATTGTCAACCTACCAACAATCATGATATATAGCCACAAGGTTACATTTTGTAAACTTATTCTATGTATAAGAATTAAGTTTTGCTCACCTCTCCCTTAGTTCTAACTACTTCTTTACATTTAGTGCTTTTTACCTATGTAAAATTTATTTGTTGTTCTCCTATATTGTTTTCTTGAGTGACTAATCAACTCAATCCTAGGATAAAGCTCCCAACATCTAATATTTAGTAGGCATAAACTTACTTACATGACTTGATCAACACACCCTATAGTAGGTACCCATGTATAATGACATCTTCCTAGTGGTAACTTCAACTTGATTTGACCAATGCCTCCACCACAAATATGCATTCATATCCTTTATAAATAATTTGGTAAAATTTATACAAGTTATCCATGTCAGGCTACTTCCCCAAGCATACAGATTATCCCTTCATATTCAATCAAGTTGTAGCTGACTAACACATATAACTTCCTTTCATGCAAAGTGTTTTTCCCAATAATTAGAATTTTGATACTCTAAGGGCATGTTGAACATTTTTCTTAAAATCCATAGTAGAATATAAATTCTAAACAAAGCCTCAAAAGTGTACGATAAGAATTTCTCTTACTCTATATTGTGTTTGGGACGAGTGCTTATTATTGATGAAGTAGGGATTTATAAAACCGATTTTAACCATATCCATTACACAAACAATCATGTACCACACCTCATCACAGCTATTGCCATGCTCAAGCCCAGTCGGATCTGGAACTAGCATAATATGACCAAAACAAGTTCTCAAGTGAATCCAAATTCTGTGACCTCTAAGCATCCTACAACAAATAACAATGTACTGTAGCAAAAAAACTCTTTGTCCTTACCCACTGCATCCATAATAAACATTATCCGCATGAAGGTAGAGCCATAAGCAATCCTAAAGTTTCTTTTCAAGTGTTTGTTGCAATATGAAAACTATATTGTCATCTTCTAAATTCCATAGAAATTTGAAGCCTATGCTTAATGCTATACCAAATCCAATGCTCTCCTATCATACAACTCTTTTTTATATTTTGGATTTTTTAATTAGCCAGAGGGCTCCCACTCTCTACATTCATTTTTGTTTTCATTTTCTTAAGAAAACTCATTCTATCATAATTTCACATTCTCTTAAACTCTTTGCTTGACCACTTTAATAAATGAACTTGAAATGTGTGAGAGTTTCACCTATTTCTCCAAACTCTATAGCTGAGTATCTTCAAAACTAGCAGGGCATTCCTCCACTACTCTATTACTTGATGCACTAAAATTTTTTATTAGAAATAACATGGACCTCTCTTTGACTTTTTTCATTGTTACACATTTTGTCATGATTGTTCCACCATAGTGCCCTTCTTTCTTATTGTAGGACATTGATTAAACATAATCTCAAGTCTTAGTGTAGTGATACAAGACTAAATCACACAAAGTGCTTAGGAATTACATATGTTTTAGCATGTCCAACATGAAATTCTTGTTAACCTTATCGTAACCATAGTCTATATTTAACTTTAGCATCATCAAACTATCTTTGGAAGTAGATAAGTACATATAGGTAGCTATTTTCTATGCTAAGCATATATATCAAATATGGCATAACCTGGCAGAAAAGCAACTTATTCCCCTATAATTATATTTGAAAACATGATCTTCAATCTGGCCACAAATATTTTGGTCACTATTTTATAAATCACATTACATATGCAGACATACTTAAAATGTTTGGGTTTAAAAACACCCTAAACTTTAAGAATAAGAATGACTAGCATGTGTTTTCATTATTTTGGCAAGAATCTATCATTAATGAATTCTTCACAAGTGTAATAATATCCACCAATGTAACATTTCAATAACTATGCACAAACTGAGCTTAGTTGCCATGCACACAAGGTTATTTATTTCTTTTTATGAACATCAACACATTTCTAATTTCACCATCAATTATTTTAGCCAAAAGTGTGGCTACTTGATCTCTATTCATAGCTATAAAAGGCCAAAAAGATAGAGGTTGCTCATATTTCCTTTAGCTGTATCACTTTTTACTAAAAAACTATATGTGTATGTCTTTAGTCTTTGCTAGGGAGGTCACCAATTTATTACTTTCTTTTTCATGTTGGTGGATATAATTTCTTATAAATGTAGAAGTAGTCATTGCCTAAGAAAAAACCCATGTTCTAGTACTCAAGGATGGCCCATTGAAAGTTAGCACCCTACCACCACCAAGCTTTTTTTAAGGCCACCATTTTATTCTAGGAAATGATACATAATGTGAAAAGCACATTCTATAGCTCATTTAAGACATTGTAGATTCCTTGAGTTTAAGCTCTGAGATTTCTTACTCTAATAAACAAGGCTTACTATGGACATTATCAAGTTTAGCTACAGTCCTTTTCTTTAAAGTTGACAAGGCACTACTAAAATCAGCGGATAGCTTATCCATAGAATTTCCTCTAACCATTCTTTTCCAAGCTACATATACACTATTAGTTAATTTTGCAAAGTCTAACTAGATGTTTTCAAATTGGGTTCTTTATTAGTATTATCCGATGGCCATTTACTAAACTTTGTGGGCAATGGGTAGTGGACCAAGCCAATGCGAGAAAGATGGGCGGCAATAATACTTAAGAAGGCTTGCAAACCATCAATTCTTGAACGGTCTATCCAAGATTTCGTATGCATGAGGATTCCCCTTCTTATTACACTAAGTTAACCAATTCCTAGCAAATTGAAGTCATTCAGATCTAAGTCATAAATTTGATATGAGAACTCATACAAAGCTTTCTCATTATTAAGTTTTCCCCACATTTTTTTCTCTTGCTATGCAAGGCCTTGATGTCCCCTAGAACAAGTAACCATCCATGAAGCCTCAAAAAATCTCTAATTTGGCCCTAGGATGCTTTTCATTTAATATAGTCTTTTTATGCATGCATTGAACAACATCACAAAATCTCATTATTTTCTCATCTCACCTAAATAATAACTACATTTTAATAGTAATACATAAACTCAAGCTTATCCCAATCCCACCATAATACTACAATTCACTAGATAACTTAGTTGAAGATTGCGCAAAATATTTCTAGTTTGTCGCCAGAACCTAATTCGCCTAACATGGATCAAAGGACTCTGAATGACCTCCAGAAAAGCAACTAAAAATACTATTTTGTCCCTTACTAAACATTACAAGTACTCATGGTAGTTTATTGCACTAACTATGTTTGGTTCTATTCCATGAAAGGTCTAAAGATGTATTAACGAAAATACATTGCCTCTAGCACATTGTGTCCTTCCTGCACATCTTATCCATGCCAAATTTGCATTTTTATAAGCACAACAACTCAGCTAATTAATGAAATTGCTCATGCAATTTAGTAAGAACTTGCCATCCCAGACAATATTCTGGAAGTTCAAATTAAGTAAAACATTAACCCAATTGAAGATGTGCACTGATGCAAAAAAAAAATAGCCTATAGCCCATCCTACTAGTACTGTTTTCAATTAGTGCACGAAAACCCATTGGTTGCAACAACCACCCACAGCCATAGCCCAAAGCACCACTTCCAAACCTACTTTACATTTAATTAGTCTCTACAATGCATTCTGGAGTGACTAATCTTCCTTTTTTTCTTTAATGAAACTAAAGATTTTTTTAATTGGTTATGTGCAACAAAAATTCTTATATATCATAGCTCACTCAATTCTTGTATCTTATTACAAATAATTTAGAATCCAACCAAGAAACATAAGTTGAATTCCATTGACCCACCATTTTGTAGTAATTAAAAGAAACTTTTTCTTCCCACATTGCATAGTGTGAGTCCAAATATTAGTAGTTGTCTAGATATATAACCACTAGGTTACCCTTTGGAATCTTTTTCTACATATAGATAATAAATTGTTTTGACCTCTCCCCTAGTTCTTACTGTAACTTCACATGTTACCCACCACACCTATATGAAGGTTAATCTTTGGTCTCTAATGTTGTAGACCTGAGCCACTGATCAATAGAAAATTTAATTGAAACTCCCAATTGTAAAAGTTGAGAAAATAGAAGCAAAAATAACTTTATTTATGCATATTGTAGAAAATATAGTCATAAAGCAACATCTTCTCAGTAGCAACTTCAGCATTCTCTAATGAACTCTTCATCCTTACCCACTCCAACAATAATACACTTTAGCAAAATCAAGGTAAACCATGAGTAATTCGAAATTTTCTTTTAAAGTGTTTCCAATAATAAAAAAATTATATCATCATCCTTTAAATTTCCAAGAGAGGTGAAGCCACTACACAGTGCTCTTGCCAATCCAATGTTCATCTACCTTGTTGACCTTTATTGTTTTTTATTTTCCAAATTACCAGATGCTTCCCCCTCTCTTTACTCATGTTTTTCATGATCTTTAAAAAAATCATACTAATTTTCTTTTGCCCTTTTTCAGAGCTTCTAGCTTGATCATTACAATGGATGAACTTAAAATGTGTTAGTGTTCCACCTACTTATTTAAATCTATAGATAAGTATTTTCATAATATGTAAGACCTTCCTCCACTTCATTATTGCTTGTTGGGCTAAAATTTTTATTGGCAACGAGATGGAAATTTCCTTGACTTTTTAGGACCCTCATGTAGTACCTTCCTCTTTGAATTTCTTGTATCATGCTCTAATATTTATATTTCTTTCTTACCTCTTGCCTACCCATATCATTTGCTACCATAGTTCATCATTGTAATGATGTTTCCATTAGCTTTTTTTCTTTGGATTGAAATCCATCCAAGGTCCTAGACCTCGTTTCATCTCATCAGTATCCTCTTGACCTATCTATGTCAAAATAACTTCCCCATTCTTTGACTCTTCTAGTCTTACATTTAAAGGACAAGAGCTATGACCTATCAAAATAGTGAGTACTGCCTCCTTTGATACACATATAGAAGCATGACCCACCTTGCCATATGTGAAGCATATTGTGGGTAATCTCTCATATTCAAACAATTGAATAGATAAAACCTAAGGGTCCACAAATCTATATTCCAACTTTAAGAGTTTTGGAAAGGCCTATTTTGACACACACCTTAGCAAAGGATTGCCTTTACATATTTGTCTTAAAAAGAAATTTAGGCCAGAGCACACATATTGTCTTATGTGCTAGGTATAAATTTAATTTCTCATTTGTCCAACTAATGTGAGTCTAATGACTTGCTTTGTTCCTCCCATCCAAAAAAAAAATTTCTATCTTTAATCAATTCGAAATACAAATACAAATAACTAACCATCAAGTCTAGGACCTGGAAGCCACTTAAACGGCCCTACTACTCTATAATGTTTTGGTTATCAATTGAAACAATAGATGGCCACTATACACTTTACCAATGATGTTGAACTTATGGTAGTGAATACGTAGTTCACAAGCCCTATTCTATAGATGTACTTCATCGCTATTTATGAAAGATGTATCGTAAGGTATCAACATCTTAATATCCAAATTAATTGGTCTCTTAAACAATTTAACAAAGCGACCTCTCATCAGCAATAGAGTACCACTTTTTTTCCTTCCATCAATCAGAACCTCATTGAAGGTGACCTTAACTTCATGATATAGCTCTTATTTATCTTTTTCATGATCATTTATCATTTCCACTGCAATATTTTCAAAAACACCATGTGTGTAGACACGAGAAGACTCCGAATGCATTTCGCTATCAAGTGAGTTTTGTTTTTCGTTTTCTTAAAATATTGTATGCAATGAAGCCACTTCATCCTCTTTTAAGGCATTCCCATCATGACCATCTAATTGTGACAATTCTCCTAGAATGAACTACCTTGTTCCATAAACAATGCTAAACTTCTCCTTTTGTTGAAAGCACTTTGATAATTAGGGCAATTTTTGAATCTTCAAAAATTGTGTTGGGACTTTTTGGCTATGAGTTTTCTCTAGTTGAATCTTACAACATACTCTCCTCAAACTGATTTGCACATAAAATTAGTAAAATTATAATACTAAATAGTATGGGAAGGAGAATTTCGTAATCCCAAACAAAATCATGTGAAAAAGCTTATCGCACCACCCAATAAGCTACATATTTGTGCTGATGCTTTAAGTGGACAGTTTGAAGGACTGCATACTGTAAAAATATGCAATAGCATTATGATGGGTACTTCTATGTGTTATAGATAACCAACTGGTTCACTTCAATAATAGCTATTATAAAGTATGATTTGACATCCACTATCAAGATGTTAAAAAGTAAATTCTAAGGAGCTTCATTGCTTCAATAATAGTAGTAATCAACATGGAAAAAAGTCAATTGAAAATCATAGTTCTACCAGTAATAATATTGGCCTAACCATGTCATTCTGAATTATTATACCAATTCAAACATTTAAATTATCTTACACCACTATGTTACAATTGAGCTTAACCCGACCCATTGGAGCAACCTAATAAGAGGTAACAAATAGCCTCAAGTGGCCATGAAGCTCTAACTAGACAAGATTATCGAAATAGAACAAACAATAGTAGCAAATTGATAATTCATTAGAGTGCACCAAAATTGAGCTCCTTGTCTCTATGTAGTGGCAAATTTTTATTAATACAAAGGTTGTATATGCTAAAGTAGAAAATTTAATTTAAGAAAGATGTAGTTGTGTCCAATATATTCACTAACAACATGTTAAGAAGCTTATTTAAAGATTTAAAATCCTTTTTGTTTATCTTATTGAGCATGGGGTTTTGTTTACGTAGTCGATTGATCAAAATTCCTTCATTGTATGGCATTACCACAAGCTATGTCGCACGTCTTCCATCACATTATAGCCCAATGGATAGAGCAACAACATATCAATCCATCATTCACTTTATCAAGAGTGAGCAAGAAGCATATTGAAGACTAATCTCCATATGAAGACACTATCTGAAGGTTGTAGCTATCATTTTTGAGCCCACATAGCGTCCTCTCTTATGAAAGTTTGGCTCATATACTTGCTAGTGCAAAGGATTTTTATTCCAACACCTTGTCCTCATTTTCTTTGAAGTACAACACATCTATTTCGTTTAGTCTGGCCAAAAGGGAATGCATAATCTAAAATACCAAAGAAGGCAAGAATGAATTTTGTATCTTATCATGGTCCACATATTGTGCACCTCCACTAGCTTTACAACGTGTTTTGAAGGATTCACTTCCATGTTGATATCGGTGGGTTACAAAGCAATAGGAAGGATGCCAAGCTAGTTATCTGATAGAAAAAAATGCTTGAACCCATAAACCATCTTCATGAACAATAACCTGCTTGCAATGCTTTAGTATCAATGCTACTTGCCATGTTGGCAAACTACAGATTCCATGTCCTCCACATTCTCTGGGAAGAGTTATTGATTCCTGGTACACGTAAAGTAGTGTACCGTTAAAATTTGACGTACTTCACAAGTATCAAAACATTAATTTCTCCAACTTAGCAATAGTGCTGTCTAGAATTAAGATGTGGGATAAGTACAATGTAAGAATTATAGCTAACACTAAGTTGATGATGACAATAAGTCGTACCATTGATTATGACATGATCATCGTTCTTAACACACACTTTTTGACTCAATCAGTAATCAATTTGAAGTTTTTTGAAATATTTAGCTGTTATAATAGGTATCCTTAGACTTTTCAATTAAATAGCTTTACTCATATGCAAGTTTCCTACTACCAACATTCTTCTCTTTCACTCCATCCCTTTGATAAATAATACTTTAGAATTTTTTTGATTTACCACCAAATAAGAATGTTTCCTATGCTACCTCATAATGTCTTGAATAGTCCTCACTAAAACAAAAGTTACTGGTGCATAAATTAGATGTCATAACCATATAGAAGGTATGTAATCATTGGGGAGGAATGGTTAGTCTTAATCCCAATCGAGGCACCATTCTTCACTTTGTTTTGAATAAGCCAAGCAACATATCATATATAATGGTAAAAAAATTTAACAAAAATGAACAACCCTATTTAAGACCCTAAGAAGCTTCAGTGTACTAAAGGTGGATACTATTAAATATAATCGAAAATCTTGGTGTCAGCCTCAAGCCAATGACACAAAGAGTCAAGAACCATGAGTCCTTTAGCATAGCTAACACAAATTTCTTGTTGATGTTATCATAAGTCTTGTTCATGTTGTACTTTAATATCATGAATCCTTCTACGGTAAAAGATAAGTTCATATCCAAAACCAATTCCTATGCAAAAAATATATTATCAGATATAGCACAACCATGTACAAAAGAAACATATTCGCTAACTATAATATTAAGAAGCAATATCTTCAATTTACTCACCAAAACATTTGTCACAGCTTCATAGATAACATTACAAAGATTGACTGATCTTAATTGTTTAAGTTTAGAAGAACTTTAAACCTTAGTGATAAGAATGACAGGCATGTCTTTGCATCATTTGGCCATACAACTATCATTAAAGAATTGTTTGATAGCTATGATAACATCAACAAAAGTAATGTTATAATAACCATGCATAAACTAAGCAAAGATGACTTGAAACTATGGGTCTTATTTCTTTTTTATAGGTAATGCATCATTTTTTATCTTATTAAAACTGATTAGAGGCACAAGAGCTACCTCTTTCTCATTATTGATAGTTCCCAAAGAGTAGAAAGGTGGGGGAGGGTCATATAAGCCCAAAGATATACCACTTATTGCTATAGAACTACATGAGAATTCCTTTAATATATACTGAGAAAGCTACTACTTCCTAACTATCATTTTTAAGATGACACACATGCACACACACACACATAAACACACACACACACACACACACAGATATATATATATATATATATATATATATACTCATGTACATAGAACTAGTTGATTTCTAAAAGTAATGAGTGTTCCACTTCTCTTTGATAGCTATATTAAAGATTATATAGAGTTGTTCTAATTCTTGCCCAAAATATTATCTACCTCACAACTATTAAATTTCTCCACCTAAGTTTCTAGCAAAGCAACTATGAAGGCCTTATTTTCCCTTATCAAATGTTGCAAGTAGCTGTGGGAGTTTGCAATCTAATTCTTTGAATATTATACACAACTATTATAACCATAGTTTAGCTGTAAAACATGTCCCTGGGTAAATGACATGCCTCTATAGCACTCCCTACCATGAAAAATATGGATCTTAGAGGCACAAGACGTCCATAACAACACAAGGGACTAAAACACTTCATGTCATTCAATGCACTATTTGAAATTAACCTACTTTGCCAACCTAATTTCCTAAAGTTAATGGTCCATAAATCACTTACCTAGTAGAAATCGTAGCCTATGAAAGAAAGATGTATCTTTTACCAACTATTCGAAATTGAATAATGATTCTAACTCCCATTAATGCTCCTACTCTTAAAGATGCCCACCTTTATCTCAAAAATATAGTCGCACTTCTAGACTAATGAAGAGGATTTTCCCCTTATAAGCATTCTAACAGAATTCTTCCAAGACCATCCAATTAATGGGGTTCCTAAAAACCTGCACACTACTTCCACCATTTCGCCCATGAAGTAGTAAAACAATATACATAAGCTCCTTAGTTCACAACAAGTCACCCAATGGCTAATTCTTCATAGCTCCTTAGGTGTGTAAGGCTATTGACATAGCTGAATTGAATATGTTGTTTTGCATAAAAACATTCAAATAAGGTAGCCTACTGGTCTTTAATAAATGTAATGAATAGATAGTTTGAAAGCATCCAGTACTCATAGTTTCTCTAATGTTCTTGCATAGAATACATCTCCAAGAATTGTGCGTCGTCTCTATTCACATTTTGAATCTAGTCTCTACTATAAACACTAAAATTTAAATACTTGTCAATCACCATATCCAAAACAAAACTAATGTTACTTCTCCCCTACTCAAATACATAAGCATGCTCAAGCTAAGCATAAAACCTTATACATTAAGAACACCACTATAAAGGTAACTGAATACCACCAGATTTTATACCAATGGAACTTCACATGATCAATAATTGTACAACAATATAAACACTGTTTCTACCCTTATCAACCCCAGTCAAAATGCCTTGAATTCATGACAAGGTAAAGCCATGAGCAATACTAGAAATACTTTTCATGTGAGCCCAATAATGACATAACCATCTATATTTTCTCAAAAATTCTAGGATATAATAAAACAATACTCTATACTTTATCAACTTAGTGTTCTAGAATACAACCATTATGTTTTTTTAATTTTGAAAGTTGCTCAATAGAATGCTCCCTGATTATTTGTTTCAATTTTCATTATCGTCCCTATATTCATTCTACTTTTCCAAAGCTCTAGGGAGTGCAACTTTAGTGGATGGATAAGACTACGAGAGACTTTTACCAATTTTTCTAAAATTGACAACAAAATGTATCATGAGTCACCAAAGTCTACAACCTATGAAGGTCCTTCCAACAACACCAAATCTCCATCTATAATTGGCCAGAAGTGAAAGCAAGAACACAATAAAGAAGTCTAGAACCAAAAACCTTTTGAAATGACCTTATCTATGTTGAAGTATCTAGTAATCCATTGAAAGTACAAATGACTACAATGTATTATAACATCATGACCATTCTAGTGACAGTGAACATTTTGATCACAAGCCTCATTTGAAATGTATATTTCATCGTTAATTACGAAAGAGCTATCTCTCAATGCTAGCATCTCCACATCTAAATTTGCTAGTCTATCTTTGTAATTTACAAAGGGACATCCTATGGAAATGTTATTGCCATTATTCATTCTCCTTCTTAGAAGAGCGTCCTTGAAGGTCACCATAATTGGGCTATTTGGGATATTACTTGCATTCAAGGAGTCTTCCTTCGTCATCATTTTGATATTCTCATAAACACTTTGCATGCACTATATAAATTAGCTAATTCAGTACCATTAGGGTGTGTAACATTCTCCTTTGTGGTAGTAATAATTTCATAAGGTCAACAAACTTTTTTTTACCATTAGGATGTGCAACCTACATCCCTAAAGTTCATCTTCATCATCCTGAAACAAATTATCATCACTATAGGCATCATCTAACCATGATGTTTCCATTTCTTTCATAATAATGTTCCTTGCACTTCTCAAAGCTACTTTATTAATTGGTAAAGCTAGGACAACATGAAAAATCCCAAAATCCTAAATTGTCATAGCATTGTTGTTGAATTGAATCTACACATCTTCACTGGCCATCCTGGTTTATGATTATTGCATGGAGGTACCCTTATCTTTTTGCACTCTTTTAAGATTTTATGCCCAATATTGATCACTACTCATAAAAGCTCAAAGAGGGATGTGGATTCTAGTTCTATTTAGGAGTTCTCTAGAAATAAAATGAAGCAACAAGGCACACATACATGCCCACTTGTGAGATGACAACTACCAAAAAAGGCATTTTTTCATGCTTAAAGAAATTCATAGAAGGGCACTACAAAGAGTGGAGCCTGTAGGTTAATTTGACTCAACACAGAGAAGCTTAGCATTATAGACATAGGAATGATTGATAGATTCACTTTCTCAAACATATGGGTGGTGATGCATGGTTATTCTTAACAGGTTGAGTGATCTTTTGGTTAATTCCATTAATGAATGAGACATTAGCTTTCCAACTGTCTACATTGGTGCAAGCCTTGTGGCTAGTTTCTTAAACAAATTATAGCCACTTGGGCCATTATAGTTTGAGGCAATAACAAGTGAATGATGCTCTTAGATGTTCTTGGCCATACGTGGACTACACTGATGTATTTAACAACTCGACTGCATTGGTTGAAAGATCTGCATAAACTTATGAAACTTTCATTGTGATGGGGATATATCATTGTAATTGTCAGTACTTGAAGAGGAATTCTTATGTAGTGTAATTCATGAACTCACATTGACTATGTCCCTACCCCTTATACACATAACCCATCACTTTGATCAAATAAATGGTCCAATGAAGTGTTTGAATCGCTGTGATGTGGCTACTTTGTTGCTTGCAACTCGATGAAAAGTCCATTGAGCCTTCACCTTTGAAGAAGAAGTCATAACAAAGTTCTCATACGCGAACTTATGAAAGGATCATGGATGTGATCATTGAATGATAAATAATATATTCAACGTATGGAGGAGCGAACGATGTTTGATGTCTCATTCTTCTATCATGTGTTCTTTCCCCAGCACGTGTAGCTGGATTCACCAAGGGAGAGCAAATGTTAACGTACTAATGAGTTTGTTTTGTGTCACAAGTTCTACTGGGTTTTGTAATCAATCATCAAATGATTCTCAATGAAGGATATATTGTATTTTGCATTGATGAATAACATAATGAAAAGTGTTACATGCTGTGAATTATAGAATCCTATGAGCCATTGATTTTTTTAATGTAAATTACAACCAAGGATTTAAGCTGATGCCATGTCTACATAGGTATAGTGCCACTTCAATTTTTCTCTTTTTAAGTTTAATAAATTTTTACTTAATATTAAAATAATATATGATAATTTTTTATCTTTATTTACTTCGTAATTTATAGTAATTATGATGAAGATCTTATTGACATCAAATAAATATCATTGGACTCATCTACGTGCGCTATATCTAATTAAATACTGATTTTTATTAATTATTAAAGTATTTTTTCAGAGATTTTCTCAAATTTTATCTTAGGTTTTGTTATATTATTATGTAACTATAATTCTCCTCTCATGTAACCCTCATCTTTCTTTGATTCCATTATATTACAAAGCTTCAATTTATCTCACTTCAACTTTAATATATATTTACGTGATATTAAAATAATACTTTATTACTTTTTATGCTATTTAGTTTTCCAATCCATAGTAGTTCTAAAAAAAGTTTGACTAATATGAAACAAATGTCATTACACATATTTTTAGATGCTCTATCTAATTAAAAATTGATTTTCATAATTTTAAACTTTTTATTTTCAAAGGATGTCACATGCTTTATAAGAAATTTTAATTTGTACCTCATTTGACATCGACAATGTTCACTTGATCTCTTTAGTTTCTTGAAATGGAACTTTTCCAAATACTTTATCCTTTTTTTATTAAAGGTCATAGTTTTATTTTGTTATATTATTATGAAACTCTAATTCTCCCATCATAAGACATTAACATTACTTTTTTTGTTATATTATGTCACTTTAATTTCTCTCATTTCTTCTTTTTATGTACTTACTTATTTTTTAAAGTAATAAATAAAAATTATTTAAGCTTATTTAATTTTTTAATTTATAGTATTTCTTATCCAAGTCCAAATAAGCCAAAAAAACAATCATTGGATGTGCCAAGACAAGCTATATCCTATTCAATACTTAATTTTTATGTTCCTCAAATATTTTATTTTCTTATATTTTTTTGTTTAATGAGTCATTTTAGTCATAATTGATTTCATGAGATATGAGGTAGGACTTGATCTCCATAATAGCTTTCAATGCACCTTTCCTATACAATTTATGTCATTTCTAAAATTTTTTACCTTTAATTAAGATATATTATATTGAAAGTATAAATCTCATCTTATATGACCTTTACATTGTCTTGATTTGGTTATATTAAATTACTTATATTTTTCTAATTTCAAATTTATTATAATTTTACTTAATATGAAAATAATAATTTTAATTATTTATGCATATTTACTTTGTTGATTTGCAAAAGTTTCAAAAAAGGTCTCATCAAGGAAAAAAATATCATTCATCTTTTCTTAACAAGCTTAATCTAATTTAATAATTATGTCTATATGTGTGTGTGTGTATATATATATATATATATTATTTTTCTAGTATTTTCGAATGGTTTTCAGACATTTGCATTCATAGATGATTTTATTATTAATGATGTTACTTTTAATTTTCATAGTACTTTTGAATGAAATATTCTTGTATAATGTATAACATATTTTTCAAATATTTCTCCTTCATTTAATTGTGTTGAATTTGTTAAAACTTAAACAATAATTTATTAATATTTATTCTCATACACTCTTGACATTTATAGTGATTTAAATTGAGGACTAATTGAGACAAAAAATTATGGGACTCATTTTAACTAGCTCTATGTAATTAAGTAATTAATGTTTTTATTTTTTAAAATATTATATTCAATTAAATATTCATTTCTTTGAAATTTTGTTCAATGACTTTTAATTCTTTTATGTAATATTTTGACTGGTGCTTGATTTGCTAATTAAGGAATTTACTCTCCATCTCCTTTGTATAATATAATACAGCTATTCCACTTAATTTATATTATTTCTATAAATGTTTAACTTTGATTTGGTCAAATTACTATAAAACTCTAATTCTCCTCTCGTTTCACTTTTACATTGCTTTTATTTGATTATATTACATTGGTTAAATTTATCTAATTTTAGTATTATTTTATTTTTTTAATATTAAAAAAATAATTTGTTAATATTTATAATTATCTTGTTACATAATTTTGTGGAACTCCAAATGTGAATCCCTAAGAGTCAAACATCATTGGAGTCATAGTTAAGAGCTACGTAAAATTAAATATCCATATTTTGATTTTTTTTTTTGATATTTGATTTTATAACATTTTCTCATGTCTTACTAGACAAATAAAATTGCAATTTATTTGATGATCGATGATGTTACACACAACTCACTTGATATATTGCAACGCAACTTTGATTTTTTATTTTTTCATGCAATTCTAATTCTCCTCTTACGTGACTTTAATTTTACTTGAATTTAGTAATGCTGTGATGCTTAATTTTATGTTTCCTGAACCTCAAAATTGTATTTTATTAATATTTATGTAATAATTTATTATTATTTTTCATTATTTTATTTTTTAATTCATAGTAACCCTAACTGTGGTCGTATTAAGACTACATAACGGTTGTTAAACCTATCACTATGCTTTATCAAATTATTCACAAATTTTTTATTTTTGAAAATTTATTTCCTATCTTATGGCTCTCATTACCAGATATTTTTATTTGACCCTCACTTGATGGTCAATGATTTTATGCTCAATCTCTCTAGGATCCTGGAGTTCAAATTTTTAACACAATTTTCCCATTTCTTAAAGGTTCTTTCTTTTATTTGATTAAGTTACTATGTAAATCTTATTATCTTCTCATATGACCTTTACATTGCTTTGCTTTTGTTACTTTATGTTGCATCAATTTTTATGATTTTAGCTTATATATATATATATATGTATAATGTTAAAATAATGATTTATTACCACTTATGTATATTTACTTTCATGATTTATAGTAAAATCACTAGACATGTCTTATCAAGCTTTATTGAAAACAATATTTATTTCTATAATTTTTTGTATCTTATATCTATAATTTTGGCTTGTTGAATAGTTAAGAATAGAGCTTACCCAGAAGAGTCTAATGGTATTTTTGGTCTTCTAAAAATTTTTTTATTTGGATTATTAAAGTTATCATCTTAAATAAGAAAATTAATAAGAAATTATTATTTAAAAATTAAGTTAACACATTTTGTTACTAAAATATGATAAACTAAACAATATAATGTATTCAAATCAATGCAATGTGAAGGTCAAATGACTGGAGAAAAAAAGTTATATAGAAGTATAACAAATTAAAAGCAAACAATTTGTGGAAATATAATAAATTATACATGATAGTCCTATTCAATGATACTAAATAAATCAAATGTAACATACTTGATTGTTAAATTATGTATGAAATGAAATATCTCGTAAAGTGTGTTAAAAGCAATAGAAATAAAATTACTAAAAAAAATGAAAAAATAAATTTCTAATTTGATTGAGCTCTTTGAGATCAGCTAAATGATGTTTATTTCATCTCTAACAATCCTAATTTAGAATTTTGGTAAGTTACAAAATGGAAATGAATAAATAGTTGATGGTAGTTGATTTAGATGAGTCCAATAATAGTTTTTTTAATTCTATTAGATGTTATTTAGAATATTGCATATTACAAAAAAAAATAATCATAAATGATAATAAAACATCACTTTTATATAGCTATAACGCATTGAGTCAATTTATCTCATTTTAATTTTAATATATATTCACTTTATATTAAATAAACAAAATAATATGACTAACTCAAAGTAAAGCTTTATAGAATTAAACTATATTATATAACAAATATACATTATAAGTTACTAATGAGAGAGAGTGAAGCATCCTCACTTGTAAATATTGATTTGATTTTAAATATCTCATAAATCATGCTAAATAGTGAGAAATAAACAATTAACAAAATTAACTGCAAATATTTAAGTGGATAAAGCAAATTGAGACTATTTGAATTACAATGCCTCGTCTTGATTGAACCACATTTTGAGATATTGCAAATTATCAAGGTTAATAAGCATAAATAATAATAAGTTATTGTTTTAATATTAAGTAAATACATATTAAAGCCCACATGAGATTAATTGAAGTAATGAAATAAAGATGACACTAAAAGGTATTGTGAGTAACATTGTAATATAATAAAATCATAATGAAACATTTGAAGAAACTTAATAAATTATTCTTGAAAATTAAATTCCTTGACACTAAGGAATGATCAAAAGGTCTAATAAAACATACCATAATGAAAGTAAACAAAACATTTAAAAATATAAAATACATATTTAATTAGATAGAGCCCGTTAAGATGAGTCTAAAAATTATTTTTTCTTTATCGGACCATCATTTAAATTATTGAAAATAAGAAAATTAAAGAAGGGAAAATAACAAACAATTATTACTTTAATATTAATTAAATATATATTTAATTTGATACAAGACAAATTAAAGCAAAGCAATACAGCAAAATTTTAAGTGTATCAAAAAAGCACTCAAGAAAATATTTGAGTTACATTGCAAAAAAGCAAAATAAAAAAATGAAGGATAGAGATAAATGGTAATTGAAAGTTGCATTCCAAGAAAATGATCATTAAATAAGTTGTTAATTGTGCTGTCACATAAAACATTCCTCAACCATAAAAAGTAAAAAATTTAAAAACATAAACATGCATATTGAATTTTATATAACTCGTCCAGACATGTTTATAGAAGTTGATTTTGTAAAAATGAGGCCTCATTCAAAATTACTCAAAATAATTAATGTGAATAAGAGGAAATAATAGTAAAATATTATGTATTCCATGATAATATGGACTGATTATAGCATCCTCAAAAATCTAATGACCTTCATAGTGAACTTTTTCTTATATCATTCCATAACTTTTAAAAAATTACTTATACACATACACGCACACACATATACATAATAAGATATAACTTCTGATGTTGAGTCTAGTGACATTTTTTTAATCTGGATAAGGCAACAATTTAAATTACTACAATGCAAAGTTACATTCGAGAAGAATTAGTATTATATAGTAATATAACAAAATCTAAGTAGAAACATTAAAGAAATTATATAAATTGCATGAGAAAGTCACACTATTTGGCACTAAGGAGGTTGAGTATATAATCCATGATCAACAACTCTAGTTAGAATAAAAATAACTCTTAAATTATCCAAAAGTTATTTAAAAGATATTTTGTAATAAAAAATTCAATACGTAATTTAATAAATTTTATTGACACTAGTCTAACTACATTTTCTTCATCTCAACCTAAACTTATTTTTAACTACAACGAATAACAAAAATAAATTAGAATAGATGACAAACAGTTTTTTCTTTCAATATTAAGTAAATATATATTAAAAAGAAAATAAGATAGTTTAAAGTAGTGCAATTTAGCAAAACCAAAGTGATGTAAAGTTTATGAGAGAAAAGATTTAGAGTTACATAGTAATATAACCAAATTAAAGTAGAACATTGAAGAAATAAGATAAATAATACAATTTAGTTCTAGTACCAAATACTTAGGTGGTTGAGTATAATATTCCTGATCCTCAAATCATTTAAAAGTTACAATGGCTCAAAAAACTATTCCTAACTCTTAGAATTTTTTTTAGAAATATAATAATGAATGCTAAAAAGATACAGTTTATCAGGATATGACTAATAATATTTGTTTCATCTTAATTGGACCGTGTTGAGAATTATTTCAAATTAACAAAATGAATAAGTAAATATTAAAAAAATAATTATTTTAATATTAACTAAAAAAACATGAAAGCCAAAATAATTGAAATTGAAGAAATGTAATATAAGAAAATCAAATAGGTTAACTATTGCATGAGAGAAGATACATTGTTACGTGGTAATATAACAAACTTAAATTGAAAATTTTGAATAGTTTGGATAAAGTTTATAAGAATATTGCATTCCAAGATTGTAAGAAAATTTTGTATAACACTCTTAATCATCAAATCATGGATGAGACAAAATGACTTTTGAAACACATTAAAAGCATTTAATATAAAATATTTTGAGCAAAATAATAAAATTGAATATTTATTAATATTTTTCTCTTGAAGTTAAGTATAATAACTTTTTTTCTTTTCAATACATCTATCAAATAAATTATTAAAAATTGCAAAAAATAAATAAAAATTGACAATAATAAATTATTAATTTAAAATTAAATAAATCTTTATTAAAACTAAATGAGATTATCTAAAGTACTGTAATGCAATTGAATAAAAGAATTTAAATGACTTATGAGAAGTGATTAATAGTTATATTGTATTATAAAAAATATCAAAGTAAAATATTTTTAAAAAAATAATAGAAAATATATGTGAGACATGTAATCCAAGATATTAAGGGGATGAAGTCTAATAACCTCGATCATAAAGTTGGGCATGAATCAAAATGTCTGATGAAGCATTCAAAAAGTCTAAAACATAAAATATATAAAAATATTAAAAAATAAAAAAAAATATTTATTGAATAGGGCTCTAGAGATGTCTCCAACAACACTTTTTATTGTCCCAATTAGACCACATTTTGAGTTATTGATATTTATCAAAGAAATTAAGCACAAATAAAACAAAATTATTCTTTTAAAGTTACATAAATATATATTAAAGTTAAAATAAAAATTTTGAGTAATTGTAATATAACCAAACAAAAAGAATGTAATAGTCATATGAAAGGAGATTTTGAGTTAGATACTGATATACCCAACCAAAGTGAAAGCTTTGATGAAATGAGACTTATTGTGTGGGAAACTTACATTTCAAAAAATCAAGAAGATCATGTATTAATGTCTCAAATTGTTAAATTAAGCAGAAACCAAAGTGTCTCATAAAATGTGTAAAAAACCTTATGAAATAGAATATTTTGTAATATAGATTTTTTTTAATTTGATAGAGCTAATCAAAATGAGTCTAGTGACACTTTTGTCATCTCCATTGAACTTAGTTCAAAATTACTATGAATTAAAAAATGTAAGATAACTAAATAAAAGTGTTTTAAATGTCACATGATAAAAACAATTAGAGTTTCACTACAATAGGAACAATTCAACACAAAACAATTGATGGAAAGAGTAATTATGAGGCAATATTACTTTTTCAAGAAACTAAGAAGGTCAAAAAAATTCTTACGATGGTCAAAAACATAGAAAATAAAATTTTTAACATAAAAAAATAAATGTTTAATTTGATAAAGCTTAATGAGATGATTCCTATGACAATTTTTTGTATCTAGACGAGAATTCATTTAGAATCCAATGAATTAGAAAAGTATACAGACCTTAAACAACAAATTATTATATTAATATTACGTTTCTGTTAAAGTTAAAATTTGGCAAATTTATTCGATATGATAAAACCAAAAAAAAGAAATGTAATGGTCACATGAGTGGCAATATAGAATAACATAACAGTATGACTAAATCAAAGTAAAAAGTTTGTGAATAATGACATCAATTTTATATGAAGAAAGCATTTAAAGTTTTCAGAGAGATTTTGTAAAAAATTTTTAGTTATAATATCAAGCATTAATCAAAATATATCACATACTATACCAAAACCATTAAAAATAAAAATTTTAAAGTATCGAAATGAAGACATGAATTCATACAGCTCATTAAGTTGAGTTTAATGGTAATTATTCTTCTAAATCTGACCTCATTTGAAACATTAAAAATTACCAAAATTAATTTGTATCAATATTAAAAGATAATTATTTTAAATTTAAATAAATACATATATTAAATACTAAAATAAAAATAATTAAATGCATTTTAGTATCACTAAATCATAGTGATGTAAATTTAAAATATGAAGAGCTTGGGCTTTACATAATAAAATATCCAAATCAAAGAGAAAATTTTAATGAAATGAAATAAATTATAAAGGCAAGTTTCATTCCAATGTACTAAAAACATTGGTTGTAATACCCTCTATTGTCAATTAAGATGCAAAAAAATGTAACATGATGCATTGAAAAATATTTAAATTGAAATACTTCAGAATTTTTAAAAAATTTTGAATTTAATAGAACTCTTTCATTGAGTTACAAAATTTTTTCACCTCGTTCAAACACTATTTTGAATTCTACAAATGAACAAATTGTTTCTCAAATTATGCACAAGTTAAAATGTCTGATAAAATATGCAAAAAATCTTGAAAACTAAGTATTTATAAATATAAAAATGATTAAGCAATTGGATGGAGCTTGTGAGGAAAATAAAAGGACCCTTTTTTCAACTTTGATGTACCTTGTTTAGAATTACTTTGATTTATAAAATTAAGCATAAATAATAATAAATTATTACTTAAATTTTAAGTAAATACATAACAAAATGGAAGAGAGGTAAATTGAAGTAATTTAATAGATCTAGATGATAGACATTGGTCACATAATAGAAAAAATATAATTTCATTAAAAGATAACAACGAATTGTAAAACATTTGCAAATTTTAAATAAATTTGATAAAAAGTTGCATTCCAAGATACAAAAAAGATTGAATGTAACATCCTTGAGTTTCAAATCACATATGAATTAAAATACCTGTTAAAACATCCCAAAACCTAATAAAATAGAATATTTAAAAACTTTGAAATATATTATTTAAT
This sequence comes from Vanilla planifolia, assembly GCA_023846275.1. Classification (NCBI taxonomy): domain Eukaryota; kingdom Viridiplantae; phylum Streptophyta; class Magnoliopsida; order Asparagales; family Orchidaceae; genus Vanilla; species Vanilla planifolia. The sequence continues at coordinate 9,634,986 of CM043872.1, read as the reverse complement.
TGGATAGAGAAAAAAGTGTAAATGATGAAATTTTTTTTAATGTTAAGTAAATATAAATTAAAGTTGAAATAAGATAAAAGAAGATATTATTATATAACCAAATCAAAGTCAAGTAAAAGTGACACAAGAGAAGATTTAAGCTTACATCATATTATTAAGGAAAAAGAATTAAAGAAATGAGATAAATATTTTAAGAATGTTTCATTCCAAGATACTAAGATATTCAGAAAAACATTCTTAATCATCAAAATTGGTTGAAATCAAAATGTCCCTTAAATTTGTTCAAATCTTTGGAAATAAAATATTTTAATTTATTAAAATACATATTTAATTAGATAGATTTTGTTGAGATGTCTCCAACAACTTCTTTTGCAGGATCACACCTTGATTAGAATTACAACTGATTACTAAGTAAATGTTCTTAAATAAGAATTAATTGTTCATTTAATATTATGTAAATATATATGTTCAAGTTGAATTGAGATAATTGAAGCAATATAATATAGCGAATGAATAACATGAAATGGTTATATGAGAGGAGATTAAGGATTACAAAGTAATATGACCAAATCAAAGTAAATATTTTGAATGAAGGGGAAAATTTGACAAGATAGAGGCATTCTAAGATATTAAGGTCACTGAGTGCAATGTTCTCAAATTTCAAATGAGCTATAATCTAATTGTCGTATGAAACTTGTTGAAAAAATTTAAAAAATATTAAAAAACAAAAATAAATATTTAATTAGATACAGGTTATTGATGTGAGGACAATAACCTTTGTTTCAACCTAATCAATCCTCATTTGAAATTACTTGAATAAGAAAAAAAATAAGCACAAAATTTAATAAACTGTTTTTTATATTGTTTATTAATATGAAAGCTAAAATGGCGTAAATTAAAGTCATGTAATATGGTAAAAGAAAAGCAATTTAGATTTCACAAGAGAGGATATTTGGAGTTATTTTGTATTATAACCAAATAAAAAAATTGAACATCGATAAATTGTCAACGAAAGTAACATTCAAAAAATACTGAGGAGATTAAATGTCTCATATTTCATCCTAAAATAAAAAATGAAAAATAAAATATATCTTAAACAATGGCAAATAATTAAGAAATAGAATACTAGAAATATTTTTAAAATTTAATAATTAATTTGATAAAGCTTCTTGGGAAGCATCCAATACACTTTCTTTATCTCGATCAAACCTCATATATAGGTACTACGAATTAAAAAGATAAAAAACTAAATAAATATAAATTTATATTTTTAATTTGAAGTAAATATATATTAAAATTGAAATGAGAAAAATTAAAATAACATAATATAAGCAATTCAAAACATTTTTGTTGCATAGTAATATAACAAAATTAAGTGTAAAGTTTTAATTGTACAAATTATGTGTCGATTAGTATTCTCTTTAAGGCATACAAAAAAAATGAAGCACTTGAAAATAAAAAAATGAATATATAATTATATAAGGTTTGTTAAGATGAGTCAAAAGACTTTTTTCATCTTGATCTTATATTCTTTTGAATTACTACAAGTGACGAAATCAAATAAGAATAAAAAAGTAAAAATAATTTTTTTATATTAATTGCATACATATCAAAGATGAATGGATAAATTGGAGCAATGTGATATATCAAAATCAAAGGAATGCTAAACTTACATGAGAGGACATTTTGAGTTGCATAAAAATATGAAAAATGTAGGAATAGAATTTAAGAAAATGAGGTAAATTATACAAGAAAGTTTAATCTAAAGATAGTTAGGAGATGGAGTGTAAGCTTATCAACCATCAAGTTAGGTATGGGTTGATTTTTTTAATACATGCAAAAGCCCTAAAACATTAAATTTTTAAAAATTTTAAAAAATGAATATTTACTTAGATAATGTTTTTCTGTAGGAGTCCAATGATTTTGTTTATTTCAATTGGCAATCATTTGGAGTTATTTATATTTCCAAAGTAAATAAGGACAAATACTTATGAATTATTATCTTAATTTTAGGTAAACATATGGTAAAGCTAAAAAAGATAAATTGAAATAATAAAATATACATAGGTGAAGGACTTAATAAGGTTACATTAGAGGAGATTTAGAGTTACATAACAATAAAAATAAACCTGTAAAAAATGCTAGAAAATATAATATTAAAAAAATATAAAAATTATTAATCAATTGGATGAACCACGTTGAGATTAGTCGATTGACCAGTGTTTTGTCTTAATTAGAGCTCATTAGAAATTACTATAAGTTTTTAAAGCAAATAAGTTTAAATAATAATGAATTATGCATTTTTTGTAAATAAGTCCTTAATCTTGCATGAGATAAATTGAATAAATATAATACAATAAAATCAAATGATGGAAGTGTTAGACATGCAAGAATTGGAGTATCATAATAAAATAACAAAAAAAAAATAAAAAATATTTAAAAAAATATTATTAATTTTAAAGGAAGATTATAACAAAAGCCTCTAAGAAGATAAAGTGAAACTTTTTATGTAGTCAAATACTAAAATCTAAGTTTCTAATAAATTATGGAACATTACCAAAACATGTATATTTAAAAATATAAAACATAAATTAATTGATTATAGGTTATCAAGACAAGTCGAATGATTCTTATTTCAACATTATTAGACCTCATCTAAATTTATAATGAATTAAATATTTTAATAATCAATAATTATACTAAATTAGTTTTCCAAATTAAAGTAACTATATATTAAAGATGAAATGAGCTAAATTGATGCATTATTGTTTATCCAAGTCAAACACTTTTAAAGGTTGTCTAATAAGAGATTTAGGGTTCTAGTAATATAGCAAAATGAAGTAAAAAATTTAAAGAAATGAAATAAATTATTTTTAAAACCTACATTTTAGGATAATATAGAGAACAATGGAAGTCAATCTTTATAATCAACCTAAGTACAAATAATAATCTCTTCTAAAATGATCCAACAACATTGCAATATTTAAAACATTAACAACATTTATGTAATTTTATATGATTCATGGAGACAAGTGTAATGACATTTGTTTCATCTCAAACAAACTTCATTTAAAATTATATAAATTATTTTGAAAAAAATAAATTAAAAATATTATTTTAATATGAAGTAAATATATATTAAATTAGAAATTAGGTAATTGAAGAAAAGTAATATAACAAATTTAAAATAATGTAAAGTTCACATAAGAGGAGAAATATAGTTTCATAGTAAAATAACATAAATAAAAGAGAAACATTTTGATAAATGAGTTAAATTGTACAAGAGATTTGCATCCCAAGTTACTAAGAAGCACTAATGTAATGTCCTAGATAATTAAATAATTAACAAATCAAGAAGACATTAAAGCAAGGATAGTCCCTAAAAAATAAAATATTTAAAAATGCAAGAATAAGTTCTTAATTACACGAAGCTCATCGGTCGACCACAATGAAGCTTGCTTTGTCTCTATGAAACTATGTTTGGAATTAATGCGAATTTATAAAGTAATTAAGAATACATAATAATGAAATGTTATTTTATTATTAAATAAATAAATATTAAACAAAAAATGAGATTAATTGGAGTATTTTAATAAAAAAAAATCAAAGCAATGTTGAGGTCAAACTTGTAGAGATTTAGAGCATGATAGAAATTAACTAATTAGCAAAAAAAAAAAAAGAATTAAAAAAACAAAGATAATTTCACGAAAAAGTTGCATTCTAAGATACTAAAAAGATCAAGTGCAACACAATTGATTGTTAAGTCAAGTATAATCAAATGTCTTGAAACAACATGCCAAAATAATAAAAAATAAAATGTTTAAAAAATGATAAAATAAATATGTAATTACACAAAACTTTTTGACACAAGTCTAATAATAATTATTTCACTTCAATTGATCTACTTGTTAAAATATTTTAAATTATTTACTAAAGTTGAAATAAGATAAATTGAAACAATGTAATACTAACAAATAAAAGCAATATAAAGCTCACATTATAAGAGATTTAGAATAATGTAATAATATAACATAATCATTGTTGAAAATCTAAAACAACAACATAAATTTTATGAATAGGATGCATTCCATTATACTAAGGATATCGAGTGTAATATCCTTAATGATCAAATTAAGCATTAATTAAAATATCTCAATTAATTTTAAATAGGACAAGACGTAACAAACATCATTGAGCTTTTTACTTAATGTTTATTTAATTAACAATGTAAATAAGAATAAATACAAATGATTGAAAAATGTTGCACTCAACCTCCTTAATATATTGCACTACAAATTTCTCATACAATTATTTTTATTTTTTCTAATGTTTTACTTATATTTTATTAAATTAATATGTAATTATAAGTCTCATATCATATGAACTTTAATTATTAAACATTTTATTATATTATATTGTTTCAATTTAGCTCAATTTAGTATCGAAATATCCTTACTAAATATTATATAAATAAAATTATAATAATTATGCTTTTTCATTATACTAATTTATTGTAATTCAAAATGAAATTTGATAGAGAAGAAATAAACATTAGTCACACTTCTTTATCACCTTTTGTAGTAGTAACTAAGTATAAATAATATTAAAAGTTATTTTAATATTAATTAAATATATGTTAAATCATAAATTAGATAAAATAAAATAATATAACATAACAAAATAAAATCAATTTAAAGGGCACTTGAGAGTTGATTTGGAGTTTCCTAGTAATCAAATCGAATAGAAGAAAAAACTTAAATGAATTATATAAATTATTTGGTAAAGTTTTAATAAAATATACTAATTAGATCAAGTGTAAAACACTTGATCAACAAATCATGTATAAATGAAAATTTCCTTTAAATTAAGCAAAAACCACGGAAAATAAAAAAAATTAAAAATGAGAATATATATAAAGTTGGATAGAGCTTATCATTATTATTCCAATAATATTTATTTTTCTTGAATTACAAATAAAGACAAATTAATATGAATTAAAACATAAGTAATCATAAATAATAATAAATTATGATTTTAAAATTAACAAAATATATATCAAAGCTGAAATAGTATAAATGAAAACAATGTAATATAAGCAAATCAAACCGACATAATGGTTGCCCAAGAAGAGATTCAGAGTTAAAAATAAAATGTCCGAAGTTAAAGAGAAAAACTTGAATAAATGAGTTAAATTAGGAATGTTACACTCTGTGATACTTAAAGATAAAGTATAACATCCCAAATTATCAAAAAGGGTAAAAATTAAAATATCTTAAAAATATAAATACTATTAATTAAAATGTTTAATAATTTAAAAATGAATATTTATTTGCAAATCAATCATCTAGACTTGTCCAATGAAGCTAGCTTTGTCTCCATCAGTCCTCATTTGGAATTCTAACAAATTTTAAAACTAAATGAGTTTAAATAATAAGAAATAATGATTTTAATATATATATATATATATATATATATATATCAATGTTGAAAAGATATAAATTGAAGAAATACAATGTATGAAAACTAAAGTGATTTAAAAGTAACAAAGGAGCTAATTTAAAGTTATATACTATTACAACTAAATTAAAGTAAAAAATTTAGAAAAATGAGATAAATTATATAAAAATGTTTGTGTCCATGATACTAAAGAGATAGAGCACAATATACTCAATCATCAAAATAGGTGCAAATTAAAATGACTTGTAATTCTTGCAAAAATCTTGCAAAATAAAATATTGAAAACATTAAAAAGGAATATTTAATTTGTTTCAGCTCGATGAGATGAGTCCACTGAAGTATTTTTCATTTCAATCATACCTTGCTTGAAATCATTGTGATTCGCCAAGTTAAATAATCAAAACTTGAAATGAGATAAAGTGAAGCCATGTAATATAGTCAAATTAAAGTTATGTAAATTTCAAATAAGAGTAGATAGCATTCAAAGATACAAGAAACTTGCATTTCAAGGTGTGGGAAAGTTGTATCATAACAAATGAAGATGTTAGAGTAATATTATCTATTATCAAATTAACTACAAATCAAAATATATTATAAAGAATGCTAAATGAGTTAAAAATTAAATATTTAGAAAAAAAAAATTAAATATTTGGAAAGAGCTCATTGAGATAAGTTAAGTAATGTTTTTCCAACTTTATTAGAACTCATTTGAAATTACTATGAATTACCAAACAAATGGACATAGATAAAAAAAAATTATTATTTTAATAAAATGTACATATATATCATAACAAAAATGAGATAAATTAAAGTAATTAAAAATTACCAAATCAAAGCATGAGAAATGTCACACAATTTAAGTTTTAAAACTACATAATAATATAACAAAATCGAAGAAAAAATGTAAAGAAATGAGATAAATTTCACAAAAAAGTTGCATTCCATGATACAAAATAGATCATGTGTAGCATCCTTAATTGCCATATTAATTATGAATCAAAATATCTCATAGAAAATCCAAAACCTAAGTAAGATAAAATATTTAAAAAATTTAAAAATAAATATTTAATTAGATAAAGCTTGTTAAAACTTGTCCAAACATTTTTGTTCCATCTTTATCAAATCTCATATTGAATACTATGAATTACATATACAAATAAATAAACATAAAATACAAGAAATTATTTTAATATTAAGTAAAAATGTATGAAAGATAAAGTGAGATAAAGTGATCACAATATAACATAAAGAAAACAAAGCAATCTAAAGATCACATAAAAAGAGATTTAGAATTAAATAGAAATGTTGAAAAATCAAAATGAAAAGTCTAAGAAATGAGATAATCTGTATGAGAAAGTTGCTTTTTAAGATTGAAAGGAGATTATGCAATACATCCTCGATTTTCAAAGAAGGTAAAAATAAAAATATCCCATAAAATATAGAGAAAATAATGAAAGTAAATAATGTAATAATATAGCAATAAAGATTTAATTATATAGAGCCAATTAAGGTGAGTTTGAGAACATTTTTTTTGTTTCAATTAGATCACATTTTACATTTTTTGTGAATTAGAAAACTAAATATGCAAATATATTATAAATTACCATTTTAATGTTATGTAAATATTTAATAAAGTTGAAATGAGGCAAATTGAAACAATAAGGTGTTACAAAATCACCCTAATGAAATGTCACATGAGTAGAGATTTTCATTAACAAACTCATATAACTAAAATAAAATAAAAATCTGAAAAAAAAATTATAATATTTTTAGCAAAGTTGTATTTTAAGATACTAAGGAAATCTAGTGCAGCATCTTGTATCATCAAATCTAGAATGAACACAAATACCTCTTAAAACGTGCATTAACTTTAGGAACTAAAATATTTAAAAATAAAAAAATAAATATTTAATCTAATAAGACTCATTGAGATGTGTCCAAATGATGCTTCTTTCACCTAGAATGAACCTTGCTCAAAGTTTCCATTAATTTCAAAAGTCAATAAGCATAAATAATAATAAATTATTTTAGTATGAAGTACCTATATATTAAAATTGAAATAAGATAAATATAGATAATGCAAAAAAGTTAAATCAAAGTGATATAAAAGTCATTTGAGAGAGAACTAGGACTTCATTATAATATAATAGAATCAAAGAAAAACGTTTGATGTAATATGATAATTTGCAGAAAAAAGTTGCATTCTAAGATACAAAAGATACCAACTATGACATTATCAACAAACAAATTAGATAGAAATTGAAACAACTCAAAATGTGCCAATATAACAGAAATAAAAATATTTTGTAATATTAAAGGTTCTTAATTTGCTTTGAGTGGGTGTTATTTTAAATTTTGACAAATTAATAAGAAAGAAACATAAATGATAATAAATTATTATTTAAATGTCAGTTAATATGTTAATGTTGAAATAAGAAAAGTTTAGATATTGAAAATTCAGAATGATTTAAAGGTGAAATAAGATAAGATTTTGAATTACACAGTAATATGAGTTAATGAATCAGAAAAATATGAAAGAATGATATAAATTATGTAGCAAAGTTACACTCCAAGATACCAAAGAGACTATGTGTAACATCCTCAATCAATAAATTACATGTGTTGATTAGCTTTTGGTTTGGATGTTGAAGAGTAGGAAACTAAGAAAGAACTAAATCTAGATAATAGCCATTATTGGCTAGACTAAATTAATGAAAATATAAAAGTGATGAAGTAATACATAGGATTTAGCAATATCATTATTGTGGATTTGAATTTAAAAAGACTTAGATTTAAATTATATAGATTTCAAACTTTATTATTTAGGATATAAAATTTAGATATCTTAGGTTAGAGATTTCAAAATAAGTTAGGGCTAAAATCCTAAAAAATTTTGAAGTTGATTTATGACTTTAATTAACATTAAATAAGGGTCTTAGTGGGATAGAATTATTGTATATGATCTTACATTAAAGAAACACTAAGAAAAGAATTGATGATGAATTTGTAATATTATGTATTTAATGAAAATTTGAGCACACTCAAAATTACTCCATGATTTGATAGGGCACTTGAATTTATCTGTGATGAGGGTTTATTAAGATAGAGATCTAGATTTTAGACTTAAAAGTGGTGATACATTACCAAGGAACAAATGGTCACTTAGATTTCTACAAAACCCTTATCTTGTTTTGTTTGATGGTTAAGATCATGATAGCTTTAAATTGGGCCCTTGGCCATAGACTAACACCAGAAATGATCATCAGAGTGCTGTGGATGGCTCAATAGAGGTCTTTAGGTAGGTTGAAGTAATTTACATAAGATTGTGACGAAAAGGATAGCCACAGATGGAGTTCATATGAATTTGATTTAATATCATAGATTATGAGTAAAAGTGCTTGAGATATGGATTTTTAATTTGAAGTAGTACCCAAATAACCAAAGGATTTCATTAAAACATCAAGATTCATATATGTGCAAGGACTAGACATTGAAATATAAAAGTTTTAATGGGGTAGACACCCTAGATAAGAAGATTAGGATTTGGTAAAAACCTTAAGTTAAGAAAGCAAATTGTGTTGGGCAGTGTGAGAATAAGTGGTTAATGGTTCAAGGCTCTAAAAAATCTTAAATGATATATTAAAGTTAGGAAACCTTAGATAGATAAAAGTAAAAAAAAAAAATATTGAGTATGCAAGTCCTTTTTCATGACCTAGGCTAAGATATAATGTACTCTATAGGAGGTCTCCTTGACGAGTGAAAGGTTGGTCAGATATACACAAACTGATAGGACTCCCAACATGTATGGTGTTTTCATCCTGTATTACTAGACTATGGCCATGCTAGGGCATATGGTGGTTGAGCACCAAGTATGATATGAATCGTAATGCTATGTTTGGTGGTATATATGAATGGCAGACCATATGTTAAGATAGGTAGATCATGTGTAAAGGATTCCTAATTGTTTTTTTGCTATTATGGAACATGATAAGAGATTGTTAATAAGCTAGAGTGCTTATCTTCGTGTCATGTGGTTGATAAGAACTCCTATAACCCATTAGAGTGGTGCATGTTATTAGTACATCATATGTTGGGAATTATTAGATCATGTTATGACATTCTAATGCTACATTTAGGTGAACATATGAAGGGCTTGAAGAAATTGCAAGAATATTTTTGGTGAGCTATGCATTTTATGGGACTAATTATGATATTTTTCAACTTGCTAGGCCAATTTAACTCTTGATATGGTACATCATTATGATTATATGCACTGGTTTAGCCTGGTAAGCTATCACATTTATTTTGACTCCTCTAATATTGACGATTATCCTATGTTATTTTTATATTGCATGTATGTCTTATTATTGGAACATTAGTATTTCAAATTGAGCTTGCTATCCCATAATTGTATCATCAATTGGAGTTGGGTGCTAGTGATAAATATGTCATTATAATGAGACCATCAAAATTAGTACTATAGTGGATCACTCATTAGACAACATTTACTCATCTCTTAGTAGTTGTAAAAGTTATTCTTAACTTTGATGTTATATCTATGATATGATAATATATTAGATTTTTTGTTGGATTTTTAATTGGATGGGAAATTTTACTTGGATATGATTTGTATTATTTATTTATCTACTTCAGACATAATTTTGAAATTGTGGCTATTTATGCATGTTGTATATATATATATGTGCATATGGTTATTTGTATTTGTAGATCATTTTGTGCCATGTACACAACAAAGTACTTTGCAGGTTACCTAACCTATTTTGAACCAATTCATTGCTTAACTAAGATCCAAATTAGAGAGGGAATGTGGTTCACTTTTAGTGGCATGTCATTAGCTTGATGATTATGTTTGGGGAACATGACTTCTAATTTGAATATTGATTACATGGAGTGAATTGTCACTAGCTAAATACATTGAATTCTTCTGCTTACTTTCGAAGAAAGAAATTATAAAAAATGAGGTGTGATATTTTTTATTAGGAGATAAAAAGAAGTAAAACACAAATCAGTAATTTCATGAAGAAATTTTAATTTGAATTTGGCATATGGATTAGTGGTAACAAAGTCAAATTCTATGCCTAAATTAATGTGTTGTACCCCACTATGTTTGGTACTCTAGAATGTCCCATTTCAACAATGTTAAGCCACTATATTATACTTGGGTAGCAACTTATTTATGGTTGAAAGAAACTATCTCCATTATAATGGCTGACAAATATGATAATTAACAAAGTTATTTGTTGGATGCAACACCTTCTTTCAATTTTAGGAAACTAATGCATATAAAGCATGTCCTTGCCTTGATGATGTGTCCTTAAAACATATTCATCTCAATATTTGAAAGAAATTTTATTACCCTTTTGCGGGGTGACTCAAAATATTGGTATATAAATAGAAATAATGTAACTAGGGTATGATATTATTTTTTTTTGAAAGAAGGTGGTTTTAATTCTTAAAATTTTGAGAATTTACATGCTACAATTATTTGAAAATTCTACCAAAAATAATAAAAATAATGGTCTTTAACAAATAATAGAGAATTCACAACTTCTTTAGCCTATATGATATTTAGGTAAAATGAGATAACATATTGGACACGAGAAGAGATAGTTTTAGCGAGCGACTACCATCAAAGATATCAATATTTTCCTAGCGTTTAGTCAAAGGCTTCTCTGATTCCTTGAAATATTATGTAGGTTTTGTTTTTATCTTCCATTAAAGTGTCTAGATTATTTGATAACAAATAGGATGGAACATCGATTTGTTGGCTATGATAGAGCAAACAATGTTTGGCAATACTTTTAAAAAATCATAATAATTATAGATAAAAAGCCAATCTTTTCTTCGGATGCTACTTCGCTTATTTAAATTTTAAAGTGCAACAACAATTCTAGGAGAAGTAATTCACTTGGAACCATGAATTATTTGTCATGAAATATTTGAAGTGAGAAAAAACTTCTATTTGAGCAGAAACTTAATTAAATTTTTAAAATATGCAAAAACATATGGCTCCTTCACAAGATAGTAGTATGCTTTCCTTTCACTAAAAAATTCCATAAGTATTAAACTATAGTTTCTTGTGGTTTGTTGAATGCCTTCTCCAAGGTTAGAATAATGCAAACTTCCACTATGTGTGAGCCAACACCACCAAAAAATTTCCTCAAGCTTAACTTTGCTGGGTCTATCAAAGGGAACCTATTGGTTGTCGATGAAAACACAATGATAAGAGGTGACAAGGGTAGCATTATATGGTCATTTAGTACATATACTTACCACCAAACCAACATAACAGTTCGTAGTTAGACAGGAGGTACTAAACTATATTAGCAAAGGTTTTAAGTTGCTTGTCGTTGGATTGGGTTTAAAAAACGTTATGAACATGCTAACTGGCAACTCAACTACTCTATGGCATATTCTCTCAACCACACAAAGGATTGAAGGGATGTTTTTGTAGACATCAACGTAGTTTTAACACATATTTAGACTAAAGAATACTGTGGCAAATGCACTGGCACAACTAGGATGCTCAACCTCTCAGAGGCAACTCATAGAGAGAAATAAAATACTTCAACACTCTAAGGATTTGTAAGCTAGTTTAAAAAATATCACATGTTTGATAATCTATTATTTGATATCCAATTAATAAAGAACAAGGCCACCAATACATTACAACTTACATTAGGTGATTTGAGCCACTTGTATTGTGATTATGATCTCTGAATTAGCTTGTACCATTGTAATCCCTTTTCTTCATGAATAATAGATCCTCAAAATTTATAAAACAAAAACTGGGAAAATAACATTAGTTGTTGATGAAATAATACATGCGAAATTTTGTGAATTACATCATGTGGCTTCTTATAGCTATTCAACTTCTAATATATTTCTTAAATTAAAATAGTTAAATCTTAATGATTAATCTATGAACAAAACCAACAATGAAAAATAAATCATAGACGAAGAAAGTAAAAAGTTGAGAATGCCAGTCCTCTAAAGATGAACTTAGTAATTTCATCGTAAGTGATGTGTGACAAAGAGTTGAGACTAGAAGATTAATCAACTGCAGTTCATTTGTTTTTCATTTTGAGACTGATCTAGTATATAAAGATTTCATGTTTTATTCATTGATAGTTGGTAAGACAGAGCAATTAGAGGAAATTGAAAGAATTCAAATATGTGACTTAGTACCATAATTAAATGACAAAACCATCATTTGTAATAAGTGTGTTTAAAAATGAGCTAGATGGAAATGGAGAAGTGATTAGAAATAAGAAAAGATTGGTTGCAACGGGCAATAGAAAATTTGAGGGAGTCGTTTGTAGAAGAAACGATTGTGTTAGTTTCACATCTTGAGGCAATAAAAATTCTTTTAGAGTTTGCAAGCGACAAAGGTTTCAAAATATTTCAATGGACCTTAAAAGCTTCTTCCTAAGTGAGGTCTTTAGTAAAGAAGTTTATATAGATGAACACCAAAAATTTGAATTTAATGTCAAATTTGATCTTGTATGCAAATTATAAAAGTGTTTTTTATGGATCGAATCATGCACCACGTGCATGGTATAAAGGTACCCTACACATTTCATTTTGCAAATCAATTTGTTATGGGAAAACTTAACAATAGCTTGTTTCATTTAAATTCAATGGTGGATAATTAGTTTGTTAAGTCCTTGTTTATGATATTATATTTAAAGCTGCATGTGACAAAATGTGTGAGAACTTTTAGGAATAAATAATTAATTAATCTGGCATGTACATGATGGTTAGTTGACTTTCTTTTTAGACATCAACTTTAGAAAACCAATGAAGACCTTTTCATTTCGCAAAGTGATCAATAGATGGTGTTGCTCATAATATTTCTTTTTTGAAATATGAAATTAGGAAAAAAACCAATAGAAATAAGTGTTGTTTTAGATAATGATGTGGCTAGAAGATCAATTATTATTAGACAGTTTAGAGGAACGATTGACTTGCTGCAATATCTTATTACAAGTTTACTAAATGTTGTATTTAGTGTTAGTTTGTGTTCTAGAATTTAATACAATATAAAGTTTTGTAATCACCATGTTGTAAACATGTTTGAAAATATCTTATGGGCTACAAATCACTTGATTTGTATCTCAGATATGAAATAAGATTTGTTTTGTTGGCCCACAAAGACGATAATTTTGGTTAGGAGCAAAGTTAACAAAAAATTCCCTCAAATAAATTTTCTGATGATTTTTTGTTCTATTATATCATGGGCTAATCGCTAACCAAATTATGTTGCACTCTCTGTAATTACAACTAAGGACATTACTATAAGGAAATATGTAGCACATGTCTTTATGGTTAAAAAAAATTAATGGATTACGGTTTTGATTTTGTAAACATTAATTTATTTTGTAATAATAATAGTATGACTTTTCAAAAAAAAAAAATCATATTCACAACTACAAGATTAAGCACATTGATAATTGATATTACTTTATTATGTAAGTTGCTGAAAAGAAACATATTATTTATATTTTTTCCTTCCCTTTATCAATTATCTAATTTTTTTATCAAGCCATTATCCTTGCAAGAATATACAAAACTTTCATTGTTTACAAAGCATACAAGACTGTTAAGCATGAATTCATGAAGTAAAAAGGTGTTATTTGCTGACCTATCGAAATTAACACTTATGAGATAGTGATGACCACTAAAACTGATCACAAAATGAGTTATCACTAAAATTCCATATAGGTTATTATAGATAGACTTTGTATTGTGTAGAATCTCAAAATGCTATAATAATTGAAACGATACATATCTTAATAAATTCATATCAATATTAATGTTTTTCTTATTAATTTGACTCTTATCACAATATCCTTCTTAGAGCACTAGCTTAGTAATTATCAATAAGGATAATATCATACAATTTATGTTGATGTTGGAAAAACGATTGGTTAGCTAATTTGTGTTTTTAAAGTAATGTTTTTGTTAAAGTAAATGATTAGAATGAGAGGCGATCTTGTATTTTCAATTGGAGATGTTGGGAAATGTTTGCTCAAAGATGGCTAAACCTTAAAACCATTTAGTTGCAAAGGAAAGCTCTTTATTGTATTACTAATCCATTTCATGGAATGCATTACCATACATTTACTAAGATATGATGTGAAATCTTCATCTTTTGTAAAAGTCATAGTTAGGAATAATGTACACATTACATGCATGCATTGTTAAAAACCTACATTATAGCATATAAAGTACTCATAAAGTCCATTAGCTTAATTGAAATACCACTACTTTTATGTTTTATATTTATATCAATTAATCAAATGAAATATGGTTTAAAACAAATAGTATTTCTTTCACCTTATTAATCTTATAATATTATACCCCATGTCATGCTTGTATGATCCAAATTCTAACTTAATGCCCTAATAAAATTTTGATGTTGCCATGACATAGTATAGATCTGTCGACCTCATCAAAATGATGAGACCACCTTCTGATTAAATGAATATAAGTGAACTAGATCATATATGGTATAAGTATGTTATTTCTGTCATCCATTCTTTAGGGTTGACTCTACACATTACATCATATGCAAACAAAGAATTCTTCATATGAGTACAAACCTTATTTCCTCTCAAGGTCCATCCAATGTAAACGCTAAATATTGATTAGAAATATTCAATAATTATATCATATCGCATGAACTTATCTTTTCATATCTCGATTATTTGTTCATGAGATAGTTCTCATTCTCTTCACAATTTATATTTACAATATGCATACCATATAGCACAAAGCCATATTCATACATTTATATATAACTCATCAATGACATAAATGCCTTAAAATAATAATTCACTTATTATGTTTGGTGAACATAGTACTTGGGTAGTATTTCACTTGAACTTATATGATTGAAGTCCTTCAAATGATAGTCTATACATTCATATTTTAAGATTCATTATCATTCAAAATACATCACATAAAAATTGTTTCATAGTTATCACAAAATCATGATAGTTCAAGCAAGTGAGTATGATAATCATTCATTACGACTAAACCATGAAAATGTCTATTGCTATAAAATGATCATCTGTCTGTGACTTTTATAGGATGATTACACAACCCTAAATAAGTTGAGATAAATAATCCTCATACTATCGTGAAAGGTTTATTTTATTGGTTCTATTATATCTTTAAGTCTAGATTAAATGACTAACAAAAGGTCATACAGGTGCTCCCTCTTATATGATCACATCATTCTATTAATCCTAAGAGGATTGAACATCAAGAAAATAAACAACATATCATAGTGACATCCTTCAAACATACAGAATCTACATAAACTATTAAGATGGAGTAATTTGTATTATTGTATAATGTGTGATCATCTAGTACAATTTTTAAAAGAATTAAGTGCCATATTGTTAATTGGTGTCATATAGTAGAATGACCTTTATTAAACTTGTACAAAAAGTCTTCTAAATTAATTAGCACTCGCCATATTGTAGAGATGTTTGGGATGATCTAGTTGAAGCTTTATCATCTTAATATGATGTCAGAATGAACAAAAATGAAAGGAATTTGAGATCATGATGACTATTTTATCATCTTCAAATAACATTTAACCATTAGAAGATCCATAAATAACTTGGGGATCAACTTAAGCATAAATATAGATTGATTGCAAATGGGATAGACTAAATTACGAAATTAAATGCTTAATTTTTTAACAAAAGATCATTAGTGCAAGCATACATCATTTTGTCTAGAGCATCAGCTTTGTTTTTGAAATCCATTTCAGGTTCTTCTACATCTCTTGCCATTTGACTCATTTTGGTAAAAATAACTCTTTTTTAGTTTGGTGCTAAAGTCATTCCTAAATGATTAAAGTGTCAGTTTTTGAATGTATTGGTTAGTAAGACATGTATTCTTTTCCTTTAACAATACATTTATCTTTTTTTGTCTCTCATCCCAATGCCACTGTTGTATTTGTTTTATACCAATCAGCTATAATGAAAGGGAGTGCCTATTGGAAGCCCCATCAAGTTAATTACAAGTGAGTATTGCAATTATTCAAGTTGAAACACCAAGAAAAATCTTGTACACTTGTTATTTCCTTTTTTATTGCTTTTATTCTTTTAGTTTTACATTTCTATAATTTTCTTTCTATTAAATGAAAAAATAAGCTAGTTGTTCGCCAAATCTTTATTGAGTGAATTTGATTTAGATAACAGAATTCAACTTGCATTTGTAGTATTTGCTCCTCTTTAATTATAATAGATCACCAAACATAAAATAGAGTGACCTATGATCTTGTCACAAGCTTTTCTTTCCTTAACAAAATCTTCTTTTCTTACCACTTGTTATAATTATATGTAATCAACAAGTACAAGAGTGAGCCAAATAGTTTAGTTATGCAAATCTTGTAATTCCCAATACAATGTTGTGATAAACACCTTTAATTTTTCAATAAAATTTGACCAACATATGTAGTTTTTTATGTTAAATGTGATTGTTAACAACTTATAATGCAATGCAAAAATATTCTTTAGCTTTCAAAGAAATGAACTGGTAATTCTTATGAAATGTAAGGAGCCATCTAAAGCATGCAGCTCAATGAAGGCTAAAGAGCTAAGTGGTTTTATGTGATTCAACTTAACTACTGCCTACATGTGCCCCTACTCAACTTGGTCAATTTTCCACTAACAAATCACTCCCTTTTGTACAATCAACTAGGGTAAACACTATAAGCACTACCTTTAGGCAAAGTTGTTGAGCTATTCCTAGCAATAATTATAAATAAAATAGCATTACAAATATGATTACACCTATAATTTAATAAGGTTCACAAACATTAAAAAAATCATATGTAAAATCTATATCACTGAAAAACTATATCATATGCACACATATTGTGCATCCAAGTAATCATCAGAGAACAATATTTTTAAAACTTCTTTCAATGGACTCATATGAGCTTTGAACTCAATAATTTGTCTTTAAATATCTTTGCATGTTCATGTGCCACTTCCTAATGCAACAATTTCTTATTAGACGAAGGCGTGACTTTTTGCAACATAGGATTACAATAGTAGCATCATTAGTAAATGTAAAATCCTATATGACAATCATGTCACAAGTTATCTCTGTGAAAAAATCCATATTGTTGTACATTTAAAAAAAAACTATACAATCTAATGATATTGACATTCATGTTAAAGCTCGATGTAATGTAATGTAGAAAAAGGAATAACTAAGACTGAAATGGACTTACAATTGAGTTATTCCTACTCAAATTTAGCAAAAGAAATATTCATATATGTTGTCTATACTGAACATTCAAAAATTCTCTTAAAATTATTTCATCATTTATTTTTTTCTATATTGTATCTTCAATTTGTAGACAAAGAAACTCCGTTGGTAATAACAACTCTAATTCTTAGAGCACTACATATGCTTTATGTATATGTAGTTGATGTTGATATAAATTATACATGTACAATATAGTTCATTTGCAAATTTTAAATGGCTGATAATTGTCTAATGGTACATTACTATCATATGATGTTTTACTTAAGCAAGTATCAAGCTCTTGAAAAAATATTGTATTATATGTTCATGTAAGAATAATCCAAGGTACAATGATGTAGCAATTCTACTTACCTATGACAAATGGAATAGCTGCAAACAAACAATATAGTTATTATTGAAGTACGACAGCTATATGTTTGATTTAATTTAAGTGTTGCGTACAAGTCAATGGACTTGTATGAATATAGGCTGTCGTCAAACTATAATGTAGAACTTTGTTATCTAGTTTAATTTGATAATTGTTGTGCTCAAAAAATGCAAATGTCATATTGGTACATCACAATGAGCACACATTTATCCTAAGTCATTCATGTTATTTGACTTAGATATGTTATTGTACAAATCTAATACATTTCTTCATGCTATTTGATATAGCAAATATGAACATCATAAAGCAACAACTTGGTAAACATATAAGAGCTAATCTGCATAAAACATGATAAAAGAGTTGTCTTTAAGTTATACTTGTAGAATAAAATAATTTGACTATTTGACAACAACACATGTTAGATGAATAATAATTCTAAGAGGAAATACATTACACATTTTCATGAAAGAAACTTCATTACTGACGATTCTAAAGGAAACTCTATTTTAGAAAATATATCAAACAAGTTCAATGTCAAAACCATGTATAGTCAAGTTTAAATTTATAATCCTAGGTCTAAGTTGTGCTTGCATTTGTATGTTGAATCTAAAATTCCTATACGGTGCCACAAAAATCTCAAACATTAGTTGTAGATTTAAGCCTAATTATAGGCAACATAAGTATGATAATGGGCATCATTTTGTGTGATCAATGATATTGAAAAACATAGATTATTTTAAATTTCTTTTTTTTGTCAAAATATTAGAACTCACTCTAAAAACACTTGAAATAGTATTATCAATAAGCTACAAGTATTCTTAAAAACGTTAATGATCATGATCTAGCAAGATGATGAAAGCAATGATTCTTAACTGATATATAATTACTAAGTGAAGGATTTATAGATTAAACCAACAAAATTTCTTGAAAGTGAAGTCATGATGTTTTGTTACTCAACCAAATGGTACCATGGCTTTAAAGTTAAACCAAAGGCTTGAACACCTATTTTCAATCTTCTTCAACCTATATATCAAAGGGCCATGCTTCTTTCCATTCATCCATTACACAAATAATTATTGTTTTCATCCAAACACTTGAACTATTCATTAGTAATTAATAACTTTTTTCTGAGCATCTCCTTGTATGATACAACAACTATAGCTAAGCATCAACTATTACTTTTAAAGATTAACTTGAACTAAATTCGATTAACGATTTGGCAGTTTAAATGTTGGTCCTCCACACTAGAAACCAAACTTTTTTGGATTTCTTTCCAAGCCAATTTATATTGTGAACAATAAAATAGGAACTTTACTTAAGAAGAATGTATTAAATTATTACTATAATTACTACAATTAACTTTATAAATCATCTTGAATAAAACTTGCATTGTTTTTATGTTTCTTCCATTGAAAATGCTTTTAATGATTACAAAATAAAGGATTGCAAGTCTGTTCGAAGAAAGAAACTCAATGGGAGTTATAGTGCAATACAAATATTATTCAGCAATTTAATAGAAGCTCAATGGCAAGATACCTTTTTATGCACTTGATTGCATTTTATAATTATTTAACGGAAACAATTTGATGATGAAGTCATTTTTGTTTGTTCTAAACTCTTAATTCTACTTGATTGAATTATGCTTTTATTGTTCTATTACTTTGCTTTGTTGTGATTACTTTATATCTTGGCATACCCCATATTATATAATTTTATGTAGCTAGTGTACTTGGAATGTCTTCCCTACCTCTTTAATGTAAAAGAATAATTCTAGCATTAGTTTTCTAATCATTAAGGGGGAGATTGTTGAGCGCATGTGCTTCATGATGACAAAACAAGGATATTATTGCATAATGAATGTTTAGTTAATGACAAGTTGTTGCAACCATATCTATTATTTCAAAGCATATACAAATGAAATAGATTAAATCATAACGTTTTCTATCTTGTAGTTGGCACCATTTAATGATCCTAGAACATGGTAGACAAAAGCCTTAAGGGGTGGTTAAACCATTTAAATATTTTAATCTTGTACAATAACTACATAGAGTGTTAAAACATTCATTTACACTGTGTGGCACTTGGAATTCTTGTCATTAATTGCCTCATGGATGCATTGATGGTAGAAAAATTCATCATGTGTCATAGCATCCATTAAAGCAAAGAAATCTTGTGTAATGTAAATACAAACCAAGCTAAAATCAAAGAAATTACGTACTTAAGTAAAAAATTGACACCAAGCCACTTATCATGATGGCTTTATTATCAGACAATACAACATTACATTTCATATTTGTACAACATATATGTTAGCTTTGTAACTAGAGCTCAAATTAGAGTGCACTTTATGATATATTAGAATGATGTGTTTGTCACACATCTCAAAAGTAGAAAGAATGAAATTTATTATACAAGAAATTAGAATAGTGCATAACTCTTAAGTTAATATTGCTAAATGTTCCTTTTGAATCATAGAAAAATGAAGAACATTAAATAATTTCAGATTGGCATTCCTAAACAATTCAATTAATAAAGCAACCTAGCTAAATCGTGCATGTATGTTTTATAAAACATGCTGATACTATGGATATATAATAGAAGTGTTAAATGTTAAAATACTACATTGTGAGGAACATATAGAAACAAAGTACTCATATAATTTAATTTATTAAAGGCTAAAACATTTTGCATTATTGAAATTTGTTATCTTAAACAAAGAAACAAATCACTTTTTGGTAACATTTTTTATACTTGAAGGATTGTAGAAGGATATGGTCTTCAAAGAAAGAGTCTTTTAAAATTATTTGAAAAATAAGGAGACTAATTATACATAAAAGTTAAATTTTAAAATACCAACTTGATCGAGTGCGACTTCCTCGAGCATAAAAATAATTATAATAAATAATTTCTCATAAAGCATGCAAAACTATTTCAATTTAAAACACATAAATAGATTGAAATGAGTTTTTATTTTACAGATTTCCTTGAGACAAGGCCAACTTTAATTGCATTATTCTAATTATACATTGTTAAAATTTTCTAATACTTACCAAAGATGGTGAAGGTATAAAATAACAAAATTATTATTTTAAAAATAAGTAAAAACATATTAAAACTAAAATGAGATAAATTCATGCATGGTAACATAGTAAAATCTTAGCAAAGTAAATGTGACATTAGGAGCGATTTAGAGTTATATAGCAGTATAACTAAATAAAATTGGAAAATTTAATGCATTGTGATAAATTAAGAACTTACATTCTAGATCAACTGTGATTATAAAATCAAGCACAAAAAATTCCTAGTAAAGCATAACAAAATTCTAGAAAATAAAGTTTTTAGAAAAATATAAAACCGATATTTATTTGAAAAGAATTCATCGATACTAGTCTAGTGACATTTGTTTTAGCTCAATCAGACCATGTTTGAAGTTACTTTAAATTACCAAGGTAAACAAATATAAATAAATAATTTTTATTTTTTGTAAATATATATTGAAGGTGAAATAAGATAAATTAAAGATATATAATATACAAAAATCAAAGCACTACAAAAGTCACATAAGAGAATATTTAGTGCCACAAAGTAATATAACAAAAATAAAGTGAAAACTTTGAAAATTTTAGATAAATTAGGTATGAACAAAGTACTAAGGCAATCAAGCGTAACTTAATTGATTGTTAAATTAGGTATGAATAAAATACCTTTTTAAAACAAGCAAAAACTTCAAAAAATATAAATATAAAAAGAATTTTCAGTTAGATAAAGCTTGTTGTTGCTAGTTTAATGATATTTATTTATGCTAAATTAGACCTCATTTGGAATTTCAACTAATTACAAATGTAATTAATCATAAATAGTAAATTTTGTTAAATGTAAATATATTAATATATAACACAAAACTAAGGTAAATTGGAGCAATCTAATATAGCCAAATTAAAGTGATACAAAGATTACAAGACAATATTTAGAGTAATGTAGTAAAATAAAATAAGGAAAAACATTTGAATAAGTGAGACAAATTTTATTTGAAAGTTTAAATAAATGATACTAAAGTTTCTGAGTGAAACAACCTTAATCTTTTAGTCAAGTACAACTATTGATTGCACATACAGTACACTAAAAACCTAAAGAACTAAAATTTTTAGAAATATAAAAAATATTCAATTAAATAGAGCTTGTTAAGACATATCCATTGATGTTTCTTTCATCACGATTAAAGCACATATTGAATAACTATGAATCTCAAAAATTAAAAATCACAAATAATAAAAAGTTTTATTTTGATGGTAACAAAATATATTTTAAATTTTAACTAAAATTTATTAAACAAATATTTTATAACAAATTTAAAATGATGCAAAAGACACAAGAGAGGTGATTTAGAGTTAGATAGCAGCATGAGAATTACAAAAATTTGAGAAAAAGAGAATATTTTTATTAGAAAGTGTATCATCATTCATTGATATTTAAAAAAACTAAGACATAAAATTTCTCATTATTTGTGTAATTCTTGAAGAGAATAAAATATTTAAAAAATATGAAAGTAATATTAAATTGGATGGAGCAAATCTAGATGAAACCAACAATGTTTGTTTCATATTAATCAAACCTTAATTGAAAATACAATGAATTATTATTGGAAATAATAATAAATAATAATAAATTATTATTTTTAAATATTATATATATAAATATATTGAAGTTAAAAAGAGATAAATAGATTTAATGTAATATTAACAAATAGAACAATATGAAGGTTCCACAAGAGGGCATTTAGATTTTTATTAGAATATGACCACATGAAAGCAAAAACTTTGAGAAAATTATATAATTTTTATGGGATGGTTACATTCCAAGAAGCTGAATAGCAATCTTAATTATCAAATCTCATAATATAATAAAAAACCTTTGAAATAAAAAATTTAAAAACTAACATTAACATTTAATTTGATAAAGCTCTTCAAGATGATTCCAACAATGCATATTTCATCTCAATCAAACCAACTTTGGAATAACATCAAATTTAAAAATTAAATAAACATAAATAGTAAAATTAAATTTGAAATTAGAAAAACTAAAACCATGCAACATAACCAAATTAAATACATGTAAAATTCATATTAGAAAAGAATTAAAGTTACTTGGTAATATGGACAAGTCATGCCAAAACAATTTTAAAAAAATAACATATAATAAATGGAAAAGTTTTATTCTTGACACGATGTGGATCGAAGGCAACATCCTCAATCATTAACTTAGATACAACTCAAAATGTCTTGTAAAGTTTACATAACCTCAAAAAAATCAATATTAAAAAATGGAAAATAAAATCTTTGTAAGAAGGAGGTCATCAAGACTAATGCTATTAAATTTATTTTATTTTGATCATAATTCAAATGGAATAAAAATTAATTACTAAAAAAATAATTCTAAATAATGATATATTGTTATTTTAATATTAAACAAACATATATTATGATTAAAACTAATCAAATTGAAGCAATATAATATAACCAAATCAAACAATGTAGTGGTAACACAAGAAGACATTTACAGATGCATCGTAATATGAACAAATTAAAGAAAACAAATTGAAGAATAAAATAAATAATTTGAGAAAGTTGTATTGTAAGTTGCAAAAAGTGTAACATCATTCATCATTAAGTAAAGTTAAAATATACATGTCCTGTTATATATGCCAAAACCATATGAAAAAATAATACGTAACAAAATGGAAATGAATATTTAATTAGCTAGAAAAAGTTTGAGATGAGTCAAACAATGTTTTTTATCTTTATTAGGCGTCATTCGGAATAACTATGAAAAATAGAAGGAAAAAAAAATTAATTAATAATATATTATAATTTTCTTATCAATAAATTTTAATTAAATTTAAAATGATTCGAATGAAAGAAATGCCATTTTATTAAATAAAAGTTATGTAAAGATCTTAATAGATGACATTTTGTCTAAGATAGTATTATGACAAAATTAACGCAAATATTTTGATAAAATAAGATAAATTATGCAACAAATTTACATTCCAAGAAATTAAGGAGATCAACTATTACATTTTGAACTATTACATTAGACAATTAAAAATATCAACAAAATTATACAAAAGACCTTAAAAATAAAATTTTTAAAATTATTAAATTGATATTTTGTGTGATAGAACTCTTCTAGACAAATCATACAACCTTTGCTTCATCTCAATTTGAAGATGTTTTGAGTTAATAAAACTTACAAAAGTAAAAAATTTAGATAATAAATTATTTTTTTAATGTTAATTAAATATACATTAAAGTGGAAAGAGATACATTTAAGCAATGCAGCATAAGCAAATCAAAGTGATGTGAACGTCACAAAAGAAGATTTAGAGTTTCATTGTAATATAATCGAATGAAAGAAAGAAGTTAATGAAATGAGAGAAATTGTATGGCTATGTTGGCTCCCAAGATACATAGAAGATCTAGTGTGACATTCTTGATTGCCAAATTGGGTATGAAACTAAAAGTTTAATAAAACATGAAAGAAAATAAAAGAAAATAAAGCATTTAGAGGTATAAAAATAAATAATTGGTTTATAAAGATTATCAAAATGGACAAAATGACTATTCTTTCATCTCGATTAGATCTCAATTGTAATTGCTAAAAATTACTAATGTAAAAAAGTATAAATAATAAAAAATTATTAGTTTAATGTTAAGAAAGAATATATTAAACCTAAAGTTAGATACGTTGAAGTGAATTATTATAGGAAAAACAAAGATACATAAAGATCACACATGATGAGATCTAGAGTTACATAGTAGCTAAACTAAATCAAAGCAAAAATTTTGAGAAATTAGACAACATGCATCAAAAAGTTGCGTTCTAGAATACTTAAGAGATTGAGTGTAAAATCTTTGAATATCAAATTGGTACAAATTAAAATATCATATAAGACATTATAAAAATTTAAAAAATTTAAATAATAAGAAATATGAGAATTAATATTTAAATGAATAATGCTCAAGGAGATGATTTGAACAATATTTGTTTGATCTCGTTTAGAGCTTGTTTAGAATTATTATGAATTAAAAATATTAAATAAGAATAAATATTAAAAAAATAATTTTTAAATATTAAATAAATATATATTAAATATAAAGTTAAGTAAACTTAAATTTGGTAATATAATTAAATCAAATTGATGTAAAAGTCACTTGAGAAGAGAATTAGAGTTGTATAGTAGTATAACCTAATCAAAGTAAAAAATTTGACAAAATGTTATAAATTATATGATAGAGTTGCTTTCCAAGATACTAAGAAGATGGAGTGTGACATGTTCATCATCAAATAATCTAAAAACTTAAATATTTTTTGTGGCATTTCGAAAGTCTAGAAAATATAATATTTAAAATACGAATTAAATATTTAATTTCACTAAGCTCATTAGAGGTAATGACCTTATTTTATCTTGATTAGACATCATTTGAAGTCTCTATAAATTGCAAATCAAGTCAAGAAAATTTAAAAATAAAACATTTTTTGAATATTATGTAAATGATTATTGAAGCTAAAATGAGATTAATTTAAAGCAATGTATTATACAAAAATTAAATTGATGTCTAGGAGAATTGAAATAGCAATTTAGAATAACATAACCAATTGAAAGTGAAACTTTAAATAATTGAGATAAATTGTTTGAGAAATTTTCCAATGAGTTACCAAAGATTTTGAGTGTAATATTCACGACTATCAAATTTGGCATGAATCAAAATGCCTAAAAACATTTATGAATCTTATAAAAGAAAAAATATTGAAATATAAAAACCGTTTTTAATTACATGGAGCATATCATGAAAAGTTATAAAATATTTATTTTATCTTAATTAGGTGTCATTAGAAATAATTATTAAATTCTTATAAAAATAAGCACAAATAATAGTAAATTACTGTTTTAGTTAAGTAAAAAAATATTAAAAATCAAGAGAAATAAATAGATATAATTTAATATAACTAAATCGAAGTGATGTAAAGGTCATATGAGAGGAGATTTTGAATTACATGGTAATATAATAAAATTAAAGTAAAGCATTTTACAAAAACACAATAAATTGTAAAAGAATGTTTTTTTTCAAGTTACTTAAGAGATTGAGTGTAATATTCTTCATCATCAGATCAAGTACTAATTGGTATATCTCATAAGGTACGTCAAAACTATTAAAAATAAAAAAATATATAAAAATAAAAAAATGAATTTGTAAGAGAATAAGGCTCCATTAGATGAATGTAATATTGTTTTCTTAGTCTTAATCAAACATTATTTGGAATTTCTATGAGTTAATAATTAAAATAAGCGTTAATAATGATAAATTATTATTTTAATGTTATCTAAATAGATGTTAAAGTTGTATTTAGACAAATTGAAAGATTGTATCATATCCTAATCAAAGTTAAGTAAAGGTCACATGAGAGGAGATTTTTAATTATATATTAAAATATTCAAATAAAAATGAAAAATTTAAAGAAAATAGAAATTTTATTGGAATGTTTCATTTGAAGTTGCTAAAAAGATGAAGAGTAACATCTTGAATCAACAAATGTATTATGTATCTAAAATTCTTTTACATCATGCAAAATCTATACAAAAAATTTTAAAATATAAAATTGAATACTTTACTAAAGGGACATCTTTGTAACAAGTCCAATAGCTTTTATTTTACCATGATCAAAACTTGTTTATTATTACTATGAACTATCAAGATAAATAAGAATAAGTAAGAAAATAATACCCTTTTAATATTAACTTTATAAAATTTTAAAAAAAAGTGAGAAGAATTGAAGCAATATAAATCGAAGTAATAAAATTAGTGTTTCATAGTAAAAAAACAAAATCGAAGCAAAACCTTTGAAGAAATAAGTCAAACAATTCTTAGACATTGCATTAATGGATGCTAAGATGATTGAGTGAAACATCATCCATCATTAGTTCATGCACAAGTCAAAATGCCTCTTAAAGCTCAACAAAATTTAAGAAAATAAGATATTCAGAAAAAATAAAAATAAATTTTTAATTAGAAATAATATATCGTGATTGATCTAATGAATTTTTTTCAATTTGATTGGACCACATTTTCAATTACTAAAATACTAATATAAATTAACATAAACAAAAAAACAATTTTACTATTATGTACACAAATATTAAATTTTGAAATAAAATAAATTTAAGCAATGAAATATAACAAAAATTATACTAATGTAAAAGTAACACATTAAGAGATTTAGAGTTATATAATAATATAACTAAATCAATGTAAAACATTTAAAAAAATGAGACATATTTTAAGTGAAAATTTCACTCCAATATACATAGGAGATAAAGTGTAACATCCTCGATTGCTAACGTAAGATTGAATTGAAATACCAAATAAAACTTGACAAAACCTTATAAAACAATATAAGAAAAAAAACATAAAAATGAGTATTTATTTGGATATAACTCATCGTTATGAGTTAACGACATTTGTTTTATCTCGATTGTGTGTTGTTCAAAATTACTAATAATTATTAAAATAATTAAACATAATTAATAGTATAAAATTACTTTAATTTTAAGTAAATATATATTAAATTTGAAATGTCATAAATTGATAAAATATATTATAAGCTAATCAAAGAGATGTTAAGATCACATAATAGGAGATTTAAAGTTTAAGAATAATATAACCGAAGGAAAATAAAAAAAATTTACGAAATGAGATAAATTGTATGGGAAAGTTTCAATCTAAAATATTGAAGATAATAGGTGTAATATCCACATTCATTAAATATGATAAAAATATAAATTTCTTTGAAATCGTAAAAAAACATGGCAAATAAAAATATTTAAAAATATAAAACAAATATTTAGTAAGATACAGCTAATCAAGGTAAGTCAAACGATGATTATTTAATCTTGATTAGAATTCGTTTATGGCGACTGTGAATTATCAATGTAATTAATCATGAAAAATAATAGGTAATAAGATAAAATAAAAATGATGTAAGTGTCACCTAAGTAGAGGATTAGTGTTGAATAATAAAATAACCAATTAAATGCAAAACATTTAAGGAATAAGTTAAATTTTATAAGGAAGTTGTTTTCATGATATAAGGAGTTCACATGTATCATGCTTGATAGTTAAGTTAATGTTGAACTGAAACATCTAGCAAAGCATAAGAAATCAAAAATGAAATGTATAAAAATTTAAACATAGATATTTAATTACATGTAGATAACTGTGACTAGTTTATTGATGTTTTTCATTTTAGTGGTACCTTAATTAGAATTATTAATAATTACAAATAAAAATTAGAAAGCTAAAAATAAATAACAAGTTAATTATTAAGTAGATAAAGATAAATGCAGAAATAAGATAAATTTAGACCATATGATTTATCTAAATTATAGATATGCAAAAGTAGACGATAGGAAGTTTTGGGTCACATAGTAATATCTCCAAAACAATCAAAATATTTGTGGAACTATCAAATTTTAATGGAAAGCAGTATCCTAAGATAGTAATAGAATCAAATGTAACATCCATGATCATTAAGTTGGAAAGAGAATTAGGAATGCCATATTAAAATATTTTTTAAAAAATAAAAATTAATATTTTTATGAAAAAGCTCATCATAACAAGTGTAATGATATTTGTTTTTGATGAATTAAACATTGTTTGCAACTACTATAAATTACCATCATAAATAAACATTATAATTAAAAATTATTATGTAAACATTAATTAAATATACGTTATTCTTAAAAAAGAAGAAAAGAGGTAATGCAATATAACTAAATTTAAAAAAATTGAATGGTCATACAAAAGAAAAATTTTAGTGACGTAATACCATCAACAAATTAAAGTTAAAAACTTGAAGAAAAGATATATATTACTTGGGAAAGTTCAATTCCAAGACACCAAGGAGATTATCTATAATATCATCAATCAACAGATCAGTAAACAAATCAAATTGCCTTTTATTGCATATAAAAAATTAGAAAATAAATATTTTAAAATATAAAAAATGAATCCCTAATTAGATAAACCTCATCTAGATGAGTTTGTGACAATTATTTCTTTTCAATTAGTCCTTCTTTAGAGTTATTATAAATAAAAAACTAAAAAACAAAGGTAAAAATTAATGTTTTCTTAATATTGAGTAAATAAATTTTAAAGTCGAAATAAGACAAATTAAAGCAATATATATCAAAATTAAAGAATCTAATGATGACATAAGAAAACTGTTAGAGTTTTATTATAATACAACAAAATGAATGTGAAAAATTTGAAGAAATTTGATGTAATATATAGGAATGTTGCACTCCAATATACTACTTAGATCGTGTCAAACATCATAAATTGAAAAAGAAGGTAAAGTTCCAAATGACTCATAAAGCATGTCAAAGCCATAAAAATTAAAAAAATTTAGTGAAATAAAAAATTAATATATCAATGGAACTAAGTTAGGCGACTCTAACGATATTTTTTCCAATTTCAACAAACAAAATTTTGAATTACTGCATTTTATTAAAATTAAATATTTTTTAATAATAACTAATTATTAATTTTAATTTTAATTTAGTATATATTAAATTATAAAAATGATAAATTATAATAATATGATATAACAAAATGATATTAAAATAAGAATCACATATGATGAGAATTATAGTTACATAGTAATGTAACTAAATCAAAGAAAAATAAGGTATTACATGAAATATACTTGGTCATTAAATAAGGTATGACTTGAAATATCAAAAAAATGTGTGTCAAATCCTTGGTAGGTAAAATATTAAAAAAATATTTAATTATGTAGTCCTTTTTAAGAGGAGTCTAACAAGTTCTTTTCATCTCCATCACATCATTAAAAACTATTATGAATTACCAATGTAAATAGGTACAACTAATAATAAATTATAATTTAGATATGAAGGACCTATATATTAAAGATAAAATGATATAAATTTATGTAATGTAATAAAAATGTTTCAATGATCATAAATATGACATTCAAATTTACGTAGTAATGTAGAAAAATTGAAAAAATAATTTTTAGAAAATGAAATCTCACATCGTTTGGAGTTATTAAAAATTACAAAAGTAACTAGGCACAACAAATATGAGTTTTTATTTTTATAAAATAATATGAATTAAAAATTTCAGTGTATTATCCTTGATTATCAATATTGAATCTAGATGTTTTATAAAGCAAGCTAAAACTCTAGAAAATAAAATATTTAAAAATATGAAATGTTTATTTAATTTTGCACACCTCATTGAGATGTGTGAAATAATGTTTTGTTCCACCATGATCTAATCATGTCTGGAATTATTATGTCTTCAAAAGTGATTAAATGTAAATAATAGTAAATAATCATTTTAACATTATGTTTATGTATAATAAGTTGAAATGAGATAAATTGAAGAATTTTAATATATCCAAATCAATATGATATAAAGGTCACATGTGAGGAGATTTAGAAATGCATATCAATATAACTAAAAGAAAGCAAGAAATTTTAAAAAAAAGGTGAATTGTATAGAAAGCTACGTTGCAATATACTAAGGAATTTGAGTGTCACTTTCTCGATAATTTAATCTATTAAGAATCAAAATGTATGATTAAACTTATAAAATAAATAAAAAATGAAATATTTAAAAATATAATGATGCATATTTAATTGGATAGAGATTATCAAAACAAGTCTGATGAAATCTATTTTATATAACTTTAGTTAAATTTACTACAAATTATCAAAGGTAATAAACATAATTGTAAAAAAATTTATTTTTTATATTAAATAAATATATATTAAAGCTAAAATAGAGACATGTAATGGTAAAACGAGAAGAGATTTAAAATTTAATAGAACTATATCCAAATCAAAGTATCCTATTTTAACAAATGAGATAAATAAAATGTGTGTTGCTTTTCAAAATACTAACTAGATTGTGTGACACATCCTCAATTGTAAAAGGAGGCGCGAAATGATATGCCTTCTAAATAGTCAAAAATCTAAAAAAAAAGAATTGTTAGAAACATAAGAAGATATAATTGATTTAGTTGAGGTCATTGAGAGAAGTCTAGCAACATTTATCTTGTGTTAATTAGACGTTGTTCGGATTTACAAAAACTTAACAAATTAAATAAGTATCAATATTGTTAAATTATTTTTTAATATTAGGTTAACAAATATTAATACCAAAATAAGATAAATTAAAGTAATGCATTATGACAAAATCAAAGTGATACAAATGTCACATAAGAAGAGATTTAGAGTGATGTGGTAATATAAACTATTGAAAGAAAAAATTTGCAAAACTTGGATAGATTATATGAGAAAGTTATATAACACGATAACATGAAGATCGAGTGTGATGCCTTTGATTCTAGAATAAGTAAAAGAAATGACTAGTAAAGAATTAAAAACAATTAAAAAGATAGAAAATAATATAAAAAATATTTAATTCAACAATGCTCATCAACATGTGTTCAATTATGTTTGTTTCATTTATATTGGACATCATTTGGAATTCTTATATATTACCATTATAAACAAACATAAAATAAGATAAATTAAAGCAATGTAATATAACAAAATCAAAGACGTATTAAGGTCACGTGAAAGAAGATTTAATGACACAAATAAATATAGCAAAATAAAAGTAAAAAATTTGAAGAAATAAGATAAATTTCTTCGGAATGTTGTTATACACGGTATTAAGGAGATGAAGTGTAACATTATCAACAATCAAATCATGAATGAATCAAAATCCCTCAAAAAAAGATGTCAAAATCTTTGAAAATTAAATAATAAAAAATGTGCACTTAAATGATCGAGTGTAACATCATCGATCATCATATCGGGTACAAATTGAATTGTCTCATAAAATATGCACAAATAAAATCTAATTAAAATTTAAAAACATAAAACAATATGCTTATTAGGTTGACCAAAATACTATGAATGCAATGACCTTTATTTTATCTCAATCCAACCTCATTTCTAATGATTATGAATTACAAACATAAATAAGTATAAATAATAATAAATTATAATTTTTTTCATTAAGTAGATTTATATGAAAGTAGAAATGAGATAATGTTTGTAAAATAATAAAAAATATCTAAGTGTTTTAAATATCAAAGGAGATAATATTTAGAGTTATATTGTAATTTAGATTTCAAAGAGAAAAAACTATGGAAATGAGATAAAATGTTGAAGAATGTTGCATTTGGAAATACATATATTGAGTATAAAATCCTCAAATCTCATAATGGGATGAATTAAGAAGTCTTACAAAGCATTTAAGACCATTGTGAAAAAATATTTAAAGATATAGAAAAAATTCTTCATTAGAAAGAACTAGTTGAGATGAGTTTAATGATTTTTGTTTCAGCAAGATCAATCCTCATTTGGGATTACTATCTATTAAAAAAATAAATAAATAAAAATTATTATTCTAATATTAGAAAAGTATATACGTTAAAGCTATGAGTGCTATATTAAAACTATGTAACATAACCAAGTCAAAGTAAGAGATTTGAAGAAGTTGAATAAGTTGTATGGGTGACTTACATTCCATGATACTTATGATATTGAGTGTAACATCATTAATTATCAAATAAAGTATTAATCAAATTATCTTCTAAAGAACAAAAAAATGTCTAAAAAAATGTTAAAAAAATATAAAAAGAAATATGTAATTAGATGCAGCTCATTGAGGCATATCAAATAACAATTTTTATTTCTAGATTAAACCTTATTTAGAGTTACTGCAAATTACCAAATCTTATAAGAAGAATTAACAATAAATTATTCTTTTTAATATTTAAAAAATTGTGTTTTAAAGATAAAATTACAATACTTGAAGGAATATAACATAACCTGATAAAAATGATTCAAAAGTCAAATGACTGAGTATTTAGAGTTACATAAAAATGCAAACAAATTAAGGCAAAAACTTTTAATAAGACAAAATGATAAGAAAGTTTAATTCAAAGATAGCAAGGAGATGAAGTGTAACATAGTAGATCATGAAATCAAATGTGAATCAAACTGTCTCATAAATCTAGCAAAAACATGGAAGTAAAGTATTTTAAAAAAAAAAATGAATACTTTTTTTGGATAACACTCTTTGGTATGTGACGAGTAATGCTAGTTGCATCTCAATTGGATCTAATTTGAAATTACAATATATTAATAAAACAAATAAATATCGAAGATAAAAATTTAATATTTTAATATTAAATAAATATATATGTTGCTGTTGGAATTAGATAACGTTTTTGGAGAAGTTTCATACAAATAACTTAAGAACATTAAGAAAAATATTCTTCATCGTTAAATTGGTGCAAGTCAACATTTCTAGTAAAGATTAACAAAACAATATAAAATTAATTTTTTTAAAATTTAAACAATGAAAATTTATTTTAATTGAAATATTGAATTGAGTAAGAAGACATTACTTTTGTAGTGGATTAACCGCATTTTTAATTACCTCAAATCTTATAATTAAATATTAAATAAAAGAAACAAACGAAATTTAATTGTAACATCCTCAATCATCTAATTAGTTATGATCTAAAATATCAAGAAAAGCTTGCCAAACCCAAGACAATAACATATTAAATAAAAAAAATCAATATATTTTTTGAC
Source organism: Vanilla planifolia (assembly GCA_023846275.1). Taxonomy (NCBI): domain Eukaryota; kingdom Viridiplantae; phylum Streptophyta; class Magnoliopsida; order Asparagales; family Orchidaceae; genus Vanilla; species Vanilla planifolia. Next base: position 9,601,144 of record CM043872.1, on the reverse strand, counting down.
ATAGCTAATCAACATGAGTTAAATGATATTTCTTACAACTAAAACAAACCTTGTTTTGTGTTACTTCAATTTACATAATAAAATAAAATTAAATAATAGTAAATTATTATTTTTATTTAAAGTCAATACATATTAACACAAAAATTACCATAAATGTTATGGGAAAGTTCAATATTGCAATGAAGTGCATTATTCGTAATAATCAAATTATGATTTCAAAATGCCTAATGAAGAATGCTAAATGAATTTATTAAAAATTACTTAAAAAATATATAAAATAGAATATTTTTTGAATAGATCTCTACAAGAGGTGTCCAATGCTTTTGTCTTATCTCAATTAGAACTAATTATGAGTTAGTGTGAATTACGAATGTAAATAAGTAGAAAAACAATTAATTATTATTTTAATATTTAAGTAAATATATAACAAAGCCAAAAAGGAATAAATTGAAAGAAATTAATAAAACATAATTGAAGTGATGTGAAGCTCACATGAGGCAAGACCTTGATTTTTATAATAATGCTACAAAGTCAAATAAAAAGATTTGAAGATATAAGGTAAATCATAAACAAAATTTTATCCAAAGGTGCTATGCTAATCGATTTAACTTCTATAATTATCAAATTAACTTCAAATTGATAATATCTCAGAAAGCATATCAATGCCCACAACAATATTTATAAAAATATTAGTATTCAATTAGGACTTGTAGAGATGTGGCAAATGTCATTTAGTTCATCTCAAATTAACCACATTTAGATTTTTTATGAATTTAAGAAGTAAATATGAATAAATAATAACAAGGTAATATATAAAGTTTAAGTAAATATACGTTCATGATAAAGATATATAAATTGAAACAATATAACATAATAAAATAAAAATAATGTAACAGTCACATGAGAAAAGATTTGAAGTTACATAAAAATATTATCATATCAAAGCTAATAATTTAAGAAAACGAGACAAATTAAATAGGAAATTTTTTTTTTGAGATACTATGGAAATCAAGTTTGAAATCTTTGATTATCAAATATGACACTAATGAAACAATCTGTAAAGCATGATAAATCTTTAGTAAATAAAATGTCCAAAATAAATATTTAAATAGAAATATTAATTTCAAAACTAAGAAAAATTATATTAAAACTAAAATGTGATAAATTAAAGTAATGAAATTTAAAAAGGTTAAAGCAACATGAAGAGCAAATGAGAGGAGAATTTGAGTAACATCATAATATAACAAAATTAAAGCTATGAAGTTGAAAAAATGAGCTAAATGACATGGGAATGTGCATTCAAAAATACTTAGATAACTAAATACGACATCCATGATTAATGAATAAGGTACGAATAAAAATGCCATGTAAAAAAGAAAAAATTATAAGGCAATAAAATATCCAAATTTATAAAAATTAACATGTAACTAGATTGATGCCTTTGAGAACTATTTAATAACAACTATTTCATGTTGATTGGACCTTAATAGGAATTACTATGAATTACTATGAATTAACAAAATAATAAAGCACAATTAATAAAAAGAAATTTTTAATGTTAAGTGAATATTTACAAAAAAAATAAATTTGTGATAAATTAAAGAAATATATTAAAAAAATAAAAAGAAAGTAAAGGTGATAGAAGTTGAGATTTAGAGTTACGTGATAATATAGTTAAATGAATCTGAGAACATTAAGAAAATTATATAAATCAAAATGAAAGCTGTATTACATGATACTAAGGAGATTGATTGTAACATTTTCAATGGTCAAATTAGGCATGAAAAAAATGTTTTAAAGCACTTCAAAACACTAAAAAGTAGATGATTAAAAAACATTAATTTAAATTTTTAATAAGATAAAGCTCTTTGAGAGTTATCATGAATTAAAAGCTTAAAAAAAAATAAGAAACAACAAATTATTGTATTAATAGTAAATAAAAATATTTGAAGTTCAAATAAGCAAGTTTGGATCATTGTAATATAACTTAATCAAAGTTATGAAAATCTCATACAAGAAGAGAACTACAATTTCTTAGTAATACAACAACACAAAATTTAAACATTTTAAAAATTATCCAAATTATATAGGTAAGTTTCATTCTAAGATTCACAAAGATGAAGAGTAAACTCACTAATCATCAAATCAATACAAATAAGAAAGTCTGAGAAGGCATTAGAAAGCCATAGAAAAAAAAATATTTAAAAATGAAAGGAAGAATATTTAATTATGCTGAGCATGTTATGATGGTTAGATGATATTTGCTACATCTACTCTATAATCACTAAAAATTACTAAATTAGATAAACTTACATAATAAAAAGTGATTATTTTAATATTAAATAAATATATACTAAAGTTAAAAAAAGATCAATTAATGTAATATAATATAAGAAAAATCAAAGAGATGTAATGGTCACATGAAATGAAAACTAGAGTTTCATATTAATATAATCAAATCATTCCAAAACATTTGAAGGAATCAAACAAAAATTATGGGAAAGTTTCATTCTAATTTGTAAAGGAAATAGATTGGAGCATAATCGATCAAGAAATCAGGGAGACTAAAAATATCTCATAAGATATTCCAAAACTTTAAAAAATAAAATATTTAAATGAAAAATTAAATTTAATGGGACACAGCTCATCGGGATGATATAAGACAATTCCATGTCGAACTAACACTAAAGAAGATGGTATTCGACCTTTCTCGTCAAGATGTGTTCAATTAAATTTTTATTTTTATATTTAAAAGCATTGATTTTTTTGGACAATTGCGTTCGTTATGATATATTTTGATTTATAATAAATAACATGATAAAACTGGTTACACTCAATCTCGTTAGTATCTTATATTACCATTTTCATGAGCAATTTATCTTATTTTCTTCAAATGTATTGTTATAATTTGGTTATGTTACCATGAAACTGTAATTCTTCTCTCGTATGACCTTTATATCTCTTTGATGGAGTTAATTACATTGCTTCAATTTATCTTTTTTTAGCTTTAACATATATTTTCTTAAAATTTTAACATAAATTTAATATTATTTATGCTTATTTACTTTAGTAATTAAAAGCAACTCAAAAAGTGGACAAATTAAAATCAAACAAATCTCGTTGGGCTCGATTGTACGTGCTCTGTCCAATTAATTATACCTTTTTTGTTTTTAAAATATCTTATATTTTAGGCTTTTAGAATGCTTTAAAGGATGTTTTAAATAGTACATAATTTGTTGGTCGAGATTGTTCCATTTGTTCTACTTGGTTTCTTAAAATGTAAATTTACAAGTTATCTCATTTCTTCAAAATTTTGTTTCTTTTAATTTGGTTATATTATTTTAAAACTCTAATTCTCTCTAATATGACCTTCATGGCACCTTATTTTTGTAATATTATATTGCTTCAATTTATCTTGTTTTAGTTATAAAATATATTCACTTAATATTTAGAAAATAATTTATTATTATTTATAATATTTATTTTGTTAATATGAATTAATTCCAAACGATGTTTGATTTACAAGAAATAAGAGCCTTTTTATTTGGTAAATTTTTTAAGATATTTTGATTGATTCAATTTTAACAATTAAGCATGTTACACTTGATCACCTTAGTACCTCAAAATGTAACTTTCTTAAATAATTAATAGCATTTTTTCAAATGATTTTCATATAATTGGTTATAATACATTGTAACTCTAAATCTCATATATATATATATACATACATACATACATACACACACACATAATAATAATTTATGTTCTTTTTCTTTATTTAATTTTGTATTTCATAATAATTTTAAACAAGGTTGATCGATATGGGAAAATGATGTACTCATCTCAACAAGCTCTATCCAATTAAATATGTTAAAATAAATTTTAATTTTGTTATGATTTTTGCAATATTTAGAAAATATTTTAATTTGAACGTGACTTGATATGCAAGAATATTGCCATTGAACATCTTTGTGCCTTCGAATTCAACATTCATGTGAAAATAATCTCATTTATCCAACATGTTTTGCATTGATTTGGCTATAGTATTACAAAAGGATAATTCTATTGTCATGTTACCTTTGTAGCACTTCAATTTTGTTATATTGCATTAGTCGAATTTATGTTATTTCAACAAAAATTTAAATTAACTTGGCATTAAAATAATAATATATTATTATTATTTTAATTATTTTAATTGTTTTAATAATTTGAAGTACTTCCAAATGGCATCTAATAACATTGAACCAAAGATCATTGCATGCATCTAAATTATCTTTTTCCAATGTAATGTTTTATTTGAATTTTAAAAAGTTTTTCTCATAGGATTTTGTATGCTTGAAGAGAATTTTTATTAGTATATGATTTAACAATCAAGAATTGTCGGCTTGATATACTGTTTACCATGGAATTAAACTTCATTTATAACTTATCTCATGTTTTAAAATTTTTCACTTCGTTTTTGTTCCTTTACTATGTAATTTTAAGGCTCATACAGTGTGATCACTACATTTTTTTTTCCTTGTGATACATTATTTCAATATATCTTATTTTACCTTTGGTTTTAGTTTGTTTACTAATAAAATTGTAGTTTATTATAATTCCTTCTTATATAATTTTGTGATTTGTAGAGGTTTTAGATGTCACTGGACTTTTTTTTATTACTTCCATCAAAATAAAAAGTCATTTTTAACTTTTAGAAACTCTTTTAATTGGATTGAAACATGCCTTGCTAAACATTTCAATATTTGCCTGATTTAATGTTAGAAGATTGTGCACTCATTCTCCATAAAACTTTGTTAACTTTTCCTAAACAACTTAACTTATTTCTCCAAATGTTTTTCTTTTGTTTGGATATGTACTACAAAACTGTAGGTTTCCTAACATTTGACCTGTATGTCTCTTTGATTTAGTTATACTTCAGTACTTTAATATATCTCAATTTTGCTTTAGTATAGGTTAATTTTAAATTAATTATATTTATTGTTCCTAAGTTTATTAATTAAAAAAAATTCAAATGAAGATTAATAAAAATCATAAAAAGAATCACTAGACTCATCTAAATGAGCACTATACTTTTGGATACTTATTTTTTATATCCTTCATTTTTTATTTTTAAGGATTTTGCAGTTTTTTGCAAGGCTTTTTGATTTCTATCTAATTTGATTATGAGGGATGTTGCGTCAATTATCTTAGTACCTTGGAATACAATTATCTCAACTAATTTATTTTATTTCTTTGATAGTTTGGCATGGATTTTGTTATAACTGTATTAAAATCATAATCTCTTACAGTGTGACCTTTTTTAATGCCTAAATTTCATTATGTTATATTGACTCCATTTATTTCATAGTAAAATTATAATGTATTATATTTGTGCTTCTTTTTTTGTAGTAGTTCAATCTAATTCCAAATATGGTTTAATGAGGAGGAAACAAATATTGTTGGACATGACTCAATATGCTCTATCAAATTCAAGGTTTATTTTTAATTTTTCTAAATATTTAATTTTTTAATATTTTTGGATATTTTGCAAGTCATATTTAGTTTTATTTTATTTTACAATAAACACTATTAGGTTCAAGCTCCTTAGTATTTTGGAATTCAACTTTCTTGTACAATTTATCTTATTTGTTTAACTTTTATGTTTTGATTTAGATATTATACTACGTAAATCTAAACCTCCACTAACATGACCTTTAACATTTATTTACTTAATATTAAAATAGAAATGTTTTATTGCTTATTCTTATTTACTTTTGTAATTCACGATGATTTTAAAACAACATGCAAATGAGGCAACACAAAGGATATTAAACTCTCATCAATAACCTCTATCAAACAAAATATTAGTTTTACTTTTTTAAAATATTTTACTTTCTAAGAGTTTAGCTCTCATAACCAAATATTTTTATTAAAACCTGATTTGACAAAGGATATTCTACAGTCCATTATGTTAGTATCATGAATTACAATTTATCTAAAAACTTTATGGCATTTTTCAAAACTTTTATTTTTGTTTGGTTATCTTTTTATGAAACACAAGTGCTCCTATCATTGTACCTTTATCTTTAATATATATTTACTTAATATTAGAATAGTAATATTTTATTAGTTATGCATATTTAAGTTTGTAATTCATCATATATCTAAACTAGGTGTGATCAAGATTACATAAATGTCATTGAACTCATTCTGATAAGCTCCATCAAATTAATTGTTCTTTTTTATATCTTTAATATAATTTCTTTTACATTGTTTTGGAATTTCATAAAAGATATTTTGATTTGTTCTTGGTTCTTGATCAAGGTTCTTAGGCTACATCTACTTGGTATCATAGAATGCAATTTTCTTGTGTAATATATCTCACTTTCTTCAAATTATTTCCTTTAATTTGGTTAGATCACTATGTGCTTCTCATTGGATGGTTACATGTTGTTAATTTTGTTATAATGTATAGTTTGAATTTATCACATCAAAACTTTTATAAACTTTTATATTAAAAAAATAAAATTTTCTTATTTACATTATTTAATCAAAAAATTTTTAGTAATTCAAAAAAAGACCAATTGAGAATAAATTAGGGTCATTAGATTCCAATGGAAAATCTTTATCCAATTAAATATACCTTTTTAAATTTTAAAAGATTTTTTTCTTCGATTTTGGTATACTTTATGAGAAATTTTAATCACATTAGATTAGATAATTGAAGATGTTGTATTCAATTTTCAAAGTATAATGGAATTCAACATTCACATAAAATATATCTTATTAATATATATTTTTTAATGTTTTTTTTTATTATATTGTTATATAACTCTAAATCTCTTCTCATTTAACGATTACATGTAATTGAATAAATTATGTTACCATGCTTCAATTTATCTCTTTTTAGCTTTAAAATAGATTACATAATATTAAAATGATTTTTTGTTTTCTTTAATTCAATAATTTGCTATAATTCCAAACGAGTTTCAATCAAGATAAAAAAATGCAATGTGACTCCCCTTGATGAGCAATAAAATTAAACAATTTAAATATTTTAGCTTCTTGGGCTTTTGCATGCTTCACAATACAATTTAATTCATGCTTGACTTAATGATAAACAATGATATATTCGATCTCCTTAGCATCTTGGAAAGTAGTTTTTCCATAAAAATTATCTTATTCATTCATAGTTTTTCAATTAATATGTTGTATTACAATATAACTCTGGATCTCCTTTTATTTCACCATTAGACGTCTTTGATTTTGTTAAATTATAGTGCTTTCATTTATCTCAATTGAACTTTAATACATGCCTACGTAACTTTACAATAATAATTTATTTTTATTTAAGCTGATTTGCTTTTCTGATTCATAACAATTATAAATGAGTTATGATTCAAAGAAACAAAGATGCTGCTCTCTCCTTCACAAGCTTTGCATAATTAATGTTTTTTTATAATTTAAATATTTTTGCTTATCCTTTTTTACAACATATGAGACATTTTAATTCTCATGTTATTTGATATTCAGTGTATTATACCCAACCTCCATTGTGTCTTGCAAAGTAACTTTCTAATACCATTTATGTCATTTCATTGATTTCTTCATTTTGATTTTTTTATATTGTAATGTAGCTCTAAATCTCCCATCACTTCCCCTATAGAGGACTTTGATTTTTTTGTATTACATTGCTTTGGCATATGTTATTTCATATTTAATATTTATTTTGTTAATATTAAAGTAATAAATTATTAATATTTAATCCATTTTAATCTTTTAGTTCATATTAATTCCAAATGACATTTGATCTAGATGAAACAAATGTCATTAGAATAAACTTAATTACTGTTATACAATTATATGTTTATTTTTTTATTTTTTTCTTCTTTTATATTTTTAAAAGGCTTAGCGCACAAGATATTTTTATTTATACCTAATCCGGTGATTGATTATATTAGACTGGATCACCCTTAATACTTGCAATGTACATTTCTTATCGAATTTATCTTATTCTTTCAAATTGTCTATTTTTATTTGGTTTTATTGAAATGGAGCTCTAATTCTCTTTTTATGTGATCATTATTACAATACTTTCATTTGTTTTATTACATTGATTCAGTTTATCTAATTTCTACTTTAATAAATATTTAATTAATATTAAGTTAATATGTCATTGTTGTTTAATTTTTTGTAGTTTTAGATAGTTCTGAACAATGTCTAACAGTGATGAATCCAATCTTATTGGATTTTGCATGGGCTCTATCAAATTAAACATTTTTTTTGTAATTTTATTTATTTAAATTCCTAGCTCTTTACATTGTTCATGGGATATGTTAATTCATTCATTTCTTGACAAACTATAGTGTTATGCTTGATCTCCTTATTACCTTGTAGCATGGCACTAAATAATTTATCTCGTTTTTAAAGCTTTTTTCTTTGATTTTGTTATATCATTATGTGATTCTATATCCCAGTAAATTTTACAATTATATTTGTTTCATTTGGTTATGTTATATTTTTTCAAATTATCTCATTCCATCTTTAATATACATTTATTTCAATTTAAATAAATATTTTATTAATTTTTTAATTACTTTAGTAGATCAGAAAATTTTGAAACGAGGTCTAATAGTGAATAACAAAATCTCATTAGAGTTGACTCGACTAGATCTACCAAATTATATAATTATTTTTAAATATTAAATATTTTATTTTATTTTTTGATAAGTTTTATGAGACAATTGAATTTGTGCATATTTTGACAAAAGAAAGGTGTGACACTCTAAATTCCATATTGCTTGATTCTTCAATTCCTTTTGCTAGGATACACTACATTACTTCAAATTTTCTCGTCGTAGAAAATTTATTCACTTATTTAATATTAAAATAAAGAATTATAAATATTTACATCTAATTATTTTTGTAATTCATAGTAATTTTAAACATTGAACATTTGAGATAGAACAATCATTATTGGACTCATCAAAATGAGGTTTACCAAAATAAATATTTTTTTAAAATTTTGAATTGTAATTGGAGAGATTTTGAAAGCTTTATGTCATTTCTATTTATAACTACTTTAATGATAAAAAATAGCAGTCTAAATTTCTTGGATATCTTGGAATTAAAATTGTCAAAAAGGTTAAATCATTTTTCAAATTTTTGGCTTTTGTTTTGTTTATATAATTACGTAATAATAAATATCATATAAAGTGGTCTCAACATTATTTTTATCTTTCATGTTACATTGCTCTAATTTATCTCATTTCAATTTCATCGTATGTTTACATTCTTTGCCATTTAATTTTTTTGATCTATTCTATCTCAGTAAATTTTTATTAATATAACTTTGAAACTTTTTTTATAGTGTTTGCATTCTTTGCCATATCTTGAATTGTAATTGATTTCATGAATCCGAATGTTGTACATGAATAATTTTGCATCTTTAAATTTTCCTTTCTGATTTCAATTAACAATATTTGTTTAATTTTTTATTTTTAATTAATCATATTATTATGATTCTATAGTTCTACTATAATGTGACATTTACAAAAATTAGATTTAAATATATTATATTGCTTAACTTTATCTTATTATAACCTTAAAATTAAATTTACTTATTTTAAAATAATAATTTATTTTTTTTTTATTAAGTCATAGTAATTGTAAATGAGGTACCATTAAGAAAACAAAATCTTTGACCACATTTTAATTACATTTTTTCAATGTAAAATTCTTTTTTAAATTTCAATTGTTTTATTTTCTATTGTTTTATTTTTTTTCCATACTTGATTTGAGCATTTAGAATGTTAGTCACCATGTTATTACTATCTTGAATTTAGGTTTTTGTATAATTTATTAAGTTATTTCAATTTTTTTTTATTATATTACTTTTAGTTTTTTAATCTCTTTGAGTATAACGTTTACATTATTTTTATTTGTTGATTTTGTATTGCTTCAATTTATCTTATTTCAACTTCATAATATGTTTACCAATTGGTAGAGTAATAATTTTTTCTAATTTACTCTATTATCATTTTGTGATTTAAGGTAATTCCAAACTAAATCCAATCGTGGCAAAAAAGCATCGTTATGCATGTCTTGACAAACTCTATTAAATATATTTTTTAATTTTTAAATATTTCAAAACGATTTTATGTAGGGTTTCCCTATGAATTACTAGGCATTTTAATTTGTAATTAATTTAATCATAAAAGATGTTCCACTTGATATCCTTAGTATTTTGCAATGCAACATTCACATGCAAGTTATGTCTTTTCATAAACTTTTTTCTTTGATTTGGTTGTGTTACTATTAAACTCTAATTCTCCTCTCATTTGACATTGAATCATTTTGATTTAATTATATTATATTGCTTTAATTTATCCCATTTTAGCTTTGATAAGTTTTACTTTGAAATTAATTTTATTTGTAGACTTTAACTTTTGTAATTCATGATAATTATCAAGTAAGTCCTATCCAGATAAATGGAATTAATTGGACACTTCTCGAAGAGCTCTGTCTTATCGAATATTGATTCTTTCTTTTTTTTAATATTTTATTATCAAGGACTTTTCCATGTTTTATAAGTCATTTTCATTCTTACTCTATATGATGATTGAGGAATATTGCAATTTCTTAGTATCTTGGAATATAACTATTGCATAAAATTTATCTTATTACTTCAATTTATTTATTTTGATGTGGTCATGTTACTATCAAAACAAAATTCTCTTATTAAGTGAGCTTTATAATGGCTTGATTTCTATATGTCACATTGATTAAATTTATGTTACATTTATATGTGTTTGATTTGGTTATATTATAATGGTTTAGTTTTTGTAATTTTAGGTTTGATATACATTAACTTAATATTAAAAAAAGAATTCATTATTATTTGTTCTATTTTTTTAGTAACTCTAAATTAATCTAAATAAAATATAATTGAGATGGAGTAAACATCATTAGATTAAGGTTAATAGTTTTTTATGCATCTAATTATTTATTTTATTATTTTTTAATTATTTTTCTTTCTAGCATTTTAGCAAACCTTTGCAAGATCTTTAGATCCATACAAAATTTAATGGTCAAAGATATTACATTTGATCCCCTTTGTATCTTAAAAATTTATTTTGTTATCTAATTTTTCTCATTTCTTAAAAGTTTTTACTTGATATGATTATATTACAATGAAACACCAATTCTCTTATCATATGAGCTTCATTTCCCTTTTATATATATTTTCTTAATATTAGAATAGAAGTTTATTATTATTTAAGTGCATTTAATTTTTTTATTCATTGAACAACAAAACAAAGCCTAATGGAGAAGAAACAAATGTCAATGGACTACTCTCAATAAGCTCTATTCAAATAAATATTAATTTTTATATTTTAAAATATTTAATTCTATATTATTTTTGCATGTTTAATGAGATATTTTTATTTTAAACTTGTTTGATGTTTGAGGTTGCAATGCTACATCTTCATAATATCTTAGAATGCAACTACTATTCATAGTTTATCTCAAATGATTCAATTTATGTTTCCTAATTTTCTTATCTTACTATGTAAATTAAATTCAATTTTACATTGTTTAATTTAACATGTTTACCCTTTAATAAATAGTTAATATTGAAAAAAATAATTATTGTTATTTATGCTTACTTAATTTTATGACTTGTAGTAATTCCAATTGCATCATATAAAGAAGAATAAATTTTCATTGGACTAATTTGGATGAGGTCTATCCATTTAAATAAAAAATTTAATATTTTTACATAATTTATTTCTTTAGATTTAACTTATTTACGATAATTTTTATTAAAATTAGCTTAGATGATGGAAGTTACACTTGGCCTTCTTAGTATTTGACAATTAACCTTTACTATAAAATTTATCTTTTTACTTAATTTTTTTTAACTGATTATGTTTCTATGTAACTCTAGTCTTCTATATTAGAATCGTTACAACTCTTTGATTTTATTATATCATAATTTTTCAATTTATCTCTTTTGATCTTTAAATTAAATATACTTAATATTAAAAATAAAAAGTTATTTTTTTTTGTGTTTTTAATTCATTAATTAGCAATAACACCAAATGAGGCATATTTGAGACACAAAAATGTTGCTACACTCATCTTCATGATCATTATCTAATTAAATATTAATTATTATATTTTGAAGTTTTTTTTGAGATTGTTATATGCTTCATGAGGAAACACAATCTTCAAATAGTTTAGCGATTGAAATTGGAGCACTTGATCTCATTAGAAACTTGGAATGCTACTTTTTATGAAAAATTATCGCATTCATTCAAATGTTTTTCTTTGATATGTAATATTACTATGAAACATAGAATCTTATCTTGTTTGACATTTTCATGTCCTTGATTTGGTATGTCGTTTCAATTTATCAAATTTCAACTTTAAAATATACTTATTCAATATGACAATAATAATTTAATTTTGATTATTTCTATTTACTATGGTGCTAAACATTAATTAATTTTTATATTATTAAGTACTTTTATCTTTTATGGTTTTTTCATGTTTTATGACATTTATAGACATGTAACATTTTAGACAATCAAGAAAGTTACATGAAGTCTCCATAGTGAATTGGAGTCCAACTTTTTTTATACAAATTATCTCAATGTCTTTAATTTTTTGCATTAATTTTCTTATATCACTATGTAGCTCTAAAGATCCTCTTGCTTAACCATTAAATTTTCTTTAATTTGGTTATATCATATTTTTTCAATTTATCTCATTCAACTTTAAGTCTCTTTCATTTCATTTTAATTACATTATTTTAACTTATCTCATTTCATTATATTATTTATTTAATTAATATTTAAAAATTTACAATATTAACTCTTATTTATATTTGTAACTCATAGTAATTCTAAACAACATTCAATCTAGATGAAATAAACTTTGTTAGACTTCTCTTGATGATATCAAATCAATTAAATAATCTTTTTTAATATTTTTCCTTTGCTTTTATACCAAATTTGATAGTTGAGGATGGTACACTGCATCGCCATAGAATTATGGAAGCCAACTTTTCATGCAATTTTTCTAAATTCTTCAAAGTTTTTTCTTTGAATTGGTTTTATTATAATGACTATTTCTTCTCTAGTGTGTGCTTTACCACATTTTGTTTTGGTAATATTACTTGCTTCAATTTATTTGATTTCAACTACATTACTAATTTATTATTACATGTGATTATTTAATTTATTTTTACGTAGTAATTCTAAATGTAGATTGATCAAGATTAAACAATCGATGTTTAGTTTTACTTAACTTTATTTTATCAAATTAAATTTATTTTTAAAATTTTTTAATAACTTAATTTTTATGGTTTTCATATATTTGCCAATATATTTGGATCGATGACTTATTTCTTGGATTGAGGTTGTCGTGATTGACCTTCTTAGCACCTTGGAATGTTTCTTTCTTTTTTAATTGAGCTCATTTCTTCAAATTTTTCATTTTTTTTTGTTTATATTGCTGTTAAACTTTCATTTTCCTCTTGGTTAACCCATAAATCAGTTTGAATTGGTTAGATAATGTTACTTCAATTTATCTAATATAGCATTATAATAAACATACTTAATATAAAATAACAATTTAGAGTTTTTTTAGTTATTTGTAGTAATTCCAAGTATGGTATGATGGACATGAAACAATGGTTGTCATATTCATCTCAATGATAGCTATCCTATTACTTATTCATTTTTATAATTTTAAATATTGAAATTCTTAGTTTTTTTGCAAAGTTTATGAGATATTTTCATTTGTACTCCATTTGACAATCAAGACTTCTGCATTCGATCTCATTGGCACCTTCGAATGCAACTTTTTATGGAATTCATCTCATTTTTTTGAACTTTTTTACTTTAATTTAGTTATATTACTGTATAATTTTATATTTTTCTTATTGAACCATTACAAGTCTTTGAATTGGTTATATTACATTCCATCAACTCATTGCATTTTAGATTTACTATATATTTACATTATTTTAAAAAAATAATTTGAATTTATTTTTATTTATTTTATTTATAATTCACAATTAGTTTAGACATTATCTTAATGAGATAAAAATAATAATATTTATTAACCTTGATAAGCTATATTTAATTAAGGAACTCATTTTATACTTTGAAATATTTTACTTTTTTTTAATTTTTGCATGGTTTATAAGTCATTTTATTCATATCATTTTAGCAAAAAGATTTCATTCTCAATATCTTTAACATCATAGAATGCAACTTTCTAGCAACATTAGACTCATTTTCTCAATTATTTTATTTTTATTATGTTATCACAAAACTCTAATTCTTCGATCATATAGTTTTGACATTGCTTTCATCTAGATACATAATATTACTTTAATTTATTCCATTTCAAACTTATTACAAATTTACTAGATATTAAAATAATAATTTAAAATTTTATGTTTAATAATTTTCATAATTCAATGTTAATCAAAATATGGTTGGATTTATCTAGATGTGCTTTATATAATTTGATATTTATTTTTTTTTCTAAAATATTTTATTTGTTAGAGTTTCTCATGCTTCACAAGAAATTTTAATTCAATCCTAATTTGATGACTAAAAACATTAGAATTAAAACTCATGTACAATTTATCTCAATTTTTTTTAAATTTCACTTTATTTTTGATGTACTATGATGTTGTTCAATCTCCTATATTATCTCCTTTACATCATTTTGGTTTATTTATATTGTACTTCTTTTATTTAGTTCATTCTACCTTTACGATATATTTCTTTAATATTAAAAAATAGTTTATTATAATTCAATCTTATATACCTTGGTGATTCATAATAATGTAATCTGTGTCTTATCAAGATGAAGAAAGACATTGGATTCACCTTATGATTTACTACATACATTGAATTGTAAAATTGTTTATAACGGTGTTTTCTTATGCCTTACAAGATACTTTTAAAATTAATAAATTTAATGATTAACTGTGTTGTACCTTATTTGCTTAGCATTTTTGAAATGAAAATTTGAGTATAAGTTATCTCATTTCTTCAAATGTTTTACTTTAACTTGTTTATATTACTATGAAATATGAATTCTTCACTAATTTAGCCTTTAGATCAATTTGATTTTGTAATGTTACATTTTTTCAATTTTTCAAATTTGGGCTTTCATACATATTTATTTAAAATTAATTAAATATACACTTTTTTACATATGTAATTACAAGTTATTCTAAATGAGGTGCGATCAAGTTAAAAGAAATATCATTGGAGTTATTGAAATGAGATCTATGCTATCTAATTATTTTTTATAATTTAAATTATTTTTATTTTATAAAATTTAGGCATATTTTATTCGACATTTCAATTCTTACCTTATTCGATGGTTGAGGATGTTGCACACTATCATGTAATTATCTTGAAATTTAATTATCCCACACAATTTACTTTCTTTGTGCAATTTTTCACTTTGATTCAGTTATTCTATGGTGAAGCTCTAATTCTCGTCCCTTCTGACTTTTACAATTCTTCGATATTGTTACACTATGTTCATTCATTTATCTCATTCTATCATTAATATGTATTTACTAAATATTACAATAACAATTTAATATTATTTATTCTCACTTATTTTTGTAGTTTGCAAAAATTTTAGACAACCAAATAAGAGAAAAGTAATGTCATTGGGCACAACTTGAGCGCTTTAAAATTAAAGATTTGTTCTAATACTTCAAAATTTTTTATTTCCTTGGATGCTTTATAAGACCATTCTATTTGTAGTGGATTTGTCGATCAAGGATTTTTTGTGCCATCTTAGTATCTTGGATTGCAACTTTCTCATATAATTTGTCTCATTTCTTTAAATATTATGCTATATTTCTTATATTAGGATGTAACACAAAATTTTCGATTGTGTGAGCTTTACATGTCCTTGATTTTGTTAAATTAAATAGCTTCAATATATCTCTTTTTAGTTGTGCTATATATATAAACCTATTATTACAATGATATTTTATTTTAATTTTTTCTTATTTTCTTTAGAAATTATAGTAATTTTACAAAATGTTTGATTGAGATGAAATAAGTGTCATTAGACTAATTTCGATTAGTTTCTTCCAACTAAATATTCATTTTATTAATTTGAAATATTTTACTTTCTCCATTGTTAGCATGCTTTATGACATATTTCATTCATACATGACTTGATGATCAATGATGATGCACTCATTTCCTTTCATATCTTTGAAAGACATTTTCCATACAATTTATCGAAGTTCATCAAATATTTTGATTTGGTTTGGTAATGTTGCTATGGAAATCAAATGCTCCTATCATGTGACCATATATTGCTTCGATTTAATTAAATCTAGTTACTTTAAATTATCTCATTTTAACTTTAATATACGTTTTCTTAAAATATAAATAAAAATTTATTAATATTTTCACTAATTTTACTCCATATTTTGCTTTATATCTAAACAAGGTATGATGGTGAGGAATAAATGTGATCAGCCTCCTATTAATGAGCTCCATCAATACAAATATTAGTTTTTTATTTTATATATTTGTTTATTTAGTAGTTTTTCTCTTTTTATGACATATTTTGATTCATTTTTAATTTGACATTTGAGGATTTTATGCTACACTTCCTTAGTATCCTAAATGAAGTTTTCCTTTTTCCTTCATCTTATTTCTTCAACTTTTTTGTTTTAATTTGGTTATAATACTATACAACTCTAAATCTCTTCTTATTTAACCATCACATATATTTGATTATAGTTTATTGTATTACTTTAATTTTTCTCATCTTAGTATTAATAGATATTGACTTAATAATGAAATACTAAATTATTATTATTCATGGATATTTAATTAGATAAAACAAAGTGATTTTGGACGAGATGTAATGGAAATAGGAAAACATCATTATGCTTGTTTGGATGAGCTTTGTCCAATTAAAATTATTATTTTTTATTTGAAATAATTTATTTTAGTTGTTGTATATTTTATGAGATATTTTGATACCTGCTAGATAGGATAATTAACGATGTTAATCTTTACCATCTAATATCTTGGAATCAAAATCTCATTCTTAAATTATCTCAATAATGAAAATTTTTTCTTTAGTTTAATTATATTAATATATAACTCCAAATCTATTATCTTATTAATTAAAATTTCTCCTTTTAGTTTTACTATAAGTCTCCATAATATAAACATAATACCTTTCTATATTTATTCTTTTTTAATTTGTGATATACTACAATTCTAACTGTCTAACCAAGATATAGAAATTATTATTAGAGTTGTCTAGATAATTATTATTTAATGACATATTCATTATTATATTTTTAAATATTTAACATTCCAATGTTTTCAGATAGTTCATGAGATAATTCAATTCATGTATGATTTTACAATTAAAATTAATACTCCAAATATTTTTTGCATCATGGAATGCAACTTTCTTGCATAATTTACGTCATTCAATAAACATCTTTGCTTTGATATGTTCTGTCTCTATGAAACACCAAGTCTCCTACCATTTCGACTTTTTAAGTCTTTCATTTCTTTGTATTACTTTCCTTCAATTTATGTCCTTTCAACATATTTTTGTGATTCGTAGTAATTCCAAAAGAGATTCCACTAAGATGAAAATAATTTCATTTGACTTAACTCCATAAGATTGATCCAATTAAATTTTCTTAAATTTGAAAATTATATACATTCTAGTACTCTTACAAATCTTTACTAGACATTTTTGACTCATACCATATTTGATGATTAAGATTGTTACACTTGATCTGTTGATTTTCTTGGAATGTAAAAGCTCTATACAACATGGTACAATTCATTAAATTTTTTTCATTCAATTGGTTATACTAATATGTCACTCAAAATCACATATTATTTATTCTTTTGATTTCTTTTACTTGGTTATATTATATTACTTATGGTTATTTCATAAAAAAATTAATATTTATTTACTATATATTAAGTAATACTTCATCATTATTTATTACTATTTAATTTTGTAATTCATAGTATTATAAATGAGGTTCATTATGTTAAAACAAACGTCATTAAAATATTCTTGATGCACACTATCCATTTAAATATTTACTTTTTGGTTATTTTAATTTATTAGGTATGGTTGTTGAATATTTAAACTAGTACCTAACTTAATGGTAAATGATGTTACTAAATCTTCACAGTATTTTAGAATGCATCTTTCTTAACTAATTTACCCCATTTATTTAAATTTTTTGCTTTAATTTAGTTTTTTTTAACTATGAATCTCTAAATCTCCTCTAATAATGCTAATATCAATCTTTGATTTAGTAATATTAAATTATTTTAGTTTGTGCATTGTTATTTATTTACTTAATATTAAATTAATTATTTATTATTATTAATGCTTACTTATTTTTCCTATTGTAAGAAATTGTCAAAGTGCACTTATTAAGAAAGAATAAATATCATTAGATTTGTCTTCATGAGCACTATCTAATTAAATATTCATTAAAATATTTAATTATTTTTAATTAGACCTATTTTATGAGATATTTTTATTCGCACTTAATTTAGTAATAGACAATATTAATCCTAAACTCTTCAGTTCCTAGAATACAGCTTTCATATATAATTTGTCTCATTTTCTAAAATTTCTCATTTTTATTTCATTATAATATGGTGAAAGTCAAATTTCTTCCTATATGACCTTCACAACTCTATTGTTTGGTCATATTATATTACCTTAATGTATCTTCATTGTTTTTTGCTTTGATCAATATTTACATAATATTTAAATATCCACTTATTATTTTTTATTATTCACTTTTTTAATTCATGATATTTCGAAACTAGGTGTGACGGAGATGAAACAAGTGTTGTTTTACATGGTTTTAAAGATATCTTAATTTGCACTTAATTTGATGATTGAATTTATTATACTAAATCTCCTCATTACCTTGGAATGCAATATTCTTATCCTACGTATCTAATTTGTTTAAATTTTTTATTTTGATTAGGTTATTTTGATACGTAACCCAAAATCTTAGATCATTTGCCTTTTAGATATTATTTTTTAGATATATTATATAGCTTCAATTCGTCTCGTATTAGCTTTAATATTTATTTACTTTATATTATAGTATTAATTTATTATTATTTATGGTAAGTTAATTTTGTAATTTTTTGTAATTATGAGTGAGCTTTGATCACGACAAAAGAGACATCATTAGAATAGTGTTGATGAACATTATTTACCAACATATTCATTTTTATATTTTTACTATTTTTTTCATTAGTCATGATGTACAAGATATTTAACATTTTACTTAATTTTATGATCAAGGATGCTACACTTATTCTTTTTAGCACCTTCAAATGTAGTTCTTTTGTATAAGTTCTCTCATTTTTTAAAATATTTAGCTTTGACATGGTTGTATTAGTAGTTTACTTTAAATCTCCACATATTTTGAACTTTTAATTTCTTTGATTGAGTTATATAAAATGTTTTCACATTATCTTATTTTAGTATTGATATTTGTTTACTTAATATTAAAAAAATATTTATTTATTATTTATTTTTATTTACATTACTTATTAACCATAATTTTGATCAATGTCCAATCTTAATAAAACGACCGAATTACAGTAATCTCAGTGAAATTCTATAATCAATAATCATTTTTGTATTTGCTTTTAATTAATTTATTGTAATACAAATTTTTATTGAGACTTTTTATTCTCATCAAATTTTCTAGTCGATGATGTTAAACTCGATTTGCTAAATGTTGTGGAAGTCACCTTTGGAACATCATTTATCAACTTTCTTCAAATTTCTCATATTAATTTCATTATGTTTTACTGTTACTCTTATTCTCTATTATGAGATGTTAAAGAGAAAACTAGTATGCAAATCCTATAAGAGAGGATAATGGTGAATTATGGACTCGAAAATAATATTTTGTTGCATATATTTCACAAAACTATTGTTATGTTTATAGAAAACCATATGCTTATATATATATATATATATATATATATGTATGTATATATATATGGAGTTTAAAACTGAAATAAGTCATTATTATGACTTAGTTGTTTCATTCAAAATAGAACTTACATCCGTCCCAATCGAGGTAAGGAAAAACACAACTGGAAAGGTTCACAACTAAAGATATATCTTTACATTTCACCTCCAATCGACGAGCTCTTATGGGTTAAACTACAAACAGGGCTTTTAGTAGATAACCTCTAAATCAACTATTAATAAGATCAAACAAAACTTTGACTTTCACAAAGGCTAGGCCACTTAAGATAATAGAAAAGGAAAAATACAAGAAGATAAAAACTCTAACAAATTTTTATATTTTCTTATGGTTTTTGTTTAATGAAATACGGAATAAAAAACTTAAGGAATGAGAAATTGAAAGTTTATAAGCACAAAGTTTAGTTGGAGTAATTTACTATTTGAGAAGAAGGGTCATATGTGTTATTAGTAGAATTTATGCCAATATAATGTTTACTAGTTCTTTATTAAGACGCTAATAATTTATTCACATTCATAGTCATTTTATTTTAATTTGCTAGGTATTTATAAAAACATTTTTTAGTAAAAAAAATTTAAGGTTTAGTACAGCCATTTGAGAAGCTACTACTAAGCAGCTTAAATGAATTCTCTAAGTGGGCTAAAATAGTTTTTCTAAAATGGGTAACATAATTGTTAAAGAATAAAATATTTTGAGTGATGGACTAGATCAACTAGAGTAATTCAATGAATCTTTGGACTATTATATCAAAAATAGAATAAGTAGATGCGTTTGACCACTTGATCAAGATAGTTTAGATTTGTGCCCTCCAATCAAGCAAGATAAGATTTCAATCATTTAGTAAATCAATGATTACATCAGGAATGATCATAGTTATATGACTTAAAGTTGATAATTTAAAGCTACATGGTTGGAAGATAAATATTTCAAAAAGTGGAAAGAAATAAAGTCATTTAATGAAGCTAGATTTTAGCTTTATTATGTTATACAATCTTAGATGCAAGATATAAAGATATATGAGATTTCAGCTATCTGATTATCGATCATATGGGAGGAAATTCATGGAAGATGAGGATGGATTATGATCATTTTTTAAAAGGTACAAGCAATCTCTACCATAAGATGACGGAAATGCAAGATCAGATGATGACGAGTCGATCCTAATTTTTTAAGAAGAGAAGAACCTAAAGAATAGTCCTGCATTATAGTATCAGAAAACATTTCCACTTTATAAATTTTTAAGTGGGTGTTATATGTGAGCCAAATTGAGATTGGCTCCAGTCTTTTATGCTTAGGATTTCATCACTTTGGCCTCGTTCTTACATGGAGGATATTATGGATCACAATAAATGAATATGCACAATTAGTTCAAGTGCTCCCAAGCTTGATCCTTTCCTTTACCCCATCAAGTTCAGGAATGCAGTATCACCAAGATCAAGCTAGATTTAATTTTTTTTGACAATAATTTGACCTGAAGTTTTCTAGTAATTGCCGCTCAGGCTTGCTTGGCATGAGAGTTTGCACTTTGGCACAAGCTAGGGATGTTACAAAATTCTTTATATTTAACAAAAGTTTAACAATTGATTTAACATAAATTTACATAGGATGCATAATCTATATTTAACCAAGGAAATGATAGAGACATTAAAAAATAGAATCTTATTTGTTTGCTAAATTAATAAGATTATTAAAAATTAGATGTTTGAGTAGGATTTGAAGTTGATATGAATAGCTAGTGCCTTATATAAACTAGCTAAATGTTTTATTTTATATTAGAAAAAACCTTATCAAAATTGATTCATATTTCTACAATTCTAAATCTTGTTGAGCCCTCCATAGTTCTTTGATGACAACTAATTAACCATCTTTAAGGGTTAGTTTCTTTCTCTTTAAAATTAGACTTGATTTATAATAAATGATCTCATTAGAAAAAATTGTTAAACATTTAAGGATTGAGTTATTAACCGCAAGGTTGACTTAGCAATATCATCACTTATATTAATGGCAACATTTAGATAAAAATGTAATAAAAAAAATGAGATTATCGTAAAAGGTATTAAAAATGAAGCTTTTTATGCTCTTGTTTACTCATGCTCTACCTTACCACAACCTCCCCACACTTATCTTAATAATATCATTCTCCCTCTTTGATAACATCAAAAATGTGGTTTAATTTATACAGTTTCTATTACACCAAGAGTTTTCCATATGATTTGAAATTCCTTGATTTGAAGAGATTTAGTAATCATGTTAACCAATTCTTCTTTGACAGGAATATATTCAAATTCTATTAAGCCTTTTCCTACTTCATCTTTAAGAAAATGATATTTTATATGAATGTGCTTGGTCCTATAATGACAAACCTTCTTAGATAAGCCCAAGTCACTAATACAATAAAATCAAATAGGAATATGTGAGAGATCTAAACCATAATCTTTAAGACACTATGTCAATAATAATAAATTGGCAACATAACTTATGTTGCTACATACTCAGCTTCTATGGTCGACATGGTTACATAATTTTGCTACTTGTTTGACATGAAATTAGGTAATTTTTTTGTAATTTTCTTGTACCAAAGGTACTTTTCTGATCTACCTTAAAAACTACAAAGTTTGAATCTATTTAACAAATAAGATCATACGAAAGAGTATTTCTAAAGTATCATAAACAAACATTCATCATACCTTATAAAAATTTTAAGGTTTATTTAGTTGCCTTTAGATGGATTTCCTTAGGATTTGATTAGAAGCTGGCACATATGAGAACATTAAATAAAATGTATAATCAATTTCTAATTACATATGACTTCTATAATGTTTTTAATAAATAGGTTTCTTAATTCATTTTAGTCTAAATGAGTAAATGTAATCATAAGAATCTCTTTATGTTTTATATTTTTATACCAAAATTTCTCAAATAATTCTTTTAAATACGTACTTAGTGAAACAAAAATCTCATTTTTTTAATTGCCTAACTTATAATCCTAAGAAGAAATTCTTCCTATCTATGATACTCATCTTAAACTCTCTTATTGTTAAGTCTCTAATTTCTTTGCACTTATTTTTATTTGTTCTTTTAAACATTGTCTTTTACTTAAACTTGTACAACAAATGAAGATCATTTAAAGATTTTTAGGAATCACCTTGTATATAATATTCCTTTTCAAAATCCATTATTAACTAAATATTTACTTAATCCATGATACCATGAATAGGAAGCTTGCTTAAGGTCATAAAGTGCATTATTAAGAATATATACATAATCACCATATGCATGGGTCTCAAAAACCCAATAATATTCTCATACACCTATTCTTCTACTATCCAATTTAAAAATACAACTTTTACATTCATTTTAAATTATATAAATGTCAATGACATGAACATACAAGGAGATGTTTAATGGCCTCTTATTTTGCTATAAAGGTAAATGACACCACAAATCAATCCCTTTAACTTGATCATAACCATTAATAAAAATTCTAGTATTGCTTCAAATTATCACTTCATTTTTATCTTACATATTTTTGAATACTCATTTGTTTCAAATTGTTTGTTGATCACTAAGCCTTGAAACTAATTCTTATTCTTTCCTTCTCTAAAGATTGTCTAACTCCTTATTTATTGCCTAAACCAAATAGTTATCCTTAAGTACTTCTTACATAGATACTAATTTTGAAAAGAAAGAAAAACAATATGATTAATTTGTTTAATAAAAAGCTCACATCCTTACTCAATGATTAACATTTATTACCATAAATTCTTTTATATGTGAATGTTGATACTTCTATTGTTTAGGTAATTAATGACTAATCTCTTCTCCTTTTTTACTTTCTATTTTGTCTTCACCCTCTCTTAAGTTTATTATTTTAATGGACTTTATCTAAATTTTTATTATTTGTCTATTGAATAGACACATCAAACACTACATTAATTACTTTCCCTATATTTGTGTAATTCATGTTGTAAACTCTTTGAACCTCCAAGAAGAAGAGTATCCTAAGAAAATACCAACACTTTTTTCCACTAAACTTGCTCAAGTTGGCACTTTCAATATTAAGAGTTGTACATTTACACACAGAAACATGAAAGTAGCTAATTCTTCACCTAGTTTTTTTGGGAAGACCTCAATGTATATCTAGCTTACTTATTTTTTTAAGTTTGAATAAAAATCATCACATAAGCATAATGCCATAAATTATTCTCACTTGAATATGTTGCAAGACATTGTATTTTTCTTGCCTCTAATTGGTCACACTTAATCTCATAAGTGCCACCTTTTCTTTTACCATTTAATAATACTTTGGCATCTTTTAGTATTTTGTTACATTGTGTATAAAAATTAATAAATAACCATTATATAATAATTAACTAATTCTACTTAAATTAAATTGTAATCCATCAATTAAATAAAACATTTCAAATGGTGAGTTTTAGCATAGTTATATTACTAATTTTTATTATCCTCTTCTGAGATTTATCTCCTATTGTTACCTATCTATTTGGTCCATGTTTTATTGATATAAACATTGATCAATTTCTAGTCATATGCTTTGAGCGACAACTATCCAACACCAATGACCTAGATTTCGATTTGTTTCTCTATGTCTATCTCTATAAATTTGAAAATTTTAATATAGTAAACATAAAATGTAACTTTTATTTGCTTAGTTTATATGCCTTATTTTACACATAATTACTAGGTATATTATTTCAAACCTATTAATTTCTCTAAAACACTATATCTCTACACCACAATTGTGGAGACATTTGATATTAATTATTTTATTCTCTAATAGTAAGAACAAAAGCGAGCTTGGGTTGGGCACTAATATTCATTATAGGAGCATTAATATCATACTTAATTAAGCATTTAAAACAAGGTTTTGAACTAGAAACGCTTTTCATATTGTTGCAATCCATGATGTTATGCGTTTTATACAAGAACTAAAGCACGTAAAACTTGGAACATGGTGCACATATTCTAAAGAAGATACATATTTATTCTTAGAAAAAGAATGTGAAGCATTAGATTTATTTACATGTTCAAGAGAATAATTTTTTTAAACCCGAATTTTCTTTTTTTAAGAAGGGATTCTCAATAATTATGAAATTTCTTATCACAAATTTGAATTATTTCTATTTTTTTCTCATCTTCTTTCATAAAAAAATTTAAAAGATCTAGTTTTTATTTATAAAATATTTTCAATTTTTATGTGTCGCCATTAAAGAAGCTAAAACACTAATAACTTATAGATAGCATTTTCAAAAGCTTTAGTAGGCCAAGAATATACTTCATGCTCTTCTTCTTCACTAGATGTGCTTGAATCGCCATAATTTTCAAGGAAATCCACTTTAATGCAAAACAAGTTCTTGTTAGATGAAAAAAATATCATTAGACCTTTCTCGACGAACAATCTCTAAAAAAAAAGATTACTTTAATTTTTTAACCTTTTAATTTCATGTATTTTTACACATTTTCTTACATTTTTTTATTTTTACCTAATTTAATTATCGAGGCTTTTCTCTCGATTGCCATACTGCCATGGAATGGAGGTTTCTCATAAAATATCTCCTTTTTCAAAGCTTTTGGTTCAATTTTGTTATATCACTATATCACTCTAAATGTTTGCCCACGTCACTCTTATAATGTCATGATAGGAAATATTGTAATACTTCAATTTTCCTCATATCAACTTTAATATATATATATATATATATATATATATATATATATATATATATATATATATATATATATATATATATATATATATATATATATATATATATGTATATATATTTACTTAATATTAAATTTTAATTTGTTATATTTATTCCAACCAAGGATTAATCAAGATTAAATAAATGTGATTAGATTGTCTAAATGAGCTCCACCCAAAAGATATTTCTTTCTATATTACGAAATATTTATTACCTAAACTTTTGGCTAACTTTATAAGGGATTTTTAATTCATACTTGTTTTGATGGTTAATATTGTTATACTCAATTTTCTTAATATGTTTGAATGCTACTTTTCCTTACAATATATGTCGTTTTTACTAACATTTTTCTTTAATTTTGATGTATTAGTAATTCAAATCAATGTAATGGCCACTCTTCATGAGGTTTGCGATTATATTGTAATGTAACTAAACCAAAGCAAGAAATTTAAAAAATGATATAAATTATGTAAAAAGTTGAATTTTGTGATTCTAGGGTTATCAAGTTAAATATCCTTAAAGGTCAAATGTGGTACAAATAAAAAGTAACCTTAAACATACCAAAATAATTTAGAATAAAGTATTTAAAAATATTAAAAAAAATTGGTGTTTAATCCCGATTAAACCATATTAAAAATTACTACATGTGACAATAATAAATGTGCATAAATAATATAAAAAATTATTTTGATACTATCGAAATATATGGTAATGATGAAATTAAGTAAGTTATAGAAATTTAATATCTCAAAGTTAAAAAGTGGAATGGTCATATAGGAGGATATTTAGAGTTACTTAGTAAAGTAACCAAATAAAAAAAATTTATAAATGAGATAAATTATAAAGGAAACTTACTTTCCAAGAGAATAAAGAGATTGAGTTTGATGTCCTTGGTAATCAATTTTTTTGCGAATCAAGATGCCATGTAAACTACATAGAAGATAAAAGGTAAATATCTAAAAATTTTTGATTGAATACTTGGTTTGATAATGCTCATCAATTTGAGACCAACGATACTTGTTTTTTCTTGACGAGTCTTTATTTTGACTTACCGTGAATTACAGAAGCAAATAAGTATAGATAATAATAAATTATTATTTTTATAATAAGTAAACTTAGATTAAATCTAAAAATATTGCAATAATGTTACATAACATAATTTACCAAACACAAAGGTCACACATAAGGAGATTTATAATAGTATAGTAATATAGAAATATCAAAACAAAAAATTATAACAATTAAGATCAATTATTTTGAGAAAATGGCAATACTTGATACTAATTGAAAAAAATTGCAAATACATGTTCACAAAGCATCTTAAGAATGTAGAAATGATTTTAAAAAATATAGAAATAAAAATTGAGTTCAATAGTCCTTGTTAAGATGAGGCCAACCATGTTTATCTCGTCTCAACAAACTTCAGTTGGAATTAGCAGAAATTACAAAAGTAAATAGTATAAACTCAAATAAATTAATATTTAAATATTAAGTAAGTATAAAAGTTAAAAATATTAAAAAGATAAATTGAAGTAATTCAATAGAACTAAATTAAAGCGATGAAAATATTGCGTGAGGAGATTTTTAGTTATCATAATAAAAACAAAACTGAGAGAAAAATTTAAACTATTCAGATAAATCATATAGGAAATTTTTTTTCAACATATTGAGGAGATTGAGTTTATGTTCCTCGATCATAAACTTTGCATGAATAAAAATGTATCGAAAAGTTTATCAAAACTTTAAAAAAATATACTCACAATTATAGAAATAAATACTCCATTAGATAGAGCTCATCATAATGTGCCTAACTATGTTTATTTAATTTAAACTAAACCTAGTTTGTAATTGTTATCAATACCCAATCTAAATATATATTAAAGCTAAAATTGACACAAATTGAAAAATATAATATAAACAAATTATCCAATGTAATTATCATGTATGATGAGATTTAATGTTGGTGACATAACCAAATTGAGTGTAATGTCTTCAATCTTGAAACCAAGTTTGAATTAAAATATCTCATATGACATGCAAAAACCCTAGAAAATAAATTGTTTAGAAATATGCAAAAAAAAATTCAGTTGGATAGATCTAATCGATATGAATCCAATGGCATTTCATGAATTGTTCGAAATTATAACAAATTAGTAAAATAAATAAGAGTAAATAATAATAAATCATTTTTGTAATATTAAGGAAATGTATATTAAATGTAAAATAAGATAAATCGAAAAAATATAACAAGAAAACAAGATGATGTATAGGACACATGCCAGGAAATTTAGAGTTACTTGATAATATGCCTAAATTAAAGAAAGATATTTAAGGAAATGAGATGAATTATGTAGTAAAGTAGCATTCCATTACACTATGGAGATTGGGTGCTACTTCATCAAATTTTAAATCTCGCACAAATCAAAATTTGTCTTAAACATATGTTTTATCTCGATCAAGTGTCACTTTAAATTATTATGGACTAACAAAGTTAATAAGCATAAAATATAATTTTTTTTTAATATTTAGTAAATATATAGTAAAGTTTGAACCAAATAAATTATAATATAGAAATATAACCAAATCAAACTGATATACTGGTAAAATGAGAGAACATTAAGTTCTATATAGTAATATATTCAAATATAAATACAAAAATAAAGAAATGAGATAAATTGTACATAAAGTTGCTTTATATTATTTCAAGGTGACCTTCAACATTAAATTAAGTGCAATTTGAAATATCTGACAAAACATGCCAAAAAGTTAAAAAAAAAAAGTTGTTCAAGAAAATAGAAATGAATGGTCAATTATATAAAGTTGATTGAGACAAGTTGAATGATATATATTTCATCTGGATTGGAACTTGTTTCTAGTTACTGAAACTTATCGTAGTAAATTAGCACATATAACAATAAATTTAAGTAATATAATAAAACGAAATTAAAGCAATGTAAATGTTAAACAAGTGTACACTTATAGTTATTTAGTATTATATCCTTATGAAAGCAAAAACATTTGAAGAAATTAGACAAATTATAACACAAAGTAGCATTCCAAGATGCAAAAGAGTTAGCATATAACATCTTTGATCTTAAAACTAGGACACAACAAAATGACTAAAAAAGCATAAGAAAAATATAGAAAATAGAAAATTAAAAGAAACAGGAATGAATATTGAATGGGATATAGCACATTCAATGGAAGCCAACAAGATTTGTTTAACACCGATAAAAACTCGTTCAAGTCACTCAAAAGTACACAATAAAATAAGCTAAATAGTGATAATATTTTTTGTAATGTTAAGTAGATATATATTAAATCTAAAAAGAGATAAATCTAAGCAATCAAATATATCAAAATAGAAAAAATACTTGGAAAAGAAATTGTGAAAATTTAATAAGAAAGTTGCTTTCCATGATACTAATCACTCCTGTGTAATATCCTAAATTGACAAATAAAGTACAAATAAAAAGGACTTTAAAACATAAAAAATAAATAAATTATTGAAAGCTGTTTAATGCGTATTTTATTAGATAATTTTTGTTAATGATAGTCCATGAAGAAGATATTTAAAGTTGCATAGTAACATTGCAAAATTAAACAAAAAAATCTCTAGAAAAAAAATAAATGGTATTAAAAAGATACATTCCAAGATATTAGCTATATGAAGTTTTGATACCCTAAAACATCAAATAAAGTACAAATAAAAATATCATATAAAAAATATGCCATAATGCTAAAAATAATAAAATATTTAAAGATATAAATAAGAATACTTAATCACATAGAGGATAATCAGATCAGTCCAACAAGATTTATTTCATCTACCTTCCACTTCATTTGAAATTGTTATGAATTGCCAAATTAAATATGCATAGAAAATAATAAATTTTAATTTTAAGCATATATTTTAAACCTGAAATGTATAAATTAGATTAATATAATATACCAAACTTAATGCTTTGCAAAGGTCACTTGAGAGGAGATTTAGAGTTTGATAGTAACGCAACAAACTAAAAGAAAGAAATTTAAAAAATGTGAGATAAATTATATAGGAAAAGATTGCTCTATGACACTTTGTAGATCACGTGTGACATTCTTGATAGTCAAATTTGGTACAACTTCAAATATCTCATAAAATGTATCAAAACTATTAAAAAAATATTTAATTAAAAAGGACTTCTCAAAAATGGTTCAAAGACATTTCTTTTCTCTTTATCAAACCATGTTGGAATTACCACTTATTTCAAAAGTGGATAAGCATAAATAATAAAAAATAATTTTTTAATGATAAGCAATATATATTAAATCTGAATAAGATAAACCAAAGTAATTTTAAATAATTAATCAAAGTAACAAAAAGGTCACACAAGATTAGATTTAGAGTTTCATAATAATATATTGAAATAAAAGTAAAACATTTGAAGAAATCAAATTTATTTTAAGAGAAAGTTACATTCTAAGGTACTAAAAATATAGATTATAACATCTCTCATCATCAAGTAATGTAGTAACGTAATTACCTACAATAGCATATTGAAAACCTAAGAAATAAACATAAATAAAAATTAATTCTTTGTTTAATATTTAGTACATATATATTAAAGTTGAAAAGAAATAAATTGAATTAACATAATATTATCAAAACAAAACAATGTAAAGGTCACATGACATGATAATAAAATTTACTTAATAATTTGCCCATATTAAAAAAAAAATATTTCAAAAAATAAGATAAATTACATACAAGATTTTTATTTTAAGATAGTGAGTATATTAAGTGTATCATACTTGAACAAAGCCTAACAATATTTTTTTAACTTGATCTATCATTTTTTGGAATTATATTAAATTATTTAAATAAATAAGAATAATTAACAATGAATTAATAGTTCAATGTTAAGTAAAAACATGTTATCGATGATGATGCCATTGATGCTCTAGGAAGAAAGTTAGTGTTAAATGATAGAAAATTAAGTGTTACACAAGAAAATAAAGGTAACATAATGGGTATATAAGAATAGATTTAGAGTTACATTGCAATATAACTAAATTAAAGAAAATCTTAAAAGAAATAAGTTAAATTACATGGAAAAGTTTCACTCCATAACACTAGGGAGATTAAGTGCAGCATTTCTGATTGTCAAATCAAATAAGAATCAAAATGGCTCATAAATCATGTTGAAGTCATAGAGAAAAAAATAAGGATAAATTTTAAATTTATTATATCATAAAATGGATGTACTTAAGAAGTGTCAAATAATATTTATTTTCTCTTTATCAAATCACGTTTACAATTACAATAAATTACTAAAGTAAATAGTGATAAATAATAATAATTTATTATTTTAATATTAAATCAATATGTTTTTTTTTTTCTTTTAGAATGAGATAAATAGAAGAAATGTAGTAAAACAATTTTAAGGTAATATAAATGTAGCATCAGAGGATATTTTGTGGTGCATAGCAATATGCTAAATTAAAAGAAAAACTTGGAACAAATGACATAACATATACAAGAAACTTGCAATTCATGAAACTAAGGAGATATAGTGTAACATACATGATGATCAAATTAGGTACAAATAAAAATACCTTTTAAAGTGTCCACAGAAATAAGGAATAAAATATTTAAAAATATAAAAATGAATATTTAAATTGAAACTAACATTAATCGAAGTACATTTGCAATAATTACAAAATACTAAAGAATTGTAAAGCATAAACTACTAAAGAAAAATAAGAATAAATAAAAAACAATGCTATATTAGAGTTAGCTAAATATATAATGAAGCATAACTTAGATAAAGTAATGCAATCTACTAAAACTATATTAAAGCAACATAAATGTGAAATATATGTATTATAAATCATGCCAAATTAAGACAAAAAATCTTATATTAAATATAAACAATAATATTTAATTACATAGACCTCATTCAAATGACGCAATTGGCATTTTGTTTTCATTGGAATTACTACAAAATATGAAAGTGAATAGTTATAAATATTAATAAATTATTATTTAAATATTAAATAAATATATAGTAAAATAATAAGATAAATTGAAGTAATGTATTGCTGTAAAATCAACATGATTTAATTGCAACTGGTGAGAATATTTTGGGTAACATAGTACTAAAAAAATCAATGTGAAAACTTTAAAGAAATAAGATTAATTGTGAAAGAAATTTGTATTCCTTGATAGTCAGGTGATTGATTGTAATATCCTTAATTATAAAATCTTTTAACAATCAAAATGTCTTTCACAACATGATAAAATATAAAATATTAAAAAACATAAAAAATATATTATTTAATTGGATGGAAAACATGAAGATAGCGTACTGATGTTTGCCATTTCTTGATAAGACCACCTTTGGAATTTGATAAAAATGAAGAAAGATAATAGAGTCGTGGTTTGAAGATGATGATTGGAAGATGAATTCGACAAAGAAGGGCATCTTACTTGCTGATATCAAGGTGGAATGATTAACTAAATGGTATAAAAAGGTCAGATAAGAGAATGTTTAGACTTATAAACTGATTTAATAAAATCAATGAAATCAATTTGAAAAAATAAGACGAATCGTACGAAAAATTTACATTCTATGATATTAAAGAGAACGACTAAAGTATACTCAAACTTCAAATTTTGTACAAATCAAATGCCTTATAAAATATATGAAAAGCTAGAAAATAAAATATATACATTGATAAAAAAAGTTATAAAGGTAAAAAAACTCAAGCATATGAGTTTATAGATACTTGTTTAATCTTTATTGGATGACATTTAGAATTCCTATGAATTATCCAACTAAAAATGCTTAAATATAATAAAATAATATTTTACTATTAAGAACATGTTAGATAACCAAACCAAAGTGGTGTAAATGTCATAAGCAAGGAAATTTGGTGTTACATAATTATACTACCAATTCAAAGTGAAAAGTTTAAGAAAATCATGCAACATATTTCGAAAAGTTGCACTGCATGATGCTAACGAGATTATTAAATGCAAATAAAACTTTTTCATAACATTTCCAAAATTATTGATAAATAATATAGAAAAATATAAAACTAAATATTTAGTTAGTTGAAGCTCATCAAGTTAAGCGGATGACATCTCTTTCATCTCAATAAAATATTGCTTAGAATTATTTAAAAATATCAAACTAAGGGTAAAGAATTATAAAACATTGTTCTAATATTAAGTATACGTTAATGTTGAATAGTCATAAATTGAAGATATATAACAAAAAAAATTCAAGGTCTTGAAAGGGTCACATAAGTCTAGTTTTAGAAAAATCTAGCAATCTACTGATGTTTGCTTCATCTATTTCATCTTAAATAGAAGTCATTTTAAATAAGATAAATTTAAACAATAATATAGGAAAACAAAAGAAATTTAATTATCAGATGAGAGAGGAGAATTAATGTTTCTTAGTAAAATGACAAAATCTAGGAGAAATACTTTAAGAAATGTGATTTATTACATGTGAATGTTGAATTCCAAGATAACAAGTTGAGTGTGTATAGCTTCCTTGATCATTTAATTTTGCAAGAATCAGAACGCCTTGTTCCATATGGAAAAAAATGAATTGATCTAAAAGCCACATGAGAAAATATTTAGAGTTACATACTAAATTATATTGGATGCTTATATTCCATGTTACTAAGAAGAAATGGTACAACATTATTCCTAAAATCCAAAAGTGCCTCACAAAATGACTTAAGAAATATAAAATAAAATATATAAAAAAAATTTTTCATCATAAGAACATCCTCGATTCTTTTGAATTACTCTTCATTCTTTAGAAACAGACATATGTATATGGTTAACTAACAATTTTATTTAGTTGAGTCCAATGATTTGTCTCATTTTAAAAAAATAATGGTGTCAATATTAAGTATATATAGATACTAAACTTAAATGAGAAAAATTAAAACAGTGTAATATAACAACATCAAAGTAATTGGAAGTTGACATGGTAAGAAAATCAATATTTTTTTATAATATAACAAAATAAAAAAAATTATAAACACATAAGATAAAATTATATGAGAAAGCTGTATTCTAAGGCACTAAGGAGACATAGAGTAAGTATCATTATTGATTGACAAATCAATAAATAGCCAAACTTTCTCATAAAGCATTGCAAAGCCATAGAAAAAAAGATAAATAAAAATTATAAATGGAATAGAGCTCATCAAGATGAGTTCACTGACCATTATTTGTTATCACTCAGGACATATTTCAAATTACACAACATATACAAGCATATAGGAATTAATAATAATAAATTATTATTTTAATATTAACTAAATTTGATATTATAATTGAAAAGATAAAAATTGAAGCAATACAAGATAACCATATAAATGTCGAATAAAGTTAATTTGAGAGGAGACTTAGTGTTTTGTAGTAATGCAACAAAACCATTAGAAAGTATAATAAGCAAGACAAGTCATAGAATAATGTTGCTTACTAACATATTAAGGAGATTTAGTGTAACTACCTTAAATGACAAATGAGATATGAGTCAAATTGTTTAGTAAAGAATGCCAAAATAATATAAAATTAAAAATGTAAAAACGTAAAATAGAAACTTTTGAGTGCATAGAGCTTGTTAGAGAGATTTCAATGATGATTATTTCATCTTTAGATGGCCACATTTGAAGTTACTATGAATTAGTAAAGAAATAAAAATAAACAATATTTGATAATGTTTTTCCAAAATAAAAGTAATATAAAGATTACAGAAGAGGGCATCTATAGCTACATGTAATATAACAAAATAAAAGTAACATTTCTCAAGAAAAAAGAAAAATGTTTTGTGAAAGTTCAATTCTCATATCCTTAAATCATGTACAAATATAAATTTCCATTAAAGTATGCCAAAATAAAAAAATTAATATATTTAAAAATATATATATTGATTCTTAAATGAAATAAATTTAACAAATATAAAATAATCAAATAAAGGTGATATGAAAGTTACAATGTGTGATTTAGAATTTCATAGAAATATAGCAAAATCAAATAAAAATATTTAATTAAATGAGATAAATTATATAAGAAATTTGCTTTCAAAATACTTAACAGAAAAAGTGTAGCATTTATTTATCATCAGATCACATAATAATAAAAAATTCCTAAAAAATATGCCAAAAACTAAGAAAATAAAATATTTAAAAACATTAAGCTACATATTTAATTGAATTGCACACGTCTCCATGAGTACAATGAGGTTTACATTGTGTCAATGAAGCTAAGTTTGGGATTGCTATAAAAAAATAAAGAAGCTTAAGTGATTATAAAATATTAATTTAATATTAGGTAAATCTATATTACAATTCACTTAAGATAAATTAAATTAATAGAATATAATCAAATAAATGTCAAGTAAAAGCATGAGAGAGAAGATTTAGATTTTCACAGAAGTATAACAAAATCAATAGAAAACATTTTAAAGATAAGAGCAATTATTTAGTAAAGTTGCATTCCAAAATACTATGGAGATCAAGTGTAATGTCCACAATCATCAAATCGTGTTTGATGCTAAATACCTTGTAAATATGTTAAAATAAAAAAGAAATAAAATGAGATTGTCAACACTATTTTATATTGTTAAAAAATCATTGGGAATACTACGAATTAACATAAAAATTAAAAATATGTAATAAAAACATATAATTTTGACATTAGCTAAAAATAAGTTAAAGTTGAAATGAGAGTTTTATAGTAATTTAGCAAAATAAATGCAAAAAAGATTGAAGAAATGATATAAATTGAATGACAAATTTTCACTACAAGATACAAAGAAGATCAATTGTAACATACCATATTTGCAAATCAAGTTTGAAAAAAATGCCTCAAAAATCATGTCAAAACCTTAGAAAACATTTTCAATGTACATAAATCAAAATTTAATAAAAGAGAGCTCATCGAGATGCATCAAACAACATTTTTCAACTTGAACAGGCATGGATTGAAATTATTAAGAATTAAAAAAATTTAAATAAAGAGAAATAATTTTGTATTATCATATTAATACTAACTAAATGTTATTATAAATATTAAACAAGATAATTTGTAGTAATACAATATAACTAAATCAAAGTTATGCAAAGGCCACACAAAGATGATTAAAAACTTATGTAATAATATGACAAAAAATCAAAACATTTTGACAATTGAGATAAATTATATGAGAAAACTAAATTCCATGATGATGAGGATATAATTTGTAATATCCTCAATCATCAAATATGGTATTAATTTAAAATTCTAGTGAAACATTAAAATATTAGGAAATAGAATATTAAATTATTTAAATGAATATTCAATTAGAAAGTGCACATTGAGCATAATCAAACTAAATTTATTTTATCTTAATCAAACATCATTTGGAGTTTCTACGAACTAGAAAAGAAAACAAGAAATAAATAGAAAGAAATTACTCTTTTTAAATGTAACATATATATATCACACTTAAAATGAGATAACTTAAAGCACTATTATATAACTAAAGAAATGTAATGTGAGGGGCCCATGATGTATAAGAAAGTTGCATTCCATTACATTAAGGACATGTTGTATGATATCCTCGATCATTAAATTATGTGTAAATCAAAATGTCTAATTAAATTATATGTAAAAGTTGCATTGCAAGGTACTAAAGAGATCGAGCATAACACCCTCTATCACCAAAAATAGGTAATAATCAAAATGTGTCCAAAAATGTACCAAAATAAAAATGTAAAATTTCTAGAAATGCTAAAATTAATATTTAATTGGATATAGTATCTTTAGATGAGCATAATGACATTTGCTGTATCATGATCAAAGATATTCTAGACTCATTGCAAATTAAAAAATTAAATAAACATAAAAAATAGTAACATATTACTTAAATAACTACTAAATGTAAATTAAAGTTCAAACAAGAAAAATTATATAATGTAACACAAATAAATAAAAGAAATGTAATCGTCACATTAAGGGAAACTTATACTACACAGTATTATAAACTAATAAAAAACAAACATTTGAAAAAAATGATATAAATTACATCGAAAGTTACATCCAAGAAACTAAGGAGTTCAAATGTAACATTTTTTATTACTAAATCAAAAAAGAATTAAAATTACTTGAAAAAACACTAAAATAATAGAGGATAAAATATTTAAAAAAAATGAAAATTAATTGAAAAAATCTAATCATGTCAAGTCCAACAAAGATTTTTATGCATCAATTGAACCTTATTTGTAATTATTACGAATTAATAAATTAAATAAGATCAAATGATAGTAAAGTATTTTTTAACATTAAGTAAATATATATTAACTATGAAATGACCTAAATTAAAGCATTGTAATGTGATAAAATTATAGTGATGCATAGGACACAAGAGAAGTAATTTAGACTTACATAGTATTATAACTAAAAAAATAAATAAAATTTAAAAAATGAGATATATTGTAGAGAAAAACGAATTCAATAACACTAAAGAGAATGAGTGAAACTTTCTCAATCATTAAATAAGGTATGAATCCAAATGTCTCATAAAATAAGTCAAAATAACAAAAATTGTTAAAAAATGTATAGAAATGAATATTTTCATCAATGAGGCTCATTTGGTTTAGTCAAAAAAAAATTGTCATGCCTAGACCTCATTTATTATTATTATAAATTATCTAAGAAACAATGCCCAAATTATAATAAGTTATTTTTTAAGATCCTGTAAATTCATATTAAAGGCAAGATAATATAAACAAAGGCAATATAATATAACAAAATTATAGTGATGCAAAGGTCATATGGTAGAAGATTTAGGTCATTGAGAATTACCCAACAAATTTTCTTCTATCTGCATTAAACCTCATTCAAAACTACCATAAATTACAAAAATAAATAACATAAATAATAATAAATAATTAATTAATTAATG
Organism: Vanilla planifolia; assembly: GCA_023846275.1. Lineage (NCBI taxonomy): Eukaryota > Viridiplantae > Streptophyta > Magnoliopsida > Asparagales > Orchidaceae > Vanilla > Vanilla planifolia. Next base: position 9,563,393 of record CM043872.1, on the reverse strand, counting down.
AAAAAATAAAATATGTATTAAAGTTGAGGCCAAGTAATATAGCTAAATAAAAGTAATATAAATTACATATGAGAGCAAAATTAGTCTTCTATAGTAATAAAACTAAATCAATAAAAAACTTTTTAAGAAATAAATTAAAAGATTTTATAATATTGCTTTGCAAGATACAAAAAAGATCATGTGATACGAACTCAATAGTCAAGTTATGTACAAATCAAAATGTCTAATAAAGAAGGTTAGAACTACTAAAAATAAAATATTTAGAAATATAATGATGAGTTTTTAATTAGATAAACCTTGTGGAGATGAGCTCCTCATTGTTGATTTCTTCTCGAGCAAAAAAACCAATGAAATATGATCAGACCAAAGCGATGTAAAGATCACATAAAAGAGATTTATGGTAACACAGAAATATGGCTAAATCAAAGGAAGAAATTTAACAAAATTAGATAAAATATGATCGAATTACAATGTGTTAAGGAGATTAGTTGTAGAATGCATAATCTTTAAATTAGGCATTAATAAAAATGCCCAAAAAAATATGTCAAAACTTTTGAAAATAAAATATTTAAAAATTCAAAAAATAAATTTTTTACAAGATAATGCTTGTCTAGATGAGTATGGTGAAGCTTGTTGGGTATCAATCGTATCCCATTTTGAATTTCAATATTTTAAAATTTAATAATAATAAATAATTTTAAATTATTTCATTATTGTTAATTAAGTATATATTAAAGTTAAAATTAATTAAATTAAGTTAATTTGATCTAACCAACACAAAGTGCAATAAAGGTCAGATGAGATAAAAAGTTTAGTTTTATATTAATACAATCAAATAAAAAAAAATTTAAAAAATGAGATAATTTATATAGGAAAATTTAATCTAAAAATAATAAGTAGATCGTGTATATTAACTTCGACTAATAGTTTTGAATCAAAATATCTTATAAACATAAAAAAAACTAGAAAATATAATATATAAAAATGTAGAATGAATTTTTAACTGGATAGGGCATATATAGGTGTCTACAACAACAATTTATTTGTCTCCCAAAATTATAAAAAGTAAATATTCATATGTCATAATAAATTATTATTTTAAAAAATAATAAATATATATTAAAGATGAAATGAAGTAACTTTAGAAAATGTAAAACAATGTAATCAAACTGATATGATGGTCACAAAAGGGAAGAAATATAGTTCCATAGTAATATAAATAAATGAAAGAACGAAATTTGAAGAAATGAGTTAAAATGTATGAGAATGTTACATTTTACACTACAAAGGAGATCAAGTGTAACATTGACAATAATCAAATCAAGCATGAATTAAAATATCTTGTAAAACATATGAAAAAATTGAAAACATTAATAGGTTTAGAATAAGTAGATAATTGCACACAACTCATCAAGGCAACTCTAATTGCATTTTTTATCTCTAATGATCTCATTTGAAATTATAGTGAATTTAAAAATAAATAATCAAGGATGATAATAAATTATTATTTTATTATTAGAAAAATATATTAAATATAAAATAAGATAATTAAATCAAAACAATATATAATAATTAATGTGATGTATTGATTACATAAGAAGAGAGATATAGTTTCATAATAGTACAACATAATAAATCCTGAATCAAAAAATAAGTTATGAATCAAAATATCTCATACTTTATGCCAAAAAAATAGAAAAATAAAAAATATGGAGATTAATTGAATAAAGCAAGTCAACAGAGTTTAATGACTTTTATTTCTTCTCATCTAAACATCCAATTTAATTACTATGAGTTACCATAGTAAAAAGTATAGCAAATATATTTATAGATATAGAGTACTATAACCAATATATGTTTTTTTTAAAAAGACTTTTTTGTTTGAATGGGATCTTTAGAAAGAATCTAATGACACTATTTCTATGTCTAATAGGCAGCATTTAAACTTTTGTGAACTACTAAAACTAAAAAGTAAACATTAAAAAATTATTATTTTAATAGTAAGTTATATATCTTAAAATTAAAACATAATAAAAAAATATCATTTTAATATAAAAGTAAATATATGTTAAAACAAAAAGCAACTTAAAGCAATGCGATATAAAAAAATTTAGGTGATTTAAATTGCCCAGGAGAAAAGAATTTTAGTTTTATCGGAATTAACCAAATCAATGTAAAATATTGGAAGAAATGTGTTAAACTATATGAGAATGTTGTGCTCTTAGACAACAAAGAGATCGAGTGCAACATTCTCGATCATCAAATTAATTACTAATGAAATAACTCAAAAAGCATGCAAAAATCCTTGGAAATGAAATATTTAGATTTATAAAAATTAATATGTATTTCAATAATGATAACAAAGTGGAGTACAATGATGTTTCTTTCTTCTATATTGGACCACATTAGGATTTGTTGTGAAGCAACAAATTAAATAAGCATAAGGAAGAATAAATTATTATTTTAATACTAATTAAACATATCTTAAGCCAAAAAACATAAATTATAGCAATGTAACATAACCATATTGAAGCAATATAATGATGACATGAAAGCAGATCAAGTTTTGTGTATTAGTATAACCAAATCAAAGATAAAATTTGATGAAATATGATAAAATTTATTCAAAATTTTAATTAAAAGATGCTAAGAAGATTGAGTGCAACATTCTAGATCCTTACATTAGCTTTTATCAAAGCTTCTCTTACAAAATATAAATTATATGAACATAAATAATTTGAAAATTCAAAAAATCTTTAATTAGTTGTAGCATATTGAAATGAGAGTAACGACATTTGTTTCATATGGATTAGAACTCCATAGGAATTATTTTGAAAACCAATAGTAAATAAGCATAAATAATAAAAATTATCATTTTATGATAAACAAAATATATAGAAAAACTAAAATGAGATAAATTAAAGTAATATAATATATCATAATCAAAGTGATGTAAAGGTCACATGAAGGAGAATTAAAGTTTCAAAACAATATAAACAACTAAAAAAATTTAATTAGTTAAATTTGTGTGGATGGTTTAATTGTTAGATCTTGAAAAGATCAATCGTAACAATCTCAATCATTAAGTTAGTTATGAGTCAAGTGTTTGTTTAAACTAGCCAATGTATGATATTTATGAACATAAAAATCAACAATTAATTGGATAATTCTCATTAAGAGGTGTACAAAAGTTTCTTAATCTTTATTGCACTTACTTTAATTATTTTTTATTAATAAAATTTTAAAGATTATTATTTTAATATTAAGTGAATATATACTAGAGGTAAATTGAGATAATTCTAAATACAATAATAAACAGTATGATCAGGTTACACTCAAAGAAATTAAGTAGATCTATTGTAACATCCTCCTTTGGCAAATTAGGTACAAATTAAAAAATTATGTAAAGTGCTTCAAAGTCTATGTGGAATGATATGTAAAAATTTATAAACAAGTATTTATTGGCTTAAAAAATTATTTAGATGACTGCAAAGACTTTTGCTTTTTACCAATAAATCCTTGTTTTGAATTATTATAAGTTGCCAAAACAAAAATAAACAATAATATGTTATTATTTTTATAATTAGCAAATCTATATTAAAGCTTAAAAAAGAGATTATGTGGGAAAATTGTATTCCATGTCACTAAAGAAGTCAAGTGTATCATTGTTGAACACCAAATCACATTTGAATCAAAATTCTTCATAACTCATTCTAACATCATAGAAAATAAAATATTTTATAATATTATAAATAAATATTTAATTCAATAGAGCCTATTGAGGTGATCCAACAATATTTGTTTCATCTTGATTGAACATTGTTTAGAAGTATTGAGATTTTTAAAATAAATAAAAATAATGAGATAAATTGAAGCAATGCAACATAACAAAAAAAGTGAGTTAATGATCACATGAGAAAAAAGTTAAGGTTTCATTGAAATATAAGCAAATCAAAGTAAAAATTTTAAACAAATGAGAAAAAGTGTATGGTAAAATTGCATTCTAGAAAATAAAATGAAGAATAAATTAAAAATATTACAAAAAACTATGTAAAACCTTAAAAACAAGAAAATTATAAAATTTAAAAATTAAGATTTAATTGGATAGTGCTTAGCGGAACAAGTCCAATGATTATCGTTTCAACATTAATGGAGCTCGCTTATAATAACTTTGAACTAGCAAATTAAATAACAATAAATGAAATTAAATTATCAACTTATTTTTTTGAAAATATAGATATTTCCTAATTAACAAAATTTGAATTAATCTATCAAAAAAGAAAATCAAAATTATGCAATACTCATAAGACAATATTACTAGGGTTTCATAATTATATAACATTATCAAGGAAAAAACAAATGAAGAAATGAGATGAATTTTGTGGCAAAGTTTAATGACAAGGCAGTTAGGATATGAAGTGTGACATTCCTGAATATAAAATCAACTAGAATTTAAAATTCCTAAAAAAAAGTTAAAAAAAACAATATACTTTAAAATATATAAATTACTATTTGATCAGATAAAGCTCACCAAGGAATGTTCATGGACATTTCTTTCATCTCAACTGAACCTCATTTGAAAATACTATGAATTACCTAGGATATAAAAATATAACAAAATCAAAGAAAAATGTTTTGACAAATGAGATAAATCTTAAATGGAAGATGCATTCCAAGACATTTAAGAGATTTAGTGTAACATCCTTAACTATCAAGTAATCTATGATCGAAATATTTCAAGAAACATGTCAAAACATTAAGATAATAAAATATTTAAAAATAAGAAAGAGAATACTTAATTTGATAGCTCACTAAGATAAGCCTATGAAAATGTATTTCATATTGATCAAAACTTATTGGCATTAATGTAAATTATCAATGTAATTATGAAAAAATAATAATATTTTTATTTGAATATTATGAAAATATAAGTTAAACATAAATCAAAATAAATTCAAGAAGTACAACTTAACAAAATAAAATAAATATAATGGCCAATAGTGCAGAGGATAAGAGTTTCATAGTAATAAAATATATCAATGCAAAACATTTAAATAAAAGAGATAAATCTTATATGAAAGTTACATTCGAGGATAGTAAGGAGATAGACTATGATATTCTTGACTATAAAATTAGGTACGATTGAAAATCTCTAGTTAAAGTACTAAATCCTTCAAAAATATACTATTGAAAAATATACAAAGAATATTTAAATCAATGGAGCTCTTCAAGATGAGTCCAAGATGATTATTTTGTCTTGATCATGCCATATTTTAAACTATTACTAATTTCCAAACAAAATAAGTACAAATAATAAAAAGTTATTATTTTATTTTTACCTATATATTCATTTGAGATAAAATGAGTAAATTGAATGTAATATAAACAAATCAAAGTGACTTGAAGTTCGCACAATTATTAAGCTTTATCAAATTAAAGATTAATTTTTATATCATTAAATATGTTCTTTTTAATGTTTTTGGCAAGCATTATGAGAAATTTAAAAACACATCAAATTTACGATTGTGAGTATTATACTTAATTTGTTTTGTAAATTGGAATGTAACATAGTCATACAATTCATCTAAGTTTTGGAAAGTTTTGGCATAAGTTTGATTATATTATTATGTAACTCTAAATATCCTCTCATTTGATCATTACAATGTCTTGATTTTTGTATATTACATTATTTAAAATTAATTAATCATATCTTTAATATATAATTATTTAATATTAAAGTCATTATTTATTATTAATAATTTTAATTGCTTTTTAAAAATTCATAGTGTTATCTAATAAGATCCATTTAAGAGAAAACGATTGTCATTTAACTTGTTTCAATGAGGTTTATCAAATTAGATATTTAGTTTTATTTTTTAAAAGGTTTTTTATTAGTTTTGTTTGGTCTACTTTATAATATATTTTTATTTGTACATGAATTAACAATCAAGGATAGTAGAATCGATCACCTTATTGCTTGGTTTCAAAGTTTCTCGTACAATCTAATTCGTTTAATCAAAATTTTCATTTTGCTTAGTTATATTAAAATGTAAATAAAACTTTCATGTCATGCGAGATTTACATCACTTTCATTGGATATATTCATTGATTCAATTTATCTTATTTTTGCCATAATAATAATTTACTAAATATTATAATAAATATTTGTTATTATTTATTCTCTTTTAACTTTCATATCTCACAATTATTCCAAAATATGGCTAATTAAAATAAAACAAACATCATTATGCTCATCTTCGTGACTTATTGAATTAATTTATAATTTTAATGTTTCTAAATACTTAAAGTTTTTGGGTTTCATCATGTTTCTTGAAGCATTATGATTCTTATCTAATTTGATAGGTGAAGATGCTACACTTGATAATCATACCAATTCTGAATGCATCTTTCTTGAACCATTTTTCTTTTTCATTAAGTTGTTTTCATTGGTTTTATTATTTTAATATCGAATATTAAATCAATTCATGAGTAATTTAATCTTTTTTAATCATATTTTGCCATGTAGTTTTTAGAATTTCAATTGAGGTTCAATGGTGAAGAAATAATAATTGTTGGACTTGTCTTAACAAGCTCTATAAGTTAAACATTCACTTTTATATTTTTCAAATATTTAATTATTTAGAGATTTGGTACACTTTATAATGAGAAAAAAATAATAGTAGTAGGACTTATTGTAATGATCTCTTTTAATAATATTAATATTAATATATTTTTTTGTGCTCTTCTCAATGAGCTCTAAAAAAATATTAATATTTTTTTTAAATATTTTTATCGAGTATTTTGGCACATGTTATGAGAAATTTTGATTCATACCTTATTTGATGATCAAGGATATTTCACTCGTCCTTCAGAGTATCTTAGAATATAAATCTCTTATAAAATTTTTACCATCTTATTCTTTTTGCATTTATTTTTTTTAATTAGTATGTTACCCTAAATGTCCACTTATAAGATCTCTTCACTACATTCGTTTACATGTATTAAACTCTTTAGTTTATCTCATTTAGGCTTAAATATATATTTAAGTATTTTTTTAAAAATAATATATTATTTTTTATTGTTATTTAATTTTTTGACTTTGCTGTAATTCCAAAGGAGGCATAATTAGACAAAGCAAATGTTATATATCACACATTTTGGTGATCTCTATCTAATTAATTTTTAGTTTGTTAATTTAAAATATTTTATTTTATATAATTTATGAATTCTTTAAAACATTTTTTTAATCAAAGATAATTTTGTGATCAAGTTTGACATGATTGATCTCTTTAATTCCTTAGAATGCAATGTTCTAATGTTATTTATATTATTTTTTAAACATTTTCACTTTGATTTGGTAATGTTACTATGTCACATTAAACCTCCGATCATCTCATATTTGCTTTACCTTGAATTTTTATATTATATTTCTTTAATATTTCTCTTTTTTTAATATATATTTTTCTTAGATTTAAATTAATAATTGAATATTATATATGCTTCTTTACCTTTGTTATGTGAATTAATTCTAAATATGCTCTACTCCAAAAAAATGTAATCATTATACTCATATCATTGGAGTCCATAAAATTAAAAGTTATTTTTTTATTTTACGTACTTTATGTTCTCAGGTTTTTATAAGTTTGACTAATTTTTTTCATTTATACCTAATTTGGTTATACAGGAACTCGAACAGCTTAGCATTTTTTAATACAAATATTTAGTAAAAGTTATCTCTTTTTTCATGTTTTAGCTTTGATTTGGATTTGTGACAATGAAACTTTAATTTTTCTATCATGTAACCTTCAGAATTCTTTGATTTGGTCAAATTACAAAGTTCCAATGTATCATATATCAAACATTATACATTTACTTAATATTAAACAAATTAGTTAATTTTATTTATTCTAATTTAATATTGAAATTGATAGTTATTCCAAATTAGGTGTAATAAGGATGAAACCTTTGTCATTGGACTTTTAATAATGAGCTCTATTTAATTAAATATTCATTTTCATATCTTTAAGTTTTTAACTTTATTTCACTTGAACATGTATTTTTAGATACTTTTATTAGTTCTTGATATGAAGATTACAAATCTTATGGTCGATCTTTTTGGGTATTCTTAAGTATAAATTTCTCACACAATTTATTCTTTTATTTATTATATTCTATGATTAGATTATATTAACATGATACTGCAGACGTTATTAAATTGAATATTTATTTTTTAATTTGTATATTGTTTATGAAATGTTTTATTTGTACTTAATTAGATGATTGAGAATGTTACACTTGATATTCTTAGTATTAGATTGCAACTCTCTAGTAAACATTTTTTTATTTCTTCATATATTTTGCTTTAATTTTATTGTATCATTATGAAACTCTAATTCTCCTTTCATGTGTCTATTACATTAATTAGATTTTGTTACATTACATTGATTTAAGTTTTTTCATTTTTTATCATTGTGTATATTTCCATAATATTATGGAATATATTTATTATTATTTATACTAACTTTTTAATTTGTGGTTATGGTGAATGAATTGTAATTAATGCAATAAAAACATTGTTAGAATCTTTTTGAAATGCTCTATCCATCAAAGTATTAATTTTTTATTTTATAAATGCTGTATTTTCCTTGATTTTTTTAATATGACACATTTCAATTCATACATGATTTGATAACTGAATATTCTACTCTTAATCTTCACAGTATCTTTCGATGCAACTTTATTTTACTACTTACTTTATTTTGCTCAAGTTTCTCTCTTTGGTATTGTTATGTTATTCTTAAACTATTTTGCTGCTCTTGTGCATCATTTACGTTGATTTAATTTAGTTATGTTAAAATGCTTCAATTTATCAAATTATAGATTTTGCTAGATATATATTTACTTAATATTAAAGTAATAATTTATGAAATTTTATGCTTATTTAATTTTGAAATTCATGGTAATTCTAAAGGATGTTTCATGGAGTTAAAAGCATCATCATTATACTTATCTTCATGAGCTCTAGCAACTAAATATTAATATGTATATTTTTAAATATTTTTATCTAAAATTTTGGCACACTTTTTGAGAAATTTTGATTCATACCTTATTTGATGATCAAGGATAATTCACTTGATCTTCACAGTATCTTAGAATGTTAATTTCCTATAAAATTTATGTCATTTTAATGTTTTGACATTTATTTTGTTTAATTACTATGTTATTTTAAATCTCCACTTATAGGATCTTTTCAATATGTTCATTTACATGTATTAAATTCTTTAGTTTATCTAATTTAAGTTTTAATATATATTTAATTAATATTTAAAAAATAAACTATATTTTTGGATTATTTAATTTTTCAATTTATTATTGTTCCAAATGAGGTATAATTGAGGCAATAAAAGTTATATAAGACACATCTAGGTTATCTTTGCCCAATTAGTATTTAGTTTTTTTAATTTAAAATATTTTATTTTATGGGGTTTATGAGTTCTTTAGGACATTTATTGATTCATACATAATTGTTTGATCCAATATGCCATGATTGATCTCTTTAATAACTTAGAATAAAATATTCTCAAATAATTTATTTAATTTTTTAAACATTTCCACTTTTGTTTGGTAATCTTCCAATGTAACTTTAAATGGCCCCTCATTTTCTACTTTCATTACCATGATTTGTTATATTATAATACTTCAATTCAATTTTCCATATTTTTTTTTCATATATATTTTTCTTAAAATTAAATTAACATTTTATTATTATTTATGCTTCTTTACTTGTGTTATTTAAATTTATTCTAAACATGGAATAGTCCAAAAAATGTAATCATTATACTCATATCATTGAGCTCTATCTAATTAAAAATTTATTTTTTTATTTTACATATTTTATATTCTAGGGTTTTTATAAGTTTTATTAAAAATTTTCATTTATACCAATTAAACGATATAGGACGTTGTAGTTGAACACCTTCAACTTTTTCAATGCAAATATTTAGTAGAAGTTATCTCTTTGTCCATGTCATGGCTTTCATTAGGAGATATTAATATGAAATTCTAATTATCCTCTCAAATAACCTTTAGAATTCTAAGAATTAGTGACATTATAAAGCTCTAATGCACATAAATCAAACTTTATATGTTTACTTAATATTTAAAAATAATAATTTATAATTGATTCTTTTTAAATTTTTACAATTTGTAAACAATTTAAATAAGACCTTATCGAGGTGAAATAGATGTCATTGTACTCATCTGATGAGTTATATCCAATTCAAAATTCATTCTTAATACCCCAAATTTTTTGTTTTGCTTGGTTTTACGATGATTTATGACATATCTCCAATCGATCTTATTTGACGATTAAAAATATTGCACACGATCTCTCTAATATCACTGAATGCAACTTTCCTATAGAATTTACCTCATTTGTTAAGGTTTATTTTCTTTAATTTATTATGTTATTATAGAACCTTAAATCTCCTCATATCTAAGCTTTAAATGTCTTTAATTTGATTATTTAACATAGCTTTAGTTTATCATATATCAATTTTAATATTTTTTACCTAATAGTAAATAATGCTTTTCTATTATAAACGCTTAAACATTATTGTAATTTGTTGTAATTTTAGATGAGGCTTGTTGAAGATAAAATAAATATTAAGACTCATATTAATATGCTTTATCTATGAAAATATTCATATGTATATTTCTAAATATCTTATTTTATATGATTTTTGCATTCTTTTAGTGACTTTTTAAATTCATACTTTATGTGATGACAAAAGATGTTATACTAGATCTACTAGTTAAGGTGGAATGCAACTTTGTTATATAATTTATCATATTTTTCCAAAGTTTTCTCTTATTTTTTTATGTTATTTCATAATAATTCTTAATGAGATTTCGTGGATGTTAATCGGTTTTTGTTACACAAGGCCTCCATAGTAAATCGAGTAGACATCTTCTTTAATGTTTCTTTTGAATTCATTCCGAAGAGCTCATAATCATGTGTAGGAAGATTTATCATTATTTCTTTAACTTACAAAGTGCTTTCTTAAGTTACTTCTAACTTTTCCAAACTTCATGTGTAGTATTCAAATTCATAAATTGATTAAATTCACTTGAACGTATGCTACAACGAAGATAGTTGAGTAATATGGATTTCAATTACCATTCTACTTTGACCTCCACTAGGTGCACTAAACAATTTGATATCATTTACACATTAATCTCTATGTTGATCTTATAGTTTTAGGAGCACTTTCCAGTCTTGAAAGTCAATTGATTAGATATAAATTCTAAATCTAACTTTCAAATACTAATAAAATTGTATTCTTAAATAATGATAGAATGACTAAAGATGACATTCATCTAGTGTTAAACAAATATTAATCATGAGTTGTAACATGTTAATGACTTTATTTAAGAAGAAAATTAATAAACACATATTTTGGAAAGCACACAAAAGTGGTAGGATAGAAATTAACCTTATTATATAATAAAAATAATAATTAAATAAACATAAGAAATAACTGAATGATTCGCCTAAGTGGTTTGACTCACTTTGTTGTAGAGAACCCTACTGACATTAATTTAAATAAAAACAAGTATGTGAATGCCACATGAGAGGGTAACTTATGAGTTTTGAAATATTTTTTTTCTTTCTCAGAATATATTTATTTTTTAAAAAAATTATTCATAAAATAAATTTTATGTTTGAGGAAAACCTTGATTTTATATACGTTAATTTCTCATTTTTATGATTTAAATAACTAAAGTAAATATTGTAATAATATAATTAAATCTTTGCATTATTTGGTTTAAACTAGAACCTATGTATATCCTTTAACCTACTAGTTTTTTTGGTTCAATTATAACATAGACTTTTATGAGATTAACACCATCTTTGACTTTAATGACATCAAACTAAACTCAAGTTTTTATAGTTGCTATCAAGGGATTTAATTAAAGTTGAATACCATGTTGCAATTTGTTGAGATCTCTAATATTGGTTCATGTTTATTAGTCAATTCTTGAACAATGGTTAGGTTTATCAGGAAATCATTTGATCAAGCTTATTAGAAAGTTAAGAAAAAGTTGTTTTAAATGATGATTCGAAATAGATCTTATTAGAGTGGGATCGACCAGTGTCATTGGATCTTATTAGAGTGGTTTTTGACTACTAGATCAAACACTATTAAAGCAAATTAGTTCTAGAAGTTTAGATCAACATGGATTTGATCTAACCATTCGATTAAGAAAGATGACATCTGGATCATTTGATTCATCTTTTGTAATGACAAAAATGATCTCAATAATAGGATACAACTAGAAGAGTGCTAAGCCTTCTAATACATAAGTAGATTATTTTGAATGGTAGAAATAGTGAAAGTAATCTGATGAACCTAGAAGTGATATTGGTCATTAACTTTTAAGCCAAGATTGAGTTCTTATAGTGGATCAAACATTTTCAACTTGATAAAAAAATTAGATGGTGAGAAATAGCACATGATTTTGGTGTTGAATAATTGGACTAATGTTAGTCACACATCACCAAAAAAAGAAATTTTCTCCTCACAATTCCTTTTGTGGGTGCATAATGTAGGTGTGTTGAGAATTTCATCACCTGGGCCACTCGTATGCTTATAAGTTATTTCAAGGTTAGTGTTTTAACTTAATCTCTCTTTTTTCAGGCCCAATCAATCCTCTATCTTATCCCAAAAAAATTGATGAATGCACCCTAACCAATAACTGGCCAAGTACTTTTTGTTAACATAGCTTGCGATGTGGCCTAAATTTTTTAATTAGGAAAATTTAGTACAATTAATTTTGTAGTTTACCCAAAGTTTAATAATTAATATAAAATATTTTGAAGATCTGTTAGATTGGTTCCATAAAGAAAGGATTGATAAAAAAAATGAAATTATGTATGTTTTCTAAATCACGAAAACATTGATTAAATTAGACACCTAAATTAGGATTTGAAACTTATTAAAGATGGGCATTATAATGAAGAAGCTGATAATCTATTTTATAGCCAAAATGTTTTTTTTACAAATTTAATTCATAAATCTTGAATCCTTGATATTATTGAATACTTGAAAATACTTTGAATACCTTTAATTTATTATCTTTAAAGGTATATGACTTTTTCTTTAAAATAAAATCTGATTTACCCTAATCAAGCCTATTAGGACAAACTAGTAAGCATTTAAGGCCTAACTCATCAAACACAAAATTAACCAAACAAAATATAACAAATGCTCTTACTGGATTGAGAAAAAAACACCAAAACTCTTTAAACAATTTTAGTTCAACATATAACTAACAAATAGAGATTTAATTGAGTATGAATGTATAATACACATATTACATGATGTAAAAACCTCTTATAAAGCCATAATGATCCATCACTCATGCATTGTAGGAATAAAACCCATATCTATTTCACATGAATGCAATTAAAATTGTGGAAGTTAATATGACATTTGATTGAATAATTATGTGATCATATAATCATTTCCCATCCACCTTTAAACTCCTAATTAGGTCTATCATCCAATAGCAAAATTTTGTCATCAAAATACTGGATCCTAATTCAGATATGATAGTCCAGATCAAATACTAATTTCAAAGTAAGGCTTGTTCAATTTACTCATCTAATCATGCATTTTGATAGAAAGAGGTTACTGAGGCTTTTGATGGAGTAGCTCCTACATAACTAATCTTTTAATAATTATTTTGAGCTACTGAGATTCTTATATTTTATTATTATTTATGAATCAATCAACTTAGAAAATATTTTTATCCAATTAATTTTTTTTATAAATAAGTGAATTCGTAAAAAAATTAACTAATTAAACTTTTTCAAAATCTGAAGAAAATTTTTCAAGTCTTGACATTCAAGTCATTAGAACCTAGTACTCATTCTCTTTTCTTTATGTTGTGTCCTTCAATCATCAAACACATAACCTTAATTTTTTTCTCAAATCAATGAGGTTCTCATTTTTCTTTATTTCTACTTGATTCAATTAAAACAATTTTATCAAAATAAGTAGTTGCATATTCATTTACTTCAAGACACGCAAAAGCAAGAAAACTTGGTTATTTTAATTAGACTTGAAGTCGGAAATGACTATAATCTTTTATTTTGATGCATTAAAAACTTTTTTTATCATGTTTTTATAAGGATATTATAGAAAAAAATAAAGAATAATATCTAAAATGGATGGACATTGTCAAAACATTGAGCAACACAAACTTTAGTTTTTAAAAAATGCTTCATTTGATTTATTTACATAATAAGATGAATCTAATGCCCTTTTTAATTGGTATAATTATGAATATAATAATTTTATTTGATTTTGATTTGGTTATAATCCATTACTAAATAGAATTTCTTACTAATAAACAGATTGTATTAAATTCTTGATAAATGACAATCATGTTTTCTTTTTCTTTCTGGCTGTGTAAAACATATTTCTAGTTTCCTTATTAGAAAAAAGATATTTTTGAAGTACTTGATAATTAATTATGAAAAGGCCAAAAATTTAAAATCATAAAAAAATACTATAATTATTAAAGGTCGTACATATAACAAGTTAGAAAAGAAGTATTTTTGGATAATTCAATCATAAATAATATTTGATTATAGAAAAACTTTGAATATAATAAAATTAGTAAGGAAAAACATTTAACTAATTATTTCGAAAATCATTTAGATACTGAAATCCTTAAAAAATTAAAATATTTTAAATATTAAAAAGATTCACTGACAAAATAGTATGTTAATAACAAAAAAAATACAAACTTTTGTTACTACATTGAAAATTAAAAAAAAACTAATGTAGGAGAAAATCATTAAGATATCAAAATTTCACATTATTAAAAGAAGTACAATTTATTTCCCAAAAAAATTCGTAATAGTAATTTCTAACATTTTGAAAGAAAAACTCAACAATTATACCAGAAACACAAAATGTAAAAGTTAGAATACAATGAAAGATAAAAATTTCATGGCAAAATCGAAAGAAATAAGGGCATATGTCTCACCTTAAATCTTTCTTATGTTAAATATAGAGATGGCATATGATTCCATCGAGGAGCCCTTCATATGGTTTAATGAATGTAACATTAAGTATTTAGAATTGCAGTATGATTGCATTGTAGAGTTTATTTAAAAAGCCATTACAAAAAAAATAATAATAATAAGTCAAAGAGAATACTTGGATGCATAATCCATGCAATACTTTCATGATTTGTCTAATATTTTTGTCCTTAAAGTAGAAGTTCTACAATATATTAGTAAAAATATAACAGAAACACATTTAAAATTTTAATAACATGACATAAATTATGTCACAAAAATATTTCTTAACAAGAAATGTAAATATTATGTGATAGAAGTAAATAGAAAATTATTAATGATAAGTAAAGTTTTAATATTTAAAAAAACTATAATAGTAAAGATAATTATAAGTAATGCAAACATTTTTGAAAAATTATAAAGAAAATAAAGCAAATCATGTATAGTAAATTTTAACCAGAATATAATATCTAAGTTTTATAAACTATAAGAAACTATTTTGATTAAACAATCATGGATTTGTCATTATTCAAAAAAGAAACTTAAAAAAATGAAAAATAATTTAGAGTTATAATTTTATTCATTATTAAAAAGTAGTCCTTTACATCAATAGAATTAGTTTCTTGATATTAAAAATATATTTCATTGCAAAAAAATGAAATTTATAGCTAATCTAAAGCTTTTTAGTATTATGTTAATGAAAATTTTGAAACTTGTTTTTGAGTTTAATGTTTTAAAACATTATTCCTAATAATCAAATCTTGATAAATAAATTACCGCAAGTAAAATTATTAAAAATGTAAGAACTAAGTTGTTTAAGATGTTAAAAAAATTATATTTTTCAAAAAATTATTTGTAACACTTGGTAGAATGTACTGTGAAAAAATATAAACTTGTTCAATATAATATTATAAATAATTAAAAATAGTATAAAATTGAAATACAAAGGTCATACATAGATAAATGTTTTTATGTAAGCTTGATAATTTCAAAGGTCATAAAAAGATAAAGGATCATATAAAAGAGATTAAAAAAATTAAAATGAAATAGATGGTGACCACATTCAATCTTTTAGCAATATACAAATAATTAATCAATAAACGTTTTTTAAATGAGATAAAATATATTATTATGTGTGCGCCATTTGATAATAGAAAAGTCAAAAATCAAAACTCGTTAGTCTTTGAAAAATTTAAGAATAGAGAAAATTATGTGTTTTTGGAAGAAAAAAGAATTATTAAGTTAAAAAATAGTATATTAAATAACTTTAAAGGATAAGTATTATGTTGTTAAAATAATAACTAAATTAAAATAAAGCAAAATCAAAAGCAGCTTATAAAGATTTTAGGTGATTCGACAAAATTTTTCCCTACATCTAATCCTAAATAACTCTAATAATAACACAAGATCATCTAAGATTAGCTCACAAACGTAGAGTTGGTTGTGTAGCAACAGTTCAAGAAATCTGTTAGTACAAAATTTGGTTGAAATTGGTTTAAAAATACCTAATACTTATTTTATTGCTTGTTTTCATTGTCATCCAGCTTTGAATGTTTTTTTGCCTCTATTAGCATCATCATCAAAAGTAATTGAAGCCCCTTTACTCACACCGACACGACCTGTGCCATCCCCTGGACCTAAAAACCCATTGTACCTGTGTTGACTTGATCAACAAACGTGTCGACTTATTGGCCCATTGACCCTTTCAAAACCCACATTGTCTAAAAGTGGACCCATAGTTTTAGGATGTCTTTACCAGTGCTACTCACTGAACAAAAAACTGAAACGAGGGACTGATCTGTCTGCATTGCGTGGATCACTCGATGATTTTTTGTCGCCCACCATGGACTCTACTTAAAAGGTAGAACCAGTTTATGCATTAGTTAATTAAATTAATTTTATAGATTTTTTCATTTTTTTTAAATTATTAATGAACATTTATGGTTCATATAAAAAAGAGGCACCTCTTGAAAGGAAAAAAAAGAAATTAAATTTCGTTCATTTGTACACTTTCACCTTTGTAAAAAAAGTATGTATGTCCAACCTTAGTTAGAGAGATTCTAACTTTTCTTATGAAAGACTTGGATAGAAAGTGAGGGATCTTTCCCCAGAAAAGTCAATAATAAAATCTCGTGTAAAAGATAAGGATTGAAGGTGAGAGTCTTTCTACTATAAGTGTCATTAGCCAAACCAATTCTTAGTTTTACTAACACTCATATCTCTTCATCCATCATTTTACTCTCTTGATCAAATAACAAAGCAAATATCTTTCTCAATAAAGCTCTAAATCAAATCCTATTATCCTATCACCCTTTTAAGCCATGCTTCTCCAATAACCCAAAACAACTACCTAATTGCTTTTTTATCTTTTGTGCTCCAAACACCACTGCCTAAGGAACTACAAGACGTTATCATTAACAAGAACAAGCCCTTTTAGCAACTTCTATTTTTCTAATAGTAACAAAAGTTAGAGTTGTTCTTTTTTATTAAACTATTTTATATAGTGTTACTTTAAAATTTTTATTTTATATGATAATTAAATATAACCAAAAAGACTTTATTAGATTTTATGTTTAATGCCTAAGGTGCAGGCACTCACTCAACTTAATAATCTGTACTACTATTTTGGAATGCTAATATTTGAATAGTTTTAAAATACCACACACTGTACCTAATCCTAATTAGTGTATAATATCTTTTTTATATTTCTTAATAATTTATTAGACTTTTCCAATATTATAGGGTACAATTCAGACAATCATAGAAGTCTAAATATGTCTTGCATCAAATAGGCTTCAATTAACCACAACACACTTTTTTTATTGTAAATAGAAGTATAACTTTTCAAGCCACACCTAGACAAAGTAAGAGGCATTTCACTCAACTCCATCAACCTTTCAATAATGACCATGCACAAGTCCTCTCAATCAAATGACTGTAATATATAAAACACAATTATTACAGCACTTAAAAGAAATTTCATAACTATTTATATAATTCATAGTAAAATAATATGAAATAATAACTAAATATAAAGAAAGGAAGTTTCCATGTTAATATATATAAAGATACAATATATTAGCAAAATTGATCAAGTAAATATAAATATAATAGTGTTAAAGCAAACTTTGCATTTTTATTTTAAATGTAAAACAATTTAGTAATAGATTTCTTATCATATTCTTTCAAAAATAACTTCCATTTAAATGAATCAAAGGAATATATTAAAATAAAAACATTCCAACAACTAAATTCCATCCTTAAACAAACCATTAAGTATTAAATTATAATTCCTTATAATAAGTGCCTATCCAATCTATTCCTATTAGATATCGCAATGTATCTTACTTATAAAAGTATATTATCATATACAATTCTAGAAATCTACCAAACTTATTTTTTTAACTCTAAAGAAAATGTTGTTTGATGCAAAGAATATAACATATAATATATTGCACTAGAAGCTCATAGTAATAATCATGAATGATTGTGGTTACATAAAAATTAGATAAAATACAAATTACACAAATAAACCTAAAAAATACTCGAGTACTCAAACCTAACTCATATTAAGTCTGCATCATAATGGAATGACATTACTATTGTACTATTATGATAGAAACCTATCTAAAGATCATTTGTAAAATTTATCATATTAATACGATTATATAGTATAGTCCTACAACATTGCACATTTTAACTAAACTAATCAGATGGTACTAGTATGACCTTAAGATCATAAAAGTAGAAATAGTTTAGCTAACCTATAAATTGAGTTGTCAACTCTTGACTCATAACTATTGATTCTACATTGGCAATGATGTTTTTTTATTTATACAAAGTTTCAAATTTTACATGACATGCTTAATATCTTTTAGCTTCTCATCAAATTATCAAATGACTACATCTATGGTACAACATATGATATAATTTTGTATGAATTTGAATTTCACACACCTTAATGCATAGTACAAATAGTGTAATAAATGCATGTCTCTCATGAGCACATTCAACTTAATCTGTATAATAAATGTTTGTTAAGGTACATTTATATGAATATAAATATAAATATATATATATATATATATATATATATATATATATATATATATATATATATATATATATATATATATATATATATATGAAATATAAGTCTTATATTCACCTAAATTTAATATTCATGTGTAATATAATACAATCATATTTTTCCATAGAAATGAAAAGTGAAAAGTTTTATAACTCTAACTAAAATAAAATATAGACTATGAATTTTTTATAGGAAACTTTTCAAACAAGTGCTACAAAAACGGCAATTTAATTGACAAGTAGAGGTACATTTGGGAAAGCTACAAACACTCATTGACTTATCTGCAATAGTTAACTACACCATATACACTTGATCAAGCTTTTTAACTAATAAATATATGTTTGATTTTTTGTTGAAAGGTTAAAAAATCACTAAAAAAATCATTATTAAAAAACATCAAGCTTTGTTGGCATGAATAAAATTTGTTTGACAGTCATTATTTAACAATTAAATTTATTTGTGTTTACTCAAAAAACTTTCTTCTAAATATATAAACTTACTTATTTCTTAAAAATGTGTATCATTAAAGTGTTTTAATAGTACTGAAAATATCGTAGTGATTTACTGTAAACAAAAATATTAATTCTTCAAAAATTTGTTGTTTATTTTTTATAATTAAATAAAAAAGTTTTATAATGGTAAGTGGTACAAAAAATTTGAAAACCATACAAATGACACATCATATATATAGTAAACTCTTTAAAATATTTGCAATGCACAATAATAATTTCTTAATAATGGAAAAATAATCAATTAGAAATAAAAAAATTTAAAATTCATAATAATTTAAAAAAATATATTAAGATAATAGAATGCTCAAGATATTAAAAGCCATGTTTAAAACATATTTATTAAAAACATTTATGAAGATGTGATGTGCAATAAATTCATTAATCCCAAGTCATTAAATGAATAAAAAATCTACCATTTCAAAACTTATGTTCATAACAAGTTGTGTGGGCATGCACTATATGAGGTACAATATATATTTTAAAGAAACACAAATACTCGAGATAGATATAAAGAATACTTATGTACTTTTTAGCATACTTTATTATTTTTCCACACTACATCACAATGATCATTTCCGATTTCTGCATCGAGATAACAAAATGTATTTTATATAGGAGGACATGGTTTATATTGTTGAAAGTACATTCGATTTTATCCATCATGTATGCTTTCTGGTGTTGTTCTTCGCTTTATAGAGGTATCTTTTTTTATCCTTTGAATAAAACTTATCTTTTTTTTAGTTTAGAAAAACATGTTTGCCTCGGTATAAATAGAGAGATGTTTTTTATTAAAATTTATAATATTTTTTCAAATTTTTAATTTTATTTATTATTCTTGTTTAAAAGTTATAGATATTGTTTAACATTTAATATACTCCATTTTGATATTGAAATAATTTTTATTAGTATTATTTCTTAAAATATTTCTAGTTATCATTATTTATTAATGTAATATTTTTAATAATGTTTTGTTAATTTCAAAGACCAGTTTCTCACCTTGGCATGATGAGAATAATGATTGATTAATTTTCCCTCACAATTAGAGTTTATTCAATTTTCTTTTTAGAACGTTGAGCTATGTTTCTTTCTTATCATATTTTATGTTATATTTGTCTTTTTGTATTATTTAAATATTTTTCTACAAGATTTGTATATAACTCATATATTAGAAATCTTACATTATCTTTATTGTTTTTACTGTTTATGTCAACATAACATTCATTTGTTCTATTTAAATTCTAAAAATTTGTTGTTAATGTGGTAAAAAAAATTATTGTTTCAAATATTTTATTTAGATTTAATAACCAAATTTCAAAAAATTCTAATGAAAATAAACTCATAGAACTGTAAGAAAAACCAATAATTTAGGACAAAATATTTGTTAAAAAATAAAAAAATATAAACTATTTATTTGAAATGGATGTAACATAACTAAGAAAATAGCAAAAATGTAAAAAGAATATCATCATGAAAACATTTTAAATTTGAACTATGATTTCTTTAAAAACTTGTTGAAATTATAGTAGAAACAATTTTACTTAAAAGATTATAAAGGCCAAAAAATATTGAAAATACTAAATTTTATGTTTACAGCAACTTAAATTAAACAAATTATAAATCTATGAAAATAAAATTAATTCTGTCTAATTTAAATTTTTATGTTTTCAAATGTATGACTTCAAAATATTAATAAGAAAGCAAAAGCGAAGAAAAAAAAAGAAATTTATCTTCACCGATTGACATTAAATTGCTAACAAATATTTTTAAAATCTATTTATTAAATATTTTAATAAATATATATTTTATATATAATATAGCAAACATAATCAAAATTGTTAATGGAAGAATATTTTGTGACGCATCAAAAAAATCTAAAACTATGTTAACAAAAGAGAAGTATAATTCATAATAAAAATACATAAAGTAATAAAGATAAAAAACAAACTAGAATATTTTAAATTATTTGAAAATTAGGTGAAAAAGTAAATTTTATAAACAAATTAAAATAAAAAATAATATAAAACTATTAAGATGAAAGACATTTTGAATTCTGTAGATTTATTTAAATAACATACCAAGTTGTGGTTGTTTTGTTCACAAGCATGGCAATAGTTAAAAATTACTAATCATATATTAATATGAGAATCATAAATAAGTTATTATAAATAAAAACAACATAAGTATTTTACAAAAATTATGTCACATCAAAGAATTAACTTATGAAAATTTATATTATCATTATATATATAATACAAAAGTACCAAAAAAAATAGTAACACCAATATTATGAATATATAAGTGATTTCGTGAATTCACACAAAAAATAACAAAAAAATTTATAAATAATTTAAATTAAAAAATTGAAAATTATAATAAAAATTAAAATCTAATGATTTCAAAATAAAAATATTTAAAAGCATAATGAAAAACAATAAATGTTAACCAAAAATTCCATATGAATTTACTAAAAAAATGTTTTCGTTGTAGATAGCACGAAAAGCTTTTTAAGAAAAAAAAATCAAATTAATTAATAGACAAAATAAATAACAAGTAAATGGATAGTGTAAACTTTTAACAAAAATGTAAATAATACTCCATAATTTATGAAATTTTTTGTGAGATTTAGATGGTTTATGACTATATTAAATAGCTTTTTTACATCCTCATAGTGCATTATGCTAACTGTTATGAGGGCCACTGCATGTATATAATTAAATGTTTTCAATAATTTAGTGTATAGTTTCGATTAATGATTAAATAATGTTGGATCCCTTGTATGTATCATTGTGGTTAAGTCCTTTTATGATAATATTTTTCTTCTTAGTTAAAAATATTTTGTTATATTTTATTAGTAAAAACATAGTTTATGTATTATTATAATAGTGAATTGTTCTTACTTTTAATCTTACGTTTTTTTTATTTATTTAATATCTCTTGACTATTTAAACTTTTTTCATTTTTTCGGATAATATACCCTGCATTATGAAAAAAAATTTGAATATTATTTTCAAGTGATTAAATAGTTTTTACTATTCTTTACCTTCTTATTTTAATCCAATTGTTTTATTTTTTGAATTTTTTTAATGCAACATTTTTTGTTTTAAAAATTCATGAAAGCATTGCTAATGAAAATTTTGTAATAAAATATATTTTTGTCGTAATATTTTAAATGTCATGAGAAGCATATAAATTTATATTATATGTTACACAAATAATTTTTTTCCAAATGTTTAACATTTTTCCGCATTGAAAAATTATAATAGATTTATGTTTCCTAATTATGATTGATTTAAATATTTTACATTATTGAAAATAAAAAGCTCGCAAAAGTCAATGTCATTGAAGATTTATGTGAGTTTTTTTGGCATTAAATTTTATTATGTTCTTCTTATTAAAAGAATTTTTTTAAAAGACAATAAAACAAACATTGTAAGTTAATATTATTTGTCTTTCGTGCATTAATTTTTAAAATTTTTTCATAATTAAAATTATTTTCAAGTAAATAGAAACCTTATGAAGAAAATTTTTAAAATAATTTGAAACCTTATCAAAGAACATAATCTAAACAAAATGAAACATTAAAAAAATACTTAAAATAAAAAAGTTTGCCTTTTAGAATAAAATAAATTTCACTAAAACACATGTCTAATAGTTTGATATTTTATATAAAAAACAATTATGCAGCAAAAGTAAGAAAATCACAACGGTAAGTGCAATGTTCAAATATAAATAAATAAATATCAGATTACTTAAAATTTATAAAAAAAAAAATAATCCAATACGTCTATGTAAGAAAACTTAGGTGATAAAAAAATAAAAAATAAAAAATAAAAATTAAAAATGTTCTAATAATAAATTCACCTAAGGTTTCAAATTCTACATTTTAATGCAAAACAAATTAAAAGTATATATATATATATATATATATATATATATATATATATATATATATATATATATATATATATATATATATATGTATATATATATATATATATATATATATATATATATATCATTGAAAAATCGTTTATACAAACATTAAATATCATCAATTATTAAGAAATAATATGACTGTTGATTTTTTAATTAAGACGTTATATTTTTGTTAAAATAATATCTAAACACACAAAAATAACATGAATCAAGAAGCAAAGCCCGCAACACTTATATATAATAATAACCATAAATATTTTGAACATTATGAGATCACTCAATGGAACATTTTGTTTGAAATTTGTTTGGCATTATGCAAATGTTTCTAGACAATCTATATATAAAGATTGAATAATATTTTTTTATTTATCTTAAATATCATTCTGAGTATTTCAATAATATTTTTATTTAAGTTAGAAAGCTATTATATTTTCTTTATTAAGAATATTTTAATGAAACCTTATGATTTGAGAAAAGTAAACGTGTTGGGGTTCTTGTATAAAAAAAATAAAATTTTACAATTTAAATAACGTCATACAACTATGAAGGAGTAAAGAATAACCTAAGTAAAATAAGATTTAAATCTTTAACACTTACTTCATAAAAGTTTATTTAACAACATAAAAATTATTTATTTACAATATCAAGATAAATATGCTAACCTACTAAACGTATTCATGCAAAAATTATTAAATTAAATGAATAACATATTATGTTACTTGCAATTTTAAATATATTTGCAAATATGTTAAAAAAAGTAATTTTATTAATGTGCTAGCTATGCAAAAATGCTTGATTTGATAAATTAAAAAATAATAAAAATCATAGGAACAATACATTTCAAGTTTGAAATTTTTTGACAAAAATACTCAAAATAATTTCATAATGTTTGGTTATTTATAATGTTTTTTTGGAAAGTTATTGCAAACTAACAGTTATAATAGGTCAAAATTATTAAATATTTACACTTCAAAAGTTTTGTGAATAAGTAGTAGATTTAATCCTAATAACTTTTATAAATTATTCTTATTAGACAAAAAGGTATTAGAAAATTAGAAAAATTAAAACATCAAAGATCATAATATTCTTTGGAACAATGTAAGCAAGGTAATTACACAAATATAATTGCAATATAAAATAAAAATTATATATGTTGGATAAACTATTTCATATAATTATTAATGATATGCAAAACATAATATGATAATGTTTTTAACGAAATTCAATAATTATGACTAGACCACAAGGAACGAAGTATGAAAATAATAAAACTTTGCAATAAATAAAAAATAATAACAATTAAAATTATATGCATAATACATCAATATATGATGTTTTACTTTTATAATGTAAAGAAATATGTTCGTACACCATAAAACTAAAACATTTATAATTATTAATAACACTAAAGTATAAATAATGATACATAGAAATTTTTAATATTCAAAATTTTATGCAAAATAAATAAACACGATTTTTCCTTTCTTGTGCCTCCAACTTCATTGAGCTAACAAATATTATTCTTTATTTTATGTTTTGATTTTTTAAATTGTTGGACAAACTTTTTAAAATAAGTCCATAAAGTGCAAAAACTGTGATAATTATATTTGTTTTGGACAAGAAACTTCAAATTGCTTTAATTTAAATAGTATTGTGGAATTAAGGAAATGATTAGTGTTAGAGATTGTGCAAAGTTTTAAAAACTATCATACTATGTAAAAAATTCTCATATAGTGCAATAATTGAAAATAAAGTTTTATAAGTTAGAAAATCTAATCTTAAAGAGTAAATCAATGCACTTTATTTCATACATTCAATTTTTGTTTTCTAATATTATATTTTGATTAGATATCATAGTACACCGACTTTTTCAAATACTTTTTAAACATTATTAGACAAGAACTTCAGAATTTGTGTTTTTAAATAACATGTTAATATTTTTAATAAATGATATAGTAAGAATTTAAAAGACATAAAAAAAGGCTACAAAGATAAATAACATAAAAGTATAAAAAAAATAATGATAATAAAACAATAAATTTTTAGATTTGTTGTATAATGCTTGATGCTGACACAATTTAAAGTAAAAAAATTATAAAAATAATATTTCAAAAACAATAATAATAATAATGATAATAATAAATTAAATTTAAGATATTATTTGTATAAATTATATAGACAACATAGCCACGAAAGTCATATCTATAATATCATTTGATAATACTCTAATGCATTAGGCAACTATAACAATAACATTTAAAAAATCATTTTATGTGACAAACTTTAATTTGTTTAAGACTTTCTCTAATTTAAAAAAACACAACGCTTACAACAATTTCAAAATAGTGAAACATCAATTTGTTTTACATAGAATAGATAAAAATTAAGAAAAAAAATGTATGATCAGATAATGTTTATTTAATGATATTATTATCAAATGTTCACTAAAATATAAAAAGCTTATCTTGTAAAAAATAATTTTAACAAATAATTAACTTAATAAAGAACTATAACTTTCATAAAAATTGTACAAAAATAATAAAAAAAATTTATAACAAATATAGTATATTAATTAAATGGAAAAAGCTAAGACATTTACTACGTAAGGAAAATGAAATAAAAAATTGATAGTTCAAAAAATACATATTAAACATGATGTACAATGAATGAGTTTTTCAATTAAATATATTATAAAAAAAATTAGTTAAAAAAATTTAAGGTCCATAGATTTTTAAAGAAATAAATTGAAATAAATAATTAAACAAAAATAATATTACGAATATAAGAACTATAAATACATAACAATACATAAATATTGTAATGAAAAAATTTAATTATTGACAAAATAATATGAAAAATCCTTTGGTGATATTACAAGTTAAACAAAATTAATGTACAGACAAAATAATTTCAAAATTACTAATATACAAAAAAAAATCAACATAATATAACACTTAAAACATTAAACTTTAACTCTATATCTCATTTATAAAAAATATTCTTGTCATCGTAACCATAATAAATTTGTAATAGAAAGGTACAAATTATTAATTTTTTGAAAGCAATAAAATTTTATAATCTGTGTAAAAAATTTAAATAAATGAAGTAACCATTAACTAACGGAAATCACTACATTTTTTACAAAAATAAATTCGTTGGAGATAGATAATGCTTATTAGTCTTGTTGGGAATAATCAATGCACAAGGTGAAACATGCGAAGTATTTGTACATGACTCACAATTGTAAAAAAAACATACTTAGATATGTAGATTGAGGTAGAGGATGATTTAGACAATTAATGCGTGCATAAGTATTATTCAATGCATAAGCCCATTATAATTCATCCTAGTACGACAATATAGTAAGGCAGGAGAAGTGCTAAGATGACTGTTTATGAATAGAGTTTTATCAGCATTCATTTCTTCTATTTAGAAATTATTTATTCAAGTAATCATTTAACAACAAAGTTTAATTATTGGCAAGTTTTATTGTTTCTTATGTTACTTATGTTGAAGCATTATTTCTTACATTATCTTTTGATGATAAAAAATCAATATATTGTTTATTAATTTCTTTTTTAAGTATTTCAATCAATGTATCTCAATCATGATTATTCGATTTTGTGGCTAGATCAAATGATCTAAAATTCATTTACTTTTGAAAACATGTTGATCCAAAACTAATTGTTGGATCTCATAGTCATCATGATCAAATGTTCAAATATTCATCCTCTTTTAAAAAATGTATATACTTAAATTCAATCATTTGGTCCAGCAATTTTAAAGATCGAATGGTCGAAGATTTGCCTTCCTTTCTTAATGTATGCAATTTAATCTCGCAATCAGATTATTCATTTTTAATGACATAATGGTCTATATTCAAACCAATCATGTATTTATCTTTTATATTGATTCAATCACATATATTTTAGATTTAATCATCAACATTAGAATACCTAAGTGGTTGTCATTTACCTTTATTTAATTAAAAAAAATTTAATATATTAATCTATGGAGCCACCCAGCCCACTATTTATTGTAAACGACTATTTTTAAATAGTTATTGAATTCAAAAAATTCTATCCATTGTGATTAGTTAGGATATTCTTTACCTTCTTTTAGTCATTGAAATATGCCTATAAAATGACATATTTTTTAATATAAAAAATTGGCAAAAAAAATCAAGCTACAAATTTAAGCCTCAAAACCATATGCTATCTATTATTGCAATTTGTAGTGTCCATCATTCTTCTAGCTCTAACTTTCCTTTCTTTTTCATTTAAATGAAAGAAAAATACATTTCTTCTTTATTATATTTTTCCTTGAGCATAGGATTACAATTTGCATCAAAATCAATTATCATGTTATCATTTTTCTTTAACAAGTTTCACTTCATGGAAGGATTGCTGTAACCTATTTATTTTATTTCATTTTTGTGAGCATCATTATTTCTTAAAAGTCTTATATTAATTAGATTGTTTTTTTCATAGCTTTTATTTGAGGACGTTGTGGGTTTGAATATGAGTTCAACCACCAAAGATTATTGCACTTTCTTACTATTTCAAATTTTTTTATTTTCAATTCTTTTCAAAATTTAAAATAAAATTAATATATTTAAAAAAAAGTAAATTTTACACAAAAGGGTTTAACAATGGTTGGTTTAAGGTTAAGATGCAACATAAACTATTATTGGAGAAAACGTTTTTAAAAATTCTTTTTCATGAGTCAAAATAGGTTTCCTATAAATTATTGCCTCTTGATAAACCAAGCTTCAATTGGTGATAGTGTCAAGTGCCTTTTTGAGATGATTAAATTTTTCATGGAGAAAAATTACTTAAATTAATAATTGAACAAGTTTCATGAACGTGATATGGAAATGAAATGTTGTGTGTCAATCTCACAAGAGTGGGCAAATCGTTGACTTTAAAATTTTTTTTGTTATTTTTGAATGTATTTATTTCTCAAAGATAATTTCATGTTTACAAAAAACATTGATATATATATATATATATATTATCTTTAACATGATAAAGAAAAATAAAGAATAAAAACTATAATAAGACACCATAATTTTTAAGTAGTTTTGTTCAAATTAAACATACTTCCACCCCCAGTGGAGGTAGAGAAAACACCACTAATAAAAGGTTATAACTTAAAGTCTTTTGGTTCAAACTCCAACCTACAAGCTTTTGTAGGTTCCATTATAACTCATATTTTTTTGAGCTTAATCCAAACTTGATTTTTTATGAGATCAAATTAAACTCAAACTTTTGCAATGTTGGCTTGTTTAACCTAAGAGAAAAAAATATAACAAGAAAAAATATAGTGATAAATTTGTATAGCTTCTTATACATGTCGATTAACAAAACAAAAAAGAACCAATTAAAATGTAAAAGGAGAAATGATAATTTAAGAGTTTAAATGAGCAAGGCTTATCTAAAAAAATTTGATAAATTAAGAAAGTGAAGTAGTACTTACTGCTCATAGAGTTTATTTTCGTAGAATATTAAGCAGTGCTTTATTGACATCTCAATGATTAATTCACATTCATTAATTATTTCATTTATACTTGCCAAGTATTTATAGAAAAATGTTGATTATAACTATGATTAAGTGTTTAAAAGTTATATAAAAAGCTATAGACAAAAAACATAAAAGCTTTTCCAAATTGGCTTAAAAGAGTTTTTTTTAAAATGCTTAATAGAAGATTAAAAAAATTACCGATTATGTACAAATGACTAAGGCCTTTGGATCTGATCCAAGGTGATATAGACCATCAAATCTAATGCTGAATAATGCAATGAGTTACAGATGATTCGATTAGAATAGATTTGATCTAATCCATCGAATCATGAAGTATGAGATATAGGTCATTCGATTCAACATAGATAGAGTTAAAGTAGATCTTAATAAAAAGATTCAAATGGGATAATTAAGAGACACATGATTCAAGGATAAGACTAAAAGAGTTATAGTCATCTAATAAGTTAGATAAAGATGTGGCCATCAAATATGAGGATAAATTACATAAAATAGATAAAATCAATACACTGATTAATAAAGTAGAGGCAAGTTGCACCATGTGATCAAGATATTGGATATATATGGCATAAGGGATTTCGTCCCATATTATTTGGATGGAAAAGTACTTAGACCACATAAGCATTCATACGAGATTAACTTTCGAACCTAATTGGGGTTGGCTCTCCCTTTCCACTTGTATACTTGGTTCGAGTGCAGCCCAGCTGGATCTAATGCTACCCCATCTAGTTCAAAAATTCACTATCAATAAGAACAACCTAAAATTGATATAGCTCTAATTATTTTTTCACTCGAGTCTTGCCAATGCCACCTCGGGCTGGCCCACTCTGAGGGCTATGCATTTGGGCAAAAGCTGGGATGTGGCAAGTTTTTTATAATTTTAGTTTTGAAAAACTAAATAGAATTAATTTTTTTAAATTTAATTAAAGTTTAGCAAACAAAAAACATGAAATTTGGTAAGGATAAGATTTAATGAAGAAAATAATTACGGGATTGAAAAATAAAATCTTATTTTTTTGCTAAATCAAAGAGATGATTGAATAATTTGATACTTGAAAAGATTTAAAATTAAAATGAAAAGAGACTATCATAAAATCATTAAGTTAATATTCTATAATCTAAAAACCATTTTAAATTTGATGAACATATATTTAATCATTGATGCTTGTTGAACATTGCATGATAATTTAAATATCACTAGTTGACGATCTTCAAATCTACATAGCTTATTAATAACATGTCAACATGTTTGATGCTAAACAAGTCTATTAAAATATAATATGAAACATTTAAGACTTGACTCATAAAAGTCAAGGTTGTCCTAACAACTTCCTCTAGTAAGCTATCACATTTTTGTGGCCATTATAATCTCTATTAAAATATTAAGACTTCCACTGACTTGAAGTTAGTAAATAGGGAAAGTCACACTTAAAAACATTCAAAGGTGTATTAAAACAAAAAAAATTAAAAAAATGGATGCAAAAAACATAAAATTTAATGAAATGTTAAAGCCATAAATGTTTTAATTTATACTTTGAATGTTTTTAAGGCTAATAGAATTATGAGTTTAGAAATTACATTTGAAATTTGGCACAAGTTAATGGTAACATAAAAAGGAACATCTTTCTGTTTGAGAATTAAAATTGATATGATGACATATGATTAAGGTTTGTTGGAAATGCTTTCTAATGATTCTATTAAAAGAATGCTTATTTGGTTTGTTAACATTACTAATGGACTTGTTAGTTTGGAAAAGACTATGTCTATGAATGAACATGTAAAAATGATCCTTTGATTTTTTTTCCTAACGATTATTAAACTTTCACCACAACCATCATGATTACTACAAATATTTCTACTATAACATTAGATAAAATTACAAGTGAGATCATGACTAATGAACTACTATAGTTGAAGATAGCATAGCTCTAATTTTGGAAAGTTTTTCTAAATTTTTTTGTGTTACAAGAAAATATACAAAACAAAGGCTCAAAATGAGACAAACTAAGACATATCAAACCAACAAGTCTAATGGAGTTAGAATGAATTCAAAAAAGAAAAATGCAATGAAGAAGAGTAAGAACTAGAAGAAGAAGCATTGGATAAAGCTTGAAGGGACTTTGAGGAGACTAGTACGAGTGAAGAGGAAGAGAATAATCAAGACTTATTTTTGGTGGTGGCTGAAGAGGATGAAAAAGAAATTGGAACATCAATAAGTGAAGTAGAGGTAAGTTATTATAATGAAGGATTATCATAACAATTAATTTCTGTGTAATAATATAAAACTTTATGTAAGAAATATAAAAAACTAAAAGAAAAGCATAGCAAATATTTAAGACTTTGTGAACATACACATATTTAATGAATATGCAAAAGACTATTGATTAATTAGAATAAACTTAAGGACAATCATTGTTAGTTATAGAGTTAATGATCGTAAATCCTTGAAATATAGTTTTCATTATTAAATCAAAAAGTTATTAGTAGTTACAAGGTCATAATAATAATTTTACATGTCATTATAACATCCAAGCCGACTTTACAGTGCATGTAGGTATTATTAAAGCACACATTTAATCTAAATTGCCTAAAGTTTCTCGGTAGCAAGGGAATGTTGTAGTTCATCCACTCAAAAATATGCTTGACCTATAAAGATTTTGTGTTATAAGTCAAACAATTAATTTATAATTATAGAGGTTTTTCTTTTGAATGATGCGTAACATTTGATTCCTAGATAGTCGATGTTTGAGATATATGAGTAAAACAATTAATTTATTAACCCAAAAAGATTCCTTTGTTGAAGGAAAAATAGTACTTAGTGAAACCAAAAGAAATATATCAAACGAATAAGTACTTTTGGAAATTCTACATTTTTATTGCTAAGTTTAGTAGTTTTAAGTTTAAATTATAATTTATCAAATATGAGTGAATTATGTTATAGCAATTTTAGTGTTTTTTTATTCAATTTCATATAAAATTAGTAAAGATGGAAATTTATTTGCTAGTACAACTAAAATAAATAATACTTATTTACATGATTTGATAAAAGTAAACAGTTCTAGCACAAAATGTTTGTTTCAATGTTAATGACTATAATTTATGGCATAGAAGATTTTGTCATGCTAGTACACACACCTTAAGAAAGGTACTGAAATATAACTTAACAAAAGGTTTAACTAAATTTTCTTTTGTAGATGACTGCGTATAACCTTTGAACATTCTCAAATTAATGGTTTAGACATATACAACGCCTGAGTATATGACATAAGAAACATGGATTGCTTTTGTTAGATGACTATTTTAGGTATACATAGATATGTTTCTTAGAAAGGAGTAAATCTTATAGACAATCTAATATCTTAATAGCAAAATTAGTAAAGGAGTTTGGTCGTGACTTAGTTGTCATTAGGAGTAATAATGAAGCTGAATTGCGAAGTGGTAAAATTATTAATTATTTTAATTATAATGAAATTTCACTAATATTTTCTATATTTTGAACGAATTTTAGAAACTTAACTCATATATTTTGAAATTGTAACAACTTTGACAGAGGAGTACAGTCCCTTATAGATTGAAGTAAACATGAATAAGTTGTTCCAGTTCTACAAAAATATTACATTACTCTTGCTGAGAATACTTCAATCTAAGAATGACTATCTAACAATAAATGTAGCTTTTTTTAGAACTATTTGCCCTTTTATTCGTCATTCATGTGAATAAATGCCTATTGAATGAGAGTTCTATTATGAATTATTGACTCATGTTATCAATGAATTCACTCATTTCTTCTTATCATAGATTGGATGGACTCTTGTATTAGTCAAGTGTAGCAATTACATTAAAGTATAATATTTCTATCCATGGAGCATTAATTTCTTCTAAAATTTGAGCCACCATATACCAAAGTCTTCTTCATTTACCACTTGAATTCAACATATGCATAAGTGTTATATAAAAAATTTTGTCTCCAAGGATGATCAATGAGCAAGTGAACTAACTACTCATCCTCATTTATGGTTTGACAATTGATGCTTTTAACTCATAATACCTGAATCCCATTGGATTTATTCCCAATGTAGTGTTCAAATTCTAATTTCTTAGAAACATTATGCAATTAGCTATTACTAGCCATACATTCCATGAGAGTAATCAGAATTATTTTTATTTTGAGTAGAACCATAAACTACATTCCTTAGCTCTTATTTGTTGTATCTCTTATATTAAAAGCTAGGACGTTATCCAACTAATTTTTTTTTTTGAAATTTATGAAACTTAGGCACCTCTTCGAATCCTACTAAAACAAGGATGCCTCTTTCACCATTTCTAACATTTCTCTTTGAGTACTTATTCTAAATTAAGTAGAAATCTTCTTCTTTAGATTACATTAGGTAAGAATTTTTAGATAATTTAGGCTAATCATCAACTAAAAAGAATTGTTACATGTCAATTCATTTGGAAACTTGGCTTTTTCTAAGCTTGTGCTAATTCTATTGCTAATTATATTAGCTTAACCATTTATGGCTTTTTATACTCCTTCATTACGTGGAACAATTTCATAGTCCCTCAATATTTTTTTAAACAACATGCCTATCTAAAATGAAACTATCAAAATGCCATGACTTTTCGTTTAGAATGCTTCCAAATTCTTAAATAATGGCTTAGTGGTACTACATTCATTCACATTTGGTAATGCCTATTTTTGCATGCATATTTTGTGACATTTTATTTTTTTTACATAAAAGAGAGGTGTGACCTTAGCCACAGAAGTTCATTTAATAACAAAGATATTATATTAAATTCATTGCTATAATCTATTTGAGTTTCGAAATTTTTTGTTATCAAGATTCAACTAGTAATTCCTACACAAGATCCACCTCAACACACACCTTATTCTTGCTCATTCTAGTTAAGTTTATAGTAGATATAGTAACTTGTATAGGATTTTCTACTACAAAAGTTGAGGTGTACAGAGCTACCTCATTCAAAAACTCAAATGAAACCTAAATTGGAGCTATTGTTGATTCAAACTACATTCACTTGAAACTCATTGTGCCACTTTAACATTATTTTCATAAAGTTACTGATGTTTCGTACTTCGTAAAGTTAACATCTCAAATATTCTATCAATTGTAATTACTACATGTGAGTTAATGATACCTTTTAGTCACTAAAAATTTTTATTTTCATAAATGCAACCATCCACATTTGGAAAAATGTGTGAAACTTTCCCCATTAATTCAAGCCTAAATGCCATGTCAATTTTTTCAATTTCTTCTTCATCAGAAGTAATTTTTGCTTGATCATTGAAGGTTCTCTTTGGTTAACGCAAAGTAATGAATGGTCAGCTACCTAGGAAACAACCTCAACAAATGAATGGTTGAGGGAGGAGAGGCCCTCTAAACCTACAACAAAGACTAGCTGGGTCTCTGTCTTACTATAACTAAAATATGGTCGAGTTTAGGAAGTCACCTCGTGGTGTCCAACGTCTCCACTATAGCAATTAAGATTGTTCATCGATACTATCATTGCCTATCCATCACAACCATTGACAATTAAATTTTTTGTTATTTACTATTGATGTTCATGAATTAAATAGAATCATAAAAAAATATTATTTGGGATATGCAATATTAAGGAGACGTTCCTTAACAATGAAATATTTTTGTGAATCATAATTTAACGTAATTTGCCACTATAAAATGGACAAGAATCAAGCCTTCTTACATGAGAACTTGACATGAGAAGATACAATAATTCTTGCAAGTTTTGAATTCCATAACTAATCAATCTGCAAAAATTGGTTGGGATTTAAAAATTTAAGATTGGGTTAAATACATGTGAATCAAGATTATTAGTTATTCAAAAGCAATGCATAACAAATTTATTTAATGATTTAGAATTCTAGTTCATTTAGATTCCTTATTCGACTTATTTTAATTCAAAATGGACTCATCCTTATCAGTTTGATGTGGCTTAATTCCTTATGAATCCAAATTAATTGAATAATTGAGTTATATTAAGAAATGTTTATTCTTATTGATTATTATCTTAAAATCTTATAGTGTTTTGTTAAGTATAAATGTTTATTACTTGATGTTTTAAGTTGGGTACACGATCAATTCTTGAATCTAAACATTATTAATGTAGTTTTAGTCAATTTTTTAACTTCTAACAAATAGTGGTGATTAAATATTCAAATACTACTAATATGCATAATAGATTTTACAATTATCATATAATGTCAAGCACCATGATCAGATATTACTGACATAAAATAGTTTCGAAATCAAATAGTTCAAGATGTTAATGTTAATGAGAAATTGGGTATGTCATTTTGAATCAAAGTTAATTTTAGCCTTTGTAGTAGCTTATAATGTTCGAAGACCTAGTTGATTTCCTAATGCTTTGCATTTATGAATCCAAAAATCATTGTATTCATTAAAGGTAGTAATGTGTGGTGAGTGTGAAATATTATAAGTTCACATGAAAAACCATGTCACCATTGAAATCGAGCATATTTACATGGAATTTAATAAAAGGTTTTCCTCAAAGATGAGTGTAATAAAATTTGACTTCGTGGATAGCAATAATTTGGTGCTACTTTTGATGTTACATATGTAATGCATACAAATTGGTCTTTGATTATAAGGCATTTTCATGTTTAAAATTTTTCAATATTAAAGTTGAGAAGAGTTTGTGATGAAGCATGCATATGCATATATGATGTATAAACTAAAATATTTTGTTCAAACAATAGAATTTATAAAAATCAAATAATAGAAAATATTTTTATTAGTCAAATATATATTTTCATTTTTGAGTAGCCAATTTTATGATATCAAATAATTGAAAATTTAATCAAGTTTTCAGGGAACATTGTCATAGTAATTCTTTTTTGCATCTAATTAACTAGTGAAACAAATCTTAAAATAATTATCAATTGTTAATTATTCATATTTTCTTAAGTTAACCATATATCCTTTCATGATCATAGAGATAGAAAAGCAAACAAGTCATGAAATGTAAGAGTAAAAGAACATAAAAATAAACAAATGTTGTAGCATTACGCCCGAAAATAAGATTTTTTTTAATTTTATATAGTTATTTCATATAATTTTCAACAAACTCTATCTATTAAAAATTGCATAAAATTAAAAGAGGCTAATTTAATGATAAATAAGAAATTATGCAACGTTCTTACAGCTGACCATTCTTTAATACTAAGTTAATATAAAATGATATCATAAATCTTTTTTTTGGTCATTGATAATTGAAAACTTTCTATTTTCATGGAACATATCCATATAAAGGCCTACCCAAATGTGCTATAGGTTTACAATAAAAAAATCTTTGAATTACTAGACAAGTAAAAACCTTCCCAAAAGCTTAGGACATGCATTGATCGTTAACATAAAGGTTGTTAACCTAAAGAAAAAGTGGTTTTAATAACAAACATCAAGAATGCTCATGTTAGTCATGAAGTGTAAACGCGCACAAGTAGAGTTTTTAGAATGTTACGTAACAAAATCACATGTTCACTAAAACTGACTAGACGTTTTGATTAGATGGTTAATTTCCCAGAAGTTGAAATTAAATAGTTAAGAATTTTATAGGGATTTTATGCTTTGTGAATACTAAATAATATTTTGGGATCTACATTTTTTAGGCCTTTCACTCTACTTCTTAGGTTACCTTTAAAATCACACAAATATATTGAATATGCACAACATGATTTTATTAAAGTAGCTTAGGGGTAGCACTTTGTTATTTTATTCAAATTACATTACTTACAATATTGTGAGTATCACTATTTATAAATATCTTAATGTTACAGTTATAATTTTTTAGCCTGGGATATGCAAGGATATTATTGGAAAAATGTTGAACTTATTTTAGAATTTTAAAGTATATATTTACAATTTCAAAATTCATTACAAATCACCAAAATCATATGTTGGAATTACCGATCAACACTGGTTAGTGTGTGTTGAGTGGATCAATAAGTTTTAAGTGTCAAGGAAGGCCTTGCAAGGCAAATGGATTAACACTAATACTAGTAAATGTGAAATATGAAAGTGAGCAAAACCAAAAAGCAAGCCAACACTAAATTTTAAGCCTTTTTAAAGTTAGTTTAAAAAACAATTTTTGCTAATAGAATTATCATACAACTATAAGGATATACCATATAGCATTTAAAGTTAGAAGTATCTAAAAAGCTACCAAACAATCTCCAAATGATTGAAAAATTATAAATCTAAATAACTTAAAACATTGATAAAAGGAAAATGAAAAAGTGCAATAAGCAAGTGTCAATTGCGATTGGCCTCATAATAGGAACGATATCAAAGGCTAACTGAATGTTGAGATGCCAAACTTCGAATGGCTCCAAGTCCATGTGGGACAAATATCTATTAAAACCTCTCTGTGATGTGTAGAATGTTACTATATCACAACCTTACTAAAATTTTTAAAATGTAAGAGCATAACTACACAATGATTTTTTTAAAGCACGAACTACAACCTATTGGATAATTCTAAATAAAAAACAATTCTTCAATTTTCTCTTCAAAGAAGAAATATGTCTAATTTTGTTACGTATGATCTCTAGCATGATATGAATGTAGATATAAAATGAAGAATTTATGTTTTTAAAATTTTGGACAAATTATATTGATCATAAGTTATATAGTCTTATTCGCATTTGTTATAAGTAGTTGACATCTCCTAAAATCATTTAATCAATGTTTCCATCATTTTCTACATGTTGAACTCACAATAGTTATCATTTATTAATTTAAATGAGTTATTATTTTTGTTAAGACTTTTGAAGGCTGTGGTTCTTATGCTAACAAGTTACCATTCAATGATTTTGAGAGTTTTAATGATCTATTAGCATTGCCAATTCAATCTATTGGTTTGAATGAGTCCAATGCATAAAGGTAACCATAATGTGCATGATTGGTTCAACATAAGTTATGCTCTTAAATTGTATAGTACACATAAGAGTGCAAAGATTGGTTTTTGTCTAAGGAATAATTATGTTGTATTACGAGAACCATATTGATAAGTATTATATGACAAAAATTGATGATGTGATAAACCAAGCTAATTCAGGAATTGAATCACAAAAACTAAGACAATGCGCCTTAATGATAAGTTTCATTAATATATTAGTGTATTATTGTAACTAAACAGTTTGACACAAAATCAAAAGGATTTCAGAGAAATCAAAATGGTCCATGCCATGCCACATATTTAGCATATTACAATCTTACTCTAAAGTAATATATCATGTACTACATTGATGGATTTTGTGATTGTATGACCTAAGAAAACAAATTCGAATCCACATATTTCTCTAATCCATTGCAATAAGTGATAGTATTAGAATGATCTTAACACAAAGAGGAAGCACAAAAGACAGATGTAATTGATGAGCCTCAAGAAATGTGTACAAAAAATGGTAATCATGATGTGAAATGTTCTACTAG
Organism: Vanilla planifolia; assembly: GCA_023846275.1. Lineage (NCBI taxonomy): Eukaryota > Viridiplantae > Streptophyta > Magnoliopsida > Asparagales > Orchidaceae > Vanilla > Vanilla planifolia. The sequence goes on along the minus strand of CM043872.1, from coordinate 9,524,729 downwards.
GCTGGTTAAGGAATCATAACACACATGCTAAGAAATTGTTCCCAAACTGAGTATTGATGCATAATTCAATACTATGATGAACAGTGCAACCATACATGTTGAATTAATCAATAAGTGTCATTGTATTTATTTAGAGATTAATGAACACATTAGTACAATTCAAAGCCATCATAGAGGTGAAAGAATTTAAAAGAAAGTCTATAATGATTCCAAATAAAAAGAAAGTATGATGTATAGTCTAATTAAGTCTATCATGCTTAACTAGTGCCATTGAACAAGTCTTTACATATGGTTTATTTGGAAGATGTGCCAGTCAATGAATAAAAAAGTACTAGATGATGAGGATGTAAAACATTTTTTACAATTAAAATCGATGAATAATTACATTAACTATCAGATCACATGCGAAAGAAATTGTCAAGAAAAGATGGTCTTTTATCATTGTTTGAAAACCTTATTCTAATGAAATAATAAATTTGATATGTAGCTTCTTAACTAACAAATTTTTTATCATATTAATATTGCAAAAAAATTATTATATTTGTAATATATTATGTAATCAGTTTACTTTAGCAAAAGCACTCCAACTTTTATGAACCATTCTTTTGTATCGTTGCTACAACCAAGTTCAAGTTTGATGGGAATATATTGGAATGGGTTGGATTGGTATTCTTTTTTACACAAAAAAATTATAATATTAGATATAAATGGAATAGTTATCATTTGTTAAAATTAATAGATTATATGGACAATTATTCTTCCCAACTAAGAAATGAGCCACACCACATAGTTTCATTCCTTTTTCCAAGAATATGATTAAATTGGCACTAGTAATGACAACCGAAGTAGTGTACCCAAATTTTTTCCTCAATCAAAAATGAAATATATATAATAAAATCTAGTGGTTTTCCAAGATTTTAATTCACTATTTTTAGCCCCGAATGCTTAGCAACTTCCATAATAAAAAATTAATGCCAACCATAATGATCGTGCTAACACATTCCATACATTTTATTATAAAGGCATTAGTTGGATGAATTTTGTTATGATCACTATATAATATATGAACACCTCTCCTTGCAAAGCTTACTCCCAGATTTGCAAACTTTTGGAATTTGTTATGAATTTAGAACCTCAAATGAATGTAGTTACTTGATATTTAGGCCTACGAATTTGTTAACCATTTCCTTCCCTGAATATGTGTTATAATTTAACCCCTTTGCAAAGAAATTCATTCATTCTATTTAGTTGGATTAAGATATAACATGGGATTGCAATCCTTTTTTCAATCAATAAAAGTGAATGATTAATTGTTTGATTCTAAAATGATGTTTCGATAACTCCAAATTATCACATAAATTTAAAACAAATAGTATTTCAATAACTTCAAATAATATTTTTTTTAGATTCTAAGTAAATTGAGAGTGCTTTAATAGCTCTACTTGTCTCCAATCGTACAAACACAATCTATAGCGCCTTGCTTAATTTTGGTTAGTCCACTAGAATTTAATTTTTCTAAATCCACTATAAGGGGAGTCCATTGAACCACTTTTTTTAATATTCAATTAATCTCAAACAATCAAGGAAGAAATGTATATTTTACAATTTTAGGATCTATTGAACTTTTTTACATAATTAAGAAACATTTTAAAATTCATAAGTATTATGTTTAATCTATCAAAAAAAGCATAGGGAATATTTGCTCATAAAACTGTTTTGAATTTTTATCTTGTAGATATTACATCATATGAGAGATGGTAGAACAATAAATTCTCAATAGCTATTGCATTTATGTGACTATACTTCCATCCTTATAGAAGCATTTCATGTGTCATGATGTTGCGTTTGTTTAATGCCAAGATTCATTACAAAGGGGTTCAATAAGATTCATTTGGAAGTACCTATAAGCACAAAAAGTGCATTTGTCTATAAATTTAAATTTAACTTCCTCAAGCTGTTATCAATAGGTAATTAGGTATTTAGGAGGCCCCTCATTAATAGAGATATTTTGGAAGGTCGCTAATTATTTTGCTTTTTTTACTTTTGAAAAAGGCAATTAATTAAACTTAAGCAGGAATTGATAGTGAATTTACCATCCTTAGTGAGTGTCCAATAGTTGTTTCCATCCTTATCTATTTTGTTCCACATATTGCAAAATTCAAAATAGTGAGATGATTCTTTATATTTGATTCCAAGCCATTTAGCACCCTTCACAACATTTTCTATAAAGGTGCTGACATCTAAAGTGTGTAAAATAGATAATGTTTGAGGTGTAGATGTTTTAAAAAAGCATTACATTATATACATCAATAACATCCTTTCATTTTTTAACCAATAATCCTTACTTTTCATAGGGGAAGTTAACCTTATTCTAACTAGCCAAATGGTTGTTACTCACCAAATCAATATTACCCCAAAGAAAACCATTTATCACATTTTTTAAAAAATTAATAATATTATTGAGAAGATAAGGTATAATTTGATTTATAAAGTGCTATTGACTAGAGAACATGACTAAAAAGTATTACCTCCCATTGAGAGTAATTTCTTTTTGCATGTTTTGTTAATCTAGTGTTTGAAGTACACTTATTTCCTAGTTTTGAATAATGTGCTTTTGAGTTAAGAGATTCGAAGTTAGCATCTTTTCTAAAGCAAGAGCTCCTTATCAATGTTCAAGTTCTTGTGTTTGGTGTTTGTACATCTAACAAAGAGGATTCTTTATACATTAATCTACAAAGTAATGTGCCCTAGAGATTAGAGAATTATAACTTGATATTTTTGATTAAGTGTTTGTAACCTATTAAAAACTGTAAAAGGCAATCTACAAAGCACAAATAGAACTTTGGTTAACAGCCACTTTGAGTGGTCTAGTGCTTCACTTTACCTTGTATTTGTTGATTATTTAAACCTCTTCTTAGTTCTTTAGCTACAATGTGGAGAAGAAATAGGGATAGAAGTTAACCATGCTATAGCTAATGAGAAAGTTAAATGGAACCATTTCCTTTCTCATTAATGATGACAAACAACTAGTTTATATTATAGATACTCATGACTAGAATAATAAATTAATTATTGAAGTTAAATTTGTCTAGTACATGTTTCCCCCATGATATATTATTGAATACATTCTTAAAGTCTAGCTCAATAATAAAGCTATTAGCTTTGATCATCTCATTTAAATCTTGAGTTGCTCTTATGAAATTATAATTTCTTAGGTATGCAAGATATTTTTAGTGATTTTCCCTTCCTTAGAAAAAGTTGATTGCTTCATTGAGATGATGGTGGGTAGGAAACTCTATAGGCTGACTACTACATCATAGTATGTTTTTTGGAAACCATACATCCAAATTGTCATAAAATCATTGAAAGATATATTGCTATTAGTCTTCTAAAGGAAACTTAAATTAGAACTATTGCATTCTTTTGTTGATGGGCTATAAATAAGAAAATAATTGATGGCATCATTAATGTCATCTTGAAATATGGACCAACAATTCTTGAAATAGAAAACTTTAATCCCATAAAATCTACAAGAAAATAATGAATCCATTAAATTTTTTTTTGTATTTCTCCTTATTAACTAGTTGAATTAACTTCATATTTCTTTTTATGAATCTAAGCATCATAAATCAAAGCACCTATCATTTGTCATCATTTGTAATATTGAGATGTCATGCAATCCACAATGTATTTGGCAATTAAATTTCTTCTCTAAGACCCAACTCCCACATGGATCTTTAAATCTTTTTATATTACCCTTCATTCACTTATTATTGAACATTGTGTGGCTGACATTTGTAATTTTATCACCATTCGTAAGCAACACGATACCTATTTTTAACTCTTACCTATTTGATGCTGCAGCATGTAATACATCAAGTTCAACTTGGAGATGTACTTGTTTTATTTAGACTTGGAGCCCTTTGAGGTATTGTTATTATACTTCTCAATAATCTCTATTATTATTATCATTGTGTAGATGAATTATAATAGAGTATTGTTTATTGCATATTTTTTTATTTATTTTTTAGTTCATCAATTTATCCATAATTATAATTTAGTTTAAATTTTTTAAAGTACCATTGGAAACATTTTGGAGATTTTTATCTTATATTTAGTATAAACCTTCCCTTCAACCATCTCACAACTCCATCAGTAGAAAATTTGCTTCAAATGAATTTAAAAAGATGCTAAAATTTAGTTTTGGGCTTTTTTTACTGTCATCCACCTGTGGCAACTGTCTTTAACATCACCATTAGGGCTGACATGTTAACTCATGCTAACACTCTTCAATCTACATTAACCCCAAAGCGGACCCAATGTTTCAATGCCTTTTTATTGATGCTACTTGCCAAAATTGGAACCCAAAGTGATGCACCAATCTACCGATGTCACACCGTTTGTTGCATGTTACCTCACTTTTCTCCATTACTATTGCTCAAAATGCAAATGCCCATTTAGCAACAAATTACAATTATTAATTTGATAACTTCTCAAGAAGTTATTTTTTTTATTTTTTTAAGAAATTCTAGGTATTTATTTTGTAATTTGTTGTGGCTTTTAGAATTGTAAAATGTCTTATAGAATTCCAAAAAAGTATCCCATAGCCATCTTAAATTTCTTCTCCATACATCTCCTCTATTCTAACAACCATGGCGTGTTCATCTTAAGCTTTGTTAGTTCTAACCATAATATCTCATCTATAATTCTTTGAAGTTATTTGAATTCTCTATAACATGGCTTTCTTCTTCTTCAATCTTCAAAAATATAGTATGAAATTTAAGTTTTATGTCATTCTTTAAGGTGGGCGTTAGCTCTCTTCAGATTATAAAAACTAGGGCCTACATTCTTGACCAAGAAATTGGAAAACTCCATTTCTGAGCAACAACTTGAAAGAATTGTATACTTTCAATCCAAGTGCTTTGGAATCTAAATTGTGTAGGATTAGATTTAATTGTAAAGTAGAAATGAAATAGAGATTGGTATAACAAGAACTTGCTCATATGTTGAGCCACAATTTTAGGAAGGCTTTGAGAAAACCATTGTTCATTAGAGTTTTGTCCATAAGAATGACCTTTATATTTGTTTACCTTAGCAAACATATTTGGCTATGCTCTATATTTAAGGAGACAAATTGGCACCAACCAACAATCTTATATCTCTCCAAATATCTACTCTATTAGTATAGAAGTTGTTCACATACATAAAAAGATAACGCATCATTTACCTATCACCATGTGAAGAAAATATTGTTAATTTTCAATTTTTGACATTATAAGTACTACAAACAATACAACTATACTTTGTTATAAAGGTTGCTTCACAATAAGAAAAATTTAGTCTCCTGCAAAGGATGTCCAATTATCTATTACTTGCAAAGCATTAAATCATTGCAATTAACTTAATTTTATATAATCTTAACATGTTCTTTAGGCATCAAGCTATTGTAGAACTAACTGCATTTTTTATGTTGAAAAGTAAGACACTATTAATTGCAATCAATAATGTCTACATTTTAAGATTCTTGAAAGATTCTTTTGGTCATCTTTAGGACAATCACCATTTTGACATTCCATTTAGTGTATTTCTTATTGACTTATCACTATTAGCCACTATGAAGCCATTCAGGTATATCTTAGAATGCTTCAGAGTCTTTTCTTTTTCTTGAACATCTTTGTTCAATCTTTTATGAGATTGAATATCTACTTGTGGTTTAAGCAACATGTCCTTCCTAAGTTTCAAATTAGATTGATGTTTTTAACTCCTATTTTAAAACCGCTAGTTGAAATTGAGGATACCATCATTGAATAGATGATTAATAGTACAATTAGTTTTTCTCATTATGTGTTGATCTTTTGTGATGTAGTGGCATACTGGTATTTTTTTATACATTGATGGTTACAAAATTTTAAAATTTCACATTACTTATTACTTCACTAATTGGAAGTGTCTCATCTTCTCCATTGCTCACATAAATGGTTTAGAACTTTTTTTCTTGCGTTAGACCGTTGGATATCTTTGTCCATAGTTACTTCAGTAATATTTGGGAAACTTTTCATTACTTAATTTTTTTCAATAAGCCAATCTTGCACACAATCTTTCTAAATTATCCAATATCTAAAGGAAGACTTTTGGTGCGATTGAAAGATAGAGTAGAGCACCATGGAGCCTTGTTAAGTTTATTATCATAGCAATACTTTTAATGTCATGCTAACTATTAACATGATTGGGAATAGGGCCTACCTATCGACCAAGTTGATTGGATGGAGTTCCAATGAGATCCATACTAAAGCTTATTTGTGTTGAGCTAAAAACTTAATAATGTTTGAGGTCTTTTATTTGAAAGACTACAATTTTCTGAGTATTTTACATCCAACAACAAATGTTTTCCATCACTAAAGAAAATCTTAGGAGCGCATGCTTACCACTTCATTATAGATTCAATGGTGCCAATTGTTTTGAATTTTTACTTTTTCAAATTCCATATGGGGTCATCCAGCAAATAATGTTACCTATTAAAGTGAGTTTAAAGAGAGTAACCTTTTTAGAGACATAATCCTCATCAAACATCACATTTTCTTCACACTTTCAAAAAGACATTAGCATTATCATGATTGGCTAGGAGCGTAAACATTCCCAAATTCACTATAAAAGATGGGCCACGAGGCTAATGTGCATGAGATATACCTAATAAGGGAGAGGAGCATACTTAGAAGTGTAAGTCCCTAAAATCATGCTGGAAGTGTCATCTTGCTCAAAGAAAACTTGAAAAATTATATCTCCTCACTATCGCTTTGATGCTTGTTTGTGAAGTTCATTTGAAGCTTATGTAAAAAAGCACCTTTTTATAATTAAAAAGTAAAAAATAATTCAATTAATTCTTATGAATGATTAATTTAAAATTTTTTAAAAAGAAACTTTAACTCTAAATTATTCTTTTTCTTTCTTTATTACTTAACCTTGGTGAGATGTCCTCTATGCTATTAACTTTTCATTTTAAATATCAAGTTGTTTACTTATGCTTCATTAATTTCCTTCCTTTTAATTTACTCCTTGTAGTACATTTGGGTTTTGTTCATTTATCTTAAGCAAATGAGCTCCTTGCATCATGTCGAGAGTATTTCAACATATTGAGTCAATTGTAGAGAAATAAATTATTTGTTTCTCACAAAACTATTTTAAATAAAATGTTTAAAAACATTTATAATACGCCTGCAAAATATATAAAAGTAATTTTGTGAAAAGTATTAATTTTTATTTAAAATATGTTAATTTTTATTTAATAATAAATTTTTGAGGAAATTGTGTAATAAAAAGGTCAAAAAACTTTTTAGAGTACACTTATGCATTTTTTAGATGTTTTACCCTAAAATCAAACCTATGTCCACTTCAAAAACAATATGGCATAGAAAATGTATATTAGTCTTTTACTACAAAATGGCTATGCTAAGCTATCAAAACAATTAAATAGAATAAATTAGGCGACAATACCCTTATAGTGAGGTAAGATTTTTAGAAAGAGGAAAGGAAAGTGACTATTAAAATCTGCATAATGTAATTCATAAACTTGAAAAGAGCTCAACAAACCAAAAGTATTTTAATTAATAAAATAAAAAACATGGAAATGAGAGCTTTGTTATTTTTATGAAAGAATATTGAGTAGGTGAAGAAACACACAATGTTTAAAGGTAATGATGAACTAATCCACTAATGACTTAGTGTGATTCCTTGAAATGTTTCTTTAGAATTTTTTAAAAATTTCATCAATTTATTTCTGCCAATAATTACCAATTTATAAACATTTTTAATGGCTTAATGTATTTTCCAAATCCAAACTATCCATTTCATTTTTCAATTGGCAAAAAAGTTTTTAATTAAAAACTTAATATTATTTAAATAAAATTGAAAAAAACTAGGAATTATTGGATAAAATATTCAATACGTAGGAGCTACATGATTAAAATAACCTTGAAATGCTTGATTGAGAAAATTAAAGAAATGGTCAGCTAGAAATAAACTAGAGTAGTTTAGATATTTGGATTTCGTGTGAACCGTTAAATCTGAAATATGTGCCATTGACTAGAATTATTTATGGATTAAATGCAAACCATGGGATCATTTAATGGTGCAATCAAATAGTTAGTTGAAATATTGCTTAAAAAGGTCATTTGTGGCAATGATCACTTGTTTGTAAAATTGCATGATTAGGCAATTCATAACACTATCATGATATAGAATTTAGCTTAGATGAAAACTTCTAAATTTATCTCTAACATGTTGTATTTGCCATTATTTTTTCTCCTTCTAAGACATTTTGTTTGCTTTAGAAAAGCTTTGATTCCAGGGTTAGTGCCACCAAGTTTATTCAAGACGTAATCTCAACACTTCCAATAACATTATTACTTAATATATAAATGTTGAGAGTAGCACCTTGATTAAAGATAATTCCATCTATTGATTCCTAGATTCAATTATTGTAGTGAACATGTTTGACATTAAGGCTCTATGCCTAAAACTTGTTATATAGGTTTATGTTAGTTAATTCGAGTGAAATTGGCTTTTTCTGTTTTTTAAGTCTAATTAATTATTATGGAAATAATAATAAATTTAAGGAAAATTATTCTTAGGATGACCATGGTATAATTTCAAAGATATTAAAACATAAACTATTTTATTGTTAAGTCAATTTATTTAAATTTCAATTTAATTTTTGTAGCTTGCATAGATTATTTAAATAAAATATATATTCTAAACAAAAAATTAGAAAATACTAAAAATTTAACTCAAAATATATTTCTTTGAGGCTTCACACTCGAAGGACTTGACATTTACTACTCTTCTTCTTTAGAGGTCAACAACACAAAATCATACTTTTAGAAATTCTTAATGTCTCTTTAGTGGTCCTCTTAATCACTTTTCTAGATAAAATATATGCAAGATTTATGATAGTTAAAATCTCACAAAATTGGGTTATTATAATCAAAATCTCTTTAATCCTCCACTGGTTTATTGGGATAACAACATTCCATTTTATAATATAGCAAAAGTAAACCATTTAAAGTACAAATAAACTTCCAATGTATATATTCAATCAATCATATAACTACTTTTTTAATAAAAAAAGATTCAATTGTAAAGAAATAATACGCACATAGATCTACACATATACACACACACACATACCATTTTTCCTTGGCCTAACTCTAAAATGATCTTGCACTATCAAACCTAAGTTTAAAAAAAAAGCATGAGTGTAACCAAATTCTAAAAATCACATTTTAATATTGTACGTGCAAGGTCTAAGAAAAATATTATCATGCTAGGAATCTAAAACTTTTTCTCTTTCACAAACCACATCATGTACCTAATACCTATGAAATCAATAAAACCACTCAATTATATTCCAATCTAAGTATCATGAATAACTACCAAAGTCTGATAGAAAAAATCAATTGATTAAGCTCCATAATAGATTGATCTACTAGATTTTGATATACATGATTTGAAACATTTAATAAGAAAATTATTAAATAGTACAATGATTTTTTCATCAACAACATATTGGGTAAGAACCAAGAAATCAACATAACTAATATAGGAAATAATAAAAGTTCTAAATAATTAAAGTTTTATCCAAAAATAGTCCTCTCAGTTGTTTTCCTTTATTAGATAACCTCCTATAATCCATTATTATATGCTTATGCATCACCTAATATTTATGCATACTTTGACTTTCTAAATCATCCTTTAGATCAATCTATATTTTAAACATATTTCTCACTCTTATGAATCATGTAAGTTGTTGTACTTCTCTTTGTACACTAATTAGTCTTGATAGGATTCATATGCATTCTTTATGTTCCACTAAATCGAGTTTATAAGGGAAGTAATGGTCATCATTTGTTGCATACTTACACTATTCATTTAAAGTTTTATGCAGTTATTTTACAAAAGTTTATTTCTTAAAACAAATTAATAATTAGCACATTTTCCTTTCCTATTTATTATGCTTCATATGATGAACATATTTTTTAGAATAAATTATACACAACTTTTAATGTTTTAAGTATACCATTATCATGATTGTTCTTTTATATTTGTAATTTTGAACATTTTTTATTTGTAACATTAATCATGTTAATAAGTAATATCACAAAAAAAGTTTATATTATGCTGTGTCAATAATACATTTATTTATTTCTAATAACTATCTTTTTTTTCATATATTTACAGTTTTTGTGTAAGTAAAATTTGTCATGTTGAGTTAATTATTCACTTCAATTTTGTTAAATCTATGGCATTTTAATTTTCTAGTAAATAATTTGTGAAACTATCATTAATATATAAACTCTTTCATTATACATCGTACTTATTATTAACATTTTTTGAATAATCAAATTTGTATTTCCTATTTTAATATATGGTCAATGACTTGTGGTTTTCCATTTCATTATTTAGTTATTATTTTTAATTTAATTTTTATTATGGTCTTACAATGTTTCTAATAGTTATATTTCTGGTGTGCATTAACAAATTGTTAACTTTAACTTTTAAAATATAAATCTTTTCATTGATTAATAGATATTTAATAATGCTATCTTTGACTTAAAAATTCTTCTGTTGTACGTGTTTTTTTAATATCTACCAATCTTATATAAAGTAAATTACTATTTCGCTTTTTGTAAATATTTGTAAGAGTTCTACAATTTTTTTACTACCATGTTAGCGTTAAATATATATATATATATTTCTATTGCTGTTTAAATTTCCTTTGAAAATATTTTTCCTAAGTATGAACCTTTTAAATTTTTATTATCATAATTATTTTAACGATTTAATAGTTTTTTGTTTTTTACTTGCATTAGATAGTATGCTTCAGGCAATAGATAATTAGAAATGATTAATTTGACTCTTTATATGTTTTCAGTTTTGTTACAAAGTATTTCTTTCATTCATTATTGTGATATTTTACATTGATATGTTATAAATTGGAAAACTTTATTTCCAAAAAATATTTTCCTATTATATAATGCAAATCATCAGGAACATTTAAATGTTTTATCACGAAGAATTTTTTTTTTTTTTTTGCAAAAGTTCAAATATTTATTTGGCAATAAAGATACTAACTATGAATTGCATATATCGTTAGTTAATTAGTTAATTCTTTAAAAAGATTATTTTTTATTCTTATTAATTTGATAAATTTTCCATTATACATTTGTTAGAAAAGTTATGAAAAATGTAACCTATTTTAACAATATGTCAACATCATTTTATTTTGGTTACTTCAACAAAGTTAATTTTTATTCTCACACAACAAAGCAAGTTATGTAATTACTTGTAATCGTTAAGATTTTAATTTTTTTCTCCTCCAATTTTTTTGCACTTTTAAATATTCTTTTACTATGTTATAATAATTGTTAAATTCGAGCTCTATAAGTGATCCTACAATGACAAATTAGATAAATATTAAAAAACGTTTATTTTTATTATTTCAATGGTTGTTGTGATCATAAACATTTTAGCACATACAAGGCATTTTTGTGATTGTAATATTAGATAAGGTATTATTAAAATTTTGCAAACATTGATTCAAATATTTGAAATTTTTAAAATTAAAAATATGTTTATGTTTAACTATGTTTTAAAATATGTTTTAATGCACAAGTAATTTAACAATGCAGTATGTTTTGACATTCTTTGTCAATTTTGTCGTTCCATTTCAAAAATTTATATTTGTTTTTGTTATGCTTTTAAGGTCATGTTTTAAAGTAAGACACATTATTTTTATATTATAAGTTTGTGCCGGTTATGTTTAGAAATTTCTCAAGTTTATTTTGGTAAAACGAAAGCTTTTAATGATATAGTGTTCAATGAAAGTTCAATATCTTAAAAGAGAAATTATTTTTATGATTTTGTTTTTTCTTCCCCTATCACATTTTTTATTTATTCAATATATTTGTTATTTATATCTTGCGTTGGTTGAATTTTGTGTTTATATGAAAGAAATTAAGCATTTAAACACTCAAAGATAATTTTGTAATTTGAAAAAAAAAGTTATTTTTGTAATTAACATAAAATGAATGTGAAATGTAAACAACAAAAAATATTTAAGGTAATTTAAATGTTTCTAATTCTCTAGCAAACAACATAAATATCTAAAAGGCCTTTCATAGTATTGTGAGCATTCAAAATATTTTGATATAAAAAATGTCAGAGTGAAAATTAAAAGTAAAATGTAAACATCCAAGTTAACAAAAGTTGTGGAAGGACTTTAAACAAGAAAAAGTTTCATATTGCATGAACAAAAAAATATATATATAAAAGTTGACATTACATTCAAAATTAGTGAAATATAAAAATGGAAAAAATAAAAATATATAAAAGATTAAAAAAATGAAAATATGAGTAAAGTGAAATATCTAAGAAATTCACAAGATATTGTTCAATTAAATTTGGCAAGAAGGTTTATTTTATAAAATACTTAAAATAAAAGTTTGATGAATAGAAAAAGGTAAGTAACAAATCCTAAGTTATAGAAAATAATAGTTTACAATCAGTAAAAATATTGAATTACATAAAATATTTAAAAATTATAATAATTTATGTTAACAAAAATAAGTTTGTAATGTGATATACACTATACCTTGTTACTCAAAATTAAGTTACAAACTAATTTTATGCCATGTTAATTAACAAAAATAAGTTTGTTATCTAAGCATTTATGCATGATGCCTAGATTACCAGGATAATTGTTAAAAACATGAAAAATCATGTTGAAGAAAATTTTATGAAAAATATCCCTCATACCTTGACATAATGGCCATCTCTCATTATTATATGTTTGTAAGAGTAGGATCCTCAGTGTAATTCCTCTTCTTTTAAAGTAGAATGAATATTTGATAATATAGAATGATTATAATATTTACTTCTTGATTATTGCATCAATTGACAAAGAGTTTTGTGTCATGATGAATAATAAAATGTATAAAATGTAGATGTTATTGTATATTTTTCATATAAACTTATTGATTGAAATGCATTTTCGATGTGAGGCACTACAATTGTGTTTGAAATTATTCAAAGTATAATTGACAGCATGACGTGGTATAAATAGTACTTTATTGCTGAAATCATTGATGAAAAATAAAAAAAATGTAATATGATATACACTACACCATATATTAAGTAATAAAATAATTAAAGGTATTTCAAAATAAATAAAAAAACTCTAGATAATATTACAGCTAACCATTTCTTTGTTTAGGGTCTTCTTCTAAAGAATGGAACAGTGGACTTAGCAAAGTTATAAAAGGCATTGGCTTAACCTTCATGAGAACCTAAACAGGTTCTAATTGTGTCTGGTTCTTGCTTACTAGTTATAATGACTTAGAGGGGTCAGTTTAAGGCATTAAAGAAAGTTAGGTTAAGGATTTAATTAGCAAGTAAAGAGTTTAGTTATAGCTAAAACAGCTAAGGTTGAGGTTAAACATTATGGTAAAGTTTTTATGGATAATTCATAACGTTTAGCATAGTTAAATTGTAACTTTAAGGCTCTTGGAGATGAACATGCAAAGTGTAGCCTTAGAATCAGATTCAAAGGCATAGAAAAAGTTAATAGAAAGGGAAGCTATACCAAAAGATTGTTAAGACAAGCTCATGAAATACCATTAGTCAAATTTTGTGCATAATACAAGTTAAGCTTTAGTTAGCTAGGCTCTCAACCAAGACCTTCTAAGAACATTGAAGAGCTTGCAAAAACAAATAAGGTTGTGTGTTTTGCCAACTAAGTAATATGCAAAAGATGTTGGCTAGACATTGGATTGAATAAGTTGTTTGGGTAAGACAACAAGTAATTATATTTAGGCTCTTAGGTCACATGATGACACTCTTAATGGTGATCAGAGGAATATGTGAAGGCTTTGGAGAGACCATATTATTGTTACAAATTTCCTTGGGATCAAAAGGGTCATAGTGATACTTGTGCGAATCGAGACTTAGTTGTACTAGCTATAAGTTAAATATATAACCTAAGGGTTAAAAGTAAGCCACTATGAACTCATGGTTAGCTTAGATAAGAAAGATCTAAAACAAAATATGGACAACATTAAATATAAAAAAATGAGTTATGAAAATTCGAATAATAGAATTTGGATTTAACAGGAACCCAATATTTAGATATAATGAACTCTAAATTATTGGCACTCACTATAGAGATAGACATGCTAAGCACCCCACTCCCTTGGTTTGTGTTAATTAAATGTAAATGGTTAAGCATACACTTGGAGTGTCATATTTTCATGGTATGATCCATTAGAACTTGTAAGAAGCCATTATATGAATAGTTCCAAAAGGAAACAATTGCATATTTGGTACCAAAAATAATCTTATTGTGTGCTTTGCTACATTGTTGACTACTTATGGTTCTTGAAGACTCTTAGAATCCTATATGAATGGTAATGTGATTATCGTTAACATGTTGAATGCTGGATTACAATATTTAAAAGGGGTCATAAAGCTTGCATGATTTTTTACATATAAAAAATTGTATTATATTATGAAGTTGCTCTTAGGTATCTCGTTAGTTATAGTGTAATGAAATACGTATTGAATTAGTTATTTCAAGATGATATCCTTTTGTTAGTTAGATGCTAATGTCATCCATTCATGAGATTTATTCTATTGTTATATTCATAATTAATATTAGTGCATAATAGTTTTATAGTATGGCTCAAAGATTCTCATTTACCTAGCTTTCCTCTTTATAGCAAGATCATGTTGATAAAATTTGAGTAAGATTCAAGCTACAGATTATCAGAGTCAGTGAATTTGAAGAATAATTTGCGTTATTTAATTTATAAAAAATAATAATAGATTTGTTACTTATTTCTCATCAATTCTATTTTATTAGGTATATGATTGTATTTGATTATCATACCAAACTTGGTCCTTTCTAGTTATTTTTTTGTTAGACTTTACTACTTATTCAGATATTTTCTTCAATTAGATTAGAATTGAGTGAAACATGTAAAAGAAGAGGAACAATAAATATCAAATCTCACGAAAAACAACTTGGTTGAAGTAAGCCACCAAAATAAATATTTTGAATAAAATTTTAGGTACTTTCAATTTTTTTATTTAGAATATTATCTTAATTTAAATCATCTATGCAACCTATAAAAAATAAAATTTAAATTTAAATTAATCAACTTAAATTTTTTTAAAAAAATTTTTGTATCTTTGATAATAATATCATGATAATCTTAAGGATTATTTCTATAATAATTAATAAAAAATTAAAAAAAATGAATTCTATTAAAATTAACTAATCTAAACCAATGTAATAATTTTTAGGCAGAGAGCATTAATGTCGAACCCATTTGCTATAGTAAACTGTTCGAGGCATCACTCTTGAACATAGAAGAAAGTATCTTGGATCAAGGAACAACTTGCTGCATTCAAGGATCTATTAATCATGTTATTGGAGGTGTAGTGACTAAGTCATGAATAAACTCGATAGCATTAATCATGAAATCAAACAACTTTTGAAGAAAACAAAGTGTCTTATATGGAGAAAAAAATAAGAGGAAATGCACAAATTGGGACTAAAATTCAAAGCTTTTCCCTAATAGATAACTTCTAAATTACTATAGTAATGTGAGCTATCTAATCACGTAATTTTGCAGTCGAATGAACATTGCCACAATTGCCTTCTTAAGTGATATTCTACTAATTGTCTAATCCCTCCATTAAATGATTGCATGGTCCATATGTAATTTACAAGTAAAATTAAATCAATTCATTACATCAAAATTTAGAATTAGCCATTTATATAAAATGCAAATTTCTAAACTACTCTAGTTTATTCTTAACTAACCATTTGTGCAATTTTCATAATGAAATGTTCAAGCATTATTTTAATCATGTTGCTCCAATGCAATGACAATTTTGATCAATATTTACTATTTGCAACAAATTTTATTTAAATAATATAAACTTTTAGTTAAAAACATCTATTTATTGAAGGCATCAAATGGTTACTTTGTTAAATACTTTAAGCCGTTAGGAAATATTTATAAATTGGGTAATTATTAATCAAAATAAATTGATGAAAATTTTTCAAAATTCAAAAGAAACATTTTAAATAATGACATTGAAGACATTATTATCTAGTGCTAATTATTGCCTCTATACATTGTGCCCTTCTTCACCAATTAGACATTCCTTCTTAAAAACAACAAATCTCTCATTTCCTTTTTTTAATTTGATTAAATTAAAATACTTGTCTCTTATTTGGCACTCATCAAGCATAAGAATTACTTTGAACAGATTTTAACTATCACTTTTTTTCCTCTTCTTGCATATCTTACTTCATTATAAGGCCTTTGTTGCCTACATTTTTTTTTATTTAATTGTTGTAAGAGCTTAACATGCCATTTCTTGACAAAAGACTTATATAGATTATTCTTTTATGTCTTTTTTTTTATTGGGGTGGAATTATGTTTGATTTTTTTTTAAATTACCTAAATAATGCTTAAGTATACATCAAAATTTTTGTTGAGCTTCTCAATGCATAATTTCCATAAAACTTTATTATTAAATAATGAATAAACAATTTTAAATGAAAATTAAAATTCTTATAAAACTAATTTTAAATTTTTATTTTATCTAATTAAAACTTTTTTTAAACATTTTCTTAAATTAGTTTTGTAAGAAACAAATACTATTTTTCTAACAATTCACCTATTCTTAAATTAGTTTTGGATAATTATACTCTTTCAAATGAGGTCCACAAATGGTTCAAAATTTGATGCTCAATTCTAAACCTTTGTAGCTCTAGTGTGGATCTCATTAAAGCACCTTCTAATAAACATGGTCAATATGTTGACTCTATTCTCAATCATGTTAAAAGTTAGATTAAAAGTAATGCTATGATAATAAACATAATGACACACCATGGGTCTCTGGTCTTCATTTTGGTCAATCTTGCTAAAACTCTTCCTTTACATATTAGAATCTCTAGAAAGATTGGGTAAAATAATGGATTGTGAAAAAAAATTAAGTAATGAAATTTCTTAAATCTAAGAAATGAAGAAGATGAGACAATTCCAACTAGTGACGTAATAGGTAATGTAAAACTTAAAACTATGGTAGACATCAATGTAGAAAATAGTATCAACCCACTACATCACACAACATCAACACAATAAAAAAACATAATTGTATTATGAATAATCTAGTCGATTACAACATGATCAATTTCAATTAATAATTGTAATGTAAGAGTAAAAAATTACAATCTAATATGAAACTTAAAAAGGATAGGTTGCTTAATCACCAAGTAAAAATTAAATCTCTCAAATGCTCGAATAACAATCTCTAGGAAAAAGAAAAGATTCTTAAGCTCTCTAGGCTAGACTCGAATAGCTTCAGAGTTGTTAATAGTAACGACTCAATAAGAAAAGTCACTAAATGGAATGTTCAAAAAATGATTTACCTAAAAATGACTAGAAGAAGCTTTTAGGAGTTTCAAAATATAAGCATTGTAGATTGTAATTAATAATGTCTTACTTTTCAACATAAAGGATGTAGTTAGTTCTAGGATAGCTTGATGCTTAATAACATGATTAGATTAAACAAAACTAAGTTGATTGTGATGATGAAATTCTTTGCAAGTAATGGACAAATGGGCACTCTTTATAGGAGACTACATTTTCACTATTGTGAAGCAAGATTTCCAACAAAGTATGTGTTTTAGTTATAGTACTTACAATGTTAAAAATTGAAAATTAAGAATATTTACTTCACATGGTGATGTGCAAATGATGTGTTACCATTTTGTGTATGCCAACAAGTCCTTTATTAATAGAATAGATCTTTGGATAGATTTATGGTTGATGATGGAGGACAACTGTCTTCCCTAAATAGAAATGACACTCAAATATCTTTACTAGGGTTCAAAAATATAAAGGTCACACTTGTGGGCAGAACCCAATTGTATCATGATTTGCTCAAAGCCTTCCCAACATAGTGGCTCAACATATGAACAAGTTCTCAACATACCAATCCATATTACTGATCATTTCTCCATCAATAATTAAATATAAACAACTTAGATCCCAAAGCACTTAGATTGAAGGCATAAAATACTCTCCAATGGTTGCTTAGCATTGTGTCTTCAAATTGCTAGGCTAAGAAAGAGGGCCCTAACTTACATGTTAAAGAGAGCTGAAGCCCACCTTAAAGAATGCAGTAAAACATAATTTAGTCATATATTTTTGAAGATTGAAGAAGAGGAACTAACAAATGCTAGGATGAACTAAACATGGTTATTAAATTGGAGGACATGTATGGAGAAGACATATGTGAATACTAAGGGATTCTTTTCTGTAATTCAAGAGGATATTTTAAAATTATGAATGCCACCAAATATTAAAAAATAAATACCTAAAATTATTCAAAAAAAACTCTAAAAACATTTAGTTAAAGCATTACAAAATTAATTACTATAATTAGTTCTCAAACTCGCACATGCACTATAGGCAATAGTATTTGTGAAAGGTGAGGTAATGGGCAATGCACGATAGCTCATGAGTCAAACGGTGCATTACTTTGGTTTCCAATTTCAATCAGTAGTATCGGTAGAGAGGCATTCAAACTTTGAGTACACTTTTGGGTCAATGTTGATCAAAGAGAGTTAGCACGAGTTGATGAGTTAACATTGATTGTGGTGGTAACATTGACTGATAAAGGTGGATGATAACAAAAAACCCCAAGACTAAATTTTAAGCCCTATTAAAATCTTTTTTAAGCCAATTTTACATTGACAAACTTGGGAGAGTGTTTAAGGGATGGCCTATACTAAATATAAAGATGAAAATATCAAAAAATGTTTAATCATTTTTTAAATAACTTAAACTTATCTATAGATAAAAATAAATTGATACACTAAAAAAATAAATAATCAATAAATGAGTGTCTAATATAATTGATCCCCATAATGACAATGATAAGGACGTCTATTAAAAAGTATAGTGGACAATACTTATAGGGCTTCATGTTCAAATTGAACTAATACATCTTCATATTGAACTTCTACGTGATGTATTGGATGTTAGTGCATCAAATGCATAAGAGGTAAAAGATAGATATTGTTTAGTTTAGGAATGGTGATAAAAACACAAATGTCTTCCACATAATGTTCAATAATAAACCAATGAATGGTAATATGTAAAGATTTAAAGATCTTAGTGGGAGTTGGGTCTTAGAGAAAAACTTAATTGCCAAAAATGTTATGGGTTGCTTATCATTTCTCTCTTACTAAGAAAATTGAGAGGTGCTTTGCTTTATGATTCTTAGACTAACTAAAAAGTAATATGATGCTCATTAATCTAGTTAATTTGGAGAAAATACAACAAATTATTTTTATAATGGCGTCTTTATGTGCTTACAAATTGGATGGGTTTCACATTTTATTTTACAAGCATTGTTGGTCAATATTTTTGGATGAAATTTATGATGATATCAAAGATTTTCATATTGGTAGCCCATCACCTAAAGAATGTTATAGTGCTAATTTAATTTCTTCTAAAGATTAATTGCATTACATCTTTCAAACACTTTAAGACAATTAGATGTCTTGCTTCTCAAAAATAAACTTATTTGTTAGTAGATAGCCTATAGTGTTTCCTACCCACCATCATCTCTAGGGAGAAATGAGCTCTACTTAGGAAGGGGAAATAACTAAAAATATTTTACCTACATAAGACAACAACTTTCATAAGAGCAAACTAATGATTTAGATGAGAAGGTCAAAGCTAATGGCTCTATTATCAAGCTAGACTTTAAGAAAGTGTTCAATAATATATCATAAGGAAAAAAGCACTACACAAGTTTAACTTCAATTGTTAATTTATTAAACAAATCATCAGTATCAATTACATAAGCTAGTTGGCAGTCACTATTAATAAAAAAAGGAAATGGTTCCATCTAACTCTCCCATTAGCTAAAGCATGGTAACCTCTTATCCCCATTTCTTCTCAACATTATAGCTAAAGCACCAAGAAGAGGTTTAAACAGTCTACATATCAAGGTAAAGTGAAGAACTAGGCCACTCAAAGTTGTTGTCAAACAAAGTCTTATTTGTGCATTGTAGATTACCTTATTCTCTTCTCAAGAGATGTTAAATGCTCAAATAAAAATATCAAGTTATTCTGCTTTTATCTCTAAGACAGATCAAGTTTATAGATTAATGTACAAAAGATCTTCTTTATTAGATGGGAAAAATGAAACACAAGTAGGAGAACATCGACTAAGAGCTCCTCCATTAGAATAAATACTACCATCCAATCTGTCAACTAAAAAGTACATTATTCAATGGTAGGGGATAAAAGATTCACTTCAAGCCCTAGATTTACAAAGTAAGCAAAACAAAATTAATCTCAATGGGGGGTAGTACTTGTTAGTCATGTCCCCTAACCAAAAATACTTTATAATCTATTGACATCTTATCTTCTCAATAGTTTTATTAGTTTTTCAGAAAGTGTCATAAATTTTTTTATTTGGGGTGATAAAGATTTGGACGGCAACTACCATTTGGCTACCAAGAACAAGATTAGCTTCCCTTGTGAAATGTATGGATTACTAGTTAAGAAACTAAAGGATTTTAATGATGCTTATAATGTAATGTTTTTTTAGAAGGTCTACACCTCAAACATTATCTATTTTAGATACATAAAATGTAATTTCCTTAATAGAAAATGATATCTATTATGCTTCATGTCTTGGAATAAAATAAAAAGAATCATCCTCACTATTTTATATTTTACAATACTTGAGCAAAATAGATAAGGTTGGCATCAATTTTTTGACCCTCACCAAGGATGGTAAATTCACTATAAATTAAGAATAACATAACCTTAGATGTCATTAATTGCCTTGCTCATTAGTCACCAAAAATAATGTAGAATAATCGTCAACCTTCCAAAATTTTTCTACTTATGTGGGCACTTCTAAATAACTAATTACCTTTTGATAACAACTTGAGGGATTTAGTTTTCTGCCATCTCTCGTATGTTAAAATATCTAGAAGATATAAATTCAAAACAATTGAATGAGTAAATATTCCTTATTCCCTGATAGACTACAATGTAATACTTTTGCAATTTTCAAAGGTTGTCTAATTATGTAAAAAAGTTTAATAGTTCCTCAAGAAAGTGAAATATGCATTGCTTCACTGATTTTTTAGATCATCTAAAAAAAAGGGGTTCAATGGACTCTCCTAAAAGTGGATTTAGTCAAATTTAATTCTAATGGATTGACTAGAAGCAGCCAAGGCCTTATCGGTTGTGTTTGTGTGATTAAAGACTGCTTTGTAGAGCAATTAAAGCACTCTCAATTTACATAATATGTCTAAAAATATAGAAGTTGAAGCCATTGAAATACTGTTAGGCTTAAGCTTATCTGATAATTTAGGATTACATAAACATCATTATAGAATCAAAAAATTAATCAACCCCTATAACATTGCATAAAAGCGTTGGAGTCCCTTTTTTCTAAATTCTACTAAATAGAACGAATCGATTTCATTTCAAAGTAGTTTAATTTTAACACATATTCAGGGAAGGAAATGTAGTAACAAACTAGTAGAATTAAATAGCAAATAATTGTATTCATTTAGAGGTTTTAAGTTCAAAACAAATTTAAAAAATTTGCAAAGCTTTAATTAAGATTGAGAAACACATTGATAAAAAAAACTTTATGAAGAACTTGTTAGATCTTTACTATATTTTATGATTGGTTGACTAAAAATCATATTTAGTGTTATCTTATTTACTAGATTACAATAATATACACAGGAAAGCCATCTAAAGGTGACTAAATTAATCTTCAAATATGTAGAAAGTATAATGAACATAGTTTTGAGCCATCCTAAAAATGTTCATGCAAGAGATCTTATAAGCTTTATAGAATCTAACTTTTTAAGCTCTTAAGTCAATAAGAAGAACCTTAGATACATGTTCATTACAAGGAAATATTTTAATTTCCAAGTCAAGAAAAAAGAAATAAATTAAATAGCCATATTGACCACAGAAGTCGAGTATGTAGTGACCAAAAGTTATGTTGCTTAAGTGTTATGTTTGAGACAACAATTTCACGATTATGGTTCAGATTTTTTGCATATTACCATTAGAATTGATAGTACTAATTCCTTGGCTTAGGTAAGGAACTAAGTTCATCATTTTCAAGAGCAAACACATAATATAAGATGCCAAATTATTAGCGATCAAGTAGCAAAAATCTTAGTCAAATTCACATATGTTCCTAGCAAGAAATAATTGGTAGACAAATTTTGCAAAATTTCTTCCAACGAGTCAATTTGAAATCATAAGACAACAATTAAGTGCAATAAAAATTTGATAAATTAAACCTCACTTTTAATAATATTAAAATTAGAGAATTATCATGATTTAAATAAGTGAGAAGGAACATGTAGTAAGCAAGAAAATGAATTAAGTAGGAGCAAAAACATTTCATTTCTATTAGCATTATCATAACAAAATATGTTTTTTCCTTAATATTTTTTATCTATACCTTAATTTCTTATAGTCATCAAAATGAAAAGATTGCTAAGTTACTTCTGTGTTTGATAAGTCAAGCTATAAATGTTTAACATTTTATTCTAACAGATCAGTTTAATGCAAGTTAGGTTTTGCTTTAGTGATCAATCCTAAAACTTTTGATTAACGTCAATTAACGGCCACTAAAAATAACTTGAAGTGTTTGCTAAACTTCAATGGTTAATGATATATGAATGAACTTTGAAGAGCTTTACATTTTTATTATAAATAAAATGTTAGATCATTGTTTATAAGTTACATCACCATTCATCTCACTTTGTCATCCTATTTTAAGGATTTAGCTTGTTTATCTTTTCTTGATTTAAGAAACTTATAGGATTCCAATTTTTATACAATCCTTTTTTCTTATTAAAGCTATGTAAGACATCTTTGTCAAATTTTATTTCAATTACTAAACATTCAACAAAGCACTAGGGCCGACCAAGTCAGACTTTGCTTGGTAGCATCGAGTTAGGAGACCAGTTCAAAATAGGGAAACAATTTAGTTAGGGTGCATCCAGAACTAGATAGGGCCAAGAACAAATTTATACACCCATGAAGGGTATTATAAAAACCAAACTGCTTTTCTTTTAAAAAATATGGAACTAACTTCCATCTAGCAACTCAGGCCTAAAAATGTGCTCTATTTCTCACCATTCAATATTGATTAAATAGTAAATGTTTCATCCACAAAGAGTACTTGATCTTAGCTTAAAACTAGATAGCCAAGATCATGTTCAACTTCATTGAAAATTTTATATTGTTTTTGCTCTTTGAAATAATTTATCCTTGAATTGGGTAAGTCATCTTTGTTTATGTTTGAACTTATGAATCAGATATTTCATATCTTTTCCTATGATAAACAAAACGATTTAGATGTCATTCTATTGGATCAGTTGGCCAAGATTTAATCAACTTTCATTTAACCATCTAGAGCTCATCCACTTTTATAATCCTTGATATAATAGTTTAGGACCTCTTGGACCCATTGGCACCAATCAATCCCAAATAATGGCTATTTCCCTTGCCATTAGTTGAGCCATTACAGTAATCATCTTTGAAAAACTTTTCAAGTTATTTGAAAGTAATGTTTGAAACAACATTTTCTTGACTTTTTAATTCCATGGATAAAATTTTTTTATATTAATCTATCCCTTGTTCATGAAATAACTAATAAATATGAATTGATCTTTGAGATCTTAATAAAATATTGCACATTATTATATTAGAAAATTCATTAATAATGGTTAATATTTTATCATAAAAAACATCATTAGTAAGGGTTAAAAACACAATACATTAACCATCAAATACTCCTTTAAATGATCATCAAACTATCGACCAAAATTAATAGTGATACTATCTTAATTCAATAATATTTTTTGACAATTCAATCTATTTATGGAATCATTTGGTTTCACCATACAAAAATTGGCCGCTTCTTTCTCAATGGCGCTTCCACAATTATTTTATTTATGTCCCTCTTTCTAACCTTAACAATAAATTTCTATTTCACTCCTACCTATAATAACTTGTTTATCGTCTACATTACTCTTGATATTCTCCTCTTTTAGTACATTAATGTTTTTGTTAGATGAGTGTTGGAATAATAGCCTTATAAAGATTTGTATTTCTTAAACATTATATTGCGAATGACTTCCATAAAACTTTTGACCAATTTCAAAAAGGCTACTCCAAGAACTATTTATTGAAGTAAAAACTTCATATGTTTCTCATTTTGTAATTTATTTTTTTCTTTAAAAAGTCTCTTAGAATTAAATTAATGTTATTTTTAATTTGTTTTGGTATGTCTTTTTACATGACATATCCTCTTCTAATTCATGTAGAATTATTATTTGAGATTTTTTTCTTTGATATTTGACTTCCCCTTTATATTATCAATTGTTTCAAAAAATAGTTTTTATGATCTTATACAAAACATTCCATATGGAAATTCATTTCATGAGATTCAAAATAAAATTTGAAATGAACTTACATTAATTTAACAAAAATTAAATAAATATTAAAGGCTTTTGACTATTTTTTAAATATTCCTCATTATAATAATTTAATCTTTCAAATTTAAAAACTAATAGGATAACTCAAAAGCATCTCTTTGATTACTTTCAATGTAGTTACAATTTTGTACAACTTGTCCATGGGATGCTCTTTTTCCTTATTTTGTTGGTTTCTCTTGTTATGAATACCATTGTCATTTCCTTATGAAATAATTTTGCATGGACAACCATGTTGCTTTGATCATGTTTACATATGAAAGTGCCATTAGCAAAGCTTTTTATTAGGATTGAAAGAAAAAATACATTATTTACTATGGTAATAATTTTGACAACTATCCTGTAAGCAACTGAATAATTTATTTCAATAATCTATGAAAGCACAAAATGTCTTTTCTTTTTTTATTCTATTTTTCCAAACATTCTAATGAATTTCATATGGTTCATCTTTAAAAATACATGATCATCTTCATAAAAGCTGACTTTATTATTTTTCTTATTATAATTTTTGTAAAGTAAATCTACTCACTTTGAATTCATGTTTTGATTATTTTGATCTTCTGAATAGAATATAAAATCATATAATATAAATTAATGTATTATTAGTTTTCTCATACAATTATAATGATAATTAATACATTATATTACATAATATTTGGTTTGGTATAATCTCTATGCAAGACTAATAATTATTGTTGTAAGAAAATTAATTAAAAGAGAAATAATTATTGTAGTTGCCATAGAAACATAATTTTCATAGTCCTAACATATTCTGAAGTGTTTAAAATATTCTCATTCATTGACCTTAATTTTGAGCCTAAAATATTATATTAGACATTAGTTGAGTATCACATGCATCAAGAAACCTTCTCCAAATGTACGATAAAGGTTTGGAACCCTTATGTAATATAATAGTACTTCTATATCACATAAGTCGTACTATTAATCAACAAATATTTTATTTATTATTTTATAAGAAATGTTTCCTTAATAAGTAAAATTAAATTTGTTGGGCTGACAATATCATTTTCAAACTTACAAATACATGGGTTTTAATCTTCCACACCTCATCATGTTTGTTTAGGACAACAAATTCTTGCTGTCAATATGCCACAATCGTTAATGGTAAGGTTCCCTCAATTTGTTATGGATACACATAAAACTCTTAATTATCTATCTACATATTTAATTGAGCTTCATCTGTGTTATAAATCATAAACAGTTTTACTCCTTACGAATTTGTATCTGCTCTTACTTTTTTCTTGGTGATATAGGATCTCAAAACCACAATGCGTAAATAATTCAAGTTATTTGATTATCTTAATGAATGAATAGATTTGTCATCAAACTAATTATAAATAAGATGTTGTATAGACTTTTGAATAACAAGAAGACCAAATATAATAACTTTGGAATTTTGGGATGGAAGTTTAGCATCAAGTGATGTTTGATGGAATTATGCATCAAAACAATGTGGTAGATTTGGAACACATGGAAGATTTTGAAAAAATAAAATTGGAAGAAAAACAAAAAGATAAATAAGGATATAATAACATCATTATGAACATGTATTTAACTTATTATTTTTCCAAAAAAGTTGTCATAATAGGTAAAATATGTATTTTTGTGGTAGATAATGTCATTCTCATTTAGTTTTAATCAACCTCTCTACCTACAAATGTTTTTTGTTTTATGCTTACACATTATCATGCTAGTTTAGAGCAACAATGTTTGGCTATTAGTATGTAACAACTGCCACTATAATAATATTTCGTCCATTTGTTTTAGATATAAGATTTATCTCTCGATTGTGTATCTAAACACCTAGTTGGGTTTCTTCATTGTTATGAATCGCAGGATGTTGCTCTCTTATTAAAGCATTGATAGCTTCTATTACATTTCTTTTGGTGGAATATGATCTCCAATCCATAACATTGCAATAATTAAAGACATTCTATTTTTATCAATTTCTTAATTCATTTATTATCAAACCAATTATGTATAAGGTACTATATTACTTTGGAATAACAAGAAGCCTAAAAATTAAAACTTAGACTTTTTTGGATGGAAATGTTAAATCAAAAGGTAGGATAGAAATTAGAGCTTAAAAACAAAGTTAATATAGAAAATCTATTTCTAATATTCTTCAAATAGATAGACCTATAAGAAGTTTAATAAAAAAACCTTAATTGTAATGGAATCTACACAAGTTGTGTACTATGAAATTACACCTAAAAAACTAGAAGATGTGGAAGACATGGATTATTTTTAAAAAGAAAGCTCAAAGACCAAAAAAATATTGTATGATAAACTTAGTAAATTTCAGCTTAAATATTACTTTAGAAAGAGAATTTATATAAGGCTTTGTTCAAAAATAACTACACTAGGGAAAGCATCCAAGTCCAAGATTATGCACGTAGCATCAAATTTGGATCAACCAACTTTGATTTATGTGAACGAACTACTAATCTTATTGGTGTCAGATTTGAGATTGACAAAATGGTTGAGTTTTCTTATTTCCATGGATTGTATGTTAAGAAAGATGAGAAAATCAACTTAGTTTACAAAGGAGCTAGCATATAATAAAAATCATCTTAGTGATTTTTATTCTAAGTGACTCATCTTTTTATGCCTTTATTTAAAAGGAAATTATGTATGTTGCATCAACTTAAAAACTTGTTCTTCAAAACATAAGTGAAGCCTTAAGGAAAGAATTTTATGATGTTGGCTGCTAGATGATTTTAATGAATGATTTGGAATTATTAGGTAGGATATGTCACCACAATATAGACATAAAAAATTATTATTAAACAAATAAAAACAAAATTATTATATGGTTTTCATTTAAAATATAGAAAGGCTAGTGGAAAAGGGATATAATCAATTGGAAAGGCTAAAATTAGAAGGAACACTTGAACAAATCATAAGGTTGGAACAGATTTCTCCTATTACATGGAATTAGAAATATACAAAATGAATGTTAAGAGCACATTCAAAATGTTTTTGTTTAAGAGGAAGTATATGTAGAACAAATGGAAGTTTTTGAACATTGTCCTCATCAAAATCATCTCCATAAGCTAATTAAATGCTTAAATGATTTGTGAAAAGAACAATGATCATGGTATGAAAAACTTAATAGATTTCTACTCAAAGACTATTTCAAGATAGAAATGTAGATAGAGCTTTGTTCATCATGAATTACACTAATGAACTTCTTCTAGTCCAAGGTTTCATAGACAATTTTTTTTTCAAATATCCAACTTGGCCTTATGTGAAAGATTTAGTAAGCTTATGAGTGTAGAATTTGAGGTTAAAATAATGTCTTAAGTTACTTATCTTCTCATATTCAAAGTTAAACAATATGAGAAAGGCATCGTTGTATCTTAAATAAAGTATTTAAATGAGATGTTATAAATGACTTGACCTTAAGAACCTCAAACCTATTTCTACTTTCAAGAGTCTGCACCAAAGTATAAAACAAAGAAATCAAAGGAAAACAAATAGGTTTCAAGGTATAGTAAGGAATGATTTGTTCTTCACATAACTACGAGAAGACTTAAGAAAGTTTTTAGCGCGGGATAGTTTTAATCAATTTTAGTAAAGCTCCAAGGACTTTGATGCAAAATCTATAAAAAGAATCTTTGGGTACTTGCTTGGCACAAAGGTATTGGTGTTTTCATACCATAAATTTATGTTATGTCATTATGTCATAAGATAAAGCTACAAAGATTTCATTGGTTGAAAAGTACCTAAGAAAAAACATTCTAGGTATTTAATCATTTTTTGGACACACCTTAAACTCATGATAAATTAAAAAACATGGAATTATTGCTCTCAACAAATGAAGCATTGGGACGATTTCAAGAAAAATTTTGTGGTTAAAATGGAACCTAGTAGATATGGGATTGCATTAGCAAAAAAATTCTCATAAAATATGACAATATGTGTGCCATTTTCCTGACTCATAACCTTATCTAGAACTCTAAGACAAAAAACTGATGTTAGAAACCATTTTATCATGAACCATGCAAAATGAAATGTAGTAGAAATTTAATTTGTTGCTACCAAAATGCAGTTAGTTGACATCTTATTGATGTTGCTTGGGAAAGATTAATTTTGTAGTATTAGAAGACTTTTTTATGATGACAAAAGTATGAGACATTAATCTTTGTTTTAAGAGTAGTTCCTTGAGTGAAGGGACCTCATCTATGTGCTTTTTCACTTGCAAATCTAGCTTCACTTGATAATATTCAACAAATGCTATCTTGCACTGTATTCATTAACTTTATGATAAACTTAAATTGTAAGTAACAAAAAAATAAGAGGCTATTGATCTAACAAGCAATACTCTATGATAGTTTAAAAATAACAACTTATTTTAGTGGCATACTAATTGACCATCGAAATTTGCTTATGAGTATGATAGGTGAACAACATTAAAGGACATTAGTGCTACAAGAACATGTCAATTGATTAAATATGTTGATGTAATCATTTGCAGAATAATAATGGAAAAGATAGTTGTATGATCAAGAAAATAAGTGTTCCTTTTGAGTAAGACATTTTTGCAAATTTATAAGTTAAACTTGTGGCTCAACCAAACTATTATGATTTTTCAAATTGGAAATCAAACCTTTTGGCTGACTAAAGGAACCAGATGATCATGTTTCATGCAATATAATCATCTGTTGGACAAAAGATACAATTTGAGGAGTAGACTATTCGATCTTGCTAATAAGTGGATCTAATAAAATTAGATGGAACGATTGCTTATTAAGATTAAAACAATATGATCAAACTTTTCAATTAAGGAAAAGCCATTCCATAAAAAAGTATAATAAAAAAATCAAATAGATTAAATAATGTAATTAACTTTTACCTTATAGCAAAATCACTCAAATTGAAATTAAACTTTTGGAAATATTGTATATCAACATCATTTAATATGCAATGGTATAATGAATATTATGAATTGTATATTGGTGATGTTCTTAACCTAACTAAGTCAAACAAAAAATAAAACAATATGCAAATATTAGTTTAGATGGTGTGATCATCTTAATGAAGTAAACTTAAATAAAATAAAGAAATTTGTATAGCATGATAAAATTTTATTGAACTTTAAGCTCTACACACTTTTACTTAACATAGGAAATTCATATGGCATGTTAACATTCTTTCATACCAACTAGACTGACTATAAATATATATCAGACCATATGATTACCATGATGAATTATGCATATAGATTCATACAATATATTATGTTAAAGTAGTATGATTTCTTTAATGTTGCTAGGTCTAGTCCTTTGAAGTGGGCAAAAACTTGTTTAAATCAGACCACTGATTTTATTTTGTTATAAAATTATTTTATTGTATTATTCTAACTTGAGAAATTCTACTAATAATTCAAAAACTCTTTTATTGTTTTTGAAAATAAGTAGTGTTGAGTTTGAATGTTGAAAGAAGTTTGAGAAAAAGAATTTTAAGTCTTGTCTTGCTAAATCTTTTGTGCAATTGAATCCATTTTCTTAACATACTCATAGCTAAGAAGTTTTCATTAACATAATTTTTTAGATTTTAGTTGTGTTATAATATTTCACTTTAGATGAATTGTAGTACATTTCATAAATTAAGTTTTTACTTGTAAGATGCACTTTTTTAACTACTTTATTATAAATTAATAATTGTACCTATTTTGTTAACTTTTTAGGGAGGATAATTTTGATAATTAAGTTATGAATAATTTATAGTAAATTAAGTATTCAATTTTAAGAAATATTTTTATATATTTTAAGTGTATTATCTTTTAATTTTGATATCAAGATTTTTTATTAGGTTATTGTACAATTTTATGATGTATCATGTTAATATATCAAATATTTTAGAAATATTTTTATAATTGTGATGTGACTTTTTTGTTTTATTATTTAACTTATATTTTATTTAGCCAAAAACTCTTCAAATTAAAAATTTCGTTAAATATTTAAATATTTTATTATTAATAGCTCATTTCTTTGTTGTAGCAATATGAAAACTCATTGTTCAAATATTATTGTTTTTGCTTTTCTTATTTATATATAAAATAATCTAGTTTTCAAAAGTTTTTCTTAAAATGAAAATTCTTTACAAATTATGTTGTCTCAATAATTGACTTTTTTTTAACTTCTATTACACTTTTGTTTTGAATGGCTTAATTTCATATAGATTTGAATTATTTAATTTATATTTAAGCATTTGTGCTCACATATTTAATTTCTTAAATTATTTTTCTTTGATCACACCATCTAAAATTTTTAAATCATTTAATTTTTCCCTATTTATATGTACAATATTATAACATTGTTCAAAAATTTTGTTTTAAAAAAGTATCAAAGTCATTTAAAAAACTAAAAAAATTTTAGTAACTTATCTATTGTTTTATTTGTTTTAATGTATTTCTTTGAAATTTTTTTTAATATTATAGTTATTTATACTATTTTTAAGGTTCAAAATATAGCTTTTATATGTTTTTATAATTTCAAACTCCTTTAAATAAGAATTTTCTTGACAATTATATGTTTTAATTTAAATTCAAACATTATTTATTTTTAT
The DNA here is from genome assembly GCA_023846275.1 of Vanilla planifolia. NCBI lineage: Eukaryota > Viridiplantae > Streptophyta > Magnoliopsida > Asparagales > Orchidaceae > Vanilla > Vanilla planifolia. The sequence goes on along the minus strand of CM043872.1, from coordinate 9,493,501 downwards.
TTTTAAGAAAAATTTAGTTTTTAAATAACAAAAAAAATTTTAATAACAATAAAACAATAAAAATGATTCTAGCATTTTATCTATTAACATATGTTTTTAATAATTGTTTTTGCAAGGTAGGCACGTCAATGAATGTGCCAATATAAATGGATTTGTCAAGTAAAGAAGAATATTATTGTTATATTGGAACATCCATCTAATCAAAATTTTGAAAAAAAATAACAAACATAATTTACATAAAACAAGGAAATGAAAAACTAATATTCTTATGCAATAGTAAAGAATTAATAAATCAACTAATTTATTAGACATATATAGCATTGAAATTGTATAACATCTGAAGAACTAATTTATATTTCATTAGAAATAAAAGAAAAAATCAAAAATAACTTCCTTAACTACATCACAGAACATCAATGCTTAAAAAACGAACAACCTTGTAATATGAATCATCTCTTCGATAACTATATTAACAAATTCAATGAGAATTAATCAAATAGAAAAATTAGAACTTTAAAAATGGCGAGAAACTAAGTAATGAAGAGAAGAAAATGAAACTTCTGTAACAAGAAAATTATACATTATAGGAGGTTCTCCTTCTTTCAACATTATCACTTTTTTAATAGGAATATTTTATTACAGAAGGCAAAATATTTTTAATTTCTAAAAGATACATTTTCCCTTCAATAAAAAGTTTACCATTAGCAAACTATTGCATCATTGGCTCCATGCCTACATGTCAAAGCCTAAGATGCACTAGAATTCGATGCACCACCTAGTACTACAAGGCAAGAAATGGAGGTGGTACTTTGAATGCACATGATCCATGTAGCTACCCATCTAGAGCATGGTCATATATGTGTGGGGTTTGCACCATCTCCTATTCATAAGCAGTGCACATGAACAAAGTTAGTGCTACACATGGAGTGAAGCACATGTTGTGCTCAATGTCAAGCATACATAGGACAAATGTTCATTTCTATGTGAACCGTAACACATGTTATTTTTTACACTTATTCACTTGGGTCTTGGCTTATTTTTGAGTTTCTTTGAATCAACTTGACTGCATCCTCTTGTCCTCTTTTCTTTATTATTATTTGAAATAAACATGAGGGAATAGACCTTAACCTTTCTCCAAGCTATACATTTTGTAGTAGTAAGTCTTTTTCTCTTCTTCATAATTTTGTATGAGGTCTAAATCTTGCTCCTTGTCATAATGATCCTTTTCTAGGTGATGTTGTCATAATTTTGGATCTTATCATCATTCTTTACAAAGTGATCCATTGGTGGTAAGTATTTTTGATGTGATTCATCAAGCATAAATGGCTCATAAGCCTTCAAGTTATCCACATTCACTATTAAGAACATTTGCATATATCTTGGTCGCTAAACTAGATAAGTATTATCATTAATACTTTATATTATCTTAAAAACACTATATCGTATTAGGTTTATCTTCCTTCCATGTACTTTAAATCTTTCATTCCAAATATGAAGCCAAATAAGGTAATCTATTGTGAACATCTTTTCAACTTTACGTTGGTTGTCTTTTCTTGTACTTCTTCTATGATTTGAGTGGTTTTCTTTGACATTTAAATATATTTTTTTATTCTATCACTTGTAAATTCTCTTATTTCTTGTATCTTGAAATTAAAGTGTAGCAAGCTTTGGGATAGGATTAATATACAGGCTTTAAAAAGGTACTTATTTTTCAATCAATACACAATATGATTGCATGAAATCTATACATATATAATACTCTCATTCCATGTTTTTCAGTGATGTACATCATAACTTCTAAGTATGCTTGACTAAAATAGGAATCCATCAATTCCTACTTTGCTCATTCCATTATAATACTCCCATTCCAAGCAATTTTCATTCTTCATAAAAGTTGTATCCATCTTTTCCCACATTGCTCACTAAAAGTTATTCAAAAAAACAAATATCTTGATTTGATATGATTAAGGATGGGAAATTTCCCTTCTTCGTCTCCTCCTCCTGCTTCTTCTTCTCCTACTACTTCTACTCCCACTTTTTCTTCTTTTTGTCCTTTTTGATCTTCTTCTTCTTCTTTCTCTCCTTCATCTTCTTCTACTTCTTTCTCTTCTTCCTCTTCTTCTTCATCTTATTCTTCCTCCTCTTTTTTTCCTTCTTCATCTTGTTCTTGTTGCTGTTCTTCTTCTTCTTCTTTTTTTCTTCTTCTATTTCTTCTTCTTCTATTTCTTCTTCTTTTTCTTCTTCTTCATCATGTTGTCCTTCTTCACCTTCTTCATCTTGTCCATTTTCTTCTCCATTTCCTTCTTCTTCTTCTTGGTCTACTTCTTTTTCTTCTTCTTCTTATTATTATTGTCATTCTTCTTTTCCTTCTCTCTTTCATTCATTCATTCCTCCTTTCTTTCTCTTTTGTCTTTCTTCTTCTACTTCTTCTTCTTCTTCTTCTTCTTCTTCTTTTTCTTCTTCTTCTTTTTCTTCTTTTGTCCTTCTTCTTCTACCTCTTCTACTTGTTCTTCAATCTTTTTCTTCTTTCTTGTTCTTCTTCTTGGTCTACTTCATCTCCTTCTTATTCCTCTACTACATATTTTTTATCATTTCTTTCTTTCTAATTCTTCTTCTTCTACTACTACTAGTACTACTACAACTACTTTTTCTTCTTCCTCCTCTTTCTTTCTTTCATTCATTCATTCATTCATTCTTTCTTTCTTTCTTTCTTCATCTTCTCCACCTTCGTCTTCCTCTTCTTCTTCTTCTTGCTCTTCCTCTTCTTCTTCTTCATTTTTTTCTTCTTTTCTTCATCTACTTCATTTCTTGTTCTTGCTCCTTCTATTCTTCTTCTTCTTTCTTACTTTCTTTCTTTCTTTCTTCCTTTCTTCATTTCTTTCTTCTTCTTCTTCTCCATCTTTCTCTCTTCTTCTTCTTGTTCTTCTTCTTCTTCTTCTTCTTCTTCTTCTTCTACTACTTTTTCTTGTTCTTTTTCTCCTTCTTGATCTTCTTCTTTTTCTTCTTCTTCTTCTTTTTCTTCTTCTTTTTCTTTTGTTATTATCCATTTACTCTAGGTTGTATCTCTAACTATGTTTTTAGCTTGATCAAGATAATGGTTTCTTGTGTAATTGATTAATGCATGACGATGACAGTTTGTTTTGCAAAACTAGTATGGCCACACATGCTATTTTGGTTATTTCATTCTCTTTTTCTTAAGGTTTGTGTTTAATTAATGTTTGTTCATGTTTCTAAACAAATTACCAATTTTATTTCATTGTGTCTTGCATTGTAGGGTTCTATTAGTTTCGACAATTTTGGATGAAAAATGTTCATGTAGGTGAGATTGAAACATGTGATCAAATAAACTTTGATACATGTATGGACATAAAAGTAAAATAGTTGAATAAAGATAAATTATTTGTTTGATTTTTTTTTATCTGTGCATAAAACAAATGTATAATAATTTTTCAAGATTAATTAATTTTTTTCTTTCAAGATAGAATTATTTTTTTATTTTTTGAGTTTTGTATAAAACAAATGTGTGAAAAAAAGATGAATTTTTTTTGTGAAGATTTGATTTAAGGCCTGCACATATACATGAATAATTATTTTTTCTTGATAATATATAATTATGAATTTCTTGATTTATTTTCTATCTTAAAAAGGTAAAACAATGGCTTAATAAAAACCTACAATAATGCCTTACTTTACCCATCAATTGCTTGTTTACTTATAATCCCTTATTTGTATGACATTACTCTAACCATCTTCAAAATTCTATCTACCACTAAAAATAGATCATTATGTCCTCATAAACTCACTAATAAAACATTGATAAAACTCATTTAGATATTATTCCAAGGACTTTACAGTACTTGTAGTACCATATACAGTTCTTATTTATGACATCATGATTTTGATACAACAAAAAGTGTGCACCTATCTATAAATTTCTTAACATCTGAACTCATGTGTGGTCAAAAAGCATACCTTCTAAAATTAAGAGTTGACTTTGAAACTCCTAAGTGTCTCAAGACCTTTGTAAAGTGAGCTACACGTATGCATCATTTTTTATCACCATCTTGATGTACAAAACTTTATTTTTGACAAAATACTCTAAGTATTGATCTCCTTTTATCTCTTGATAAATTTTATAAAAATTGCGGTCATCTTTATAGTTCATAACTTACTCCTTCAATTCTATAGGTTATACTTACATAACGATTGTTAAACATTACAAGATTGAAGGAGGTCAAGGAAGCATATTTACAAGTTTGTTCAGAGAACCTTCTTTATATTTAATAATCAGGTTGAATTATTGTAGGTATGACTATCATTTGAAGTGTTGTGCATGTCTTAACTTTGATTATGTCTACAAATATTGGAGCGAATGATGATATGCATGTACTATGAATTATTTTCTATGGATGTATGGCCTTTAATGTTTTATAGACTGATGTAAATAAATCAGCCCTTTATAATTGAATGGGTTTTTTCATTCTGCTAATAGTAATTAAGAATAGTATACTTGTGGCTTGCTTTATTCAATTAAAACTACTTTGGTAACATACCTTTATGTATCTACTTGAATCTCAAATGGATGTTTTAGATTGGTGGAACTAGAACTGGTGCTTCACAAATTATCTTTTTTAATTATCAAAATGCCTTTTGATGTAGTTATTTCCACTCAAATTTTAGATGTCTGGGTGTATGAAATGGCACTATTCCTTCAATGAATCTTTTGATGAATTATTTTAGGTCTTGACAAGCTCCACGACAAACTTTAACATTGGTAAAATCATGAGGATTAGACTATTTCTCAATTGCATTAATTTTCTTCATGTCAATGTTTATTTCCCTATTTCAAACTTAATATCACAAATATAAAATGGTTTCCCTTGCATACTCACACATCTTCTCATTCAACTATAAATGATTGGATTGTAATATATCAAATGCCTTCCATAAATTCTTTATATGTTCTTCATGTGCATTACTATAAATGAGAATGCTATCAAGGTAGACTAGCATAAACTCTTGTAAGGGAAAAAAAAGGTCATTCATTGGTCATATGACTATTGCTTGAGCATTGCATAACCCAAGCACCATTACCAGCTATTAATACAGTACTTGTGTAGCCTTAAAAGTTTTTTCAAAGTTTTTCCTTTTGTAATATGTACTTGATGATACCTTGCTTTGACACTTAACTTTTTGAATGCTTATATTTGAATTAATTAGTTACATAGACCATTAATTCTTCATAGTAGATAACTATTTGTACAAGTGACTTTCTTAAGAGCTCCATAATCGACACACTTGTACCATCTTTCATCTTTTTTTGCATTAATTCAACTAGACAGCTGAATGGTGAATTGATAGGCCTGAGTACTCCATTCTTCTATAACACAGTGACTACCTTATTAATCACTTCATTTTTTACTACTAAGTTATGATACATATCTATGTTTGTAGGTGTTAATTTGATAAAAATTATTATGATGCTTCACAACACAGTTTGGTGGTTAGATTGTTATACCCGGTAAAATATTATACGTTTAATCTTCAATAATTCAATTGTGGCTTGGATGATTTCAGATCGACAGTAGGATGAGCCAGGAGCTCAATTGGAGGCTATTGGAATTTCTAAAATTTTCTGGGGATTTTTCGGAGCACGGAGGAAATTTTTAAGTAATTTTCCCTATTTAATTGGATTTATTAGATTTTTGGAAATTCAAAAATCTATTTAAATTGGTCCATTAGATTTTTAAACCGGAATTTGGTTTTTACCGCGCGTGAACCGGACTGGAGCGGTTCAGCGAAGGCGGGGGGCGGTTCGTCGAGTGCGTTTGCGCGTGCGGTTGGATAAGCGACGGATAAGCGGATCAGACGGACGAGATCAGCGGTGGAGATTAACCGGCTGATCGGGTTTAAGCGGCGTTATTAGAAGGTCAACCGGCGCTTAATGGGTTCTTAACGGGTTATTACCGGTTTAAGCCGGGTATTTAACCTGATTTATTCGGCTGTTAAGGCTTCGAGCGGTGGCCGGAGACGAGGTGTTCGCGGCGAACGGCGATACTTTCCGGCAGCCTTTCAAGGGGCTTTTTGTACCTGGAGGTTCGCGAGACCGAGGAGAATCGATTGGTACCGGTTTCATTCGGCGAGGAGCAGCGGTTGGTCGCGTGCGAGCTTCACCGTCGCCGGAGAAGAAAGGTAGGAAATTCAGATTTTAAATTAGTTATTTAGCAAATTAAAATATGGATTATTTTGCAAATAGCTACTGGAGCATACGAATTGTGGTTTTTGGAATTGATTAATGCAAATTATTGATTTTAGCATTTTAGGGTTTTTCTTCGGAAAATTATAATCGCCGAATTTGGAAATTTTACCAAGCATGTGTTGATACGATTATGTGCTTTAGTCATGTTAAGATAGTATCAAATGCTGAAATTTGTTTAATTTCATAGATTGTTAAAATTGGGGATCGGATGAAACTTGGCGGAAATTTTGTTTGAACCTTGGAAATTAGTGGCAATTAATGAAACATTAGGATAGTATGAACATTGGATTTTGTTCTCTTTGATCTCGGTTGCCGGAAATCGACGGGGGAAACGGAATTTTCCCGGAGGAATCGTCAACTAGGGTTTCACGGGCGCCGGGCGTAGGAAGGAGATGGATTAGATAAATTTCGGTTTAGTTAATTAAGTAATTGTAATTATTCAATATTTATTAATAAATTAAATGTTAAACGTCGGCTGGAAATTTGATTAATCATTCGGTCGGTGGGTTCTCGGTTTAGCGCGAAGGCCGAACCGGCAGCGAAAACCGGTTCAGCGGGATTAGTCGCGGACGAACGGCGCGAAGGCCCGAACCGGCAGCGAAAACCCGGTTCAGCGGGATTCGGCGCGAACGAACGGGCAGAGGAAAATGAATTCGGAAATTAATCCGAATTTTTGGAAAATTGATATATGTGAATTTAAATTTTAATTCGGAAATTTATTCCGAATTTCGGAAAATTGAGAAAGGGCAGAATTTGATTTTTTGGAATTTGAAAAAAATGCAGTAATTAGAATTTCGGGATTTTAAATTCTGAAAAAAAAAATTCAGAAAAAGAGAAATTGGAATTGAGCGATCTCGAAAATTCTGGAGATCCGTATGTAGAGAAAAATTTCCTGAAGTAGGGAAAAATATTGTCAGTGATGACAGTACAGTTGAAACAGTCAGACAGAGGTATGGTACATGGATGCTACCAAAACAGTCAGTAACTGTACAGTTGTGTTGCTTGGACGGCAATGGCATGGATTGAGTCAGGTTACTAAATGTTGGCATATTTCACGGATTTGCATAATGGATCGGACTACTATAGACCCTATATGATGTTTTAGGGTAGTTGTGGTAGGTAACTGTGCGGTACAGACTTAGCTTCCACAGTATACATGTGGATTGGTATGCGCCTTGTTGTATCTGGACACATGTTGCTGAATCTTGGAGTTATAGCTTGGCAATGACTGTAGGGGCGTGGCTTCTACGGAAATTGTTGGGAGAGGACTTCTTGGGACGGTGGTTGAGTCGATCTCTTCTGGTCCATGAGTGCAGGCCTGCGCGCCTGAGAGTGGCAGTGGCAGGGATAACTCGCCGTGGCTAGCCAAGTGTGTAGGCCTGCGTGCCTGAGGGTGGCAGGGGTGTCTCACGTTAGCTTGAGATCTATGTGACTGGTTCTGTCTATAGTCTCCAGAAGATTGATTGACGAGAGACGCTGCGGTCTCGAGTGCTAGGCGTTGTGATGCGTGCGCAGAGATAGGCGTGTCCTGCTGGCATGCTTTGCCTAGGCACCATGCGTGTGCAGAGATGGGCGTGTCCCGCTGGCATGCTACCTGGAACCCCCAGAAGAGAGCTACTCTGGTGTGACTAGGGGTGACTGTGGTTGGTCGGAGTCTGGAACTAAGAGTGCCTTTCCACCATACATTGTTATGCTGTATTCCTATACTCTTGCTATTATCCTTCTCTTGCATGTGAGTTTTACTAGCTGTCTTTCCTACTGGGCGTAGCTCATTCCTTTATTATCTATATTTTTCCAGCGGCTCGGCAGACTTGACGCCACCCAGATTAGGTGGGATCGTGGTCAGCAGGCTAGTGGAGGATATCTGATCTGTGATTTCTGAGACATTTTGGTTGGTGGGATTGATGCTATTGGATGTATTCAGTGAGACTATTATTCTTATGTCAGGTATTGTGTGAGGATGAATCTGACTTATGTATCTGGTTGGATGATGTTGCACTTGTTGGACTTGGATCTTATTCTTGTGATGTAGTTTCCATTCACTGTCTTACTTATTGTTTTGGTGCAATGGTGTGTGGAGTGCCATATTTATATATTTATTCTGTGGATGTTATATATCTTTTTTGATGGTGAGGTCATTACATGACTATGGAACTTACCATGGGGGTTCAGACTTCTATTAGATCGGTTCTCCTATCGGTATGGGATAGGAGTATTGGGTCTAGTAGGAGTAACATTGCACGAGTCCATCTGTTAAGTCAGGAGTCATGAATCCTGAGTTGACGGTGTACCCGGGAGATGAGATCCACATTGTTAAGGAAAGTAGGTGTGTAATGATGTGTTATATCCTATGTTTTTCGTAGGCTACTCAGGTTGGTATGGGACGATTTGAGCTGTCTATATGTAAAAAAAAAAAAAAATGTATGCCAAAAATCAGCCTATGAAAATGGGGTGTAACATAGATTTTTAGCTTAGTAAATAGTGAAAAATATTCTCTTAGTATCTTCTAAAGTTGTTTAGTTAGATTACTATATTTTTTGGAACCAATATTACACTTCTTGGTTCTAATTAGCCATAACACATAATTTTGACTTTTATTTCCTAATCTCTTTGCTTGGTTAATAGTAATAATATCTATTACACACTTTTACTTACTTTATATTATAAAAAATTTCAATCCATCCATTGTTAATTAACACTATTGGAATCAACAATAGCATATATCATCTCGATTCCACAAGTATGAGTAGCCAAATATGATATGACAAATATCTAATGGAACTACTTCATGAACAAATACATTAATATATCTCAAGTGATTTGGAATTTTACCTATAGCTATAAACTTTTGCTTTAGAGAAATTTTGAGTAAACCCATGAGAATAAGGCTTGGAAAAGTACCACATTTTAAGTAGAGCCTCTTCATTGAACTTTCAAAAGCTCAATTTCATCTATCTGCCAGTTTCAATGATAACATTGACCAACTCATTTACATGAATATAGGTTGAAAATATTTCCACTCTTCTTACTATAATTTCATGAGTTATGAGCTCTGTTTGCCCTACCTTAAGAGATAGTCTTATCATTTTTTTGTCGGACTTCAATAATCGTCTCAACTTTAGTTGCAACAAAGATATTTTTTCCTATTTTTCTTAAACATCTCAAAAGAAAGATTAATGTAAAAGATCCAACATTTTTCTCATATGTGGATTTGCTTTTGTAGTGGGTACACTTTTTGTGACACTCACTAGTAAATGGTGTTCTTATTATTGTGGCTATCATTCTCTTTATTAGATATTAATCTCTCCTCTTTTATCAGTTCATTGTATTAGTGTTAATCCTCCCACTGTATGAAATCCCAGGTCTTTGGTTATATATTTTGATTCTTCTTTTCAATGGCCATTATATCAATGTCCATTGTAACTTTCAAAAAAACATCAAGAAGCTCCTAGGAATCAAAAGATACTACCATCAAATATTTTTACTCGAAAGCACCTTATTCAAAGGTAAGAAGTTGGTTTTTCACTTACAAACTACGTTAACAAAACATACATGAAAGGAATCAGAAAGAGGAATAAATTATTCTTCATGATGGGTTTTTATTATTATGCATATCCTCTAATTAATTCCACTCTATACTCTAGTGATGTTCTATCCTTCAAATAATATTATTAATATAGTAGAAGGTGTGATGAATGATTTCCTTTAGAAGAATAGTCATGTACCTTACAAAATTTATTTACTCTTTGTCTAAAATGAATTTGTAGTATTGTTGACAATGTGAGACAGCTTGTTCATGATAAGTTTCTTCTCAGTACCAAGCTTTTATCATAGATGAAAGTGTAGCTTGCTTCAGAAACCTAGGCTTGATGCTTGATATTGATATGCAATAACTACTCCTCATTAATGTCAATATTATTGTTGAAGTCATTCCCAAGAACCTACATCTTGTTTGATATATTATAATAATAATGCTAAAATTGAGTTTATTCAATTTTTATATCTTATCCATAGAAGATAGGTTTAGGCAAGGAAACTTATCAAACTATTTATATTTAATAAATTGATTAATCACATGGCTAAAACTTTTTTAGTGCCACACTAAAAATTTCAAAATAAGATATTATTCATTAAGATCGGTTTTACTTATAATTTTTATAGTTGAAAGCATCCTGAAACTCTTTCGGTTAATTATTTTTCCTTGAATCTTCTATAATATTTTTCTCATTGTTTGACATACCAATGGATTAAACTCCTTGAATTTTAAATGATTACCATAAAGTTCTTCAAGAAAAATTTTAAGTTCTAGATTATCATATTAGTGCTAAATTTTTTATTATGAATTTTTTGAATTAAAAACTTGATCATTATTGTTGTCATTTTCTTAGAATTTTTTAAAGAACTATAATCATCCAATAATTAGCTTGCTAGACAAATTGTACTCGTTTACCAAAATCTTGCATTTCTCCATAACAAGAAGAAAAGTTGTAGACTTTTATCCCAAGGTTATGAGTCAAAGGAAAGTGGAAGCATTTTTTGTACTTTTGCTTTAAGTTGAACAATTGTACATGATCTATGACCATAATCATCAAGAACAATGCTAGAATGGTCAAAGTAATTCTAAAAATTATAGTTTTACATTTCAAAAAGAAACTTTAAGAGCATTTTTCCATAATGCATAATGTTTCCAAACAAATGAGAACAATCAACAATGTTAATAGATATTAGAAGTAATTCATCATAAGAAATGTAAGATAATGACATTTTATTATGAACTTGCACATTTTAGACAACCCATATTGCAAAAGTGGAAAGGACTACACTTGTGATAAGAGCAAGAGAATTTTACATTTTTTATTTATTAACATAAATGATTTTTGCGATCTAACAATTATTACAATCATTTGAAATCCATCTTTAGATTTGTAAAATAATACTATTTAATAAATAATAATTAAAACAAATACACAAATAAATAAATAAATCACATAATGATTCGAATAGTTCTTCCATAAACACAAAGCCTTCATTAAATCACCATTGACCTAGCTAGGCATCTATTGAGCTAGCAACATTTAACTTATAGTGGGCAAACTTGAAATCTTAGCAACAACTTCATCAATCACTGATTCACCACAACACCTTCAGCTTTCAATGATTAGCCAACCTTGGCCATAACATAAAAACAATTATAGTGGTTGCAAGGAAAAAATTTATGACATGGAAAAAGTTTTAAAGCTTTTACCTTAATCCCTTTTTGAAAAAATTGACAATATCTAAACATAAGACAAGGAAATTATTATTCTTAAAATCAAATCAATAATGATAACAGAATGAAATCTGTTCATCCATCTATTCTAGGATAAAACATATAGTCCTACTTCTATTCTTTGTGATTCACTCATTTTTAAAGGTATGTCAAATAGTTTTACTTACTTAAAGTGATTAAAGTAGCCATTATGAATTGAGTATTTTTCCAAAAACTTGCATTCAATAGATCATTCGATGATAATAAGTAACAACTAGCTATCTCACCTTTACGTTTTTGTAGAACAAGTTTATCATACAAGTATGTAGTAAATGAATAGACAATGCAATAAAAACCTTTATTGCAATTTTCTCGTTTCAATTTCTGTACAAAATGATAATTAAAATTGCACAAGCATGGCAAATGTATTACATTATGTTAAGGCAATTGTACAAGTATTAGAAGAGGGTCACTAGTATAGAATTAGTTTTTCATAATATGCAGATATCTTAGTATTTTTTTGAACCATATATGCTCATAATATTATGGAATTGTTCTAGTTAGCAAATTTTAACTTAGCAATGAAATCATAATGATAAAGAGAATATGATGTTTTGATAATAAAATTGTAACATTTTTATTTTTAGGACTTTAATTAATGAATGAAAAGAAATAAATCACATAAGAAGAGCATTCTATTCAATACTATTTGATATAAAAGTTAAGCAAATACAAAAAACAAAATACCTGCTTTTATGTAGAGGATACTACTTAGTGACAAGAAGAGGTTTGTCATTCATTCTTAAATGAATAATCATATCAATATGAAAACTTATATCATACATGTTTAACTCAATTACAATTTAATCATCACTTAGGATTCTCATAGAAAAAAATTAAAAGTTATTACCTAATTAGAAGGCCATTGCTCTATTTTGGAAGCAATTGCATGTTCTACCACCAAAGGTTTGGAAGTATGAATGGCAACATGAATATTATGTTATTAATTGAAGTAGACTACATCACATATGTTAGAATTATCCAAGGGCTCCAAAAACTTCATTTAAAGAAAAAAAAGCACTTAGGAAATGAAGTGTTCAAAGCAATTATATAACCCGAACCATTATTAAAAAGTGTTTAGATCCTTTTTTTTGTAAATGTTGTAGAATATTATTTATTTGTTATTATAATGTATATTCTTTACAATTACAAAGTTTGTTTTTTCATTAAATAGTTTCTATTGTTGCACTTTTTTGATGGTATGTCTTTCAAATTTAGTGTAAATCATTTTCAATATCATAAAAGTACATTCATCTCATTATTTTTCAATAATATTTTAATCTTTTATACATGTACTTGTATTAAGAAATTTTGTAAATGGGATATGTAATGTTGTACTATTAAGTTGTTTATTATAACATGGAACATTATAACTTTTTAATTTTTAATTTTATTGAATTACTTTTGTTGGTTTTCTTTTTCCTTTGCTCATCTCTATTTTGCAACATTTATTACTAATAAATTTCAAAAAAAGCTTATATTTACTTTTATATAGATAGAGCTAAGCATTTCAAGTAACTAAATATCTTGATTACTTTTATTTAAAATTTTGTATAATGTTTCATTTATGCTAAACATTTGTATTTATGTAATTCACATGCTTTGAAAACATTTAAATTTTTTATATTTTAATCTAAATTTTTCTTCTTAAATATTATTATGTTTTTTTGTGGTATCATGTTTGATGTGTTTTTAATGACATCATAATGGATTTTAATAATTTATAATTTTATTTTTAGACTACATTTTTTAAATTTTTTATTTAGTGTTTTTGTATAAAAGACTTTTGGGATAATTATGTAAAATTACTTGAAAAAGAAGGAAAACCTTAAATATTGAGTAATAAATTAAAAAAATAATCTAATGACAATAATATCACTTAAAATTTGTAAAACTTTTTTATTACTAAAAGCGAAAAAAATAGAAAGAAAACTATTAGCAAATGCTAGGTACAACAATATTGAATTGATATAGAAATGACTTGTCCAAATTTTTTTTAATTTATTTTTTAATATAGTTTTAGTAAATATGGGTTTGAAAAACAATAAGTTTAGGTCTAATTATCTAACCAAGTGATTGTTGGCCGTTAATGAAGTAGAGGAATTCTTTATTAGAAGGACCTAATATTGTCCAAATCTTATATAATAAGTGATTGAAGGGTCTAGTACGAGAATTAGAAGCTCCAATATTTTTGTGAACTTTTTCATTGGTGATTCTTAGAATTCCATCAAATGTTAAATAGTCATCAATTCAATATTTAAAAGTTTCAAAGATGATATGTATGGTTTAATGAGGACTTTAATATACTAACATATTGCACACTAAAAATAATATTGGATACAACGAAAAGTATATATGGCACAAAAAATATAACATGCATTACATTCTATGACAAAGTTAATGACATTTATTTTATCGTAATGCATATATTTTATTAAGCATGGTAATGACATATTATTTAATATAATCTAAAAAATAAGTTATCTTTCATGTATGGATGCCAATACATTTATGATCTAATAATTATAATAGCTCACATTATTTTTGAGTAACACTTTATTCATCATGTATGAACATGAGAAAACTCAAATGAAAGAGTTAGATTTCTTAAATGCATAGGATGATTATTAATTAATAGCAATATTAGTTTCAATAATGTATTCAAATTTAAATCGATTGAAAAGTGTAAAAGTGAGTTATTAGGGTGTCGATAAAGCTAGAACATTATTTTTGCTATAATGAAAATAGGATTAAAATTTTGAAATATTAGTTTGTTTGCCATCATTTTAATGTAGGTTATGTAAAAACCTTGATTCCTTAAAAATTTCGTTCAAGGAAGTTATTGCATGAACATGAAAATTTTCATGACAAAATAAAACAAAAAATTGAAAACATCAATAAATAAAATACTAAAAGCCCTAAAAAGATTTAAATAAAAATGCATAATAGATATAGCTCTTTTAATTTAAAACTATTATCTTAAGCAATAACATTTGACAATAGACTTCGTTATGTTTAAAAGAAATATTGATATTGTCCAATATGATGGACATTTTGAACATTTAATTATTTTTATTTTCTTGGTAATATTTTCTTTTCTTTTTAAATATTTATACTTTAATAAGTATGGTTGTGTTTTTCTTTTTTTGGTTTTTATGATGAGTTTTGAAAATATATAGAATAAGTTTAGTCATAGTAATAAAATCATTATTTTTTAAATATTTGAAATATTTATAATTACAACAAAAAATACATTTATTATTGATTAATTAAAAATACCTCACTAGCATTTTTTTTTATATTTAGCTATTTTGATAATCTTACATTTACCTTGGTTTAGTTTTAAAAAAAACTTCTTTAACATTGACATGTGAATAGTCTCTCTCTTTAAATGAATCTTCATTTTGGTCCTTTACTTCAATCTTTAATTTTTTTATGTTTTATTAGTTTTAACATTTTTTGTTTTCTATACACCATTAATAGTATTTATTAAGATAATTCTTTGTAACATTTCTCAAGCAAAGATTTTAATATTAAAAAATTTTCAAATTTTTATTTGTTATTTTTTGTGTTATGTTTAAAGTGTCAATAAAAATATTATCAACACATATGTTACTATGAAATTATTATTTGAAACTTTTTATTTATAATTTATTTTTTAAAATTTGTTGATAAAATAATTCTCACATGATATAGCTAAAAATATATATGAGCAATAGAAAAAGTATAATATTTTCTTAGTTTTTAAAATTTTTCTTAAAATATTTTAATTATAATTATCCTATTTGACAATATTATTTTTTTAACTAAACTTTAACTTGAGTTATTTTAAAAATGTTTTTAATATTTCGAATATACTTTCATAATATTATTCTATTTTTATATTTTTAGTTTAAAAAATGGTACTTAATTAGTAATATTTTCAAATATTCTACTGAAGTGTTCAAAGATATCACTTTAAGTTGATTAAAATATCTTTTAATAAATAAATTGTAAGAATAAAATATTACTAAAATGTAAGTAGTAATAGGCCATAACATAGTTAAGGAAACTTTCTACAAATAAAAAAAATATCTAGTTAAGGAAAGTGATATAACAAAAAAATCTCCTAAGATAGCCATGCATACAAATAATTAAATTCGACCTAATATTAATCCTAAATGAGTGATGCTGAGTACAATTAATAATGAGGACTACACATGTATCAAAATATCAAATTGAAACATAAATTGGATAAAGAGTAATGATCGTCTAGTAATTACTTAAGCTATTCACACATCAATTATATATATCATTAAAAAAGAGGTGATAAAAACTTTTTTAGAAATGGAGTTGCTATAAAACCAAAAAGTACAACTAGAAGTGGCCTCACTCAATGTTGCACAATTGATGTTCCTTGACCATACATAATGGTTTATGTGACTTAGTGCAAGATGCACCAATGAAAATTGTGTCATAGTCTTTAAGAAAAAATCTTAAGAGCATACGAAGTGATTCTCCTTGTTTGTTTGGTAATCATAACAATATGTTGAATTTGCTCAAGGCAAAACACCAATAAGATTGTACCAACTCTATTATATGTGAATCTATTATAAATAGTACCCTCACTACCTAGTAAAAGATTAAAGTGATGATCATTGAAGTTTGATAATTTATTATTGTAAACGGTGTTTCTTTGGGCTTAGTTGTTTAGAAATGATAACATAGTTTATCTGTATAATGTAGTTAAACTATTTTGTAAAGTGAAAGAAGTAACTCAAAAGTTACCAATTAAGATTTCTATGGTCATAATAGCACAACTACTTTTGAAATTTAGTGCCATATCATTTTTAACATGAATAGAAATAAAACTTTATGCCTATTTACAAATGTAAAGTAATGAAGTTTTACCCATGTTCAATATGGCCCCATCTTGTAATGAAAAGCTATAACAATCTCATGTCTATTTGTTACCTAATTGACCAACAAATTTTGTAATTTTTCTAACTCTATAATTATCCTCATTATAAACGAAATGCCAATCCACAATAAATTCTTCGAACACTTGTTTAATTTTCTAAGTGCTTTTTTTGGCTTTAAATGAAGTTTTAGAGACCTTCAATCATTATAAGATGTGTGATGCAGTCTAGTTCAATCGTTGGCATAATATTCCTGTTGCCATTCATACTTCCATACCTTTGGTGTTAAAAAAATACAATTTCTTCCAAAATAAAGCAATGGCCTTCTAATTAAGTAAAAACTTTTAATATTTTACCATTATAACCCCAAATGATTCCTACAACTATAGTTCACTCTTTCATAGAATTTTTTATGCACATTGAGTTTTAGCTTTCTAAAAGGTGGCAAGTTCAAATAGACTAACATGCATGTTCGAAACCACATTTAACTTAATAGTTGAACTAGTCCGAATTGTATCAAATGCCCTTGTCCTCTTTAATAGGTGACTTAAGAGAAAAATATTTGAATATATTATAGCAATTATTGCTCATGTTTTTTTACAAAACTTATACTCGGTTGACTAATATCCTTGTTTTCCTTAAAGATTCCTTGCTTTTAAAATAATTGTCTTTTCATTGTTAAACCACTTATATACTTTTTACGCACAAAATATTATCTTTTAGATGTTTAAGTAATTTATTATGTTGTAATTCATATTTCTAAATAGTTCAACATTTTCATTGTAAGAATATATTTTGTAAATTAATCATCCAAAAAGTTTTTAATCTGGTAAATTTTCTATTTCCTTGATGACATTTTATATTTTAATCTTCAACTTTTTACTTAAACTATGAAGGTTTTTTTATAATTACTCATAAAAAATATTTTTTATCAATATATTATGAAAAACTTTTGAGCATTTTAATAATTCCATTATAGTAGCAGCATTTTTTTCTACTTTTATATTTTTTATTCTTACAACTCTAATTCTTCTTAGTTAATTATTGTTAAGATGACAAACAATATTTTTTATTCCAAAATAGTTCTTTTAAAGAAAAAAACTTACACAATTGCTATATCAACAATAAAACATTTTTCATATACTAAATCTTGAATATTTAGCTTGTTTATGTAAAAAACTAGTTTTGACATTATTTGCTTAATGAATTAAAAATTTCAATTTCTTATTTACACGAATAATACTATATATTTTTTTATTTATAAAACTTTATCTGCTTAAAAAATATTTAATTTTTTCATAAATATTTTTAATTTTTATAATTTTAATTTTTTGTTATTTACATTTGAATCAAAAAATTTCTATGCTCTAAATTGTCAATAATGTTTTTGTCAACATATTTTGTGGTTAAAATATCTTATCTTTTACAACAAGTTCTTTAGAAACTATTTTTTGAAATAGTCATTTTGAAAAACTAGTTTTAAAATTTAACAAATGTTTTTTGTTAACATATTTACCACTTCATTTAACTTTATAGAATGGAAGGTTGAATGTAGAATTAAAAATGTAAAATTTTCTTAAATCCCAAAACACTACAAAGCTCTCATCAAAAAGGAAGGAACAGAATATGATCATGTTGCATCTTTATATGCAATGATATCGCAAAAGGGACTTCAGATAAGGATGGATCATACTTTATAATAAAATGTTTTTCAATTAAAAAATATTATATTTAGAAATTAGATTTTATAATAGACTTATTTATATTTCAAAAAAAATTTATATTGACTAATATGTTGGACTTTTTTAACATTTAATTATTTTTATTTTCTCGTTGATGTCTTCTTTTCTTTTTCAAATATATATACTTTCTTTAGTAAGTTAGTGTTTTTCTTTTTTTTTTATGATACTTTTTCTAGTTTTGCTATGTTCATAGTCCATATCTTGAAAAAAATCTTCATTTTGATTGTTTACTACCATCTTTAATTTTTTATGTTTTATTACTATTGAACTTTTTCATTTTCACCACACCATTAATAATATTTAATAGGATCATAAGTTCTAACATTTATTGAACAAACATTTTAATATTTAAAGCATTTCAAGTTTTTATTTGTTGTTTGAATTTATTTAATATATAATTTATTTTTTAAATTTGTTCATAGAATATGTTTTTCATGAGATAACCACACATATATTTGAGCTTTAATAAAAAGAATAATATTTCATATTTTTTTAGGTTTTCTTAAAATATTTTACTTTTTTTGACAAAACTCTTACATAAGATATTACAAAACTGTTTTTATCATGCTGACTTTACTTTCATAATATGATTTTATCTTTTTCATAGTTGTTTAATATTATTTTATTTCGATATTTTTAGTTTAAAAAAGATGTTTAAATAGTAACTTTTTCCAATATTTTACTAAAGACCTCAAAGATTTTACTTTAAATTGATTAAAATTATTTATTATTAAATAAAAATAACAAATACATTTTAAGAACAAAATATTACTAAAATGTAAGTAGTAACAAGCCATAACATAGTTAAAAAATTTAAATTTTTTTAATAAACAAGAACTTGTCAAGAGAAATTTTTATAAACAAAAAAAATGATCCAAGTAAAGAAAGTGACAAATATGAAATTATAAATAAAGGGAAGGATAGTCTTAAGAAGTAAAGTGATACAACAAAAAAGACACTCCTAAGATGACCATGCATACAAACAATTAAATTGTACCTAATATTAATCTTGCATGAATGATGCTAAATACAATCAATAATCAAGACTTAACATCGATCATAATATAAAACTAAAACATAAAATGAATAATAGTAATGACTATCTACTAATTACATAAGCCATCCCCATATCAATTATAAGTGTCATTAGAAACAACTTAGTAAAAACTTTTTTAGAAATGGAGTTGCTATAAACAGAAAAAGTACAACCCAAAATGGCCTGCTGCATAGTTGAGGTTCCTTCAACATACATAAAGGTTTATGGACATAATGAAAGATGTACATATCAAAATGGTGTTATAATCTTTACGAAAGTAGCTCAAGTGGGTACGAAGTGATCCTTATAGTTTATTAATCATAGTAATATAATGAATTTGTCCATGGCAAAGCACCAAACAAATTATACCAACTCTATTATATGTGAAACAATTATAAACAGTACCCTAACTAACTAGTAAAGGAATGAAGTGATAATCATTCAAATTTGATGACGTATTAATGTAAATGGTGTTTCTTTTGACTTAGCTATCTAGAAATGATAATATAGTATATCTATACAATATAGTTAAACTATGTTACAAAGGGAAAGGAGCAACTAAAAAGTTACCTACTAAGATTTCTATGATCACAATAGCACAACCACATTTGAAATTTACTGCCATATCATTTTTGACATGCAAAGAAATAAAACTTTATGCATTTTACTATTTACAAATTTATGATAATAGAGTTTTACCCACATTAAATATGCCCCCACCTTGTAATGGAATGCTATAACAATATCATGTCTATTTGTTATCTCATTAAAGAACTTTTTTTGTAATTTTTTTTGGTATATAGTTACCATCACTATAAATGAAATGCCAAACCACAATAATTGCTTTGAACACTTCATTTCCTAAGTGCATTTTTTTCTTAAAATGAAGTTTTTGGAGCCCTTGGATAATTCTAACATATGTGATGTAGTCTACTTCAATTAATAACATAATATTCATGTTGCCATTCATACTTCCAAACCTTTGGTGATAGAACATGCAATTGCTTCCAAAATAGAGCAATGGCCTTCTAATTAGGTAATAACTTTTAATATTATACCATTCTAATCCCAAATGATTTCTACAGCTATGGTTAACTCCAAACTACTTTTTATTCATGTTGAGTTTCACTTTCCTAATAGGTGGAGAGATGTAATTGACTAACAAGCACATTCTAAACCACATTTAACTTAATGATTGAACAAGTCCCAATTGTACCAATGCTATGTCCTCTTAAATGCCCTACTTGAGAGAAAATATTTGAATATGTTATGGCAATTATTGCTCATGTTTTTCACAAAACAAATATTTGGCTGACTAATATCATTGTTTGCCTTAAGATTCCTTGCTTTTAAAATAAATTCTTTCTCATTGTTAGCATTTATATACTTTTTAGCACCAAATATTACCTTTTAGATGTTGAAGTAATTTATTATGTTATAATTCATATTTTTAGATAATTCAAAATTTTCATTATAAGAATTGTTTTGGTAAATTAGTAATGCAAAAATTTTTTAATCTTGTAAATTTTTTATTTCCTTAATGACATTTTATATTTTTATCTTCAATTTTTTATTTAAACTACCAAGGTTTCTTTAAAATTACACTAAATGTTTTTTTATTAATATATTATGCAAAACTTTTGGGCATTTTAATTATTGGATTACACTAATAACATATTTTTTCTAATTTTACATTTTTTATTCCTAGCACATTAATTCTTCTTTGTTAATTATTTTTACGATGGCCAAAAATAATTTTTTATACCTAAATAGTTTTTTAAGAAAATTCTCAGAGAATAGCTTTATCAATAATAAAAGAGTTTTCACATACTTAATTTTGAATATTTAGCTTGTTTATGTAGAAAATTAGTTTTGACAAGGTTTTCTTAATGCATTAAAAATTTCAATTTCTTATTTACATGAATAACTATATACTTTTTTTGTTTATTCAATTTTTATCTATATTAAAATGATATAATTTTTATCAATATTTAATTTTTATCATTTTAATAATTAATGTTTTACATTTCAGTCATACAATTTTTATGCTCTAAATTGTCAATAAAATTTTTGTCAATATATTTTATAGAAAAAGTATTTTATCTTTTTATTAAGTTGTTTGGAAATTATTTTTTTTTAAAAAATTGCCATTTTAACAAAACTAGTATTAAAATTTCACAAACTTTTTGGTAGAGATATTTACCACTAGTTTTTAACTTGATAGACTAGAAAGTTGAATGTAGTATTAAGAACTTAAATCCAAAACCTCTACAGTATTCTCATCAAAATAGAATGAACATAATATGTTTATCTTTAGTCAGTATATGCGATGATAACGTAAAATATTTTTTCTTTCGCAACTATTTTATTTTTTTAAATTGATTTTTTTAAAAAACATACATCTTTTTGAGAATTCTATTATTAAAAATTTTAATATTTTTTGTCAAGGTATTTACAATTCTTTTTTAAAGATTTTAAATTTACTTCAAACATTAGCAAAATTTATGCAGTATTAAAGATTTTAAATTTTCTTAAAGCAAAAATTTATTTTCACTAAAATTTGCTTAATTATTTTCATTTTCATATGTGTTAGTAAGGTTAGCATTACAAAGGCTTTCATCAGTCAATTGAATTTTTATTACATTTATATTTGTAATTATTTCACACCAGTTTTTTTAAAAAATAATTTCTATTCTTGTCCTTTATCAACTAAAAAATGACAACTTTTGTATGATAAAGCAAGTTATTGAATTTATTAATTGTCAATCTTTTTAACTAGTTCTAATAGCATTAATATCTTTTTATTATATTTTAATTTTCACATTTTCTTCGTTTTTTCTCACAAAAGTGATATTTAGAAAAATTGCATTACTAAAAAAAATCATCATTTATCATGCAACATAAAGTTTTCATGTCATAAAACTTATTGTAGGCAAATGCTTTTAGTTTAAATTATTTTATTCTTTTACAATATTCACTAAAATATTTTTGACTTTTTTTTATTAATGGATCTACATTTCAAATAATTAATTTTTTTTGTTGTTTCTATTCATACTCCTTTGTAATTTATTTATTTCTATAGGTACCTGATTTGTATCACTCAATTCTCTTTAATAATTGAAATAATTTCTTATATAATTACCTTTTTTATTTGTTATATGTTTCTATATTCATGAACAATCAAGTTTCACATTTTTTTTATGTAAAGGTATTCTATTGACAATTATGCCCAAAATTATGAATATATAAATTTATTACTATCTTTTATTTTGTTACTAAATTTTTTATGTTACCTTTTTACCGACATAATTTCAAACTAATGCACATTGCACATAACAATGATTTTTTTAAAGTATTTGGTTAATTTTGCCTTGTTCACACTATTTTGGCACACAAATATTTTTATTTACTTATTATGAGATTACATTTTTAAAATGCTACTCATACATAATATTTAAAATTTACACCTTTATACAATAATTAATTAGAAATATTTTGTGGCAAAATTTCTTCTAAAAACTAGTATTCTGATTTCCTATTTATTTTTATTTTATTATGATTTTTTGCTTTTATTCTTATAATGATATTATTAAGCATTAAATGACTATTTTTTAAAAGTATTTGCCATGTAGTTTCAGCATTTACTTTTGTTGATTATGTTGTACTACTTTTTATTACTTCATCATTTATAGCAAAAGTTTTGTAAAGATGTTTTTAACATTTTAAAACTATTAACTTATATTACATTATTTGACTTTGTTACACCATTATAAAAAGCTTTTTTATGTTGTGTAACGATATTTCCAATTTAAATTATCTTTTTAATTGAATTTCTTTATTGTTTCATATCATAATAATTCAATTTAAGTTATTTTTTTCCAAATTTTTTTATAAAACGAAAATTAAATATTTTAGATAACTAAAGATTTATTTATAATTGGCGAAACTAAATTCTTTCAGTTATTAAAATAAGAAAATTTAAATTTTAATAAACTTTTTATATAAATATAAATATAAGAAATATTTTGAGTAATTAAAAGTGTTAAATATTTAATTAATCTATTACACTACTAATAAAAAGTAACTTTTTGGGTTATGCTATAACATATTATTATAGAAACATAATCCATTATAGTAATAAAAATGACTCTTATAAATAAAAATTGCAATTAATTAAAATAATGAAAAAATTATTTTTTCTAAAAAAATAAACTATAAAATTGATTAAAAATAATATAAAATTTTGAGAATAAAAAAATCCAATATAGTATTGACCTTTAAAATTGTCAAAATAAATTAGATAAATAATAAATTGCCTTACCATTCCAAACATTTTAAGAAAGCCTTCATAATAACATTTTAAGGATGAATAGTTAGAATGAAATGTATTCTTCTATTTAATTAAAATAAAAAATACTTACAAAATAAAACAAAAAATAAAAAAATAAAAAACATTTTAATTGTAAAAGTAATTTAAAAATATGTCATAAAGAAAACCATATATAGAAAATAAAAATTAATAGATTATGAATTGTTAAAAATATCGAATACTTAATAGTGTGAAATATAGAAAAGACTAAACATATTAATAAAGCATTTATCTACTAACAAAACTATGAAAAATATTTTTAATAAATAAAAAAGTGAGAAAGATAATTTAAGTTGATGACAATAAAGCATTTATCTCTATGTTCACTATTATTAATAATCTAATCTGAACAGCTAAAATTAATCCATAACAAACAATATAATGTAAAGGAAGAAAACTGTAAAATTTAGTTGACATATGCCAGATGAAAGCCATCCCATATGTCCATAGGCCTTCACCAAATCAATCCTAAGCATCATTAAATTTTTTTTTTAAGTGAACATATCGATCTGATACATTTTTATTCTACTAAACTCTTTCTTTTGCACATTTCATGTAACGTTTTAAATTTCCTATTTGATTAACTTTTCATTTTTTTCTATACATATCTACATGTGAGTAATGCACACTATTTTTAATGTTTTAGTTATTCTTTTATCATAATTTTTCATATATTTTTAATTCTTTAGACGTTACGTAAATGAATAAGATGCCTTTTTTCCTTTAACTAGTGAAGAATAACATTAACATATTTTATAATTCTATATATATTCTATCATTTTTAATTTGGTTTTAAAGTTTTGTGAGACTAACATAACTTTTTTAAAAATTGCAGTTTCTTATGTCTGTATTACTCATTCGTCACATTCACTTTAATAAAAAGTCTTTAATTATAAAGTTTTTGTGCCTTTTGTATTTGTGCATAAAATAGTTATGAATATTTGTTATTTCATTCGTTAATCACTTTATACTTATTATCAATTATGATGCTCTAATTTTCAATGAATTGCTTTCACCTAATTACAAACATTTTAGAAAAAAATTAAAATTGTTAATTGTGAATTCTTTAACCATTTTAGTATTTTGTGGTTCCTTATTTCTATTCCATAATATCATTTCTTTCTATTACTTTAAACTGTTTGATGATATATCAAACATTTTCAAAAGTATTTAATGAATCATTTTATTAATATATTATTTAACTCATTTATTAATATTTTCATTATTTAAGTCAAGAAATATTTTAATTTTTTATTCTATATGTATTGCATAACATAGGATTCCATAATGCCTTAAAATTATTTTGACATTAACATTTTACTTTTAGTACCTTTAATATAATATTTTTGAGAAATAGAAGATATACAAATTTTTTTAAATGCAACATTTTGTCAATGTAATATTCAAATAGTTTATGCAATTTTATTTATATTATTTATGTATTTTTTTTAGTTATAAAACTTTTATTTCACGTTAACATTTTTAATGATTGTTATTTTTAAATATTAAATTATTAATATGTTATGCATATTATTTATAATGTTTTAATTTTTTATTATTTTTCTTTATTTAATATTTATACATGCACTAAAATTTTTGCATTACTCTATTTTGTTATATTTTCAATTTTTTTAAATTTGTTTCAAATTAATATTTAGCACAAATTTTCAAAGTTAATTGTTAAGGCAAAAAAGTATTCATTAATTCTTTCCCAAATGTTTAGATTGTTGGCATAATTTTGATTTATTCAATTCCAGAGCCTAATTTGATGGAACTTTCCATTTATTTGTCAAGGTTGACATTAGAATCCTTCCACAAGTCATATGGTAGACTTTACTTCATCGACCAGGGGCATTTGGGAATTGAACCCCCTATCAGGTGAGCAAAAAGAGAGTAAGTGCACTAACTATAACATTTAGATGGGCTATGGAATAAAGAAAAGAAGATAGTTAAAAACCAAGAGGTTGAACATACCAATATGAAATTGAAGCACTCTTTCTTTTGACGAAAGGAAAATCAAAACAATGAAAGCCCAGAAGAATCTCCTTCAGATGATTAAACCCCAACTTGACAAGAAGTAAGAGAAGTGCCTCATTAGCCAAAACATATTTGACACCTTCCTCAATTACTATCTGTTAAACTTTATCAAGTTTTGATTCAGATTAAGTGCTTTGACACACCTTTTGAACTCCTTTAAAAGTGAAATTTGAATAAAATTAGTAGTAGCTCCCTTAATTCCTTACCTACTACCATCAAGTGACTGGCAATCCTAATCTTCGAATAGAGATTTATTAAAAAAAAAGTGATGACTTATTAGAAGATGCACTTTCAACAGAACTCATGAAAGTATCAATTTAAGTCATTATTCTCTCTCAAGATTTTCTTCTCACAAGAAATAAAAATTGTTTTGGAGTTAGTTGAAGCATCCCTTAACAAGACGAATGAACGTTTAGGAATAATACATACACTTCTGAAAAATGGTTTTTTAAAAATAAATTTTAAAGTAACTATTTCAGGTTTCCTATTAAGGTACAATAAATCTTTGTGAGTCTTTTTTTGCAAATTTCATTTTTTATAATAGATTAACTTTATTTAATTTTAAAAAAAATTTGAAATTTAAAAAACTTTGAAATAAATAAAAAGTATGACAACTTTTGATGATTGAGCTCAAATTGAACATACATGAGGCCCTAATAAAGGACAAACAAAAAATAAAACTAATTAGTATAACCCTTTCACAAATAGAAAACTCTCACAAAAATAAAATAGAATAAAAGGGCAATAATAGTATTCCAATTACATAGAAAAAGTAGAAAAATATTGAAACAACACATTTGAATTTGATGCTTATACTAATCTTTAGTTTGGTAAAATATTAAGAAAATACAAATATATTATACATTTACTTGAATAAAGTAAGGAATAAAAGAATAAAAAATTTGCTTATTAGAGAAGATAAGAGAATTAAGAGTTCAAAGAATGTGCAATACAATGAATGGAAATAATGATTAACAATAGTTTTTAAGATATAAATTTTGTTGCTTGAAAAATTTTTTAATTCTTTCAACAATTTTTAATATGAAAAAATTTACTATTTATAAACTTATTATGACTAAAAATAGTTACCAAATATTCCTATATGATGTTAAGGGTAGAATATCTCTAATTCAATAATTATTCAAAAATAGTAGTTTACAATAAACAATAAGTTAGGAAGGCCCAATTATGTTTATAAAATAACTATAATAATCCATTAAATCACAACAGTACTTTCCAAGTTTAGGATAGATAATGATAAATAAGAGCTGTGTGATTGATTTTAATATATAATGGTAGATAAAAAAGTTTTTTTCTAGTAAAAAAAAGTGATATCCACATGATAGATTTTAATGCAAAATATTAAATCAAAAAATTAATTGATTGAATCAATGTAAATGATTGATTCATGATTTATTTTAATCTAGACCATTATAATATAAAAATATAATAACTAGGTAGATTAAATCTAGATAGCTTAGAAATGGGATAAAATTTCGACCATTCAACCTTGAAAAGTTCCTAACTAAGCAATTGGATTTAAATCAATACATTTTCAAAAGACTAATTAATATTTGTTTGTTTAATCACCAAAATTGTACAATGAAGCAATAGATTTGGATTAGCATGATTTAGAGAGGCAAACGAATTTTAGATTATTTAATGTTACCACAAAATAAAAAAAGCACATCTTCTTCCACATTTTTTAACAGATCTATGCAAAATGAATTTGGAATTTTTGTCACACATTGTTTATTTGCACATGAGATTGTTGTATATATATGCTTTACTTGTGCATATACAATTAGACAAAAAAATCAGTTTGGCTATGCCTTGCTTCACTTAGAAGATCATGACTCTTTCTTACTAATAACCAAATAATAAGTTTAAGAGTGATTCTGTGACAAGATAGTGTAGCATATGTGTGGTTAAAGGGTCAAGCCTTAATTCTATACTTAAAAAGCTTAGGCTTAAGTTAGTTATATCAAGGCCTCCTTTGCTTAATTTATTTTTTGCATCTTTTGAAAGAGGTTATCAAATATGTGATCAAGGTAAGTTGATTTTTTAAAAAAAGTAAAAATTTGGAGTCCTCTATTTCTTATGATAATTAATTTAAATAAAAATTATAGTCATGATGAAGTTTAATTTTTACTCCTTGAAAAAAACAATTTAAAAATATATAATATTTTAATAAAAATAAAAGTGAAATTTTTAAAATTATATTGAAAATGGATCTCTTTATAACCAGTCACTCTAAAGAATAGAATCTTCATAAGATCTAACATTTTCTCTTATGTAGATTCTTCAATTAACATAAACATCAGTTATCTAAAATGTTAAAAATTCACTTAATAAAAATTATTATAAATACTTATGTGTTATTACCAAATAAAGCATTGTAACTTGTGTTCAACTCTATAATCACTATGTAAAAAGGCATGTAATTATTTTATTTATAAGCATATATAATTCAATATTTTGCATCAACATGAATTTCAATTCTCATTGGTTTAACCTTAAACATATGTTTGATTAAACTATTTAGATTTTAACTACTCGCTATTATTTATCAATATGTTTCACAGACTACTCTCATAGAAGGGGATTGACATTTCGTATTACAGAAGGAAAATGGAAATTTGAAACCCTTATAATGAGTACGATGAAAATAAACTTATGTACCAAATGAGTATCAAGGGAATAGTTTAATCATTCTAACCAAAAGTGCTATGTAAAAGACACTCTCTAGATGGGAAATTACTGCATTATGTGCTTTAGATGGGTTAATGTTTGATGGACCCAAGAATCAATTGATTAAGCTTTATAATAGATAAATTGATCAAGATGATTTTGATAAACTTGATATGAAACATATAATAAAAATTTAATAAACAATATAATGATTTTTTTAATCACCAAAATATTGTGTAAGGACAAAGTACTCAACTAACTAAAATAAGAAATAGTAAAATTTCTAAATAATTAATATTTTATCCACAAATGGTCATCTCTATTCTTTTGCTTTATTATATCATCTACTATTTCCCATTATTATATGCTTATGTATTACCTAATATTTATGAATACTTCGATTATCTAAATCATCTTCCTAATCAATCTATATTTTTAAACATATTTTTCAACCTTTTGAATAGTGTACTAGCAGTTTTCATAGATCTCATTGTATTCTAATTAGTCTTGACAAGACTCATATGCATTATCTACGTTCAACTAAATCAATTTTATAAGGAAAGTAATTGTCTTCCATTGTTTCCTACATACACCATTTATTTAAAGTTTTATGCAGTTATACAACAAAAGTTTTTTGTTCAAAAGAAATTAATAATTTGCACCATTTGCTTTCGAATTTTTTATGATTTATACGATCGAAATATTTTTTATATATAAGTTTGCACAAATTTTAATATTCTAAGTACACCGTTATCTTGATTGTTTAAGTTATGCTTGTAATTTTGAATATTTGTATTAGTAACATTAATCATGTTTAATTTGTAATATCATGAAAAAAAAATTATATTATGTTGTGTTAATAATTAATTTAATTTTTTATAATAATTATCTTTTTTCATATATTTACATTTTTTATGTTGGTAAAATTTGTGATATTGAGTTAATTATTTGTTATAATTTTTTTAAATCTAAGAGTTTTTTAATTTTATAATAACTAATTTGTGGTACTATCAGTAATGAATAAGCTCTTTCATTATTTATCGTACTAACTATTCATCTTTGTTAAATAATCAAATTTGCATTTCATATTTTCATACATGGTGAATATCTTGTAGTTTTGCATTTAGTTGTTATTTTGAAGTTACTTTTTATTATATTTCTACAATTATTTCTAATAATTATATTCCTTTTTTTCATCAATTAATTAATACCATTAAATTTAAAATATATATTTTTTTGTTTTAGTAGACATTTGATAGTAGTATCTTTGACTTAATAATTCTTTCGTTGTACATGTTTTTTAGTATCTACCAATCTTATATAAAATAAATTACCATTTCACTCTTTGGAATATTTTTAAGAGTTCTGTATTTTTTCACTACCTTGCTAGTGTTAAATATATATATATATATATATATATATATATATTAAGGCGATTTTAATTCCATTTGAAATTATTTAAATTATCAGAAGTATTTTAGCATTTTAATAGATTTTTGTTTTTTTACTTACGTTAGGTAGTATGCTCTCGGGCAATTGCTAAGATCATTTGCCTAATATAATATTAATTAGAAATAATTAATGTGATATATTACATTTAAACTCTTTAAGTTCGTACTTATGTTACAAAGTGTTGTTTTCATTCATTATTATAATGTTTTACATTGACATATTATTATAAATAGAAATGTCTTTCATAAAAAACACTTTCATAAGATATAATGTAAATCACTTGAAGCATTTAAATGTTTTAGCACAAAGAATGATTTTTTTGTTTGCAAAGTTGTAAGAGTTTATTCTGCAATAAACATATTCACTTTTAATTACATATATCATTAGTTAAATAATTAAAACTTTAAAAAATATTTTTTTAGATTCTTATTATTATGATATATTTGATATTTTACATTCGTCAAATAATTTATGAAAATTTGTTGAACTTTTTAATAATATCTAAACATCATTTGATTTTTGTTACTTCAATAAAGTTAATTTTTAATCTGACACCAAAAAGAAGCCATATAATTAAATGTAATCATTAAGATTTTAAGTTTTTCCTATATTTTTTACAATTTTAAATATATTCTTATTATATTGTAATAATTATTAAATTAAAGCTCTAGAAGTTATCCCACGATGACAAATTACATAACTATTAAAAAAAATTAATTTTTATTATTTCAATGGTTGTTGTAATTATAAACTTTTTAAAACATAAAAGTTAATTTTGTGATTATAATATTGGATAAAGTATTATTAGAATTTTTGGAGCATTGATTTAAATATTTGAAATATTTAGAATTAAAAATAAGCAAATTTTTAATTATGTTTTAAAGTATTTTTTAATGTGCAAGTAATTTAACAATGTAATATGTTTTGATATTCTTTGTCTATTTTGTTGTTGTATTTCAAAAATTAATTTTTATTATTGTTATACTTTAAAGATCAATTTTTTCAAATAAGACACGCTATGTTTATATTATAAGTTTGTTGTGAGTTACTTTCAGACATTTCTCAAGCCAAATTTGTAAAACGAAGGCTTTTAATGATAGTGTACAAACAAAGTTCAATACCTTAAATAGAAATTATTTATATTATTTTCTTTTTTCTTCCCCACTTATATTTTTTTTGTTTATGCTATATATTTGTTATTTATATCTCACTTTGTTTGAATTATTTATTTACATAAAAGAAGTTAAACATTTAAATTCATAAAGTTTATTTTATAATTTGAAAACAAAAGTTAATTTTATAGTTAAAATATAATAAATGTGAAGTATAAACTAACAAAAACATTTAAGATATTTAAAATGTTTCTAATTTTCTAACTAACGGCATAACTATCAAAAATCCCTTTTATAGTAATGTGAGCATTGTAAGTATTTTGATATAAAATAATGTAAGAGTAAAAATTAAAGTGAAAAAAAGAAACATTCAAATTAATAAAAATTGTGAAAGGACTTCAAGCAAAAAAAAATTCATAATACATGAACAAGAAATAGAGATTTTTGGCAATTGAAAATGTTCACAATATGTATATCATATATCAAAAATAAGTTGATATAACCTTTAAAATTATTGAAATATAAAAATATTAAAAAAAATATATAACAATTTATAAATTTGAAATTATATAAATGTCAAATATTTTAAAATGTACAAAATAATGTTCAATTAAATTTTCAAGAAGGTTTATTTTGTAAATTACTTCAAATAAAAAAGTTTGATGTATAGAAAATGAAAGTAATGAATATTATGAAATAAATTAAATGTATATGTTATAAAACATAAAGGTTCATAGTCATAAGAAATATTGTATTATATAAAATATTTAAAAATTTTAAATAGACATATTATGTTAACTAAGAATTGCTTTTGGTTAATATTTAACATTAAAAATAAAAGAAGAAAATAACTTCAAAGTGTTTGAAATGGTACACAAAGGTGATTAGTTATCTATGACCATGCAAAGGAAAGGTCAAAGTCAAATTTGTTACCCCAAATCATTATTGAGTTCTATAGTTTCAAATTATTTAGGACAATTTACTTATGCTTGCTCTCCTAAAATCCAAAAATGTAAAAGTGATGGTCATAATCATTTTTCAAATCTAATAAAAGTTTTGTTAAGGATGTGCTTAGCATCCTCTTGTTTGATGCTTACATTACTTATGTACATGTTATGTAATAAACTTTAAACATTTTTTGTTTTAAATAAAATATTTGTATAGTTTAGTTTGGGAAATTTTGTTGTGCTTATTATGACAAAATTATTTATTTATGAAAATATACTTTTTAACATGTAAAATAGCTATTACAATTGTAAATAACAAAGATTTTGAAAATCTAAATTCTAAATTGGAAGCATTGTAGAAATGCAAGACCCGAGTTATAATACATGAATCTTGATTAGGCTTATTGCATAATAATGATCTTATATGTTCTTTTATATAATAAACATTTTTCTCAAACTATTGATGCATGATAAGATATGGGTAGAATTTTTAAATAATAATATTTGATGGTTAAAGATAGAAGGATTTAAAAAAAGCTTTTGGAAATGATGCATTTAGAAATATCATAAGAAAAAATGGATATAAAAGAAAAAAAAAATCTATTACCATCTCTTACAAAAATTCATAAATTTAAGCAGCTTCATATAGAGCCCCAAAAGGGGTACATAGATTCTTAAATTTAAAGAGCTTCATATAGAATACTAAATGAGGTGTAATTAGAAGAGGGTTAATTTAAAATAGTGAATTATGGTTTCTCCAACCCAAAGTTAGTTTATCAAAAGATAAATTCTTTGTTTAAGTTGGTGTGGCAAGGGTTGCATAAGCCATTAAGATTTGCTTGCAATTTAAGAAAACTTAAGTATAACAGAGAAACTTGGAGTGCCCAATTTAAAGAATACCATGTTAAAAATGAGATAAAATATGAAGAAGGAGGGCTAAAGCTTTCAAGCAAGGAAAGATCTCACAAAAACGAAGTCAGCTACACAACGTTTTGGGGTAGGATAACACCTTAGTTTATGTAATAAATTTAACTAATATCTGAGATAGGATACAAAGGAATTTATGAAAATGTCTACGGAACCTTGGAAATTTATTATAAGAATAATTAGTCATTGTTTTCATGTGTTCTAAATGAATGGTTATATTTCACTTTTTCTTATGTAGTGTTTCTAAATTAGCTATAAAAACTACATATTACACTTTTTTCTTGTGAATGCAATGAAAATTGCATGATCATGTAGTACATGTTTGACTTTTGTTATTGATATATGTGGAATATTATATTAGAATAGCCATTTTTAATGTAAAGCAGTTGTTAACATTGACATCACAATGTAAAATAACTAAAAATTTTATTGAAATAACTTTCATAACCTAGATAAAATGGTTTTTTTTTTCTTATTATATGTTGCAAAGAGTTAGATCCCTAATGTAATTCTTCTTCTTTCTAAGTAGAATTATTATTTGACAATATAGAATGAATGTAATATTTACTTCTTAATTATTACATGAGTAGGAAAACTGTTTTGTGTCATGATGAATACAGAAATGTATAAATTGTATAATTTATTATATATTATTCATATAACTTATTATGCAAAATATATTTTCAATGTAAGACATACGATTGTGTTTGAAATGACTCACAAGTTTAGTTCATAACATGACATTGTATAAATGGATACTTTATTGCTAAAATCAAGGACCAAAAATTAAAATATAATATGATATACATTATACAATAGGTTAAGTAATAAATAATTTAAAGGCACATGGAAATTAATAAAAAAAACTTTAGATAATGTTGCAGCCAACCATTTCTTTCTTTAGGGACTACTTGTAAGGCATGGAAACATTGACTTAGCTACATTATAAGAGGCATTGGGTCAACAATCAAAAGAACCTAAATAGATTCTAAGGTATGTGTGGTTCTTGGTTGCTAATTTGATTGCCTTAGAGGGCTTAGTTTAAGGCCTTGGAAGAAAGCTAGGTTAAGTGAGGATATGATTAGCAACTGAATAGTTTTGTTATTGCTAAAGCAACTAAGGTTATGGTTAGACATTATGGTAAATATTTTATGGATAATTCATAAACTTTAGCATACTCAAATTTTAGCTTTAAAGTGCTTTGATAAGATCATTTAAGGTAAGTCTTTCTTTGGAATCATGTTCAAAGGCATAGAAAAAATAAATTGAAAAGGAAGTTATACCAAAATGTTCTTATGACAAAGCTCACGAAATACCATTAGTGAACCTTTATACACAATACAAATTAAGCTTTAGTTAGCTAGGCTCATAGCGTAGACCTTGCAAGAATATGTAAGAGCTTCAAATATAAGACATAAGGTTGTGCTAGGTTTGGCCAAGAAATATGGGAATGATGTTAGTTAGACCTTTGATTGAATGGTTATTTGGGTAAGACAAAAAGTAATTCTATTAGGCTCTTAAGTCACTTGATGACACTCTTTATGGTGTTCTGAGTAATATGTCAAGGCTTAGGAGAGGCCTTATTATTATTACGATGATTTTAGATTGCCCTTGGATCCTAAGGGTCATAGTGATACTTGTATGAATCGAGACTTATTGGAAGATGATATCCTTTTATTAGATAGAAACTAATGTCATTCATTCATGAGATTTATTCCATTGTTACATCCATAATTCATATTAGTGCATAATAGTTTTAAAGTATGGCTCAAACATTACCTTTTGAGTAAGCTAGCTCTCCTATTTATAGCAAAATCAAGTTGTTAAAATTTGAGCAAGAGTTGAGCTAGAGATTATCAGAGTTAGCGAACTAGTTAAATAATTTATGATATTTATTTCATCATCAATAATAATAGATTTGATAGTTATTTTTCATTAATTATACTTTATTAGACATATGATTGTATTTAATTATTGTGTCAGATGGGCCCTTGTTTTTTCTATGAAATTTTTGTAATTTTTCATGATATTGTCTTAAATAAGATTAGAATTTGGTGGTTTTATTTATTTCTTAGACTTTTTATTCATCTTTTGGTCTTGTGGTTGACAAAAAGGTTTGGATTCCTAACACGATAATATTTTTTAAGAACCTACTAGTATAATATGATAATATGATTCCCTGTAATTTTGTTGTAGTCATGATTTCTTTAATAAAAATTAGGATTGGCAATGCATGAAAATTTAATGGTTATGCTATTACAAAATGATATATGTATATATATATATATATATATATCCGTGTGTGTGTGTGTGTGTGTGTGTGTTTGTGTATGTGTGTGTGTGTGTTTATGTGTGTGTGTCTATAATTAAATCTTTTTTATTAAGAAAAAGTAGTTATATGATCGACTGAATATAAATAATTAAAGTTATATTATACTTCTAAAGGTTTATTTTTGCTATATCATAAAATGGTGAATATTGTTATCTCGATGGTCTCATGGACGTTCAAAGATATTTTGATGATAATAACTTGATTATGTGAGGATTTAACATAATCATATAGCTTGGATATTTTTTCTTTAGATAAGTGATTAGAGGACCTCCAAAAAGATGTTAAGAAGTACTATAAACTTTATTTTATGATGTAAACTCCTCACTATGATGCTTTATTTAAATGTAACAAATAAAAATATTTTTAATGAATTTTGTTGGGCAAAGTTTTAAATTTTACATATCTATTGTGTTTCTTTAAGGAAGATGCTAAAGAAGAAGAGAAGTAAATATAAAATTTGATGAAAATCATCCTTGTGGGGTAGCAGGCCACCAAAAATAAAATTTTGAATAAAATTTTATGTACTTCAAATTTTTTTTTTATTTAGAATGTTAGTTTAATATAAATCAAATATAAAAATTACAAAAGTTAAATTCAAATTTTAATTAATCCAACTTAAAAAATATTTTAATTTTAATATCTTTGATAATAATATCATGATCAGGTTAAGAATCATTTCTCTTGACTTTTGTCATTCCTATTTCTATAATAATTAACTAAATTTAAAAAATTTAAGAATTAATTCTTCAAAAATTAGCTAATCTAAACATATGGAACAATTTTTAGGCCTGGAGCGTGAATGTCGAACCCATTTGCTACAATAATCAAAACGAGGCTTTACTGCTGAACATAGATGAAAATATCTTGAATCAAGACATTACTCGCTGCATTCATAAATCAGCTAAATATGTTATTGGAGGTGTAGTGACTAAGTCGTGAATAAACTTGATAACAATTGTCGTGAAATCAAACTACTTTTGAAGCAAACAAAATGTCTTGTAAGGAGAAACAAATGCGAGAAAATGCACCATTTGGGACTAAAACTTAAAGTTTTTCCTCATAGTTAACTTCTAAATTACTATAGTAATGTGAGCTATCTAATCAAGTAATTTTACAATCGAACAATCATTGCCACAATTCAATTTTTTAAGCAATAATTCTACCAATTGTCCAACCCCTCCATTAAATGATTGCATGGTCCACATTTAATTTATAAGCAAAATAAAATCATCATTATATCACAATTCATAACTAACCATTCATATAAAATCAAAATTTCTAAACTCCTTTATTTTAGTCTTAATTGGCAATTTGTGCAATTTTCAAAATCAAAATTTTCCAATGTTATTTTAATAACGTCGCTCCTATGCAACGACTTTTTTTATTAATATCTACTAGTTCTCATAAATTTTATTTAAATAATGTTAAGTTTTTAATTAAAAAAACATCTATTTTTTTAAAAACATTAATTTGTTAGTTTTTTATATAATTTTAGACATTAGGAAATATTTACAAATTGGGTAGTTAATGATAAAAATAAATTGATGAAAATTTTACAAAACTCTAAAGAAACATTTTAGGTAGGGACATTGAAGCCATTAATAGCTAGTGCTCATTTTTGACTCCATACGTTGTGTCCTTCACTTATTCGAGATTGCTTTTTTAAAAAAAGAAAGCTCTCATCTTCTTTTTTCAATTTGGTTAAATTAAAATTGTTGAGTCTTGTTGAACATTCGTTAGGCATAGGAATTACTTTACACAGATTTTAATTGCCACTTCTCTTTCCTCTACTTACAAATATTACTTCATTATAACGCCTTTGTAACCAATGTTTTTTCTTTTTAATTACTGTGAGAGTTTAGCATATCCATTTTTCAACAAAAATCTTTTATAGATTATTGTTTTATGCCATGTTTGTTCTTGGATGTGATGAAGGTGAGATTTTATGCTGAATAACCTAAACAATACTTAAGCATGTTTTAAAACTTTTTTGACATTCCTGTTATATAATTTTCTTAAAAATTTATTATTAAATAAAAATAAAAATATTTTAAATAAAAAATATTTCACAAAACTACTTTTAAATATTTGTTTAAGCTTAATACAAATTTTTTAAAACATTTTCTTAAAATAGTTTTGTTAGAAACAAATATTATTTGTCTAATAATTCACCTATTTTCTTATTGAACTCCTCCCAGCATGATTGAAAGAGCTCATTTGCTTACGATGAATATGCAAAACTCAAATGAACTAAAATGAGTAACTTAAAAGGAAGGAACTTAAATAAGCATAAGCAAAACAAGATTATATTTGAAATGAAGAGTTACTAACATGGAAGATATGTGCTAAGCGTAAACAATAAACAAAGAAAAAGAACAATTTTGAGCAAAAGTTTAGTTTTAATAACATTTTAAATTAATCATTCATTAGGATTAATTGCATAATTTTAGGCATTCTTGATTTTTAAAATCATAAAATGGTGCATTTTGAAAAAATTTTCAAAAGAACTTCACAAACAAATATCAAAGTGATAGTGAGGTGATGGCTTTTTTGAAGTTCGTGTTGGCATGATGACACTTCCAACATGATTCTGTGAACACTTTCTTGTAAGTATGCCTCTCTCTTAATGGGTATATGTCAAGTGTGCATTAGCCTAGTGGTCATTCTTTTATGTTGAATATGGGAACATTTTTTCCTCACTAATCATGATAGTGGTAATCTCTTTTTTAGAGTGTCAAGAAAAAGTTATGTTCAATGACGATGATGTCTCTAACATGGTTGCTTACTTCAAACTCACTCTAATAGGTAACATTTTCAATTGGATTACCGAACATGGAATTTCAAAGAATACGAATTGAAAACAATAGGAATCTTTGAATCTATGACAAAGAGGTAAGCATGTGCTCCTAATATTTTCACTAGAATTGGAAAATATTTGATGTTGGATGTAGAATATTTGGATAATTGTAGTCTTTGAAAGGAGTGTCTTCAATTGGTTCCAAATTTTTGGCTCAATACTAAACCATTGTATGCTCAATGCGAAGCTCAATAGAGCACCTTCTAATCAACGTGATCAGTAAGTAGGCCGTATTTTAGATCATGACAATAAACTTAATCTTACAAGAAGTCTTCTTTTATATATCAGAATCTTTAGAAAGATTAGGTGCAACAATGGATTATGGAAAAATTTGAAGTAATAAAAATTTTCCCAAATATTATTGAAGCAACTGTGAGAAAGGACTCTTAATCGTCCAATGCAAGCAAGCAAAAAGTTCTAAACTCTTATACTTAGGAAATGAAGAAGATGAGACAATGTCAATTACTGAAGTAATAGGCAATATCAAACTTCAATCTTTTGTAGCCATCTATGTAGAAAAAATGTCAACACCCTACTATATGACGCAACATCAATACCAAAAAAATAATTGAATTAGGAACAATCTATTCAATGATTGCATGATCAATTTTAATTAGCAATTGTAAAGTAAAAGTAAAAAATATCAATCTATTTTGAAACTTAGGAAGGACATGTTGCCTAAACATCAAGTAGACATTCAATCTCTCAAATTCTCGAATAAAAATCTCTAGCAAAAAGCAAGGACTCTTAATATATCTGGGATAGACTTGAATAGCTTCATAGTGGTTGATAGTAACAAATCAATAAGAAAAGTCACTAAATACCATGTCAAAAAAGTGAT
Organism: Vanilla planifolia; assembly: GCA_023846275.1. NCBI lineage: Eukaryota > Viridiplantae > Streptophyta > Magnoliopsida > Asparagales > Orchidaceae > Vanilla > Vanilla planifolia. The sequence goes on along the minus strand of CM043872.1, from coordinate 9,454,693 downwards.
TTACTTAAAAATGACTAGAAGAAGCTTTCAAGAATCTCAAAATATAACCATTGTAGATTGCAATTAATAATGTCTTACTTTTCAACAAAAAGGTTGTAGTTTGGTCTATAGTAGCTTGATGCTTAATTACACGATTAGATTGCACAAAATTAAGTTAATTGTGATGATGGAATACTTTGCAAGTAGTAGAGAAATGGACATTCTTTGTAGGAGACTAAATTTTTACTATTTTAAAGTAATAGTTCTAACAAAGTATTGCAGTTTTTGTTGCAGTACTTAAAATGTTAAAAATAGGAAATTAGGAATATTTTCTTCACATGATGGTAGATAAACGATTTGTTACGATTTTGTGTATGCCAACAACTCTTTTATTAGTAGAATAGATCTTTGGAGGGATTTAAGATTGATGAATGAGGCCAATTGCCATTCATTAATGGAAAGGACACACAAATGTCTTTACTAAGGTTCAAAAATGTAAAGGTCACTCTTGTGGATAGAACACTATTGAATCATGATTTGCTTAATGCCTTTGTAACATAGCAGCTCAACATATGAATAAGTTCTTATTGTACAAATCCCTGTTATTGATCATTTCTCCACGAACTATTAAATCTAAACAACTTCGATTCCAAAGCACTCATATAATTCTCCCCAATGGTTGCTTAGCATTGGAGCCTTCCAATTCCTAAGCTAGGAAGGATGGCCCTAGCTTACAAGTTAAAGAGTCTAAAGCCCACCTAAAAGGATGGAGTAAAACTTAATTTGGTCAAAGATTTTTGAATATTGAAGAAGAAGAATAACATGCTATGGTGAAGGTAAAACACTTAAAAGAGTTACAGATGGGTTGTAGAGATTAGAATTAGCAAATGTTAGAATGAACTAAACATGTTTATCAAAATGGAGGAGATGCATGGAGAAGACGTATGGAAATACTAAGGGATACTTTTTTGGAATTGAAAAGGATATTTTAGAATTCTGAATGCCAACAAAAATTTGCAAAATAATACCTAAAATTCTAAGAAAAAAACTAAAAAATTAACTTAAAGCACAAAAAAAATAATTACCATAATTTATTTTTAAATTGGCACATGCATTTTACACATTAGTAATTGCCATAGGTGAGGTAATGGGCAATGCACGATGCCAAAAGGGTCAATCAGTGCGTCACTATGGGATTGCAATGTGTAGCATCAGTAAAGAGGCGTTGACACTTCGAGTCCAGTTTGGAGTCAATGTGGATCAAAGAGATTTAGCACGACTTGATTATTTAGCAGTGATGTTGGCGATAATGATGGCTATCAAAGTGGATGTCAACCAAAAATCCATGAAACTAAATTTCAGGCCCTTTTAAATCAAATTTTAAGCAAATTTTATGCTAACAAACTTGTGAGATGTTGAACAGAAGGCATATACTGAATATAAATATAAAAATCTCTAAAAAGTTTTTAATTGCTCTTTAAATAACTTAAACTTATTAATAGATACAAATAACACTAATAACAAATACTAATGAGAAATATTGTGGCTCATTCTAATAGGGTCCATGTTCAAATAGAACTAATACAAATTCATGTTGAACTTCTACAAAATGTATTGGATGCCACATCATCAAATGTATTAAAGCTAAGAGATAAGTATTGTGTAGTTTAAGAATGGTTATAAAAACACAAATGCCTTCAACATGATGTTCAATAATAGGCAAATGAAGGGCAATATATAAGGACTTATAGATCCAAGTGCGAGTTGGGACTTAGAGAAGGATTTAATTGCCAAAAATGTTGTGGATTTCTTAAAATCTCTCTATTCCATACTAAGAAAATGGAGAGGTTCTTTGCTTTATAATTTTTTGACTAACAAAAAAGTAATATGATGCTAAAGCAGCGAGTTAATAAGGAGAAAATAAAACATATTATTTTTTATGGATTCTTTAGGTTCTTCCAAATCGGATGAATTTCAAGTTTTATTTTACAAGCATTTTTTGTCCATATTTTAAGATGAAACTTGGGTTCTTCTGATGCTAATTTAATTATTTTCTAAAGATTAATTACAATATGTCTTTGAAAGACTTTATGACAATTGGGTATATAGTTTCGCAAAAATACACTAAGTTGTTTGTAATTAACCTATTATGTTTCCTACCCACCATCATTTCAATGGAGCAATCAACTTTATTGAGAATGTGGAAATCACTAAAAATATCTTATCTACATAAGAAATCATACTTTCATAAGAGCAAGCTAATGATTTAGATGAGAAGATCAAAGTTAATAGCTCTATTATAAAGCTAGATTTTAAGAATGTGTTCAATAATATATCGTGAGGAAATTTAGTAATGCACAAGTTTAACTTCAATAGTTCATTTAGTAATCCAATCGTGAGTATCTATAATATAAGTTGCATGATAGTCATTATTAACAAAAAAGGAATTGGTTCCATCTAGTACTCCCATTAGCTAAAGCATGGTAACCCTCTATCCCCATTTCCCCCCCCACATTGTGGCCAAAGCACTAAGAAGAGGTTTAAGCAATCTACAAATACAAAGTAAAGTGAGGCACCTCGAAGTGGTTTTTGACCAAAGTCCCATTTGTGCTCTGTAGATTACCTTATTCTCTTCTCAAGGTGTGAGAAATGCTCAATTAAAAATATCAAGCTATTCTTCTTTAATCTATAAGGCACATCAAGTTTGTAGATTAATGTACAAAGGATCTTCTTTATTAGATGTAGAAACATGAAACACAAGTAGGAGAACATCAATAAGAAGCTCTTTGTTCAAAAAAGATACTATCTTCCAATCCCTCAACCTAAAATCACATTATTTAAAGGTAAGAAATAAGTGGTCCACTTCAAGCACTAGACTAACAAAACGTGCAAAAGGAAATTACTCTCAATGGAAGGCTGCATTTGTTAGTCATGTCCTATAACTAATCACACTTAATAAGTTATTGACATCTTATCTTCTCAATAATATTATTGATTTTTTTTAAAGTGTGATAAATGGTTTCCTTAGGGGTGATAATGATTTGGAGAGCAAGAACCATTTGGCTACCTAGAACAAGATTAGCTTCTTCTATGAAATGTATTGATTATTGGTTAAGAAATTGAAAGATTTTAATGATGCGCACAATGTAAAACTTTTTTAGAAGGTCTACACCTCAAACACTATCTTTTTTAGAAAATAAGATGTAATTTCTTTAATAGAAAAAGTTATGGAGCATGCTCAATGACTTGGAATCAAATAGAGAGAATCATTCTCACAATTTTATATTTTGCAATATGTGGAACAAAATAGATAAGGATGGCATCAATTATTGGACCCTTACCAAGGATGGTAAATTAACTATCAATTAAGAATAATATAAGCTTAGAGGTGATTAATTGCCTTATTCATAAGTCACAAAAAAATATTGTATAATAATTGTCAACCTTCCCAAATGTCTCTACTTATATGGGAACTCCTATATAACTAATTATGTTTTTATAACAACTTTAGGGAGTTGAATTTCAATTTACAGAGAAATGCCCTTATTGTGTATATGGGGACTCTTAAATGAATCTTGTGGAACCCATTTACAATTAATCTTGGCATTAAACAAACAAAAAATCATGATTCGTGAAATGCTTCTGCAATGATGCAAGTGTACTCACCCAAACTCAATAGATTGAGGGATTTAGTGCTCTACCATCTCTTGTAAGCTAAAAAATCTAGAAGATGTAAATTCAAAACAATTCAATGTGCAAATATTCCCTATTCCTTGATAGAGTTAAACATAATACTTATGTAATTTTCTAATATTGTCTAATTATGTAGGGAAGTTCAATGGATCCTCAAATGCTAAAATATGCATTGTTTGCCTGATTTTTGAGATCTATTAAACAATAAAAAAGTGGTGAAAGGACACCCCCTAGTAGTGGATTTATTCACATTTAATTCTAATGGATTGACTAGAAGGAGCCAAGGCCCTGTAAGTTGGCTTTGAGTGATTGGAGTCTGCTTGCTATTTATATTAAAGCACTCAAAATTTATATCATATCTAAAAAATTATATAAGTTGAAGCTATTGAAATATTATTAGGTTTAACCTTATATGATAATTTTTTGTTACATTAACATCATTATAGAATCAAAGAATTAATCAATCCTTATAATGTTCCATAAAAGCATTAGAATCGCTTATTATATTTTAATTACACCAAATAAAAGGAATCAATTTCATCAAAAAGTAGTTTAATTCTAACAAATATTCAGGCCAAGAAATGTAATAACAAACTAAAAGGCTTATATAGCTAATAATTGTATTTATTTAGGGGTTTTTAATTTCAAAACAAATTCCAAAAGTTTGCAAAGCATTAATTAAGCTTGATAATGAGAGATGTTGATATGGTGATCATAAGGAATGTCATCAAAATAATTACTCCATAATCAAATGCATGAAATGCATTTGCACGATCATTAAGGTTAACTTGGATTTGTTCTTGTGGAAATTAGTAAGCATTTGTGGCTAAAAAGAATGAACTAAAATCTTGGAAAACCACTAGATTTTATTATATAACTTTTATTTTAGCTTAAAAAGTCGAATTTGATAAACTACTTTATGTTCGTATAACTCATTTCAAGTTAATTATATTCTCAAAAGAAATGAGTGAACTTATTTGATGTGGCTCATTTCAGGCAAGGAAACAATTGTTGATAGAATCCCTTAATTTTAACAAATGATAATAATTCTTCTTATATCTAAGATCATGACATTTTTGTTTAAAAAATAATGCAAATCAAATCCATTCTAATATATTCCACTAAAATTTTAACTTGATTCTAGCAAAAATGCAAAAGAAAGGTTCATACGATTATGACTACTTCTGTTAAAGTAAATTGAGAACATATTGTATTCTTGTTATAGTAAAAAGCTTTTTGTAGTATTAATGCAATAACAAATTTGTGAATTAGGAATCTACTTAACAAATTTTTTGTTCTTTTTACAAGTAAGTTATTATTATTTACTATCATTTGATTTAATAGCTAATGTAATAGTTCATCAATTTTTTTTACACAAAATGTTTCTATAGCCTTATCATCTAGTACTCCTTAATTCTTTGGGCCGCCCATCCTCCCAATCAACCATCTGTACAGACTATTTCAATGGCATTTAAGTATGTTGGACTTAATTAGATAATAAACTGGACACAATATATATTTGGAATCATTAGAGACTTTGTCTGGATTCTTTGCACCTTTATCATGGCTTTGAAACATAATAATATGGTCACTAACAACTAAACAAATAGATGACACTTATCAACTACTTCAACATGTGTGGTTAAAGAGTTCGCCACTTTATCGAGTTATATCTTTCTTCATGGAAATATAATCACTAGCTAAGTAGCTACCTGTCATAAATCTTTAGATTGGCCCAAAATAATTTAGTAATGCTTCAATACTCAATTTGTATAACTCTAATGCTGAACAATTCCTTGGCATGTACAATATGAATCCTTAATTAGCCTAGTATAATATTTCACATGAAAATTGCCATCTTATATCAACTTTCCTTAATGTCGATCAATTAGATCTATCTTTTATGTTTTCTCTTTGTGCCAAGGTCATTTTAATGCTGTCACTAATTAGCAATGATTGAACAAATATGTTCACTTTAATTTTTTTCGCACATCCAACAATCATGAAATCCATCAATGTAGTACACTATATCTATCTTAATGGAAATATTGTCATCACCTAAATGGAACAGTAAATACCTATACTTGTGGATAACAAGGATCAAAGATCACACAATATCTTTTAACTGCCTCAAACAACTTCTAACAATAATACTACAAAAAAAGATAAAGAAAAAGAAAAAGTAATTCTTCATTTCAGCAAATAAGATTTTGAATGATATAACCAATAGTAAAGTTGACTAGTTGGTAACAATTCAAGGAGCCCATACTAGTATAGCCACCCAAGCACCAACGGTCTAACCCTTGATAAAAGAATTTGTAAAGGTATTTCCAGATGACATGCAAAATGCAATCCAAAAATAAAGAGATATCCAACATGCTATTTATCCAGTTCCTAAGAGTTCACCATCAGATTTACTAAATTATTGATTAAATCTATTGTCTCAAGTAGAACTTATTTGATAATTAAATATGACTATTCAAAAGAAATTTATTATGCAAAATATTGGAGCATCTACTAAACTCACTTTCTTTTCTCCAAACAATAGTGAAACTTGGTGGATGTACATTGATAGTCATGTCATTAACAAAATAATGATTAAGTCTAGATTTCCATTTGATATGCTCTACGATTTGTTAGTTCAAATTGTTTGAGCCACCATATTTTATAAAATAGATCTCAAAAGTGGATACTATTATATTAGAATATTCTTAGTGACTAATGTTATTTGTAGTAATGGTTTTTGTTTGGTACCATCCATTTTTTAGAAATCATGATAATAATCTGCATGTTACTTTTTTCTTCTATGGGTACACCACATTTTAAGCTCTTAGCGCATGTGTTTCCTTTAGTGACAATCCAATGTGCTTATCTTGCTTTATTTAAATTACTTAGATCATCCTTTACCCATCATATTGTACTAAAAATGTTTTATCAAATAATCTACAAAGCAGTACAACTAGTTGATCCAACATTTTGAACTATTAAATGGGAAACTAACAAAAATCATAAGCATGTAGCATCAATTTCATCCACATTCTAATTCCACTCCATGTACAAATTTTACTATCTTGTCCATTTTTAAGCTAACTCAAATTCATTGGAAGATCATTACTTCAATTATTTATCTTACAACAAAGAAATAGAACTAGAATACTAAAAATGATTTATATAGTTCTATATGCACTCCATGTTGTGTGGCTCAGCAAGATGGGCATGAGTTTCTTGGAATAAAAATTTTGATTCCATAAAGCATATTTAACTAAATGCTTCAAACTAATTTCTTAATAAACTTTAGTACATATTTAAAAGTGATTATTAACAAATCTTAATTTTATTTTAAAACACATTAATTTTATTTTAAAATATATTAATTTTTTAATAATAATTTTTAATGAAAATTACTTATAAAAATTAATACAAATAAAAAATATATATACATAAATGATTATTAGGTATTTAGACTTAAAATCAAGCCTATACCTACCCCTGATAAAAATCAAGTAAAAATATAGCAATAAATATAAGTCTGCCACTATAAGATGATTTCTTTAAACCCTTACAATAATGAAACAATAGAAATAAGCCGCTATGGTCTTATAACATAATAAATATGAAAAAAAAATAAAATAATTCAATGATAGAAAATTAAAATTAATGCAAATAAAAAAATCAAAGATTCAAAAATACTTAATGAGCTAAAAGTATTTTAATTGTGTCCATTAAAAATAAAGAAAATTGAGAACTTCATTGGTTTGAGAAAAAATATAGATTAAGAGTAAGATGATTGAAAGGCACAACATTAGGAAGTCACAATGAGCACTAGATGTAAATGTCTTCAATGTTGTTACATGAAGCTTTTTCTTCAAATTTTATAAAAGTTTTATTAGCTAATTTTTTTTAAGAATTCAGCTATTTATATATATCTTTAATGATTAGAAATTTTTACCAAATTGATTAATTAGTCAAAAATAAAAAATTAAAAAACTTCAATAGCTCGAAAGAACTATCAAAATAGTTGTTACATTTGAGCTGCTCCATCAGAAGCCTCCTTAACCACTTTACACCAAAATGCATGATTAGAAGACTTAGATTAAATAACAACTAATGGGAAATTAGGATTTGATCTGGACTATTTTGTTTGAGTTGGGATACGATGTTTAGATCACAAAATTATGTCATTAGATGACAAACATAATTATGTGTTTCAAGGTGGATGTGAATTATAAGTCTTTCACTATTTTGTTATAATAAACTTGATTAGAGTGAATCAAATTTAGTTTTAAAAAATAAGTCATGTAGTTTTGAAGATAATAAACTACAGGTATTTAAAGTACATTAAAGAATTCAATAAAATTTAAATATTAACTGGTTGATTATGTGGCATATCTTTATTCACTTTCAAATCCTAACTTAAGTATCTAATTTATTCAACATTTTCATGATTTAGGAAACTAAAAAATATTATTTATTTACTCAATATTTTTTTATTAAATCCACCTAACAAATCTTTGTCAAATTTCATGTCAATTGATAAACTTTAGGTAAACTAAAAAATTAATTTAATCAAATTTTCCTAATTAAAGAAAATAAGCATCACCTTATGCACGCCAAGTACAATGCACTCAAGCTTAGTAAGCCTAAGCGAGCCTGGAAGCATCATGTTAGGAGACCAGCATAAAACAAGCCCAGTTAGGCCCAAAATTGGTTAGAGGTGCATTCATGTACTTAGTTGAGATAAGATAGAGGATTGATTAGGGCTGAACTCTAATTAAAAATACAAATGAGGGTCAAGTTAGACCCTTAATTAAGAAATTACTTATAGGCATATGAGTGGACTAGGTGATGAAATCCCAAGCACATTTGCATTTTGTGCCCACAAAAGGTATTGTAAGAAGAAAAAGTCTTTTCTTTTAGACAATGTGTGACTTACATTAGTCCAATTACTCAACAATAAAAGCATGGTATTTCTTACAATTCAATTTTTTATTGGATTGCAAATGTTTCATCCACTATAAGCACTCGAACATGGCAAAAAATTGAATGACCAAGATCACTCTAACATCATTGGATTGTTTTGATTGTTTCTACCTTTTGAAATAATCTTCACATGAATTTGATGGCCCAACACTTTCCACATTTGTATGCTATAGCTAAGATCATTTTTCCTTTGCAAATGATGAATTGAATGATCTAGATCTCATTTTACTTGATTAGATGGCCAAGATCTAATCTATTATATCCAACCATCTAGAACTATTCTCCTTTTATATTATTTGATCTAACTTTCTAGAAGCTCTTTAATAAGATCCAGTGATGCTGGTTAGTCCCACCTAATAGCAAACTCCTAAGTCAGTATTTGAGCCATTGTGCTAACCAATTCAAAGAAATAAATGAAGTTGTATGGAAGAGCTTTTTAAGCTATTTGGAAGCATTATTTGAAACAACTTTTCCTAAAATTTTTAATGACTTTGACAAAAATTTTTCTATATAAATCTAATAATTATTCATGAAATAACTAATAAACATGAACAAATATTTAAGATCTCAACTAGTCATGGCATGATATTCTATAATAATAAGTTATCTTGATAACAACTACAACTTAGTTCTTCACAAAATGTCAAATTCTTTTAGCTAGACTTATCACTACTATGCTTTAAATTTCTTACTTATCATAGTAATTTTATGCTCTTCATGCCTTCCTTTATTAACCAAGAAGCATCAAAAGTTATACAAATTTATCACAATTTTTCTTCTCATGGTATTTTTCCATTTTCTTTTAGGTTGGGTGTCTTAGCATTTATAATAGCATCAGTTTGATGTCAAAAAACCAAGTTTGTGTTAAGCATGTAAAATCTTATGTTATAATTGATCCCGTAGAAGTTAATAGGTTGGAGGCGAGTCATAAGAAAAATCTCAAGTTGCAAACTTTTTTATAGTGGTTATTTTTTTAATTTAGTTGTAGGTTAACATAGGATCTAGTTTGAACCAAAAAATATAAAAATTTAATAGTGTTATTTTAATATTTATTTTTATTTTTTTAGTCATAAAAATTAAAAATTAGCATATATAAAATATAGATTTTTCATAAACATAAAATAATTTTTATGATGAATTTTTAAAGAAGGAATATATTCTACAAAAATAAAAACTATTTTAAAAATTATAAGTCACCCCCTCATGTGGTATTTGTATGCTTATTTTTCTTTCTATTAGTATCGAAAAGGGTTACCTATAAGCAAATGTGAGTCAAATCACTTGGGTTAACCATCATGTATATTTTGATTATCTATTATGTTTACTAAATTATTATTTTTATTATAAAATATATTTCATTTCTACCTTACCATTTTTGTGTGCATTCTAAAATATATGTTTATTAATTTTCCCCTTAATTAAGTTTTTAATATGTCATCACTCATGACTAATATTTGTGCAAAATTAGATGATGGTCTTCTTCAATCATTCTATAAGAATTTAAAGATAAATTTTATTAATATTTGAAAGACATATTTAGAGTTTTAACCCAATTAGTTAGCTTAAGAAATATGAAAGTGCTCACAAAATTATATAATTTACTTAAAGATTCATGTACAAAAGAAATCAAGTTATTTAGTGTACCTAGTACTTATCAAAGAAGACTGATATAATTAAATGGCATAACACTAAACTACCTTCATTGTGGCATATCTCCAAATAAATTTAATCAAGTTATGGATTTTTATATCACACATAAAGTGTGAAAAAAGTTAGAAGTCACTTATGAAGGTACTTTGTAAGTTAAAAAAATATAGATAAATCGTCTTACACATGACTTTGAGTTCTTCAAAATAAATTTGAGATAAATGATAAATAAGATGTTTATGTGATTTACTAATATCACTAATAGATTAAAAATCTTAGAAAAGTACTTCTTAATATAGATCTTGTAAGACAAGTAGTGAAGATTCTATCCCTCTTATCACCACAACAAAGATAATGAAAGTCGTAATGAGCTTATATTGGATGAGTTCATTAAAGAATTATTAGCAATAGAGATTGAGATGAATGGAAGAGTTTAAAAATGGGCCTCGATAAGCAAGCAAAGCTTCGAGCAAGGTACAAGGAAACATTATCTTTGAATGCTAACAAAGATAATATAGGTACAATATCTATAACTTGTATGGACCAGGATGAAAAGGTAAATTTTCATGTTAAGGGTTTAGATAAAAATTTGACAAAACATTTTGTAAAAAAAAAAGGAAAAGGGGGGAGACAAAGACACTAAGATACTATGATTCTCATGAAATCAACTATATTATTCCAAATTATCCAAATGTCAAATACACCAAAAAAAGAAAGAGAAAAAGAAGAGAATGAAAAAAGAAAGAGTTTCAAACAACTATTTGCTCGAGAAGAATTAGAATCCACAACTTAGAGTATTGAGGAGGAAGGAATGACATGCTTCATAGCAAATGATGATGAATCAAGTGCATCGAGTGAAAAATAAAAGATTGAGGTTAGCTCTTGCCTTTTGAAGTTTTTGAAATAATTACATAAAAGCTATTAGTGCTTTAAAATCTTCAATATTTATGAATAAAAATTTAAAATGGTTTTACAAAGAGAAAAATAATTATTTATAATTTTTATGAAAAGGGATTGGAAGTAAATTATGTTATGAAAATGATTCCATGATGATTGATAATACTTCTTTTAAAAATGAAATTATGAGTTTGAAAATAAAAAATTTTCTCTATTCAACATGTGAAATTTTCTAATATTTCAAAAGATGTTTATTTTTCTAAACATAAGTATATGTTTTTAGTATGCCTTATATTTCAAATATTGCATACTTTTATAGTTGTAGGAAAGGTCTTGATGTTACGGATTGTCAAATTATGAAAAATATTTTATTTCAAAACCTTGTTTCAAATGACTATGCCAAGCTTGTTCAGGTTCTTAATGTTAGAGAATAAAGAACTTAAAATAAGTTACCTTCATAATAATTCTATAGAGATATAGTATTTTCAGACATTTATAAGTTAGAGGTAATATATTTTTAAATTATGGATACAAATAAGGAAAATAAAAGTCATATTTTATGAATATTTAATAAAAATTTATAATTTTTGTAACTATGTATTGAGAAAAAAAATCAAAATCTAGCTCTTGAGAGTTGGATAATTGATTCTCAAGACATATGACTCAAGTCAAAACAAAATTTATCTCAATAAGACATTGTCTAATTAGATAGGTAATACATGAAGAAAAGTCTAAGAAGAAGATAATCAGAATTATCCACATAGGATATTCTACATTAAAGAATACAAGCAAGCTAGATGTAGTTAGAGTTCTTCTTAAGCTAAACAAAACTAGTTGAAAAAATGTATGAATCATGGAAAAATAGAAGGCAAGTTATATTTTTCTTTTAAATCTAAAAATGGCTTAACTACTAGTAGAACTTAAGGGATAGTTTATTTAGACTTTTTTAGACCAACACAGCCCTAGCATTTACGGGGAAAAAAACTGAATTGTGTTTTTTAATGGTTCTTCTAAATACGAATAGGTTGTATTTCTTAAGCATAAGAGTGAGAAATTTAAAATCTTTGTTAATTTGATAAAAGAGATAGAAGAGAAATGCTATCTCAAATTAAGTTATATTCAATGTGATAATAGTAATAAGTTTGAAAATGAGAGCATCAAATTACTTCCCACATCAAAAGAATGACATTGTAAAGAATTAGACCTTTGTGGAGATGAGTAGAACTATTTAAACAAATACAACCTACAAAATATCTTTGGGCCAAGCAAATTAAGAGAACTTGTTATACAATAAACAGAATTAATTTAAGGCCAATATTTAAGAAACTCTACTTAAGTGTCCTTTTAAAAATGAGAAACTAAACATCAACTACTTTCATGCTTTTGGATATAAATTCATCACTCTTCATAATGAAAGAATCAACTTGAACAATTTTGAAGGTATGGTATGACTAGAAAGTTTCATAGGACACTCATCGTTTAGGAAAACATGTAAAGTTTACAACATGGATACTTTGAATCCAAGCTTCACATTAAATAAAATAAATCACGCAAAAAGTTAATCAAGGAGTCTAGACTAGAGCCTTTATGAGAGAAATTAATAATAGTGCATTTGTATCTTAAACAAAAATAGAATCTAGAGAAGAAGCCCATTAGGATAACTATTAGGTTTGAGTAATAAAGGAAGAGTAAAATTAGTTTGTGAGAAACAAATTGTGGGAACTAGTTCTTAGGCTTAGTAACAAAGAAGAAACTGGAACCAAATGGATATTTAAAAAAATTAGGTAAAAAAAGAGTGATCATTGGAAACAAAGACTGCCAATTATTGTTAAAGGTTATAGCCATGTTGAACTTATATATTTTGAGGAGTCATTCATATTAGTAATAAAATTAGAGGTCATTAGAAATCTCTTAGCATATTCATGTCATAAGAATTTTTTATTATTTCAAATGGATCCAAAATATCAATTTTAAAATAAGATAACAAAAGGAGATATATGTGTGTTGAACAACAACTAAGTTTTGAGACCCTTGCACATGATGATTATGTATATAAGCTTAAGAAGGCATTTCATTGTCTTAGTTAAGCTCCTCGTTCATGATATCATCGATTTAGAAATTATCTAGTTGGAAGTGATTTTCAGAAAGAAAAAATGAATAACACATTTTCTTAAAATCTTTAAATAATCATTTTCTTGATTGTACACATTTATGTTGATGAGAAAACTTTTGGAAGCTTAAATGAAAGAATGTTTAAGGAACTTAGCAATTTAATCACACGGGAGTTTGAGATAAGTATAATGGGTAACATGAATTTGTTCTTTGTGTTTGAAATTATGTAAATAAAAGATCACATTTGTATTTTATAAACTAAGTATTTAAAATATTTATTCAAGAAGTTTTAATAGGAAAACATGAAACATAAAAAGATTCTAATAAGTCAATCACTGTATTTAGATTTAGATAAAATTAAGAGGAACATTGATTAAAAAAACTTTATAAAGAGCTTGTTAGATTTTCACTATATTTTATGATTAGTAGATTGAACATCTTATTTAGTGCTAGATTCCAATAAAACCCAAATGAAATCCATCTAAAGATTACTGAATTAATCTTCAAATATGTAGAAAGTATAATGAACATAGGTTTAAGGAATCCTAAAGTTTTTCATTCATGGGATCTTATAATTTTTATAGATTCAAACTTTGTAACCTCTAGGGTAGAAAAGAAAGAACATTAAGTACATGTCAATTATAGGAAATATTTCAATTTCCTAGTCAAGAAAGAATCAAAAATTGCATTGCCATATTGACAATAGAAGTCGAGTATATAGTTACCAAAATTTATTTTGCTCAAGTGTTATGTTTGGTACGACAATTTAAAGATTGTTGTTTAGATCTCCCACAAATTCCCATTAGAATTGATAATACTACTTCCTTGGTTTTAGTAAAGAACTTAGCTAATTATTTTAGAAGTTAACACATAGTATAAGATACCACTTTATTACTGATCAAGTAGCTAAAATCTTATTAAAGTTCACTTATGATTCTACCAAAAACGAATTGGAAGACATATTTACAAACTTCCTTCGAACCAATCAATTTCAAATCTTAAGACAACAATTAGGTATAATAAAAATTTTATAAATTATACCTCCCTTTTTATAATATTAAAATGGGATAATTTCATGATTTAAATAAGTGAGAAGGAACATGTTGTAAAGGAGAGCATGAATTAAGTTGGAGTAGAAAATGATCTTTTGTTACCACTTATCACAATGACATGTTTTTTGCTTAATATATTTTTATAATATAAACTTTAATATCTTTTAGTCATCAAAAGAAAGAGATTGTTAAGTTACTCTTAAGTTTGATGTGTCAAACTATAGATGTATAACATTTTATTTTGATGGATTTGTTTAGTGAGTTAAATTTCGTGTTAGTGATCAAGGTTAAAACATTTGAATATGGTGAATTAATGGTCACCAAAAATACCTTGAATGGTTTTGTATGCTTCAAGGATTAATGATATGTGCATCAACTTTGAAAAGCTTTATATTTTTGTTACAAAATAGAATGTTAGCTCATTGATTATAAGTTACATGTCCATTCATCTCACTTTCTCATTCTATTCGAAGCATTTGACTTGTTCATCATTTTTTGATTAAAGAAACTTATAAGATTACATTTTTCATTCAATCCATTTTCTAATAAAATCTATGTAATACATCTTCGTAAAATTTTATGTCAATTACTAAACTTTTAACAAAGCACTTGGGCAAACAAAGTCCAACTTGGCCAGGTCGCCTCGAGTTAGGAGACATGTTGAAAATAAGCTAGTAAATTGGTTAAGGTGCATCTTAAACAATATTTGGTGAAGAAATTATTTATACACGCATGAAGATTATTATAAAGAGCAAGCTACTTTTCTTTTCAATAATATGGGACTAAATTTCATCTAGCAACTCAGTGCTAAAAATGTGCTCTATTTCTCACAATTCGATTTTTGATTGGACAATAAATGTTTGATCCACTATATGTAGGTGATCATAGCTTAAAAGTGGATAGGAAAGTTCATGTTCAACTTCATTAAATCTTTCTTATTATTTTTTCTCCTTAAAAAAATTTATCCTTAAATTGGATAACTCATCGTTCCCTATGTTTGACTTTGATCAACATTTAGTAAAGATCAATGGATCCTTCTCAATGAGCATTATTTAATTAACATCAATTGATCTACTTTATGAGCCATTTTGAATTATACCTATTATGTAAACTTTTTGTTTGATTTGTCAAGCCTTAAATGTTTAATATTTTAATCTAATGGGTTTATTTAGTATCAAATAGCTTTAGTTGTAGAAACAAATCATATACTTTTGAAGGTGGCAAAGTAGTATTCCTCAAGCATCATGGAGTATTCAGCAAGCTTCAAGGATTGAGTACATTTACATCAATTTTAATAAAGATTTCTTTGGCTAAGAAATGGAATATTAGCTTGTTGATTTTAAGGCACTCGATTTTGTATCAATTTCATGTCCTATTTAGTTACGAAAATTGTTCACTACTCTTCTCAATTTACTAAATTAATAGGATTCAATTTTTTAATCTCTCAATTCATTTCTTAGTTTAAATCTTACATAAACCCTTTAGCAATTTATGTAAAGTAATTATATTTTTAAATCATTATGGTCTTAGTTAAATAATACTTTTTTAATTTTTCCAAATTTTTTTTGTTAGGTTGATTGCAAAATCTCAATCACATTAAAAAAAAATTTCTTAAAATTTTCATAATTAAAACAATAAGTATAATTTATTCTCCATCCAAAGTTGTGATAGAATTCAAAGGTCTTGGGATAATCTTACACTCAACCATCAGGCCAGAAAACATAGTTGAAAAAAAAATTTGGTGGACAGCACTCATACTAAAAGTTTGGGATAATTTTACTTTCCTAAACCAGATGAGATTAGGCATTAGAGAAAAAGGGCAACACTCATACTAAAAATTGCATGTTATGAGCAAACTTAGTGGAGACCCAACCATAATTAGGTTCTACATATCAATCTCGTATGCATGATTACAAAGTCTAAATACATATCATTTTTGAGAATTTGTGATTAACTTCCTTTTGGCTGTCTCCATCCAAAACTAACATGGCCTAGCACCATTCGATCATAGATTTTTGTGATCAGAGGGTGGAGATAACCTCTACCTTTAAGCAATGATCTTATCGATCCAACCATCTATTTGATAAGCCAATCAAATAGTTACTACTTCATTTATTATAACCAATTGATCCATTTGGAAGTCCTACTCTTCTCTGGCTGAATGGAACTATTATTGTTATTTTTGCTATTTGAAACAATTTATCATTGATATGTTGGCCTATATCTATTCTGCTTGAATCCTATAATCCATATCTAATAAACATTTTATCATTGATTAATTTAACCATCTTGGTGACATCTAAAACTCGACCACCTTTAAAGCTTTTGATCATACGATTGAGATCTCCTCTGTGTCAATCAAATAATTCCAGTTAATCTTATCTAATGGCTTTGATTAATTATGCATAATTGATAATTAACCAACTATTAAATATGCCATAGTAGTTAGCCATTTTTTGAAGAATATTTTAACATCTATTTAGATCACTTGGTAGAAAGTTTTTGAATAGTTTTGTCTTATCTTTATACTGATGACGTTCAAAACTTTTCTACAAATACCTAATCATTGCGAATAAATTGACTAATAAATTTGAACAAGATTTCCACATCTCAAAGATGGGATATATCATATTTTATGTTATAAATTTTCCCTAGTAGCACCTAGGGCTTATGACTACTTGATATTTCATATTCTTACAACAATTCCTAATTTTTTAAGCTTTTAATTTCTCAATTCTTTTCATAATTTTGAGCTTCTTGTGCCTTTTTACATTCATTAATATGTATAAGAAACTTAGCACATTTTTACTAAAAATTTATTTCTTGTTGTATTTTTATTTTTCTTTTGGATTGGGCGACCCAACATTTACAAAAGCCTAAGTTCGATTTGATCTCATAAAAAATCGTGTTTTGGTTGAGCTCGTAAAAGTCTTTGTTATAGTAGAACCAATAAATGATTGTAAATTGAAAGTGAATTGTAAGAAAAATTCTCAAGTTATAACATCTTTTATTAATGGAGTTTTTTCCTAACCTCTTTTAGGAGTAGAAATAGGTTGTACTTTGTATCAAATAACCTAAAATTTTTTTTGTATTATGTCAACTTTCATTTTCATTTTTCTTAATCATATAAATTATAAATTAACATAATTATACATCTAAATTTTCAACTAACATAAAATTATTTTGATAATAAGTATTTGACAAATGAGTATATTTCCTATTAGCAAATATTATAATGAAACGCACATTTCTCCCACTCTTGTGATATTCTCACACTATTTTTTTACTTCAACACCTAACTTGATGATCAAAACAATTACAAACAATTTTGTTATGACATTCGAATGTAGTTTTCCCATGAAATTTATCTTATTTCCTCAAATATTCATTTTAATTTTGTTATATTACTATGTAACTATAATTTTTTTTTTGTTTGTCCTCTACATTACTTATATTTTGTTATACTTCACTGCTTTAATTTAATTTGTTCTAATTCTAGATAGATTTAATTTATATTTAAAAAATAATTTTTGATTATTTATACTTTTTTACTATAAAAATAATAAAAGTTTCAAACGAGCACTAATTAAGAAGAACGATATTTTTAGGACTCCTCTCGATAAGTTGCACATAATTAAATATTATTCCTAAATTTTTAAAAAAAATTTTAAATTTTGAGTATTATTGTGATTTAGAAGACATTTAGATTCATACCTTCATTGATAGTAGAGGAAGCTACATTTTATCTCTTTAGTACCTTGTGATGCAACTTTATTGTATATTCTATCTTGCTTATTAAACATTTTATTTTTTATTTTGTTATATTACTAAATAACCCTAAGTTTTCTTGAGTTTCACTTACATGACAACTATTTTGTTAGTTTACATTCTTTCAATTTATCTCAACATATCTTTAATAAAAATTTTATTAACATTAAACAAATATTATTTTTTCAATTTTTTATGTTTAATTTCATATTTAACTTGTAGAAATTCCATTTGACATTGAATTGTATTATAACAAATTTTGTCAGACTCAACTCAATGAGCTTTATCTATTTAAATATGAATGTTATATTTTTAAATATATTAGTCTGTTAGGATTTTTTTGTTGTATTAAAATTCTTTCATTTATCGCATTAATAATTTTAATACACATTTTCCTAATAATATAAAAGTAAATTATTATTATTTATGCTTTCTTAATTTCATTATTGATAATAACTCCCAGAAAGTTAAATCGAGATGAAACAAATATTATTTAACTTGTCTCAGTGGGCTCTATCTAGTTAACTATTACTTATATTTAATGTTGTAAGAGTAATTCCAATTTGTACCTAATTTGAAAATTGAAGATGTTACACTTGTTCTACATAGCATCTTAAAATGTAACTTTCTCATAAAATTAATCTAATCTTTTCAAATGTGTCACTTTCATTTGATATATTTTTGTGAAACTCTAATTTTCTATTGTTTGAATTTTGCATCACTTTAATTTTTTAATATTTTGTTCTTTCAACTTATGTTATTCCAACTATATATGTATTTAATTAATATAAAAATAATAATTTATTATTATTTTTTTTATTTTTTTTGATAATTTTTAATAATAAAAAACCATGTCTTAATGTAATGAAATAAAGGTCAATTGGACTATCCTCAAGAAACTTTATACATTTAAAAATTCAATAATATATTTTTAATTTTTTATTTTATGAAGTCATAGCATACTTTATGAAACTTTTTTATTTATACCAAAGTTGATGATTAAGGATGTTTCAGTTGATGTTATTAACATCTTAGAATGGAATTTTCTTCTTCAATTTTAATTTTTGTTAATGTTTTACTTTTATTTGCTTATACTACAATGTAACACTAAATCTTGTGTTTTGTGACCTTTACATGTCCTTAATTTTTATATATTTGTTTGTTCAATTTAACTTATTTTTGTTTTAATATATGTTAGCATAATATTAAAGTAATAATTTATTATATTTATGCTTATTTATTCTTTTAATTAATGCTTATTCCAAACAAGCTCCAACTAAAGCAAAAGAATAGTTGTGTGACCCATTTTAATAATCACTATCAAGATAAATAATCTTTTAATATCTTTTATTTCTTTTATTTTCTGGGTTTATTGAATGTATTATGAGACATTACCACTAGTGTAAGATTTAATGATTAGAGAAGTTACAAAAGATCTCTTAAGTGTCTTGGATTATAATTTTAGTCTAAATTTATCTCATTTTTTTAATGTTTTTCTTCTATTTTGTTATATTAAAATGTAACTCTAAATCATTTTGACGTGGAAATAATACATTATTTCAACTTTTCTCATGCTACCTTTCTTTTGCATTTACTTATGCTTATTTACCTCAATAATTCCAAATAAGTGCAAATAGAGATTGATGGAAGCATAAGAAATGTACTTGGAGTCATCTCTATAAACTCTACCAAATTAAAGTTCTACGCCAATATTTTTAAACATTTTATATTATTGTGTTTGGAATATTTTATGAGGTATGGATTTGTCTCAAATTTGGTGGTCAATGTTGTTAAACTTAATCTTTTTAGTATTCAGGAATAAACATTTCTAGTATAATTAATCTCATTTTTATAATTTCTTTTAATTGGTTATATAATTATGTACTTCTAATTCTATTATGATTCAACTTTTCTTAAGATGTTTAGCTTGACCTCCTTAGTATCTTAGAATATAGCATTTTGTTTTAATTTATCTCATATCTTCTAGACTTTCACTTTGATATGGATATATTACTATGAGACTCTAGTTCTCTTAACATGAGACCTTCCTATTTCTTTTATTTTCTCAAATTATGTTTCACTGATTTATTTTATTTATAGCTTTAATATATATACTTAATATTAAAATAATATTTTATGATTACTTATTTTAATTTACTTTAATAGTTTGTATTAACTGCATATGAGGTTTGATGAAGAAGAAGGAAACGTCATTTGACTCATCTAAAAAACTTCTAGACAACTAAATATATTTCTTAAATTTTTTAAATATTTTATTTTTAGGAGTTTTGCATAACTTATGAGACATTTCATTTCATACTAAATTTGACTATCATGAATGTTTAATTCTGTCTACTTAGTTTCTTGCAATGCAACTCTACCATGCAATTTATTTGATTTCTTCAAATTTTTTCCATTGGTTTGCTGTGTTACTTTTCTTCAATTTTTATTATCTTAGCTTTTTTATAAATTTGATTAATATGAAAATAGTAAATATTTATTGTTTATGTTTTATTTTTTTCATAACTTTTAGTAGTTTAAAGCTAGTATGATTGAGAGGAAAAAAAAGTCGTTGTACTCTCATTTTTAAATACTTTATTCTTTAGGGTTTTGGCATTTCTCATGATATATGTTATTGGGTTATTCAAAGTTTTTCTTTGAAATGGTTATATTATTGTGTGAATTTATATCTCCTCACATATGACCTAATTTTTGAACATTATAGTACCTTAGTGTTTCTCTTTTTAGATTAAGTATATATTTACTTAATATTATAATAATACTTAATAATTATCTATGAATTTTTAATTTATCAATTCACTGTAATTATAAATTTGTGTTCGATCAAGTTGGAAGAAATGTTGTTATAGTCACCTGTCTTAGCTTTATTATGTTAAACATTCATTTTTTTAATATTTTTCAATATTTTAATTACTAATATTTTTGGATACCTCATGAGATTTTTTTATTCATACCAGGTATAAGATTTTTTTTATCACCCAAATATTTTATCTCATTTACTCAAATTTTTTGCAATAATAGTTTTTATTACTATGTAATCCTAAGCTTTCACTTATGTGACCTTTAGATTGTATTGTTTTTACTATATTACTTTACTTCAACTTATCTCATTATAGTTTATATGTATATGTAACTTAATATTCAAAAAATAATTTCTTATATTTTTTGCTAATTTTTTTATAATTTATAGTAATTCAAAAAGAGTTCTAATCAAGATGAATCAATTGTTATCGTACTACTCTTGATTAGGCCTATTACATTAAATATTTTCTTAAAATTTTTAAATATTTTATTTTATAAGGATTTTGTATTCTTATTAAAAAATTTTGATAGATACCTATTTTAATAATCAAAGATGTTATACTCAATCTACTTAGTATCTCAAAAAGAAATTTCTTATATAATATGTCATTTATTTAATATTTTTTTCCTTGATTTGGTTATAATATTAAATAAAACTAATTCTCCTCTTGGTGACCTTGGCATTTGCTTTGATTTGACAATATTACAATGCTTTAGTTTATCTTATTTTAGATTTAATATATCTTAAGTAGATATTAAAAATAATAACTTATTATTATTTATGTTTTTTGTTTAAATAAATCATAGTAATTTTAAACATCATCTGATGTATAAAAAATACATATTATTAGGATTGCATCAATGAGCTCCATCCAATTAAAAAAATGCATATATATACACATATATATATGTTTTACATATTTCTCTTTTCTTTGTTTTGACAAACTTCATGAGATATTTTATTTGTAATGTTTTTAGCAAATGAGATGCTACTCATGATAGTTCATTGAAATCTAGTTTTCTTTTATAATTTACCTAATTTCTTTAAATCTTTCAATTTTATTTTGATTTGTTGCTATGAAAGTCTAATTCACATATCACGTGACCATTATATCTCTTCGATTTTAGTAATTCATTGTATTTCTTGAGCTACGTAGATTAATATGATACAAACATCAAACAAATCTTGAGAACACTTCGAAAATTAATTGTTCCCTTTTAAACTTTTAAAAATTATATCTGCTAGGTTGATAATATAGTTTATAAGACATTTCAATTTGTATAATGCTTGACTATTGAGGATGTTATACTCATTCTCCTTAGTATATTGGAATGCAACTTACCTAAACATTTTATCTCATTTCTTCAAATTTTTCTCTTTGATTTTCTTATATTACTATAAAACTATAATTTTTTTCCATATATGACCTTTACATCACTTTTATTAATTATATTACTTGTCTTTAAATTACCATAGTTTTTTATTAGTTTAAATACACTTTATATAAAAAAGAAGTTCATTTTTATTTATGTTTTATTATTTTTGTAATTCATTGTAATACACTATTAGGCCTATCCAGAGTAGCTCTATCTTTTTGAAAATCTAAGTTTAAATTTTTAAATATTTTATTTTCTATTATTTTTACATTACGATGAGGCATTATTTTTGTACGTAATTTGATGATTAAGGATATTACACTTTATATTCTTAATTTCTTGGCATGCTATTTTCTTGTTTACTTTATCTTATTTGCTCAAATAATGCACATTAAGTTGCTTATATTAATATGTAACTCGAAATGTTCTCTAATGAAACATTTAATTTTTGTTTAGTTTTGATGTTTACATTTGTTAAAATTATCTAATTTTAAATTAAATATTTCTTTAAATAATGTTTAAATAAAATTTTATCGATACTTTTTCTTATTTACTTCCTTAATTACACATTATTTTACAAGGGGTGTAATTGTGATGAAAGAAAGGTCATTTGACTTGTCTAGGCAAGGTCTATTAAATTAAATATTTGTCATAATACTTTTAAATATTTTATGTACTACCAGTTTCGCATGCTTAACAAGACATTTCAATTTATACCTGATTTGATAAAATGACTTATTGCACTCATCTCTTATGTATCATAAAATAAAAATTTTTCATCTAACTTTTGTCATTACTTAATTATTTTTACAATGATTAGGTTAAATAATTACATATTTCTAAATCTCCTCTCGTATGACCTTTGCATTTTTTTGATTTGCTTATATTGCTTAATTTAATTTATCTTATTTTTTTGATTCAATATATTTTAAATTGATATTAAAATAACAAGTTGTTATTGTTTATGTTTATTTGCTTAATTAACTCATGATAATTTCAAACATGTTCTGATAAATAAAGAGAATTATTTTTGGACAATTTTTAATAAGAACTTTCTAATTAATTATATAATTTTATATATTTTATAAAATGTTTTATTATATTTGGTTATTTTTTATTAGAAATTTTAACATGTTCTTCTTTTCATTATCGAGCATGTTGCACTCGATATCCCTAAGATATTGGAATGTTTCATTTTTCTGCCTTTTATCTCATTTTAAACAATCTTTTGATTTTTTTGGATATATTACTATTGAACTCTAATTCACCTCTCATGTGACATTTACATTGCTTCAATTTTATTATATTAAACTACATTAATTTATCTTATTTAAGTTTTAATACTTATCTATTTAATTTTAAAGTAATACTTTGTCATTGTTTCTATTCATTTATAATATCAATTCACTATATTTTCAAGACAATGCCCGATCATGTTGAAATAAACATCAGTAGACTCTTCTCAATGAGCTCTATAAAATTAATATCTCGTTTAAATTTTCAAATATTTGATATCCTTTGGTATTGAATGCTCTATAGGATATTTCACTTCATTCTTGATTTAATGATCTAGGACGTTACAACCGATGTTTTGGTACCTTGGAACAAAACTTTCTTATCCAGTTTATTTCATTTCTTCAAAATGTTTACTTTGATTTACTTATATTACTACAACACTCTTACTCTCTCTTTATGTAACTTTTACATACCTTCGATTTGATTATAGTACATTGTTTCGATTTATCTTACTTTAGTTTTACTATATATTTGCTTATTATTTAAATTAATGATTTTGTATTCATCATTTTTTTTAGTAATACGTAGTAATTAAGAATGACAACAGATTGAAACAATTATAATATTGTTGGACTCATTTCAATGTGGTAAATCCAATTAATATTTTTAATATTTTAAAAATACTTTAGTTTTTATGGTTTAGATATTTTTTATGAGACATTTTGTTTCATACATAATTTCACAAATTAGATTGTTTCACTTGATCTGTTATGTATCTTATAATGCAAGTACAACTATAATATATCTTATTTATTCAAAAGATTCTTTTTGATTTTCTTGTATCACTATGAAACTCTAATTGTCTTCTTAAGTGATCATTACACTCTTTTTATTTAGTAATATTACTTGTGTTAAATTTATCATATATTGGCTTTGTTATAAATTTATTTAATATAAAATAAATAAATTATTGTTATTTATGTTTAATTAATTTTGTAATTCATAGTAATTTCGATCAAGGTCTAATAGAGATGAAACAAATGTTTTTGGACTTATCTCAACGAGCACTATCTAATTAAAAATTTATTTTTTTAATTTTCATAAATAATATGCCCTATGATATATTTTGATTTATGCTAGTTTGATGTTCAAGGATATTATTCTCAATCTTCTTTATATCTTTAAAGGTAACTTTCATGTATAATTTATCTCATTTCTTTAAATATTTTTTATTAATTTGCTTTTGATTATTTTGTAAGTGTAAATCTTATCTCATGTGACCATTAGTTTGCCTTGAATTGGTTATAATTCATTATTTCAATTTACCTAATTTTAGTTTTAATATAACTTTACATAATGTAAATATAAAAAGTTTGTATTATTTATTGATAATTTCGTAATTGGCATAACTTTGAAATTGTATTTGGACTTATCTCGATAATATTAATTAAACTAAATATTTTTCATTTTATGTTTTTTAAAATATTTAATTTATTTGGGATTGGTACAATTTACTTTCGTGCTATGACTATCACAGAACACAACCTTCCTTTACAAATTTTCTCATTTCTATAAAGTTTTACTTTTATTTTATTTTTTTAATTTGAAATTGTAAATCTCTTCATGCGTGCTTTCAAAATTTTGATTTAATTTCTTGCATTGTTGGAGTTTAAATCATCTTAGGTTTAATATGTATTTCCCTAATATTAAAAAAGTAATTTATTGTCATATATGTCGATTTATTGTTATAATTTCCAATAATTCAAAATGATACGTGATTGAGAACAAGCAAATGATATCACTCTCATATCAAAGAGCTTTATATATTTAAATATTGAATTTTATATTTTTTAAATAATGCTTTTTAAGATTTGTGGCACTTTTTATGAGAAAGCTTGATTTGTAATTTATTTGACATGGTGTATGTTATGCTTAAGCTTCTTAGTGTCTTGAAATGAAATTTTCTTAAACAATTTTGTTTCATTCCTATAAATATTTTTTATTGATTTGGATATATTATTACCTAACTCAAATTTTTTTCTCATGTAACCTTTACAACATATAGATTTTATTTTGTTAAATCGCTAAAATTTATCATTTTTAAGCATTAATATAGACTTAATTAATATTAAAATAACAATTTTATATCTTTTATTTTTGTTTACTTTGGGAATTTATTGAAATTCCAAATAAGGTTCAATTGATTTAAAACAAACATGTTGGACTTGTCTTGCCAAGCTCTATCTAATAAAGTATTCTTTTTTATATTTTTAAATTATTTTATTTTCGATAGTTTTGGCATTTTTAATGAGAGAATTCTTTTCATATCTCATTTGATGATTAAGAATATTTAAATTGAACACCTTTTTACCTTGGAATAAACCTTTTGATATAAATCATCTAATTCAAATTATAACATTTATTTTTCTTTGATTATGTTTTATTATTTTATTTTCAAATTTTCCTTATTTAAATTTTAGTGTACATATTTACCTAATATTAAAATAATATTTTTTTATTATTTATGGTGATTAAATTAAATATTAGGCAATTATTCTAACTGAGGTATCTCCAAGACAAACGAATGTCGTTGGGTTCATCTCAAATGGCTCTTAATTTTTGAATATTTATTTTTAAATATTTTAAACATTATTTATTATTTTTTATACTTAATAAGATATTTCACATTATACATGATTTGATGTTTAATGAATTTAAACTTAATCTCCCTAGTATCTTTGAATGGAACTTTATTATACATTTTATCTAATTTTATAGAAGTTTTTGTTTTCTTTTTGCTATATTATTTTTTAACTCTAAATCTCCTACACACTATAATGAAACTCAAATTCTCCTCTCATGGGATCTTTATTGTCTTTGATTTGATTATAATACATTGTTTTAATTTATATTATTTTAGCTCTGTTATATATTTACTTAAAATTTAAATAACAATTCATTAATATTTATGATTATTTTCTGTAATAATTTGTAATAACTCCAATTGAAATCTGATTGATATGACTCTGATAACATTGAAATGTCCTTAATGTGCTCCATCTATTTAAAGATTTATTTTTTATATTTTTAAATATTTTTTTCTAGTATTTTGACAAGTTTTATAAGACATTTTATTTCATATTTGATTTGACAAATGAGAATGTTACACTTGATCTCCTCAGAGTTCTTGAATGCAACTTCTATATTTATTTTATCTCATTTATCAACATCTTTTTTTTTTATTTTGTTATATTACTTTAAAACTTTAAACTTCCACCTCTATGACTTTTACATCTCTTATATTTTGTTATATTACTTATCTTCAACTAACCATATTTATGGTTTATTAAAAGTTTACTTTACTTTAAAATAATCTTTTATTATTATTTATGTTCAATTATTTTATTAACTCATACTAATTTCAATCGATGTCTAATTGAGAAGAAGCAAATGTTGTTGGAATTATGTTGATGAGCTCTATTCCATCGAACAAGTTTTTAATATTTTCAAATATTTTACTTATTGTTGTTCTAGCTTGCCATACAAAATATTTCAATTTATACTTAGTTTGATGGTGAAGGTTATTATACTCGACAATCTTAGTATCTTAAAGGACTACTTTCCTAAACAATTTATCTCATTTCATTAAAGGTTTTGCTTCAAATTGCTTGTGTTATTTTCTCACACAAATTCTTATATAGTTCAATTTTTTTATTCATATGATGTTATTTTCATTTATGTCTTTTCAATTTAACATTTAATCACTTAATATTAAAATAATAATTTTTATTATTTGTGCTTATTTAATTTGATAATTTGAGGTAATTCCAAAATGTGTCTAATCAAGATGAAACATAAGTCATGTAGTCATCTCAATAAGCTCTATTAAATTAAACATTTGCTTTGATATTTTAAAATGTTTTTTTATTCTAAGGTATTGGCATCCTTAGTAAGACATTTAAATTTGCACTTGATCTGATAGTCAAGATTGTTACATTTAATTTGCTCAGTATCTTTGAATGAAATTTTCTCATCAGTTTATCTCATTTCTTAATCATTTTTGAATTAATTTGGTTTTTTTGTTATATAACTGTAGTTCTATTGACATATGACCTTTAAATGGCTTCGTTTCATTATATTATATGACTTTAAGTTATCTCATTTGAGATTTAATATATTTTAACTTTAAATTAAAAAATAATTATTTATGTTTATTTCCCTTGATAATTCAAAGTAATTCTTAATGTTGTATGCTGGATATGACAAATTTATTAGTAACATTTTGATAAGCTATACCAAAGTCAATAAGTGTTTATGTATATTTTTTTAAATATTTTTTCCATGTTTTTGCTATGCTTTATAAGTAATTTTAGTTAATAATTCATTTTACAATTGTGGATATTACGTTCTGTCTCCATAATATGTTGGAATGTTACTTTGTTGTGTAGTTTATCTAATTTTTTTCAACTTTTCTCTTTTATTTGGATATTTTACTGTATAACTCTTATTCACCCCTTATATTAACTTAAATGTTTCTTTCATTTTCTTATATTAAACTTCTTCAATTTGTCTTATTTAAGATTTAGTACCTATCAACCTAATATTAAAACAATACTTTATCAATATTTATGATTATTTACTTTAGTAATTCATAATATTTTTCAACATCGTTTGATTAAGACAAAACAAACATTATTTGACTCATCAAACAAAATTTTATAAAATTAGATATTCTTTTCAAAATTTTTTAAAAAAATAATTTCTAGGGTTCTAACATTCTTTGTAAAACATTTCAATTTTTAATAGATTTAATGATAAAGGATGCTACACTCCGTCTCCTTAGTGTCATTAAATAAAAGTATCTAATATAGTATATTTCATTTTTTTCTTATATTTTGGCACACTTTAAAATATAATTGTTTTGTATTATAATAATACTTTTTTAATTATTTTTGTTTATCAATATTTGTAATATATAGAAATTCCAAATGATGCTTAATCATGGCTTTAATGTCACTGGGCACATATATAGGAGTCTATCAAACTAAATATTCAATTTTATATTTATCAATTTTTATTGTTTTTAATATTTTAGCAAGTATTATAAGTTAGTTCCAACATAATAGACTTGATAATCAAGTATATTATACACAATTTCATTAGTGTCTTATAATTTGTTAACATTTTCAATTATCTTTCATTCATTTGATTATATTACTAGTAACTCTAAATCTCCTCTTGATTTACCTTTACAACACCTTAATTTTGTTGTTTTACATTGCTTAATTTTATTTTATTTCATCTTCAATGCATATTTACTTAATATAAAAGTAATATTTAATTATTATTTATGCTTTTTTTTAATAGTATTCTTTCTAAATAAGTATGTTGGAGATGATAAAATTAACATTGGACTCAACTATATGACCCTAATCAAATAAAAACTTCATTTTCAAATTTTAAAATATTTTATTTGCTTATCTTTTGGCCTTCTTTACTAGATTTTATAATTTGTACCTAAATTAAATATTTTTTATTTTTTTCTATTCAGTATTTTTAAATATTGTATTCTTATATAAATTGTCTCATTTCTTCAAATCTTAATCTTAAATTTGGTTATATTATAATAAAACTTTAGTTAGCCTTCTGTGTAAACTTTATATCATTTTAAGTCAACTATTTTAATTTATCTTCCTTAATAATTATTATATGTTTACTTAATTATAAAAAAACAATTTATAAATATTTATTTTTTTACTTTTGATGTTCATAGTAATTAGAAACGACACCTCTTAGTGATGGAACAACCTTTGTTAGACTCTTCTTGAAAAGCTTTATATAGTTAAACATTTTTTTTTAAATTTTTAGATATTTTTTCTTTAGTTTTGTTTTGCTTTACTAGATTTTATGGTTTGCAACACATTTTATACTCCAACATGTTACACTCAAACTTCTAAGTTATTTAGACTGCAAATGTTTCCTTACCATATCTCATTTGTCAAAAGGTTTTGCTTTGATTACACTATATTACATTCTAATAATATATCACCTCACGTGTGACCTTTGCATAGCATTGATTTGGCTATTTTTCTTTCCATCAATTTGTCTCTTTTTTGTTCTAACATATATTTTTTCATGTTAAAAGATTTATTATTATTTATTTTTATTTAGTTTGATAATTTGTAGTAATTTCAAACAAAAAATAATCAAGATGACAAAAAAGTTGTTGAACTAAATTACATGAGCAATAGCACATTAAATATTTATTTTTATATGGCTTAATAAATGATTTTTTACACTTTCAGTATGCCTTCTGCTACATTAATTCAATAAGGAGATCTAGGGTAACATCTTTGACCATTTGAAAATAAAATATTTAGAAAATTAAAAAAATTTATTTTTAAAAATATAAGATCATCCAATGAAGTCCAAATATTTTTTCTTTTCAGTATATGGCCTTATTTGGAATTAGTACAAATTAACATTGTAAATAAGCATAAATGAGAAAACATTATTATTGTAATATATTTAAATATGTAACAAATTTAAATGAGATGAATTAAGGTAATATAACACGACAAAATAATGGTCATGTAAAGGTCTCACAAAAAGAGAATTAGAGTTTCGCTATAATTCAACCAAAGTAATACTAAACATTCAATTAATGAGATAAAATATATAAGAAATTTGCATTCTAATTTACTAAGGAGATCGAGTGTGACAAGAACTATTATCCAATTATGAATGAATTAGAAAGGCCCATAAAGCATGACAAAACTCTATAAAATAAGTTATCTCAATATATAACAAAGTGAATATCAAAAAAAAATATATATATAACAAAGTAATTTTTAATTTTATGAGTTATCATTGATATGGGTTTAGCAAAAGTTGTTTCAACTGGATTGGGCAACATTTAGGATTACTGCAAATTACAAAATTAAATACATATAAATAATGTTAAATTATTATCTAATATTAAGTGAATATATAATGTAGGTAAATTGAGATAAATTAAACTAACATAATATAGCCAAATTAAATTTATGTGGAGGCAACTGAAATGATATTAATGGTTACATAATAATATATGAAATACAAAGTAAAATATTTGAACAAATGAGATATATGGTATAAGAATATTTTATTCCAAAAAACTAAGGAGATCGAGTGTTGCATTCCTAATCATCAAATTAAGCATGAATGGATATATTATGCAAAGCATGCGAAAACATCAGAATATAAATTGTTTAGAAATAAATAACTGAATATTAATTTTATAAAGGTTATCTACATGAGTTTAATAATTTTTTTTCGTCTTGATGGACTTCTTTTAGAATTTCTCCTAATTATGAAAGTAAATAAGCTTAAAAAATAAATTATGAATTTAATGTTAAATAAATATATCCTAAAGTTGAAATATGATAAATTGAATCTATATATTTCATCAAAATTATATCAATGTACTGCTAGTTAATAAAAGTTTTATATTTACCTAATAATACATCTAAATAAAATTGAAAAACGCATGAATTATGATAAATTATATAACAAAGCTACATTCCAAGATACCAAGAAGTTCTAGAGTAACTGCTTTGATCATCAAATCTATTGTGAATTAAACTGACTCATAAAATGTGCCAACACCATAAAAAATAAAATCTTTAAAATTTTAAAATGAATATTTAATTTGACAAAGCTGATTGAGAAGAGTTCAATGACATTTATTTCATGTGAATTAGACAATATTTGGAATTACAATATATTACCTAAATTAAAAATTATAAATAATTATAAATTATTCTTTTATATTACAAAATTATATGTTAAAGTTGTAATATGATAAATTAAAGAAATATAATTTAAGTAAGTCAAAGCAATGTTAAGGTAATAAAAGAGAAGATTTAGAGTTACTAACATACAAAGTGAATATTTTTAAGTCATAAGATAATTATATAAGAAATTTATATTCCAAGATACTGAGGAGATCAAGTGTATCATCTTTGAAGGTCGAATCAAGTACAGATGAAAGTGTCACTTAAGGAGTGCAAAAATACTAAAAAATAAAGTCTCTATAAATAAAATAATAAACATTTAAATAAAATAATGATCAACGTTTGTTTCATCTCCATCAGCTTCTATTCGATAATACAATGATTTATTAAAAAAAGATACTCATAAATAAATAAATAATGTTTTTAGTATTAAGTAAATATATAATAATGCTCAAATGAAGTATATTTAAGAAATTAAACAAAAAGAAAATTAAAGCAATGCAAAAATCATATGAGAAGATATTTAGAGTTTCATTCTAACATAACATAATAAAAGCAAATCATTTGAAGACCAAAGATACATTTCATGTGAATGTTGCATTCCAAGATACCAAGTAGATCGAGTATAACTTACTTCATATCATAACTGATATGAATATTAACATCACAAAAGCTACTAAAATATTAAAATATTAAATTTTTAAAAATAGTGAAATGAATATCTAATTGAAGAGAGGTCATTAACATGTCAAACATCATGCATTTCTTCTAAATTGGAATTCACTTTAAATTACTTTGAATTTAATAAAAAGAAGCATAAATAATGATAAAATTTTTTATGTTAAGTGAGTAGATATTATAATAAATGTGATAAATTAAAGAAATATAATATAACAAAATTAAAACAAAACATTTAAAGAAATGAGATAAATTTTAAAAGAAAGTCACACACCAAGAAATTGAGAGATTAAAATAATTTACAAATCAAAATGCCCCATAATAATTTTCTTTTCTCGATTTGACCATGTCTAGAATTCATCAAACTATAAAAGAAAATTAGCATAAAAATAATAAATTATTATTTTTTAATATTAACCAAATATATATATGAATATTGAAATGAGGTGAATTAAAGTAATGTAATTTAACTAAATAAAAAGACGTAAAGGTTACATTAGAGGATATTCAAATTTACATTGTGACACAATCAAATCTAAATAAAAATTTTGATGTAATGCCTTGTAGTTTGTTGGAAAGTTTCATTTTAAGATTCTAAGGAGGTATACTATAGGATCCTTAATCATCATATCTAGTATGAATAATATTTTTTAACATAACATGTTAAACCAATGCAAAAAATTTAAAAAATATAGAAATAAATATTTAATATGCTGAAGCTCATCAAGACAAGTTTAGTGACATTTATTTCATTTATGTCTCACATCATTTATATTTTTTACAAATAACAAAAAAAAGGACAAATAATAATTTGTTTAACATTTGGTAAAGAAATGATAAATATAAAATAAGATAGTTTGATGCAATATGAAACAACTAAATAACAGCCATGTAAAGGAGACATGATTGGATTATAAAAGGTTTCATAGTAATATAACAAAAACAAAGTGAAGCTTTTGAAGAACTAAGATAAATTGTACAAAGAAATTATATTCCATGATCCTAAGAAAATTTAAAGTAAAATCCCATGATCAAATCTATAAGGAGCCAAAATATCTCTTAAAGCATGTTGAAGACATAAGAAATAAAATATTTTGAAATTAAAGAAATTTTTAAAATGGAAAAAGATCACTTAGTGCAATTTAGTCACATTTGTTTAATTTTAATAAAAACACATGGAATTATTTGGAATTACTAAAATTGATAAGAATAAATAATAACAAAATATTACTATAATATATATATATATATATATATATATATATATATATATATATATATATATATATATATATATATATATATATATATATATATATATATATATATATATATATATATATATATATATATATATATTAAAATTTAAGTGAGATAAATTTAATCAATCTAAGAAAAGAAATCAAAGTGATGAATGAGAAAGTTGAATTCTAAGATGCTAGAGAGATTGAGTGTGACACCCTTAATTATTGTGCAAGATAGGAGTAGAAATTAATAGTAAAGCATACCAAAATGAAAGAAAATTAAGCAACTAAAAAATATGAAAATTAAAATGTAATTTAATGAAGCTCTACAGATGTTTTAATAGATCTTTATTTCATCTAGATTAAGCCTCATTTTTAATTATTATGAATTAACAAATTAAATAAGAAAAATTAGTAAACCATAATTATATTGTAGTAACTCTATGATATATTGAAAAATATAATGTAATAAGATGAAATAAATGTATATGTTACGCGAGAGGAGATTTAGAGTTACATAATGTTATAGCCAAATCAATTACAGAATAATTAAAGAAATGAGATAAATTGTACAACAAACTTTCATCTTGAGGCACTAAGGAGATCCAGTGAAATTACTTGTATATAAATATTTAAGTTAATCGTTAATAAGATTAAGTTCATTAAAAATAGTATATCGAAATTTGTTTTCTCTAAATTAAACATCACTTGGATTTGTTATTAATTACAAAATAAATTAACAAAAAATAAAACAATTATTGTTTTATTACGAAGTAAATATACATTAAAGTTGAGAAAGAGATAAATTGAAGTAATACAATATAAGAAAAATAAATCGGATGTTATGGCCATATGATGGGTGATTTTGAGTAACATATTAATATAACTAAATCAAAGTAAAATAATTGAAGAAATGATATGAATTGTGCCAAATAATTGCACTGCAAGCAATTAAGAAGATTGAGAGTAACGTCCTTGGTCATCAAATCAAGTACCAACCAAAACATCTTATAAACCATACCAAAGCCATAAAAAAATAAAATATTGAATGATATAAAATGAATATTTTGAGGGATAAAAATTTTAGAAAAGATATCACATGTTAGGAAAAGTTGCATTTTAAGATAGCAAAGTGATAAAGTGTAATATCATCTTTCATGAAATCAAATATGAATTAAATAGATGAACAAAATATACTAAAACTCTTCTAAATAACATTTAAAATTTAAAAATAAATATTTAATTCATTAGAACCAATTTAGACAAATGTTGCCTTTGTCCTAAATAAACCTTTTTTTTAAATGATTATGAATTACCAAAATAAATTATCACAAATGTTGTAAAAACATTTTTTAAAATTATATATATATATATATATATATATATATATATATATTAAAGGTTAAGTGAGATGAATTGAAGCAAAAATGTAACATAACAAAATAAAAGTCATGTATTGGTCAAACAAAATGAGATTTATAATTGGATAGTAGTATTAGAAGATTATGGAAAATATTTGAAGAGATATGAAAAATGATATGAAATTGCATTACATGGCATTAAGAACTTAAAGTGTATTATCTTTGATAGCCTAATTAGCTGAGTATCGAGACGAGTTTAACTATTTTTTGATTGAGAGAATCACCAACTAAAATAAGACAAAATAATTAAAAATAATTTTTTTAAATTTTAAATAAATGTATATTAAATTTAAAATAAGATAAATTTAAGAACATGTTATTGAAGTAGAACTCCAAAGACTTTTTCATCATTGGCATGCTTTATAAGATATTTAATTTTCTCCTAATTTGATTATTGAAGATGTTATCTCAATGTCCTCACTATCTTAAAATATAACTTCCCAATATAATTTATCTGATTTCATAAAAATTTTCATCGTAACTATTATTTTTGCAATATGTTTTTGCAATTGGTAGGATTTATCTAATTAAAACAAATGTCTTTAGGCTCATCTTGATGCATAGTATCAAATTATTTATTTATTGTTATATTTCAAAATATTTTATTTAATAAGAGTTTAACATATTTTTTGAGATATTTTGTTTCATAATTGATTTGAAGGTCAAAGATGTTGTATTCGATCACCTAAGTGTCGTATAATGGAACAAATTTATATAATTTAATTATTCTTTTCAATTTTCTTAGTTTTATTTGGTTATATTATAATGTAACCTAAATAGTTCTTTGATTTGGATATATTATCATGGTTAAATATATGTTTTTTGAGTTTTACTATCAAATAACTTATTTTTAAAACAATATATTTTTAATTATGCTTATATTCTAAATAAGGTGCAACTGAGATATAACAAATATTGTTGGAATCAACTTAATGATATATATATGCAATTAAATGCTCATGTTTTTATTTGTTTAGATATTTTATTTAATAGGGTTTCGGAATGCTTATGGGCATTAAAATTTGTACCTAATTTAAGGAAGGATGACGTTATAATGAATCACCTAATAGGTTTGGAATGCAAAATTTTTCAAAAAATTTATCTCATGCATTTAAAAGTTTTCCTTCGATTTGATAATATTATAATGTAAATCTAAACCTCTACTCATGTATCCTTTATATCACATTGATTTGGATATATACCAGTACTTTAATTTGTTTCATTTTAGCTTTAATGTATACTTACTTAATATCAAAATAGTAATTTGGTAATATTTAAGCTTATTAACTTTTGTAATCCATAATAATTCTTTACGAGATTTCGTAAAAGTGAAGCAAAGGTCATTAGATTAGTCTTTTAAAGCTCCATCTAAGAAAATATTTAATTTACTATTTTTAAATATTTAACTTTTTAGGGTAATGATATTATTTAAAAAATATTTTTATTTACACCGAATTTAATGATAACAAATTTTAGAATCAATTTCTTGAGTATCTTGGACTCATCCTTTTGTAATTTATCACATTTCTTAAATTTTTGTTTTGAAATGTTAATTCTCCACTTGAGTGACCAACACATTGCCCTAATTTTTTGTGATGTTTCTTTTCTTCAGTATGCTTCGTTTCTACTTTAATATATTTTTACTCAGCATTAAAATAATAATTTATTATTTTTTTGCTTATTTACTTCAATAAATTTTATTATTTCTAAATGATTTTTTGATCAAGATGAAACAAGTGTCATTATTGTCATGATTTCATGCTTTATGCAATTTAAAATTTATATTTATAAATATTTCATTTTCTAATATTTAGCATGCTTTGTAAGGCATTTTGATTCATAGCTTCTTTGGTAACTAAGGATACTACACTTCATATGTTTAGTATCATAGAATGCAAAATTTTTGTATAGTTTTTCTCCATTGTTTATTTCCTCTTTAATTTTGTGATAATACAATGCACTGAGATCTTCTCTTATGTGACCTTTACATCACTTTAAAGTATTATTTATGATTATTTAATTTGGAATGTAAAAACTATTCCAAAGGAGTTCATATTAAGATGAAACAAATGTTGTTAGCCTCATCTTAGTTAATTTTATCCTTTGAAATACTTCATTTGATATTTTAGAATATTTTATTTTATTTTTTTATGTAATTTTATAATTCTTTTTGATTTAAGCCTTGATTTGATGATAAAAAATATTGCACTTGACTAACTTTGTAACTTGGAATTTGAGTTTTCCATTATTTATTTATTTTAAATTTTTTTTGCTTGGATTTTATTTTATTACAATTTAATGAAGATCTCTTCTCATTTAACCCTTAAATCCCTTTGATTTGCATTTGTTACATTTTTTTCTCATGCTTATTTACTTTGGTAATTTTTTATAACTCCAAAAAAGGTGTGATACTGCCAAACACAATGTTGTGGTGCTAATCATGACGAGCTCTATCCAATTAAACATTTATTTTTATAATTAATGATAATATATTTTTTTTGTAATTTTTTTACTCTTTTTAATACTTTTTAATTCATACCTAATTTGGTGATCAATAATGTTACACTCAATGTCCTTAGTATTATTGAATTTTTTTTTGTTATAACAATTATTCCTTTTTTCTTTGATTTGTGTTATATTACATTGTAATAATAGATCTCCTCTCATGTGACCATTGTATTCTTTGATTTAGTTATGTATAAACATTTATTTATGTATATTATTATTAGTAATTCTCAATAAATCTTAATAGTTCTGATTTAGATGAAATAAACAACAATGTTTTTGTCCTAAAAAGCTCTGGCAACTTAAATATTTATTTTTATATTTATTATTTTTTATTTTATATATTTTAATATATTTATACCTTATTTAATGATTGATGATGTTATGGTTTATCTTTTTATTATCTTAGAATGCAATTTTTTTAATTTATCTATTTTATCAATTTTATTTGTATCAATTTGGTCATATTATTATGAAACCTTCACTTCACCTTGTTTTGAGATTTAATCTTAATTAAATTTTAGCTTTTATAAATATTTACTTAACAACAAAAACTATAATTTGTTATTATTCATGGTTATTTATTTTGGTAATTAATTACATTTTCAAGCAAGGTCAAATAAAGATGAAACAAATGTACTTTGGCCTTCCTCAATCACATCTATTTAATAAAGAATTTATTTCTTAAATTTATAAAAATTTTATTTTCTAGGGTTTTGATAACAAGTAGTTTGATTCGTACCTAGTTTTATGATCTTGTTACTTTTGATGACCTTATTATCTGAGAATGCAGTGTCTCCATGTAATTTATTTTATAACTTTACATATTTTGTTTTGATTTATTTATATTACAATGTCACTTTTAATCTACTCTTCTGTTATCATTACATCAGTTTTATTTAGTTAAATTTCCTTTATGAAATTTACATCATTTTGGCTTTAATATATATATATATATATATATTTACTTAGCATTAAAGTAATAATTTTAGAAATTCATGAAAATTAAATTTGGAAATTTATAGCAATTCAATATGAGGACTATTTGAGTCAAAACAAAAATCATTAGATTCATGTTAGTG
The DNA here is from genome assembly GCA_023846275.1 of Vanilla planifolia. Classification (NCBI taxonomy): domain Eukaryota; kingdom Viridiplantae; phylum Streptophyta; class Magnoliopsida; order Asparagales; family Orchidaceae; genus Vanilla; species Vanilla planifolia. The sequence goes on along the minus strand of CM043872.1, from coordinate 9,416,424 downwards.
AACTATGTACAATTAATCATTCATTTTGTATTTTTGAATATTTTATTTTCTATTATATTTACATGTATCTTGACTTACTTTTATTCACACATAATTTGGTAATCAAGAATGTTACATTTGATCAACTTAACAGTTTGGAATAAACTTTTTTAGAAAAACTATATCTCATTATTAAAGGTTTTTACTTTTATTTGGTTATACTACTATGTAACTCTAAATGTCCTCTTATCTATCCTTTAAATAACCTTTATTTGGTTGTATTAAATAACTTAGTTTATTACATTTTAGGTTTAGTATATATTTATTAAGTAATAAAATTTTTTTATATAAGCTAATTTTTTTTTTAAATTATAGTAATTGTAAATGAGGTTTGATAAAGATAGAATAAAAATCATTAGAATCTTCTTTGTGAAGCCTATTCAATTGTAAATTAATTTTATATTTCCTTAATTTTTTAATTTCTCACATTAGTTCTTATGATTTTTTCATTTCAAATATATTTTTCTTTAATTGTAAATGAGTTTTGTTCTATATAATGTCTTAGAATGCTAATGTTTCATATAATTTATCTTACTTCTTCAAATATATTTTTTCGAATCGGTAAATATAATATAACTCAAATTTCCTTTTCTTTCTCCTTTACATCACTTTAAATTTTGAACATTACATTTTTTTGTTCTTATTTACTTTATTAATTTGGTGTTATTCAAAATGAGTGTGATCAAGAAAAATCAAATGTTATTGGACTCATCTTGGTCAGCTCTATGCCACTAATTTTTTTAATATTTTTAAATATTTTATTTTCTATGGATATGTTATACTTTATGAGTCATTTAAATTCATATCTTTTTTGATGACTTAGGACTTTTCACTTGATCTCCTATGTATTTTGGAATGCAACTTTTTTGTATAAATAATCCCATTTGCTTAATGTTTTTCATTTGTTTTAGTTTTATTACTATGTAATTATAATACTCTTCACCTACGAGCTTTACACCACATTGAATTGGTTATATTATATTTCTTGAATTTATTATTTTTTAAGATTTAATGTATTTTTTAATATTAAAAATATTTATTTATTATTAATTATTTGTTTATTTGTTGTAATTCTGTGAGATATTTGATCTAAAGGAAACAAATATTGTCAAACTCATGTCAATGAACTCTATCAACATAATGTTTTTTTTCATATTTTTATAAAGCTTATTTTCTTTTATTTTCTAAAATTTCAGAATATTTTTTGAGAGACTTTGATGATCAGGTATGTTTGACTTGATCTCGTTGGTATCCTTTCATGCAACTTACTTGCACAATTTATATCAATCTTTAAAAATTTTTAATATTTATTTGTTTATACAACAATGTAACTCTAAGTTTTGTGTCATGTGAGACTTATATCCCTTTAGTTTGGTTATGTTAGTTTCCTTTCATTTTTCTCTATTAATGTTTGGTATTCATCTACATTATATTAAAATGATAGTTTATTACTATTTATGTTTCGTTATTTTAATAATGCATAATAAGTACAAACGAAGTTATGATCAAGACAAAACAAACATTGTTGTGCTTCGTTCGACAATCCTTATATAGTTAGATATGCAATTTTGTCATTCTAAATTTTTTTAAGATTTTGATGCACTTTATGACACATTTTGATTTATACATTATTTCATGGATAACGATTTTGTACTCATTCTTCATAGAATTTTTCATTTTAACCTTTTCTTATTATTTTTCTCATTTCTATAAAGTTTTCTATTTGATCAAGTTATATTACTATGTAATTTTAAACCTCTAACTATGTGAATTATACATCGCCTTCATTTAGTTATATTATGTTGCATTAATTCATCTTAGTTTACCTTCATTAGATATTTACTTAAAATTAAAAATATTATTTTATATTTTATTTCTTATTTATTTTTTAATTATGACAAATTCTGAATGATGACTAATCCAGATGCCATAAATGTCATCAGACTCCTCCTAGTGAGTTATATTAAAAAAATATTGAGTTATATATTTTGAGATATATTTTTTCCCAAAGTTTCAATTACTTTTAAAGCATTTGAATTGGTTCATCATTTGATGATTGAGGACGGAAAACTAGGTCTCAATATGTTTTTGAAATGCAATTTTTTTGTAATTTAAGTCCAAACGAACACCAATCAAGATGATGCAAACATTATTATACTAATCTCTCCAGGCTCAATACTACGAAATATTTCTTTTTATTTTTTTGAATATTTTATTTTTAGGATTTTTGCATGCTTTACAAGTCATTTTGCTTAGTACTTGAATTGATAATTAAGGATTTGACAGTCAAACTCCTTAATATCTTGAAAAATATTTTTTTCAAGCAATTTATCTCATTTTTTGAAATATTTTGCATTAATTTAGATAAAATACTATGAAAATTTTCATTATAATTTATCATTTCATCAACTTTTTTTCTTTGATTTGCTAATATAACAATGTGAATATAATTCTCCTTTGACATGACCTTTACTTCATTTCGAATTTCTAATATTGCATTCCTTAAATTGATATCATTGTATATTTAACATCTATTTACTTAATATTAAATAACTAGAATTTTTTAATTATTTTAGGGATTTAGTTTCTTAATTCATAAAATTTTAAAAGAGGTCTAATCAAGATGAAACAAAAACATTTTTGCTTGTATATACTTTCTTAATATAATCAACCATTTTTATATATCTAAATAATTTATTTTCTAGGGTATTAGCACATGTTCTGAGTTATTACAATTCATAGTGTATGTGGTGCTTTGGATTTTACACTAAATCTTATTTGTATCTTATAGTATAACTCATGCAATTAATTTATCTTATTTGTTCAACTGTTTTACTTTTATTTGGATATTTTTGTTATGAGTCAATAACTATCATTTTGTGTGATAGTTATATTGCTTCGATTTTCTTATATTACATTATCTTCATTTATCTGATTACAACATTGCTATATATTTACTTCTTATTAATATAATAATTTAGTATTATTTTTTCTTCTTTAATCATAGCTTGCAAATGACCACAAAGATGTCTAATCAAGTTGAAATAATCTTCTCCCAAATCATTTCTATGAGCACTATCCAATTAAGCTTTTCATTTTATATTTTTAAATATTTTATTTCTTGTGAATTTTTACACACTGTATGAGCCATTTTGATTAATACCTCACATGATGATCAAGGATTTTGTACTCGATCTCCTTTGTATCTTCGGATAAAACTTGTTATTACAATTTATCTCTTTTTTCAAAATTCTTTTTTAGTTTAGTGATATTACTTGAGAACTCTAATTCTTTCTTTTGTAGACATTTCTCTCTTCAAAATGGTTATATTTCAATGCTTCAATTTATCTCATTTTAGCTTCAATATATATTTACAAATTTAAATTAATTATTTCTCTATTATTTTAGTTTATTTAATTTTGTAATTAGTAGTAATTCAAAACAAGGTCAAATTAAGATGAAACAAAGGTCATCAACTTGTACCAATGAGCTCAATATAGTTAAAAATTTATTTTATTATTTATAATAATTTAATATTCTAGAGTTTGAAAACACCTTATGATTCATTTTGATTTATACCATATTTGATGAACAACAATGTTATAGTTGATGTCTTTAGTAACTTGGAACATTAATTTATGTGAACTTTATGATATTTATTAAAATATTTTCATTTGATTTTGTATATTTTATCTTTAAATCTTCCCTTATGTGACTTATACATTACTTTCATTTTCTTATATAACAATATTATTTGTACATATTTTCTATGTCATTTTGCAATATTTCCGAAGAATGTTTGATCATGATTAAATAAAAACCATTGGACTAACCTTAATGAGCTCGATTTAATTATATATTCGCTTAATATTTCCTTTTATATTTTGTTTTTAAAATTTTTACACTTCTCATGAGGAATATTAATTTGTACCATATTTGATGATTAATGACGTAATGTTTAGTCCCTTTGGTATATGTGTTTACAACATGTTAACATTATTTATCTAATTTCTTCAAAATTTTTATTTTGATTGGTTATATTAAAATCTTTCAATTTATCTTATTTTAGCTTTAATACCTATTTTCATAATATTAGAAACAGTTATTTAATATTATTTTTGCAAATTTACGTTGGTTATTCACAATAATATTGAAGAATGACTAATCAAAAAAACAATTAAAAGCCATGGGGCTCATGTAAACATGCAATACAATAAAATATTCATTTTTATAATTCTAAATATTGTATTTTGAGAAGTTTGGCACATTTTATGAGTTGTTTTAATTTAGATCTCATTTAATGAAAAAGGTAGCCATGCTTGATCTCCTAAAAAATTTGAGATGCACCTTTTCATGAAATGTTTATCACTTCTGCAAATATTTTTTTTATTTGGTTACATTACTATGTAACATTAAATCTCTACTTGTGTGCCTTTACATTGGCTTGATTTTGTTATATACCATAATTTTCACTTATTTTATTTCAAGTTCATTAAATATTTACTTATTTTTAAAATGCTTATTTATTATAAGTTGTGCAAATTTACTTTGGTAATTTGAAATAATTCCAAATGTTGGGTAATTGAGATAAAAAAACATCGGCAAACTCATCTTGAAGAGCCATCCAAATAAATTATGAATCTAACTTTTTCAAATACTTTATTTTCTTCGATTTATGCATGAATTAAGAGTCATCTTAATTTGTACCTAAATTGTTTATCGAGGACATTACTCTAGATCTACTTAGTATCTTTGAATATAATTAAATATTCATTTTTATATTTGTTAAAATTATGTTTTTGAGGCTTCGAAATTATTTACAAGGTATTTCAATTTTGACTTGATTTTAGCTTAAAAAATAGAGCACTTGATCTTCTTAATATGTTGAAATGCAACTTTTTTGAACGAATTATTTCTTTTCTTCATACATTCTGCTTCCACTCATTTATATTGCTAAGATAAATCTAATTGTCCACTCATATGACCTTTAAATCACATCGATCTAATTGTATCTTATGCATTAATTTTACATTTCTTATACTTTATTATATATTTTTATAAATTAAAATATTAATTTTTTATTATTTATATTTATCTACTATTGTAATTTGTAGCAACTCAAAATATAACCCAATCAAGATGAAACAAATATAGTTCAACTAGTCACAAAATTTATACATAATCAAATATTAATTTTTTTAACTTTTAAATTTTTTATGTTCTATGGTTTTGACATGTTTATGAGAAGTTTTTGTTTGTACTAGATTTGATAATCAACGATGTCACATAATTTAGAATAATTTAGACAAACTATGTGACAAAGTTGTAAGCCAAGCTACTAAAAATATATCAAAATAAAGTTAGGTACATATCAAAATTCTTCATAAAGCACTTAAAAACCTTAGTAAAGTAATTTGAAAGTTTAAAAATGATATTTTAATTAATGAAAGCACATTGTGACGAGTTTAGTGACATTTTTTTTGCCTTGATAAAATGTTGTTTCGAATTACTATGAATATCCTAATTAAAATGGATAATTAATAAACAATTTGACATTTTAATAATAAGTAAACAACTAATAATTTTAAAATTAGATAAATATAAGTAATGTAATGTAAATTGATCAATGTGATGTTAAATTTAAATGTGAAGAGAATTAGAGTTTCATAGTAACATAACAAAAAAAGAAAAATTTTAAGAAATGAGATAAATTATACAAGAATTTTACATTCCAATTTATGTAGGAGATTAATTATAAGGATTTGTTTTAATTATAAAATCTACTATGAATCAAATATCTTATAAAGCACTATAAAATACTAATAAGATTTAATATTATAAAAATATATATTCAGTTAGATAGAGCACATCCAGTCAAGTCTAATGATTTTTTTTTTCATCTTTATTTTACCTCATTTAGAATTACTATGAATTACCTTAACAAAATGACATAATGTAAAGATATATTAAAGTTGCAATGAGATTAATGGATGTAATGTAATATAACAAAATTAAAACAATGTCAAAGTCATATGAGTGGAGATTTAGAGTTAACGATTAATATAACCAAATCAAAGGAAATGTTTTGGAGAAATGATGCAAATTTTATGAAACAATTTTATCCAAAGATACTAGGAAGATTGAGTGATATATTTTTCTATAGCAAATTAAGTATAGAATAAAATGTCTTGTAAAGCATGCAAAAAAATAATTAGTTGATGTAAAAATCTATATTTAATTTAACAAAGCTACCGAGAAGACAACTAAAAAGCTGGTTATGTCTATATTAGACCGAATTTGAAATTCTTATTAATTACCAAAGTAAATAATTAACAAAATTATAAAGCATTATTTAACATGAACTAAATTAATCATAAAGTTGAAATAAGATATATCAAAGCAATATATATAAGAATAATACATTATGTAAGTCAAACAAGAGGAGATTTAGAGTTAAATAGTAATGTAGTTAATTCTTTGTAAAAATATTTGAAGAAATAATGTATAGTTTACTCAAATATTGCATTCTAAAATACTTAGCAGATAAAGTGTATCATTCTTAATACAATAATAATACTAACAAAAATAACCAAAAAGGAATCCAAAAGATCCCAGAAAATAAAATATTTTGAAAATTTAAAATTAATTATTTAATAAGACATTGCCAATTGAGGTGAGTGAAAAGAAGTTTCATCTTGATCGTACCACATTTAAAAATAACCATAATTAATAAACAAATAGTTATAAATCATAATAATAAAATGATATTAAAAACCAAACAAAAAAAATATAATCATGCATAAATGTGATCAACTCATGCAATACACAAAATGAAACAAAAATGTTTGGAGAAATAAGATAAATTATGAAGGAAAGTTAAGCTCCAAGATTCCAAAAGGATTGATTATAATATCTTCGATCATCAAATAAGGTATAAATTTAATTTTAGTTAAGCATGAAAAAATTAACATAATTAAAAAATATAAAAAAATATTTCTTTTTATACATTGTAAGGATCACATGACAGGAAATTTAGAATTATAAAGCAATATAACTAATTCTTAGCAAAAAATTGAAAAAGTTAGATAAATTCTTTGGAAATATTGTAGTCCAATAGACTACCAAGAATGAGTGCAATTCTTAGTCATAAAAACCATTATTATAGAATTCCTTAAAATAAATTCTAAAATATTAGAAAATTAAAATATTTAAAAAATGTCAAAGTAAAAATTTAATTAAATAGAACTTATTAAGATGAATCTAATGGAATCTATTTCATCTCTATGAAACCTTATTTCAAATTACAATAAAAATTATAATGACCAAAAGCATGAATAATAATAAATTTTTATTGTAATATAAAGTAAAAGGGTAATTAGTCATAAAAGAGTTAAGTTGAGGCAAAGTAATTCAACACAATTAATTAAGAATTTTGGACATATGAGATAAAGTGCATAAGATGGTTGCATTCCAAGATTCTAAAGATAGTAATTGTTATAATATTGATCATAAATTCAAGCATATATTGAATGTCTTATAAAGCTAATCAAAATACTAAAAAAAATTATGAAAACGAATTTTTAATTTGTTATAACTTGTTGGCATAAGTCCAACAACATTTTTTTGCTCTCTATGAACTCTTGTGTCGACTTACGAAGAATTATGAATGTCAAAAAATAAAATAGTAATAAATCATTATTTTGATATTAAGGAATGCATATATCGTAAATAAGTGTCTATCAAAAAATTATTTAAATTGAAATGAAATAATATATTTAAATGAAAATGTTGCGAAAATCAAATGGGAGAATATTTAGAGTATCATAGTAATGTAAACAATTCCAGGTAAAACAATTACGAAAAAAATGATAAATTGTACTATGTTACGTTGCGTGATACTAAGGAGATCATGTGTACCTCCTTCTATAGTAAAATTAAATATAAATATAAATATCTCATAGAACATGCACACATATATAAATATTTTAAAATATCAAAATAAATATTTAACATGCTAAAGCTTAACAAAATATATCAAACAATATTTGTTCATCTAAATCAGATTTAGTTTTGAATTGAGAATTTTTAAAATAAAAATCAAAGAAAATTATCATTCAAATTCAAGTTATATATATGAATGGCAAAATGAAATAAAATAAAGAATAAAAAGTTACAAAATTAAATTAATATAATAGTTATTATAGAAAATATTTAGAGCACAATATATCAAAAATAAAGTTAAAAATTTTCATAAATGAGATAAATTATATCAGAAAACTACCTTCCTAGATAATAAAGAGTTAAAATTATAGCAAACTAGACTATCAAATTTTTGGTACAAACCAAATTGACTCGTAAAAGATGTAATGACCCTTATGTATAAAATATTGATAATTTTGAAAATGAATATTTAATTTCTTAGAGCTCCTTAAGAAAACTGTAATGATGTTTGTTTCTTCTGCATTACATAAAAATTAAAATTATAATAAATAGTCAATTGAAATAAGCACAAATAATAATATTGTACTTTTTTATATTAAATAAATCTCTATTAAAACTAAATGAGATAAATAAAGGAAATTTAATACAACCAAATGAAGGCATTATAAACATCACATAGAAGGAGACTCATAGTTATATAACAATTTAACCAACAAGCAAAAACATTAAACAAATTACGTAAATTGTATGGGAAAGTTCCTATCCAAGATCATAAGGATATTTAGTCCAACAACATTGATCGTTAAACCAAGCAAGAATCAAAATGTTCTATAAAGAATTAAAATAGCTCAAAAAATTATATATTTAAAAATAATTTTTTAAAATAGATATATCTCTTTGATAAATCCAACAAAATTTATTATTTCTCAATTAGAACGCATTAAAAATTGCTACACATCAATAATGTAATTAGACATCAATAATAAAAAGCATTATTTTAATATAACTTAAATAAATACTAAAAATAAAAATAATATATTGGAATAACGTAATATAAAGTTCAAACATGATGAGAATAAGGTCAGAAAGAAATATATAAATCAAAACAGAACATCTAAAAAGATGAGAAAAATTTTATATAAAAGTTGTATTAGTAGACAATACATAGATCAAGTGTTACATTATCGATCATGAAATTAGCTATAGTCAAAATATCTTACAAAGGATGCCAAAGAAGTAGATAATTAAATATTTAAAAAATAATTTAAAAAAGAAAATTTAATTGGAAATTGTTTATTTAGATGATTCCAATGAATTTCTTTCATCGTGATCGAACATTACTCTGAACTAGTATGAATCATTAAACTAAATAAGAATAAAAAATAATAATTTTTTTTATATTAAGCAAATACATATTAAAGTTTAAATTAAATTAATTCAAGAAATATAATAAAAAAATCAAAGACATATAAGAGTAACATAAGAGGAGAAATATTGTTTTTTTGAAAAACTTTGATAAATCGTACTCAAAAGTAGTACTCGAAGACAATAATGAGATCAAGTATAATAATCTAAATTAGCATATCAAGTCAGAATCAAACATTTTACAAATATACCAAAGCCAACCGAAAAAGCATTAAATATTATGGAAATGAATATTTAATTTCATATAGCTCATTAAGATGACTCTGATAAATTTTTTTTAATCTTAATTAGAAGTTAATTTGAGTTGCTACAAATAAAAAATGAAAATAAGTACAAAAATTAACAATTTGTTATATTCATAATAAATAAATTTATATTAAAGCTCAATGAGCTAAATCGAATTTATGTAGCACAAAACAATAAAAAAAATATAGACATCACGTGAGAGAAGATTTAAGGTTACATAGTAATGCATCAAAATCAAAAAGAAAAATTGGAAACTAGTTAAATAAGATAAGAAACATGTACTCAAATATACTAAACAAATCAAATATAAAATCTTGAATCATCAAACTAGGTAAAAAATAATGTCTCATGAAATACGTCAAAACCTTTGAATTTTTTTTAAAAATTTAAAAATCAATATTAAATTGGGTAATCTCATTAAGAGAAGTCCAAGATTTTTATTGCATTTTGTTGGACTTTATTTAAAATTATTGTGAACTATACAGATCAAATATGCATAAATAATAGCAAAGTATTATTTGTAGATTTAATATACGCATATCGAAGAAAAAAATGAGATAACTTTATTTCTAAGCTATGGCAGATATAGATGACGTAGACGTCGTTGGACTCTTCTCATTAAGCTCTATCTTATTATATGTATACTCATTTTTGATATTTTAAAATATTTTTTTGGGGCTTGAGATCACTTTGTTAGACATTATGATTCATACCTTAGTTTTGTGATGGATAATACTACCTGTGATCTCTTTCGTATCTTGGAATACAACTTTTTCATATATTTTACTTAATGTATTCATTTTCTTACTTTTAGTTTGGTATACTATTATGAAACTCTGATTCTCACCTCGTATGACCTTTAATCTTCTTTGATTTAGTTATATTGAATTGTTCAACTTATCTTATTTTAGCTTTAGTATATATTCAATTAATATTAAAATAATACTTTTTCATTTACTACTTTTAATTTATTTGATAATTTATAGTAATTCAAAATGATGTTTAATAAAGAAACAAAATGTTGTTAGATTCTCTACAATGAGCTATATTTTATTAAAGATCTACTTTTATCTTTTTAAATATTTTGGTTGATTACAAATTTTTTTAGAATTTATATCATTTTTTCAATTTTTTTTTTAGATTTGGTTAAATTATAGTGAAGTTATAATCCTCCACTCATCTAACCTCTAGATCACTTTTATAATCTTATATGGAATGGCTTCGATTTATTATATTTGAATTATAAGATATTTCCTTTATTATAAAATAATAATTTACAGTTTTTTACTCCTTTCTACATGGGTAATTTGTATTAGCTAAAAAAGGTGTGATCAAGATGAAACAGACATTATTAAAGCCATGTAAGGGGGCTTTATCTAATTAAATATTTTATTTTATGAAAGTTTGCACCAATTTCTTGCATATTTTGATTTGTTTCATATTTGATGATTGAGTTGGTCACATTTGAGCTTCTTAGTATGTTTGGAATCTATATTCTTGTTTCCTATGATGTTACATTGATTTGATTTTGTTACAATACACCGCATCAAATATTCTCATTTCTATTTTATTATATATTTTATTAATATTAAATTAATTATTTATTATTTTAAATGTTTAATTTATTTTAAATTCATTCGAATTCCAACCAAGGATTGCTAGAGATTAGATGTGTCTAGTAGAACTTGTGTCAAAGAGCTCTATCCAACTGAATATTCATTTTTACATTTTACTAAATTATTTTATAGGCTTGTGTTGTACCACACGTTCTAAGATAATTTTATTAAAACCAAGTTTCATGATCGAGGGTTATATGGTTGATCTTAATTGTAGCTTGGAAGCTACATTCTATCATACTTTACCTTATTTTCTCAAACTCTTTTTGTTTGATTGATGATATGTATATGTAACTCTAAATCTCTTATCCTATTCCCATTATAGTGTTTTGATTTGGTTATATATTGTGCCTCAATTTACATCATTTTAACTTAATATCTGTTTAGCTAATATTAAAAGTATTACTTTAATATTTTTAAGCTTATTTTTTATGATAATAAGAAATAATTCCAATCAAGGTCCAATACGGACAAAAAAACTAAAATTAGACTAGTCTTGATAAGCTTTATCCAATTAAATTTTGATTGCAATATTCTTAAATAATTTGTTCTTTGACTTAGTCATGCTTTAGAAGTCATTTTTGTGCATACTTTCTTTGCTGATCGAGGATATTAGACTCGATCACCTTAGTATCTTGGAAAGAAATGTTCTCAAACAATTTATCCCTTCTCTCATATGTTTCCATTTTGATTTTGATGTATTGTTATGAAACTATACTTTTACTCACATTTGACCATTTCATAGTTTTGATTTGGTAAAATTATATTACTTTAATTTATCACATTTTAGTTTTAACATATTTATTATTAGCTATATCTATTTAGTTTAGAAATTCTATGGTAAATGTAAACGTGCTTTTAACTAAATGAATCAAATATCAATGAACTCTCTTAGTTTAGTGAGTATTTAATGGCATAAATATCATCGAGATGTGTTCAACAACCTAAATTCACAATAATTATTATTACATAAGTAAATATGCATAAATAATAGTAACTTCTTATGTTATGATTAAGTAATTATATTTTAAATTGATAATAAGACTTATTTAGCAAGTAATATAACTTAATTGAAGTGATGTAAGTATAACATGATGGGAGAATTGGAATTACATATAAAAAATTCAAATCAATGCAAAACATTTGATGAAATCATCAAATGTAACAACCTCACTAAACAAATCATGTTTGAATCAAAATGTTTTATAAATTGTTAAAACATTCTTGATAATCAAATATATAAAAAATATAAAAAGGAGTAATTTATTGGATATATCTCTTCAATAATAAACCAATGCCATTTGTTTCATCATGATCAAACCTTGAATAGGATTACTTTAAATTACCAAATTAAATAAGCATAAATAATAGTAAATTATTATTATAATTTTAAGAATAAATATATTATAAGTTAAATTTCATAAACTAAAGTATTGTAAATAAGAAAGTCAAAGTAATGTAATGGTTGTGTGAAAGGAGATTTAGTTATAAGGAAATAAAAATGAAATATTTTAAGACATAAGATAAATTGAATAGGATAATTATATTCCATGATACGAACGACATAGAGTGTAACATCTTTAATCATTAAATGTATTGTAAAGCCTAACAAAATTTTGGAAAATAGAGTATTTAAAAATGTAATAATAATTATTTAAATAGTTAAATCTTATTAAAAAGAGAGTACAATACTCAATCATCAAAGTGGGCATGAATTGAAATACCTCATTAGAAAAACAAAAACATCAAAAAACATTAAAAGTTGATTATTTTATTGGACATAGTTCATTTAAAATTGTCCAATGATGACTGTTTATTTGTGATCAAAATTTTTTTTAGAATTATTATTAATTATAAAATTAGATAAGCATAAATAATAATAATTTTTTTAATATTAAATTAGCTTGTATTAAAGTTGAAACAAGGTAAAAAAACATTGTACAATGTAACAAAATTAAGGCACTGTCTGTCACACAAGAACAATTTAGAGTGATAAAATTTTATAACCAAATTAGCAAAAAAAATTTTAAAATGTAGATAAATTATATAGGAATGTTTCATCACACAAAACATACTTGATCATGAAAAAGACTACAAATAAAAATTCCATTTAAATTATGTGAAAAAACTACAAAAAATGTTTGAAGTTACAAAAAAAAAATATTTGTTTTGATAGAGCTCATCAATATGAATTTAACGAGTTTAGTTTTGCCTAGATTGAACAATGCATAAAATTACTTTGAATTATCGAAATAAACAAATTGAAATAATAACAAATAATTCCTTAATATTAGGAAAATATATACTAATGAAATTTAAGGATAATTAACTAAAAATAAGGGCATTTAAGGATAATTCATTAAAAATACTTTAATTGTATAAAGCTCATTAAGATAGATATAACAACATTTGTTTTATCTTAATTATACTTCAATTTCTATTTTAAGAATTATAAAATCTAAATTAAAAATTGTAATAAAATTTTATTATTTCAATAACAAGTGAAAATAAGATAAAGGCAAAAGTTTAACAAATTAAAAAAATTGTTCAAATAATAAGATAAAATATAAAAGCTAATTTTGTTCTATAGTATTATGGATATCGAGTGTAAAGTCTTATGAGAAAATGGCATTACAAATGCTAATGAGCTAGAATGTAAAAACATTACTTATGGGTTTTTTGTAAGGCCACATTTGAAGTGTTTTAAAAAAAATTGAATTAAGTACTAGTAAATTATGTTAGCTTATTCCTATAAAATTAACAAAATTTACATTAAAGGAAATATTTGACTGAATGAAATAGAGTAATTTAAGAAACGTAGAAGGATATAACACTAACACAAGAGAAGACTTATGGTTTTTTGTAACATAACAAAAAATGTGAAAAATGTTACGAAATTACAAAAATTATATTATAATTTTACAATCCATGATTGTAAGAAAATCGAATATAAGAACCTTAATTATCAAAAATATGGTTCAAAATGTCTTATAAATTACCAAAAAATGTTGAAAATAAAACAATTAAAAAAATACTTAGTTGGATAATGATCATTGAGGGAAGTCCAACGATGATTATTTAATCTCAGTTAGACCTCCTCCTAATCATATACCATTTAGAATACTACATCTTTCCAAAGTAACTAAGTTCAAATAAAAATAAATTATTCTTTTTATATTAAATAAATATATATATTTTAGTAAAATAAGATGCACTGAAGTAATATAATACAACCAAATGAAAACAATATAAATATCACACAAGAGAAGATTTCGAGTTGCATAGTATTGTAGCCATTTCAAAGCAAAAAATTTGATGACAATTAGAAGAATTTAATTACAAAATTTCACTCCTAACTATTTTCAAGATTAAGTGTAACATTCTAAATTATAAAGCAGATACCAATCAAAATATCTTTAAGATATGCTAAAATCTTAGAAACTAAAATAAAATATTTTGACATATAGGAACGAATTTTTCATTACATAGAGCACATCAAGGAATTTATAATAATTTTTTATTTATCTCAATTAGACCTCAATTTGAATTGCCAAAAATTCCAAATTTAAATTAGAAAAAATATTAATAAATTAATTTTTAATCTTAAGTAAATAGAAATCATAGTTAACATGATATAAGATGGAGTGATGTGTAGCAAAATCAAGGTGATTTAAAGATCATATAACAAACAGTTTAGAGTAACATTAATTGAAGCAATATATTATAACCAAATCATCATGATTTAAGGGTCATATTAAAAGAAAATTTTCAGACATATAGCATCATAACAAAGCTGAAGTAAAATATTGAAAAATGAGATAAAGTTTGCAGGAACGTTTACTCATGAGATACTATAGACACTTAAGGTGACATTCTTGATCATCAAATCATGTAAGAATAAATACATCTAATAAGCATGTGCAAACAATTAAAAATAAACTTTTTTAAAAAAATGAAAAATTAATATTTCATTTGATATTGCACATCAACATAAGTCCAAGGCATTTCTTTCATCTCTATTTTGATATCATTATGGATTACCATGAATTGATAAATTAAATAAGTATAAATAATATTAATAATTATTAAATTTATATTAAAGTGGAAATTAGATATACTAAATAATATATAGATCAAAAATTTGAAGAAATGAGATAAATTGTTCATGAAAGTCATATTTTAAGGTACTAAGTATATTGAGTGTAACATCCTTGATCATTATATTAGATACAAATCATGGTGCCTCATAATGTGAGCCATAAATTTGGAAAATAAAATATTTAGATATAAAAAACATATATTTATTTGGATAAAGGTCACCAAGGAAAGTCTAACGATTTTTTTCTTTGTCAAGATTAGAACTTGTTTGGAATTACTATAAATAATGAAAGTAAATAAGAATAAACAAAAAAATAATTACATCAATATTGAATAAAGTTTGATTAATATAAAAAAAACTAAATTTAAAAAGTTACATGAGAGGAGAATTAGAGTAGTATAATTATACTACCAAAATAAAAGCAAAATATTTTAAGAAATCAATAAATTATAGAAGAAGATTGCATTTCAAGACACTGAAGAGATCACTGAAAAGGGAAGATAAAAGGATTAAAAAAAGGTTAAAAATTTAAAAATGTGTACTAAATTTGATAATTCTTATTGGCATAGGGGCAATGGTGATTGTTTGAACTCAATTATACCTTGTTATGCCTTGTCTCCATCAAAACACATTTACAAACACTAAAATTAGTTAAGAATGTTAACATAAGTGATTGATAATTATTAATTTAATATTAATTAGATAAATATAAAAGCAAAAAATAAGATTAAATTGAAGCAATATTGTATAACCAACTCAAGGCCATGTAAAGATCACACTATAAGGGCATTAGTTTTTGTAATATAGCCAAATAAAAGTGAAAGACTTGAACAATTGAAAAATATTGTAGAGTAAGGCTATATTCAAAGATACTAAAAAGATTGAGTGTAATATCCTTTATCTTCAAATCATTTAAGAATAAAGACACTATAGAAAGCATGAAAAAAAGTAGAAAATAAAATACTTTAAAACGTAAAAAAATAACTTTATGTATAGCACTCATCATGATTAGTCCAATGACATTTTTTTCTCCATTGAACAATGTTATGAATTTCTATGAACAAACAAGCAAATGAAACATAAATATTAATATTTTTTTATTTTAATATTAAGTAAATATATATCATGTTGGAAAGAGAGCAATGTAACATGACTAAATAAAAGCAATTTATAAGTCACATGAGAGGGGAATTGGAGCTTCATGTTAATAAACAAAATCATAGCAAAACTTTTAAGAAAGGACACAATTTTATAGAAAAGTAGCATACATTGATACTAACAAGATAATGTGCAACACCTTTAAGATTATTAGTGTTTTTGCACCATTTCCTTTTTAGTGTAATCACAAAATTGCAATGATAATAAGGCCTAAATGAAAAGACAGAAATATTTTATCAAATTTTTACCCATATACAATGATGATATGATGAGGATAATGGACTCTTTTTAGATAAATAATTTTCAAAGCAAGTCCACTACATCATATCCACTATTAAAATGAAAATGTCTCAATGATAGCTACTCATTCGTGATTATTTTGTGGTGAAATATGTATTTTTTCCAAACATTGCAAAAAACAAAATAGATAGAGAGTGTTTAAACTAGTTTATAGGACTACACCAAAAAAATAATAGGATGTGATGGAAACATGGCCATTCTTCTTTGTTGCAAAAAATGTCACAAACAATTGCCAAGAAAGTAAACTTTGTGTAATATGAATTCCATCTCGAAAAGGTACGAGTTTCTTTGTGAAGAAACAAAAAAAAAACTTTATAGGTACCAATATCTAATTAGATACTAAAATGTTCAACAAGTATAGAAATTAAGAGTAGAGCACTAAGTAGCAACTGTGTCTTGCTACTAGTGAGCAATGTTATTTATAACTAGCTTCTCTAAGAAACCTTGAACCTAAGACTGAGGGCCATAACACAAGAAAGTCAAACAACTACAAGTATTGTCTCATATGTTACACATGTGATCGTAACAACTCATACATCTTTATTTTATTAATAATAAGACATTTAGTTGGTCTAATGACACTTGTTTGGATGAGCTCAAGTGTTTACTGCTATGATCCTTAAATTCTATTTTCCATAGCATGAAATTTTGGGCAGCCTCTAGTATCTACATGATCTATAAAATGTTTGAAATAAGGCATATTGTAGTGATCAACATTTTTAGGATCCCCAAAGTTTTTTTTGTGATCTCTCTCATAATGTATTTTCGTATTGATATTATTCTAAGAAAAAAGCTCTAAATCTTTATGAGTCACATTCATATTCCAAAAGAATGAAACATAAATGTATTTTCTAAAGAGATCTTCATCCCCTTAAATTTTTTCTCTAATTCCATAAAAAGATGCTCGTCTCCTTTTAAAAAGGAATGATCAACTTTAGTAAAAAATGGATGACTTGTCATTCATTTTATTTGTTCATTTTGATCTTCTAGACGTTTAATCTTTCCATCTACTACATTGAATACTCCTATTCTTTGTCTTATGAAGTTACTAAGTTCTTGTTTATTATTTCGATGAGATTCTATACATTGATGATCAAGAGGAAAAATTGCTTGCTGATCTTAATGAATTGTGAAAACGTTTGTTAACTTGCACTTTTTTTGGATAATAATCCGTTAACTAAATTGCATTATTCAACATTTGAAAATTAAGTTCTTCAGTAAGAACAATTTTGGTTCTCTATGATGATAAGTCCATGTTGGTAGAATCTCTTCAGACGGAC
This sequence comes from Vanilla planifolia, assembly GCA_023846275.1. Taxonomy (NCBI): domain Eukaryota; kingdom Viridiplantae; phylum Streptophyta; class Magnoliopsida; order Asparagales; family Orchidaceae; genus Vanilla; species Vanilla planifolia. The sequence goes on along the minus strand of CM043872.1, from coordinate 9,398,320 downwards.
ATGATGAGCTTCCAATATTTAAAATATTTCTTTATGTTTGGTATGTGAAGACACACAAGTTTTTCTTCTATAGTAGAAATACTTTCTAGGGGAATTTATTTTATTATACATTGCACTCTAGCAATCTCTTTTGTGTTGTGCTTGCAAACATATTCCAAAATCTTTTATTTTACTAGAGAGATATCGTAGGGTTCATGTTCAAAGTCCTTTTATGATCTTGATTTACAAAATCTTGTATCATTACTTCTATTTTTTTCCGTGAGCAATCTTATGTTCTAGCTCTCTATAGATAATTTATCCAATAGGAACTTTCCCTTTCTATTTTAAAATCTTGTGTTATTACTCCCTTGTATGAGCCAAAAAGTTTTCTTCTTGGCAAGATGTTTCATTAACAGATCTAGTGTAAGAAAGGTTACATCCAAGAATGTTAATGAAATGATATATAACAAAAGATTCTTGTTCTCTTTGGCATTCCACAGATGATTGAATAAGTACTTGTTGACCTTATAAACTACATGTTAAGGTATGTATTGTAAATTTTAATTATACGAAAATCTATTGGGTGTATGGTGCCCAACGTTACTTGGTTTAAAAAAGGTCTTCTCTAGTAAAATAATTTAGCGTTACATTTTGTCAATCCATAAAATAACTTTATTATAGTGGCACTTTAAGGCCTTTTATGGAAATTTATACTACTAGTTTACAGTTTTCTATGTCGATTTATAATGTTAATTGAAAACATTTTTCTATCCCCTAACTATGTGGGATAGGTGATGAGTTGAACTATTATCGGTTCATTGATGCATTTGTTGTCAATATTACATCCTTTATTAATAGGAAAACCAACAAATAATAGATACCCATTCGTGTCTAATTTTTTGTGATTAGTTTTGTTATAAAACTCAATGATTTCATTGAAATAAATCCAAATAGTAAATTTTCTTCTATGTTTTGGGAATATTTAAACGATAAATAATCTATATATGTATATATGGTAAAGTTTAGCATATATAGTAATTACATTACGTTCATAAATTTTTCTATGATATGTACTTATAAGTTCATCCATCTTTATTGCTTTTTTGTTATTTTTTATTTGAATTTACCTCCCTTTCTAGGCATCCTTCTAGTACAACTATTAAATAACTATCTCGATGAGATAATTGTGAAAGAGCTGATTCTTTGGACTTTTTAATTGTATTGTGATACTTTTTTATTTATACAATTTTTTATAATGAAAGATGTTACACTTTATCCCCTTGGTATAACTGAATTTAGCTTTCTCATAAAAGTTTTATTATCTCTTCAAATCCATAACCTGAATTTGCTTATGTTACATTCAATTATTTAATCTCATTTCAACATTGTTATATATTTACTAAATAGAAAAATAATAATTTCTTATTATGCACATTTATTTTCTTGAGTAATTTTTAGAAATTTCAAACATGCATTAGTTGATTTGAAAGAAACATCATTGGAATCATGTGTTGTTCACCCCATATTCTATGATTAAGAATTTTAAACTCCATCTCCTTTGTATCCTTGAGTGTAGCTTTCTTGTACACTTTATCTATTTTTTCCCCAACCTTTAACTTTTATTTTTTTATGTTATCACGGAACCAAAATTTACCTCAAGTGACATTTTCATCACTACCATTTTGTTATAATATATTGCTTCAGTTTATCTTATTTTAGTAAAAATATAGGTATGCATATATAAGCATATATACATTATTTTCAAATTATAATTTGTTATTATTTATTATTATTTTCTTTTATAATTTGTAGTTTTGTCATTTGACAATTGATGGAGAACATGCAAGCAACACTGTTGTCATCTTGACAAACTCTATCTAATAAAATATTTATTTTCATATTTTTAATTTTTTTAACTTGTAGAGTTTTGGCTTGTTACATGAGAAATAATTTTTTAAGTAATTTGATGATCGAGGATATTACATGAGATACCTTCAGTATCTTGTAATGCAACTTTTCTGTATACTTTTTCTTTATTTATTTAACTTATTTGATTTAAAATAGTTGTGTTATTATGTTGCCTTATATCTCAACTCATAATGTCATAAAATTACTTTGATTTGGTTATATTACACTAGTTCAATTGCTTTCATTTCAACTTGAATATATATTTAATTAATAGTCAAATAAAAATCGTTTATTATTTACACTTTTAACTTATAATTTGTTGTAATTCCAAATGAAGCTTGATTTAGATCGAACTAATATCATTAAATTCAAAGCAAATGAACTCTATGTAATTAAATACTTATTTTAATATTTTTTTAATTATTTAAAAATTTTATATTTTTGTAAGTTTTATGAGATATTATTATAGTACCTAATTTGATGATTGAGGATGTAATATATGATCTTAGCAACATCTTGGAATATTACTTTTCCATATAACGTATGTCATGTCATGAAAAGTTTTTCTTTTATTTGGCTACAAAGCTATAAAATTTTTTTCTCTATTGAAGTGACATTCACATTATTTTATTTAAAATATTATGATACTTCAAATAATCCTATATTAGTATTCATTTATTAAGTTACACATTGTAACGAGTTATTTGTTATTAAATACTCTTTTTTATAATTTTTAAATATTTTGTTTTCTATAATTTTTGTGCTTTATAAGAGTTTTCAATTCATACATAAAATAACGATTGAGGATGTTGTACTCGACCTCTATATTATCGTGGAATGCATCTTTGTAGCATAAATTTTTGTATTTTTTCAAAAAATTTATTTTAACTTGGTTGTATTACAAAGAAACTATAATTCTCCTCTTGTGCGAACTTCATATCACTTTCATTTGGTTATATAATATTGCTTTCATTTTTCTTATTTTAGCTTTGTTATACATTTACTTGATATAAAAATAATAGTTTAATATTAATTACTCTTATTTGCTTTGGTAATACATGTTAACTAAAAAATAGAAGTAAATTATACAAAATAAATCTTATTATACTCATCTCAGTAATCTTTGTCCAATTAAACATTAATTTTTTAAACTTTATTTCGAAGAGTTTCTTCTTAAAAATAAAGTTGTTTCAACTTTTGTGTAAATTTAATTAAAATAAAATAATAATTTTTTTTATTTGTGTTAATTACTTTGGTAAATATTCAATAAGTCCTAGGAAGGTTCAATCAATATAAAGTGAATATCATTGGACACATCTCAAAATGTTTTATCGAATTAAATATTTATTTTTTGTTTATAAACATTTTATTTTCTAAAATATTGTCACTCTTCAAGAATTATTTTGATTTACACCTAATTTGAAGATTGAGGGCATTATCTTTTGTCTCTTTAATGCAGTAGAAAGAACCTCTACCAAATAATTTATCACATTTTATAAAATTTTTTGTTTTTGTTTTATTATATTATAACGTAATCATAAAACTCATATCATGTGACAATTACATTGCTATTACTATGCTATATTACATTACTGTAATTTATATGAATTAAATTTTAATATATATCAACTAAATATTAAGATAACAATTTATTATTAATTATGTACATTTACTTTTCAAATTGGTAGCAATTCTAAACATGGTCTAATAGAAATGAAACAAATATTATTGGACTTCTCTTGATAACGTCCATGTAATGATTCAAGTTTATATTTTTGAAAATTTTATTTCCAATAATATTATATTGATTCTTGAGGCATTTCGATACACACCTAATTAGATGATTCAGAATATTAGAACGGTATTCTTATAGTCTTTGAATAGAAGTTTCTTAAACAATTTATCTCATTTAATCAAATTGTCTTCTTTAATTTATTGTATGACTACAAAACTAAGAAAAAATAACCATGCGACAATTACAACACTTCTATATGGTAATTTTATGTTCCTTGAAATTATTGCACTTGTGTATTAAAATTAAAATAATAATTTCTTATTTTTAGGTGTATGTTTTTGATAATTCCTAGTAATTTTAAAAATGGTCAAATGAGATGGAACAAACTTTGCTCAACATGTTTGGACGAGCTTTATCCAGTTAAGTATTTATTTTTATTTATTTAAAAATTGTAAGGTATTGGTATGTTTTACTAGGTGTTTTGACACGCATCTTATTTGATGGTAAAGGATGTTAGACTCAACCTCTTGAAAACTCAAAATAAACCTCTTAGAAATATATTCCATTTCTTTGATTCGGATATGTTACTATGTCAAACTAACTTTCTTATCATGCAATCCTTACTTTTATTTGGTTATGTTACTTTGATTCAATTTTTAGATGTATGTTTTTCATAATTTCTAGTAATTTTAAAAAAAGGTCAAACGATTTGGAAGGAACTTTGCTCGACACGTTTGGACTAGCTTTATCAAATTAAGTATTTATTTTTATTTAATTAAAAATTGTAAGGTATTGGTACATTTTGCTAGGTGTTTTGACACATCTTATTTGATGGTAAAGGATGTTAGACTCAACCTTTTAAAAACTCAGAATAAACCTCTCTTAGAAATATATTCCATTTCTTTCATTTGGATATATTATTATGTCAAACTAAATTTCTTATCATGCAATCCTTACAACAGATTTATTTGGTTATGCTACTTTGATTCAATTTTTCTTATTTTAGCTTTCTTATATGTTTATCTGATATTTAAATATCAATTTGTTATTTTTTGTTCTTATTTATTTTATTAGTTGGTAGTAATTCTAAACAAGGTTTGACCAAGACAAAATAAATGTTGATTGACTCATCTTAATAAGATTTTTACAACTATATATTAATTTTTGTTTTCTAAAATATTTTTTTGTCTAGGATTTTGGCATACTTTACGAGATATTTCAATTCTTTCCATATTTGATGTTTGATAATGTTACACTCGATCCTTTCAGTATCCTGGAATACAACCTTCTTATAGAGTTTTCGTTATTTCCTTAATTTTTTTGCTTTCATATGGTTCTATTCATACATATCTCTAATTCTAGCTTCTTATGACATTTACATGTCAATGATCTTGTTAACTTATATTATTTCAGTTTAACTTTTGAAGCCATGATATACATATACTTAATATTAAAGTAATAATTCATTTTTTTTGTGTTATGCTTTTGTAGTAATTTATTGCAATTTATAGCTGAGATTTGGTCAAGTAAAAAAAGCATTGTTAGACTTATCTCATTAAGCCCTACTTAGTTAAAAAATTTTTTCATATATACATTTTTTTATTTTCAATTGTTCTCACATGCTTTACTAATTATTTTTATTTGTACCTAATTTAATGATCAAGGACATTGCATTCAATCTCCTTAATATTTTATAAAACCTTTTCTAATTAATTTACCTTATTTTTTAAATTAAATTCCTTTGTATTTACTATGTTACTATGTAATTCTAACTATCTTTAAGGTGATGTTTAAATATATTTAATTTTTTTAAAAACTTAAATTTACCTCATTTTTGTTTCAATATATATCTACTTAATATTAAAAATAATAAAGTATTATTATTTATATTTATTTACTTTAGCAATGTTTAACAATTCCAAACATTGTGACTGCAAACTTTTTGTACAAATTATAATATTTCTTCAAAGTTTTACATTTGTTCGGTTATGTTACTATAGAGCTCAAATTCTTTCTCATTTGACCTTTAGATGACGATGAAATTTTTTTATTACATTGCTTCAAATTATAATAGATTAGTTCTAATATAAATTTACATAATAACATTATAAATATTGTTTATGATTATTCTCTTTTGTAATTTGTAACAATTCCAAACTATGATTTTTCAAGAAGAAAAAATCATCATTAGACTATTGATCGTAGGCTCTAACTAATTCAATATTTGTTTTTATGTGCTTAATTACTATAGAGTTGTGGCATAATTTATTATTTTTAAATAATCATACTATTGTTAGTATTACGTTCAATCTCCATTGTATCCTAAAATGCAACTTTCTTATTTAATTTATCTAATCTCTTCAAGTGTCTTTTTAATTTGGTTATATTACTACAAACAGTAACTCTATATGTGGCTTGATCAACATGAAACAAAAGTCGTTTGATTCATCTTTATGAGCTTTATCTAGCAAAATGTTCATTTTCATAATATTTATTTTATTTTTTGTATTTTGGCATATTTTATTAATCATTTTTATTTGTAGCTTGTGTGACAATCAAGAATGTTACACTTGATAACTTAAGCATATTGGAAAGTTGGTTTTCGACACACTTTATCACTTTCTTAAAATTTTTGGCTTTTAATTGCTCATATTTCGTTACATTTATTTATCTAATTTTAAATTTAAGATATAATAACTTAACATCCATAAAATAATTGTTATCTCTTATTTTTAATAAATTTTATAATTTATAGTTACTCCAAATGTGTTATAAGGGTGATGAATAACGTTAGTAGACTCGTCTTGATGAACTCTATTTAAATAAATATTCATTTGGTTTTTTTAAATGTTCTATTTTTTATAACTTTGGCTTTGTGAAATATTTTTATTCATTCCTAACTTGATGATTGATGATGTTATAATCGACCTCTTCTGCATCTTATAATGAAACTTTCTCGGACAATTTAACATATCTCATAAATTGTTTTGGTTTTGATTAATTTTATTACTAACTCAAAATCTGCACTCATATAACATTTAAATCACTCATGTTTACATTATATTGCTACAATTTATCCAAACAAGGTTCATTGTAGGAAAACAATTTCATGGGACTCATCTCGATTACGTCTGTAATTAAATATTCATTTTCAATATACAAGTATTACAGCATAACTTGATCCGTATATACATTTGTGATTGTGGATGTTACACTCGATTATAATAGTACTTTTGATTGCCACTTTCCAATGTTATTGATCTCATTTATTCAAAATTTTCACTTTTATTTTGTTATATTTATTAAGTTATATTACCTTCTGTCAATGTTTTTCATTTTTAGTTTAATTATATATTTTATTCTTTAAATATAAAAATTCATTATTGTTTATGTGTAATTTGTTTTATAATTCGATGTAATATTAAATTAGTTCAAAAAGCAATGAAAAAAGTTGTCCCAATGATTTTTATGTAATGAAAAGTCATGTTTTCATTGCTTTATTTTCTAATATTTCGGCACATCTTAGGAGGTATTTTGATTCAAAGCTTATTTGGAGATTGAGGAAGTTTTGCTTTATCTCTTTACTATAATTCTTCAAATACTTTGCTTTAATTTGGCTATGTTTTTAGAAAACAATGATTGTTATCTCATTTGACCTAGATATTGCTTTCATTTACTTATATTGTATTGGTTCAATTTTAAATTTTAAAATTTATTATATATTTATTTTAACCTAAAATAGTTATTCATTATTGTTTATGTTTAATTAATTTGGTAATTTCTAATAATTCTGAATGAGTTCTAATGGAAATCACACAAAATGACATTTGACTTATCCAAGTAACTCCATTTAAATAAATATTTATTTATGTATTTTAAATTATTTACTTTATATGGTTACATATTTCATGAGATAGTTTAATTTATAGCCCATTTGATGATCGAGGTTCTTACACTCTTCCACCTAAATAATTTTTAAAATAACTTTCTCAAATGATTTATCTTATTTCTTCAAATTTTGCTGTTTTATTAGGTTTATAATTAAAAGGTAACTCTATATCTCTTTCAACATGACCTTTACATTGCATTTGTTTTATTATATTACTTGGCTTTAATTTACATTTTCTTAATATTTAAATAATATTTTTTTATTATTTATTTTATTTTGTTTTTAAATTTATAGTAATTACAAAAAGGGTCGATTTTATGGCAAAATAAAATCATCTAAGCAATCCAAAATTTGACTTTCCAATTCTATATTCATTTTTTTATATTCTTTTAAATATCTTATTTTTTAATGTTGTATCGCACGTTAAAATAAATATCTTGACTCGTATATGGTTTGATGATTGAGGGTGTAACATGAAATATTATCTTCGTATACCATATATTCAATTTCTTCATATTTTAAATTATTATTTCATCGTATTACTTTGGAACTATTTTTCTCCTATATTGTTACATGTTATCACTTGTATTAGATTATATTGCATACTTCAATTTATCTCATTTCAACTTTATTATATATTTAGTGAATATAAATATTATAATTTATTGTTATTTATGATTTTTAAATTTTGTAATTTTTTCAGTAATTCTAAATGAAGTTCAATTAAGAAAAAATAAACATCATTGCACACATCTCGATGATCTTTATGTTATTAAACAATCATTTTTTTTTAAATATTTTATTTTTAAAATTATGACATTCCTTAAGAGATGATTCATATTTATCTACTTTCAATGATTGATGCTACTATGCTCTTTCTCCTTGGAATCAAGAATAATAATGTTCCCACACAATTTATTTTATTTTCCCAAATTTTTTATATTGAATTGGTCATATTTCTTCATAACTCTCATTCTTATCACATGTGACCTTTACATGTATCTGATTATATTGTATTACATTATTTAAATGCAACTCATTTCAACATCAAATGCATTTACTTCAAATTTAAAAAATATTTTTATTTATACTTAATTATTTTGAAAATCATAGTAATTAAAAATGGGATCTAATCGAGTTCACACAAATGCCATTATAGTTATCTTAATGAGTTATATCTAATTAAATTTTTATTTCTATATTTTTAAATATTATTTTTTTCTTTGCTATATTTATGAGTCGTTTTAATTTGCACCTGAGCTTACGAACATGTGTATTACAATTGCTCTTTTAGGTATCTCAAAACCATTTTCTATTATAGTTTTTCATTCTGTCAAACTTTTTCACTTACATTAGCTTATTTGCTATGCAATTTTAAATCTCTTATAATTTGAACCTTATAATTTTAAATCTCTTATGATTTTAAATATTTTTATTTTGTTTTATTATATTTCATTAGTTTATCCCATATAATCTTTAGTATACATCCACTTAATACTAAAAATAATAATTTCTTATCATTTATGTTTATTTTCCTTAGCAATTTGTAATAAACCCAAATGTTATATAATGGAGATGAAACAAGCATCAATGGAATAGTCATAATGAGGTCATTCTCATTAAATATTTATTTTTATATGTTTAACTATTTTATTTTTTATAATTTTGCATGTGTTTTGAGTAATTTTGAATTATATTTAGAATGCAAGTTTCTCAAACATGTTTTCTCATTTCTACAAAATTTTCTTCATAATTTTATTATATAACTATGTAATAGTAAATCTCCTCTTTTATGACATTTACACTATTTTGACTTAGTTATATTACAATACTTCAATTTATCTCAATTTTAGGTTATATATTTTTACTTAATATTAAAAAGAATAACTTTTTATTGTTTATGATAATTTAATTTGGTAATTTGTAGTAATTCCAAACAACGATGACTAGAGATGACCCAAATAATGTTTGACTTTACTTGATAAGTTTTATTCAATTACATATTCATTTTTATTTTTTATATTATTTTATCACATAGCATTTTTGGTTGCTTAATGATACATTTCAATAGTATGAAATTTGATGATGGAGAATGCTACACTAAATATCTATAATGTATAGAAATGCAACTTTCTTGAACTATTTAACTCATTAATTCACATTTTCACTTTAACATTTTGATATTACTAAATAACATCTTACATGTGATTATGCTAGTCTCTTGGAATGTAAATTTCTTCTAGAATTTTTCATTTCATCAATTGTTTTTTATAAATGTAATATATTACTATGAAACTCAAATTCTCCTTCTTTGTTAAACTTACATCATTTTCATTTGGTAATATTATAGTTCCTCAACTTATCTTTGTTAAGCACTGTTAATTTTTCACTTATTATTGAAACAATAATTTATTTTTTTTAAAATTTTATTAATTTTGTAATTTTTAGTAATTCCAAATGAGGTTCGATGGTGATGAAGATAACGTAGATGGACTCGTCTCATCGAGTAATATTTAATTAGGTATTCTTTTTTATATTTTTAACAATATTATTTCTAAATCTTACCCATGCATTACATGACATTTCAAAACACTCCTTATGCACTAGTCGATGATGTTATGCCTGATCTTCTTAGTGTCTTGGAATGCAAAATTTGATTAAAATTTACTCATGTCCTAAATTTTTTTCATTTACTATTATGCTTCTATATAAATTCAGCATATCTCGCACGTGACCTTTACCTATCCCTCATTTTGTTATATTACCTTTTTTAATTTATCTATTTTCATCTTTAATTTTATTAACTAAATATGAAAATAATAATTAGTTATTATAAATAATTATTAAATTTTATAATGAGTAATTCAAATTAATGTCATATGGTGATGAAACGATTAACATTGAACCGATCTCATGGAGTTCAATCACATTAAATATTAATTTTCATAATTTTAAATATTTTATTTTCTATAACTTTGGTATTTTTTATGAAACAATATCATTCATAACAATTTTGATTGTAGAGGACACTACACAATCCCAATTATAACATGTAATAAAGCTTTTACATAACATTTATCTAATTAATTGAAACTTATTTCTTTGATTTGGTTAATTTCTATGTAACTCTGAATCTCCTCTTGTGAGACCTTTAAAAAATAGATTTCTTTAACTTTACAATATTAATTTATTTTTTATTCTAATTTTTCGTTTGTGTCATAAACATTCCAAGAAGGTCTATTTGACAAGAAGTAAACATCATTGGATTCACCATAATCAACTTTATCAAATAACATATATTTCAATTTTGCAATTTTTTTAATATTTTTTCTAGTGTTTTCAGTCTCTTTATGAGATTTTTTTATCTACCCTATTTGATGATCGAGAGTGTTTCACTTCATCATGTAAGTGTGATAGAATGAAACATTCCCTCATACCTTGTCCAATTCTCTCAAATATTTTCCTTCATTTTGGATATATTACTATAAAATTTTAATTTACTTGAAATCTCACATTTACATCACTTTGATTAGAAGTATTACATTGCTTCAACTTTTCTCATATCAACATCAGTATACATTCATGTAATATTAAAACAATAACTTATTATTATTTTATGTTTAATTGAATTGATAATTATTAAAACTTTTAAAAAAAAATATTTGATATGGATGAAACAAAAGTTGTTGCACTTATCTTAATAAGCTCCATATAACTAAAATTTAGTTTTTTATATTTTATATGTCCTTTTTCTAAGTTTTGATATGCTTTATAAAGAAGTTTTATTCAAACAAATGTGATCATGCAAGATGTTATGCTTATTCTCCTTAATGTCTTGGGAAAACTTTTTTTGTATAACTTTTAACATTTCTTCTATTTTTCCTTTTGACTTTGCTATATTACTAAGCAATTCTAAATCTTCTCTTATATTATCTTTATGTGCCATTACTTTTTGTTATGTTACATTACTTGATTTTTTTTTATTTCTCATTTAATAAATTTAATAAAAATTAAAATAATAATTTAGTTTTATTTATATTTATTTAAATTCATCATTCATATTAATACTTAACGAGGTTCCATCTAAATAAAACAAATGTTGTTGTAGTAGACTCGATGAGCTCCATTCAATTAAATATTAAATTTAAGATTTTTAAACATTTTATTATCTATGATTTTAGAAAATTTTAAAAAATAATTCTTTATTTTAAATGATTTAATGGTTGAGGATGGTACACTGAATCCCTTTAGTATTTTTGAAAGTTACTTTCTTATGTTTTGGATAGAATTTTCTTAAAGCTTTTCCTTAGATTTGTATATTTTAATATTAAAATAAAATTATCATATCGTGTTGACTTTCATTTGTGTTAAGCATCTTTATTCAATTAAATTTTTCATTTTATATTTTTGAATATTTTATATTCTAGTATTATGGAATGTTTTGTGACGTTTTTTTTTTACACATGATTTGATATTCAAAGGTGTTTCTCTCAGTGCCCTTAGTATCTAAGAATGTATCGATCCCATAGAATTCATATTATGTTTTAAAGATGTAATGCATCTCTTACATAACCTTTAAAACACTTTAATTTGGCTAATTTTTATTGCTTCTAAACTTACTTAAGAATTAGTATATAATTTTTTTATACTAAATTTTTTTTTTATTTTTTATGCTTGTTAACTTTTGTTGTTCACAGGAACTCAAAAAGAGGTATATTTCAGTCAACAAAAATATCGTTGCACTCTTCCTGATTTGGGTCGACAAATTAAGTATTTATTTTGTTATTTTAAAATATTTCTTTACATTAAATTTTTATTATCTATAAGTATTTGTATTTGTATCTTATTTGATAATTTAGAGCTTTACACTTGATTTCTTAGTAACATGACATACAAGTTTCTCACATAATTTATCGAGTTTTTTCAAATTTTTTGCTCTGATTTGATTATATTACTAAGAAATTCTAAATCTCCTATCATTTGACAATTACATTTTTTTTAGTTAGTCATATTACATTTCTTTAGTTTATCTTATTTTATGATTAATGTATACTTTTTTAATTATAAAATTATTATCTATCATTGTTTATTATTTTTTACATTTGTAATTCGCATTTATTGCACAGGATGACTGATGAAGGCGAAAGAAATGTCATTGGACCCATCTCGATAAGCTCTATACTTATATTTATGAATGTTTTATGAGGCATTTTTATTCTTGCTTAATTTAATGATCGAGCAAGTTACATTCAGACTTCTTAGTATGTTTGAATGCAACTTTTCCTCATAATTTATCACATTTATTTAAATTTTTTACGTTTATTTTCTTATAGTATATTGCATTATTTTATGACATTTATGTTTTATTATATGCCTTTTTAGAATAAAAGCAATGTTACTGTCATGTTGGTAGAGATTTAAAATATTAAAAAAAATTAAAAAATTAAAACCAAATATTTATTTTTGTTATTCTCATCAACATGAGTTTAATAAAGTTTTTTATTTAGAATCAATCATTTTTTCCAATTATTATCAATTCACAAAATAAATTTGATTTAATAAAATATAAATTTCCAATATAATATTAATTAAATTTTTATTAAATCTAAAATGATATTACTTTAAATAATGTAAAATGAAAAAATTAAAGTGAGGTAATAATGATAAGATAGAAAAATATTACTTAAATAATAAATAACAAAATTGAGAAAAAATAAAAAAAGAGTTAAACTTTGTTTAAAAAAATCCATTCTAAGATATTTAAAATATCAAATGTAATATCCTTTCTTACAAGATAAGATACATATCTAGCACTATCAAAAGACATTAAATCAATATCAAAAAATTTCTTTTAAAATGCCAAAATAAATAGTTCAATGGATAGAGTTCACTAAGACATGTTTGAAATAATATTTTTCATCTAGATTATTTACTATTTGAAATTATTATGAATTAGGATATAAAAAAAGCATAAATAATAGCAAATTCTTCTTTCAATATTCAATAAGTATATAATAAAGTAGAAATGTGATAAATTGAACTAATGTCGTAGAAGCAAATCAAAGTAATAAAATGGTAACATGTGAGAAGATTTAGGATCACTTATTTATATAGCAAAATTGAAATGAAACTTTTGAAAAATGTTATAAATTGTGTATGCAAGTTGCACTCAAGGATACTGAGGAGATTGAATGTAACATCATCGATTGCTACAAAGTCACGAAAAAAAATTTCTCATAAAAATTATAAGACCATAAAAATTTTAAAAATATTAAAAAAAGTATTTTATTGATAGAGCTCATCGAGATGAGTCTAATGACTTTTGTTTCATAAAATCAAAAGGATTAAATAGTAATAAACTATTATTTTATTGTTACATAAATATATATTAATGTTGAAAATAAGATAAGTTAAAGTAATGTAACATGAGCAAATCAAAATGATAAAATAATCACAGAAGAGGAGAATTCTAATTTCATAACAATATAACCAAATCATAAGAACAAATTTTAGGAAATAAGAATAATTATTTTGAAAATATGAGTTTGGAGGAAACACGGGCATGGAGTATAATATCATCAAACATTAAATCTTTAATGAATCAAATAATCAATCAAAGCATGCAAAAATTATAAAAAATTAAAATTTATAAAAAATTAGAATGAATATCTAATTAATTAGACCTCATTGGGATGAGTGTTATGTCATTTGTTCCATCTCGATTTGACTTTGTTTAGAATTCTCGTAATTTTAAAAAATTTATAGTGACAATTAAAAAACAAGTTACTATTTAATATTTAACAAAAATATTTTGAAACTAAAATGATCACATAAAACTATGTAATATAATAATATAATTGGACGTATAGCTCTCATTGGAGGTCATTTAGAGTAACATAGTAACATAATAAAATAAAAGTGAAACTTTTAAGAAGTGTGATAAATTGCAAAAGAATGATATATTCTGTGGTACAAAGGAAGTCAAGTGTAACATCCCTTACCATTAAATCAAATATAAATTTAAATGCCTTTCAAATGTTGAAAAAACCTTAAAAAGTAAAATATTTAAAATAATGGAATAGAATATCTAATTTGGTAGAGTTCATTGTGATGGGCCTAATAACATTTATTTCTTGTCAATTAGACCATATTTGGAATTGGTTTGAACTACAAAATTAAATAGTCACAAACAAAAATTAATTATTATTTTAAAATTATTTAGAAAGATTTTTAAGATGGAATTAAAAAACATGGGCAATGTAATGTGGTAAAAGAAAGATGATGTAAAAGTCAAATGAGACAACAATAAGGCTTTCATTATAATGTTACTAAATCAATGTGAAACATTTTAAGTTTTGAGATTATTTTTTTGGATAAGTTGCACTTTAAGAAGTAAAATAAATTCATTATAACATCCTTGATGATTAAATTTGGTATGAATTAAAATGACTTATAAAACATATCAAAGATTCAGAAAATAAATATTCGAAAATAAAGAAATGAGTATTTAACTATATGGAGCTCTTTCATACAAATATAATGACATTTATTATCTTTTCATCACGCTTCACTTTGAAATCTTGCAAATTACAAAGATTAATGAACATAAGAATAATAAATGGTTATTTTAATATTTAAAAAATATATATTAATGTTAACATAGGATAAATTAAAAGAATGTATTATAAGCAAAACAAATCAAAGCTTTTGAAAAAATAAGACAAATTGATGGGAAAATTTCATTCCAAGTGATTAGATTGAATCTAACATGCATAATCATCAAATCAATGAGAAACAAAATAAAACACAAATTGTGCCAAAACCTTTAAAAATAATTTTGTTAAAAAAATATTTAAAAATCAACATTTAATTAGATAAAAATCACTGACACAAATCTAATGATCCTTAGTTTGTCCTCGTTGTACAACAATTAATACAACTATAACTATAATAGCAAAAAAGGAGTAAAATTTTTTTTTATATTTTGCAAAATATTTATATTATTGATTCTTATGCTAAAATTAAGTAATGTAAATCAACAAAAATAGGCATGATGTAAATGGTACATGATAGGAGATTCTGAGTAGCATAATAACATAAATAAGTCAAAGAAAAAATTTCGAGAAATATAAAACACTGTATACAAAAATTACATTCGAAGATACTAATGAGATTGTCTATGACATCCTTGATCTTCAAATTAGGTAAAACTAGAATCCCTCATAAATATACAAAAAATATTAAAAATAAATAACTAATTTCTTAAATTGATAGAGCTCAACAAGATAAGTCCAAAGACATTTGTTTGATTTTAGTGAGACCTCATTTACGATTGTTGTTAGCAATAAAAGTACATATGCATAAATAATAAAAATCAATTTTTTTTATTTTATGTAAATGTGTATTAATGTTTAAAATATCTAAATTTGAGTAACATAATATAACCATTTGAAGGTGATTTAAAGGTCACACAAGCAGACATTTAGAGTTTCATAAAAATACTATCAGATTAAATAAAAAATTCATAAAATGAGACAAATTTTATAGAAAAGTTTGTTTGCAAGGTACTAAGGAGCTTGAGTGTAGCATTCTAATTCACTGAATCCGATAAAATTGGAAATTTCTCATACTACATGCAAAAAAATTAAAAAATAAAAATATTGCTAATGAGTAGTATTTAATTGTGTATTGCTTTAAGAAATGCATAAAACAACATTTATTTCTCCTAAGTTAGAAGTCATTTAGAATTAATATAAATTTATTAAAAATAAATAAAATAATTAATACAATTTTATTATTTTTAATATTAAGTAAAAAAATAATAAAGTTGTGATGGGATTAATCGAGGCAATGTCATATAAGAAAATCAATAAAATGTAATGGTAACATGATAAGAGAACTAGACTATCACAAATGTTAAAAATGAGATAAATTATACTAAAAAGTTGCATTCTCATATACTATAGTGACAAAGTATAGCATCCTCGATAGTCAAATAAGGTGAGAATCAAAATGCTTCATAAAAAATTCAAAATGTTCAAAAAAAAATATTTAAAATATAGAAACAAATAGTAAATTTATTATAGCTCATCATGATGCGTCTAATGATGTTGTTATATCTTGATTTGACTTCAATTATAATTTTTATTAATTATAAAGATAAATAATCATAAAAAATATTAATGATTTTTTTTATTAGAAATAAATATATATATCATTACTAAGTGAGATAAATTTAAGCAATATAATACAAAAAAGTAAAGATAATACAAATGTGAAAAGTGATGTTATTATGAGTTAAATAATAATGTAACTAATTAAAAGTGTAATATTAGAAGAAAAATAAGGTAAAATACTTTGTAAAGCTACAATCCTAGATACTAAGGAGAGCAAAGAGCTACATCTTCAATCACTAAATAAAGTATAATTCAAAATAACTCATAAAGGATGCAAAACAAATAAAAAAATATAACTTAAAAAAGAAATGAATATTTATTTTGATAGAGCCCATTAAGAGAAGCCAATGTTGATTGTTCTCGTCTTGACCTGATCTGATTTAGAATTAAATAAGCATTAAAAAAATAAATTTCTATTGAACATTAATTTAATATATGTTAATATTGAAATGTGATAAATTGAAGTGATAAAATATACCCAAATCAGGATAACTTTAATGTGACATAAGAAAAGATTTAAAGTTACCTTATAATATAACTTAATAAAAATAAACAATTGCCAAAATGGGATATTTACTGGAAGAAAATTGCATTCTAATTTAATTAGGTGATATAATGTAGCATATTTAATCATCAAAACAAGAAGATATCAAAATGTCCAATAAAGCTTGAGAAAAACTTGGAAAAAATGTATATAAATATTAAAAAAATTTTAGATGTAGCATATAGATTTTACCTCTTCAATATTTTTATGAATTATAGGCATAGATATGTGTAAATAACAATCGATAAGTTTTCTAATATTTAGTAAATTGACTTTGAAGCAAAGATGAGAAAAATTTAGGCAAGAAAATATAACCAATTCAAAGTAATATAAAGGTCACACTAGAGGAGATTTTTAGTTACATAGTAATATAAAGAATCTAAACTATAAAACTTGACAAAATGATTTAAATTATAAAGTGTGTTCAAACCATGGATGATAAAATATTTGAAAATAAAAAATTGAATGTTTAATTTGAATGAGTATGTTGAAATTAATCCAATAAAATGTATTTCATCTCAATCAAACATTTTATGCATCATCCTCAATTATTAAATCAGAAATAAATTAAAATTTTTGATAAAGAGCACATAACCATAGAAATTAAAATATTAAAAAACTACAAGAATAAATATTTTATTAGAAAATGCTTATTAATAAGAGTTTAACAATGCAAATTTCATCTTAATCACACCTTGTTTGAAATTAAATACAATTACAAAAAAATTATAATAAAAAAAATTATTTTTATTGAAAGTTATATATATTGAACTTGAAATAAAATAAATTCAAAGTAACTAATATCATTACATGAAAGTTATTTATGGGTTACACGTGAGAAGATTTTGAGTTACATAGTAATACAACTTAATTAGATAGAAACATTTGGAGAACTAAGATAAACTATTTGGGCATGTTGCAATCAAAGGTACAAGGAGTTAAATGTAACAATTTTTATATCAAATTAGCTAAAACTAAAAATGCCATATAAAACATACCAAAACCATAAAAAATAAAATATTTTAAAATTTTGATATGAGATTTTAAATTGATAGATCTCTTTGAGTCCAATTGAACAACATTCATTTCCTTTTGATTAGACATGGCTTGGAATTATTATAAATTAACAATGTAAACAATCCTTAAGAATAGAGAAATTTAATTTTAGTATTACATAAGTATTAATTAAAGTAGAAAAGTGAGAAATTAGGCCAATGTAATAAAAGAATATAAAGGTAGTATAAAAGTCACAAGGTAGGAGATTTAGAGAAACACAAAATTCTTATTAATTCCAAGCAAGAAATTAAATGAAATAAGGTAAATTGTATAGAAAATTTGCATCCCAAAAAACAAAGAAAATATTTAAAAATTAAAAAAAAACTATTTTTTTGATATTGTAGAACTCATCGAGAAGAGTCAAATGATATTTTATTTGTCTCAATTATTTCAGAGTTGGAAATAAAAATAATTATCAAAGTAAATTGATATAAAAATAAAAAATAGTATTTTAATATTACGTAATTATTTACTAATGCTAAAAGAGGTAAATTACATCTAAGAAATACAACTAACACAAGGTGATCTGAGGGATAAATGAAAAGAAATTTAGTGCAATGAAGAAATATAAGCAAATAAAAGATAAACTAAAAAGTAATAAATTATATGCAAATGTTGGAATGGAAGACGTTAAAGAGATCAATTATTATATCCTTGAAAGTCAATTCAAGGACAAATCAAAATACCAATAATTGAATGTAAAAACGATAATAAATAAAAATTTTAAAAATGTAAAATAAATATTTAATTGGATATAGCTTGTCTAGATAGGTCCAATAACAATTGTTTAATCTAAATTGAACCACATTTAGAATTACTTTAAAATATAAAAAAATATTCTTAAATAATAAAAAATTATTATTATGATATTAGGAAAAATATGTATCTAAAAGAAAAAATGAGATTAATTGAACAATTGTAATATGCAAAAATAAATAAATTTTAAAGTTACCATGAAAAGACAATTAGCATTTCTAGTTCATATAATGAAATACTAGTGAAACAATTGAAGAAATAAGATAAATTATACTCAAACATTGCATTCCATGATACTAAGAAGAATGAGTATAACATCCTAGATTATTAAACGTGGCAAGAATTGAAATATCTTTTAAAACATGCAAAATTATAAAAATAAAGACATTTAAATATAAAGATTTATATTTAATTATATGATGCTCTCTGAGATTAGTAAAAAAATATTTTCTTTAACTTTGTTGAACCATAGTTTTTAGTTATTGCAATTTATGAAAATAAATAATGGTAAATGGCATTTAATTTTTTTGTTACTTTAACAAAATTTTATTAAATTTAAAATGAGGTTAGTTTAAATAATGTAGTATATCAAAATCTAAGAGATATAAAGGTAATAAGAATAAAGAATTAGAGTTTCTTAGTAACACAACTAAATAAAGCCAAAAGTTTTGAAAAACAACAAATTTTACTCAAAAGTTGTACTAATGAGGTCATGTGTAACATTTTTATTTGTTAATGCATGTATGAATCTATTTTAAAAAAATGTCAAAAACTCTTGAAACTAAAATATTTGAAAAAAATAAATGTAATTAAATGTTCATTTCAAATTTTTTAGGGGTAACAAAATTACACAGAGACCACCCCAATGATGTTGTTTTAAATTACGGTGAATTTAAAAAATTAAGCATTAAAAATAAATTTTTTGTTTTATAAAAATTTTTATATATCTAATGTGATATAAAAAAATTGAAAAGAACAAATTAAGTAATTCAAAGTGATTTAAAGGTGACACGAGAGAACAGTTCGAGTTACATTGAAATATGACCACATCAAACCCAAAACTTTTAAAAAATGAGATATGCTATTTGTGGAAGCTGGTTGCATGAAAGTAAGTAAATTAAAGAAAAAAAGATTAAGAAACGAGATAAACTACACTCAAAAGTTGCATTCCACGACACTTTGGAGATCAAGTGTGGCATACTCAATCATCAAATAAATTATGAATTCAAATGTCTCATACAACATAACAAAACCCTTGGAAGTAAAATATTTAAAAATTTTGAAATGAATGTTAATAGGATAGAGCTCATTAGTTAGAGTCCAATGATATTTTTTCTCTAGAAGATGATATGGAATTAATAAAAGTTACCAAATTAAATAAAAAAATTAATAACTAAATATTGTTTTCATATTAAAGAAATATATGTTATAGAAGATTGAAATAAATTATAGCAATATAATACAATAAAATCAAAATGCTGTATCACATGCAAGAAATCAAAGGAAACATTTTGTAGAAATGTGATATACTCTATTAGAAAGTTTCTCGCCTCAATATTATATAGAGTGAGAGTAACGTTATTGATTGGAAAACTAAACACCAAGAAAATTTTCATATATGTGTTGCAAAATTTTAAAAAATTAATATACCTAGATTAAGCTTATTAAGAGAAGTCCATCTCTATTTGTTTGGTCTAGATTTGACATCATTTTGAAATTTTTGTGAATTACAAAATAAATAAATAGAATAATACTTTTTTTAATATTAAATCAATATATATTAATCTAACATATTATAAATTGGAGCAATATAAAATAGCAAATTCAAGGCAATTTAAACGTCGTACTATAAAAGATTTAGAGTAACAAAATAATTCAAACAAATTCATGTAAAAAATTTGAAAAAAAATGGACAAATTATGCTATAAAGTTGCATTTGAATATATTAAGGATCACCAGTGTGACATCCATGACAATAAAATTAGGTATGAATAAAAATATCTTTTAAAGAATACTAAAACCTTAGAAAATAAAATATTCAAAGATATAAAAGTAAAAATTTTGCTAGATAAAGCTGATAAAGGTGAGTCTAATGAAGGTTATTCTTTTTCATTCAAACCTTATTAGAAATTACTATTAATTATCAAAATAAAAAGTAAAAATAATTACAATGTATTATTTTAATATGAGATAAAAATTCATTAAAACTCAAATAAGTTTAATTAAAGCTTTGTAAGAAAAATATAAATTATGAAAATGCAGCACGATCGGAGAATTAGAGTTTAGTAGTAGTATAACTAAACTAAAGCAAAATATTTGAACCAATGTGATAAATTACACTAAAAAGTTGCATTCTAAGTTACTATAGAAATCAATATGACATTCTTAACCATCAAATTTGATTTGAGATAAAATGTCTTCAAAAATGTTAGAAAATCATAGAAAGTAAAAAAAATTTTAAATATAAAAAATAATTTTTTTGATATAGCTCATCCATATAAATCAAATGAATTTTGTTTCTTCTTGATCAAAACCTTTTTGGAATATAATGATTTACTATTATAAGTAACAACTAATAAAAAAAATTTTATTTTGAGTAAATATATATTAAAATTAAGGGAAACAAGTAGAACCAATGTAAGACTACCAAATAAAAACAATTCAAGGGTCGTATAAGATGATATCTGTAGTAAAAAATGTAATAAAACTCAATAAAAAGTTTAAAGAAATGGGATATATTGTATCCATAAGTTGTATTACAAGAAAAATAAAGAGATCGAATATGACATCATTGGTCATCATAAAGGTACGAACAAAAATTTCTCTTTAAAAATAAAAAAATAAAAATAAGATTTTAAAAATATTGAAACAAATATCTAATTTGATAAAGACCTCCAAGATATGGGTAAGAAGTTCTTTTTTTAATTTTAGGTAAATATATATTGAAGTCTAATTGACATATCTTAAAACAATTCTTTATAACCCAATCAAACAGATTTAAGGGTCATACGAGAGAATATTTATAGTTAGCTCATGACATAACCAAATTTAAGGCAAACATTTTGTAGAAATGAGATGAAGTATTTAAAAAAGTTACATTGTAACATACTAATAAGATTAAATATAAATTTATCAATCAAAAAATTAGCTACAAATGAAAATACATTGAAAGCATACAAAAAAAATAAGAAATAAGATTTAAAAAAACTGTGATGTAAAGGTCACAAAAGAGAAGCACTATTATTACATAGTAAAACAGCAAAACTAAAAAATGATAAATTGTTCTTGAAAAAATATTCCAAAGTGCTAAGGAGATCTTGTCTAACACCCTCAGTCATCAAATTTAGAATAAATAAGAACATCTCATAGATCATTCCAATATAGAAAAGAAAAAAATATTTAAACATATAAAAAGTAATATTTAGTTTAATTGAGAACATTGAGTCAAATATATCATTCTTTATTTCATTTTGAGTAGCACACATTTCAAATTACTACTAATTACAAAATCTAAATAAGGAAAAAATTTTATAGCGTAATTATATAATATAAATAAATTTGTATTAATCTAAAATTATATAAGTTAAATGAATATAATATAACCTAATCTAGAAAAATAATTGTCACATAAGATGAAATTTAGCATTACATAGTAATATAACCAAATCAAAGAAAGAAATATTAGAAATGAGAAAAATAGTACTAAAAACTTGAAATCGAAGATATTAGAGAGGTCATGTTTAAGATCCTCTATCATCAAATCAACTACAAATGAAATGTCTTACATAATATTCCAAAATAGTTAAAAAATATTAAAATTAACATTTAAATAAATGATGCTCATTGAGATGAGTACAATGACTTTCATTTTATCTCGATTGAATCGTCTTTAGAGATGTAGAGTTACATTGTAAAATAACCAATTCAAATTGAATTATTTGAAGAAATAAAATAATTTGCGTGAGAATGTTGCAATCTTAGATACTTAGAAGATCAAGCTTAACATATTTGATCACGAAATAAAATATGAATAACAAATTCTCATAAAACAAACAAAATGAATAGAAAATAAAATATTTCAAAAAAAATAAACATGAACATTTAACTAGATAGTGTTGTTCGTGAGAAGTCCAATGACGTCTGTTTTGTTTATGTTAGATCTCATTTGGAATAACTATGAATGATCAAAATATATAAGCATAAATAAAAGTAAATAATTATTTTTTTATTAACAAAATATATATTAAATCTAAAAGGAGAAGTAAAGTTTTAAAGATCAAAGAAATATATCAAAATCAAGAAAAAATTTAAAGAAATTATATGAATTATATAAAGAAATGTAGAATTCCAAGGTTTTAAGAAGATTTAGTGTAACATCCATGATCTACAAATTAAGTAAGCATATAAGTGCCTCATAAAAAATGTCCAAACCCATGAAGATAATTCTTTAAAAAAATTAAAAAATCAATCTTTAATTAGATAGAGCTCTTCATGATGATTGTAACGATGACAGTTTTATCTGGATCCTTATTCTGAAATACTAAGAATTAATGATGTAGACAAGTATAATTAATTATAAATTGTTATCTTATTATTAATAAAATATTATATTAAATTTAATTGGAGTTATTTAGTGATAACATAATTTTACAAAATAAAAGCGACCAAAATGTCAAATAAGTAGAGATTTAGTGCTACAAAGCAATGTAACAAAATCATAAAAAACTATTTGAAGAAATGGGATAATTTTTGCAAGAAAGTAGCATTCTAATTCTATGAATATTGAGTGTAACATCATTATTTTACAAATTAGGTACAAAGAAAAATGCCTCCTTGACCATGTTAATCCCCTAAAAAATAAAATTTTGATAGTTAAACAACTAAATGTTTAATAAGTTAAGGCTTTTCAAGATTTCTCCATGATATTTGTTTGGCATATATCCAATGCCATTTGGAATTGTTATGAAATATCATATTTAATAGTCACAAAATTAATAAATTATTATTTTAATGATAAATAATATATATTAAAATTAAAATGTTGAAAATTAATAAAATAAAATATAATCAAATAAAAATGATTCAAAGGCCATATATTATAAGAGATATGGATTTACATACAAACATAAAAAATCAAATTGAAAACATTATAACAATGAGAAAATATAAGCAAAAAATTTATGCTCCTAAATACCAGTCAATTTAAGAGTGACATCATCTATCATCAATTAAATGATGAATAATGAATCTTTCATAAAATGGGAAACATAATTGAAAATAAAATAATTAAAAATAATGAAATAAATAATTAAGTCAAACAACACTTATTTTGGCTCAGTCTAACAATGTTTAAAATTACTAGAAAGTACCAAATTATATAACAATAAAAAAAGATAAATTATTTTTTCTTAGTCAATATATATCAAATCTAGAAAAGGTCAAATTAATGTAATGTAATCTAACAAGATCCACATAATGTGAACGTCACAAAGGACATATCTCGAGTTACCTAGTAATATGACAAAAGGAAAACAAAACATTTAAGGAAATGACATAAATTAGTTGAGAAAGTTGCATTCTAAGATATTATAAAAATTTAGTGTGACATGTTTAATCATCTAATCTAGTATGCATAAAAGTTCTTTTTATAAAGCCTACATATATAGTAGAAAATAAAATATTTAAAAATATAAAAAGTAAATATTTAAATGCATGTAACTTGTCGAGATGAGTGAAAATTAAATATGTTTGATGTCTGATGTACCATATTTCAAAGTTTAATGAATTACAAAAGAAGATACCAATAAATAGAAATAATAAATTATTTTATTATTAAGTAAATAGATAATGAACTAAAAATAACATAAATTTAAGAAATGCAATATATTTAATTCATAATGATGTAAATATCACACAAAAAGAGATTTTGAGTTACCCAATAACATAAACTAATTGAAGGAAAACATGTGAAGAAATGGGATAAATTTTAAAGCAGATATGCTTTAAAAAGTTGTAAGGAGATCCACAATAAAAATACATGGTCATGAAACTTGATATAACTTGACTCGTGGACCTTTATTTAAAATTTCTACAAACTATAAGAGTAAATAAGTGCAAGTAATAATAAAGCATTATTTTAATATCTAAGAAATGTATGTTAAAGTTTGAATGAGATTAATTGTATAAATGTAATTTAAGGAAAACAAAAGGCTGATGCAAGTGCGACAAATTTTTAGGAATTTGAAGAAATGAGATAAATTGTGTGGGAAAGTTATATTCAAGAAAAACAAGTAGATTATGGGTACATCCTCAATCATCAATCACTTAAAAGTAAAAAATGTTAAGTAAAACTTGGAAAACTCATAATGAAATTAATGAAACAAAAATAATTAATTAATTGGATATGGAAAATTAAGACTAGTCCAACAATGTTTGTTTCATGATCAACACACCTCCTTTGGAATTGTGGTGAATTGTAGATTTAAATAAGCATAAATAATAATATAGTATTATTTATATAATATGTAAATATGTTTTGAACTTGAAATGAGATTAATTAAAGAATTCTAGTAAAAACAAATCAAAGTAATGTAAGGCTCATAAGAAAAGAGATTTTGTTTTACAAGGTAAAATAACCATTATAATGTGAAAACATTTACAAATACGATAAATTATACAAGAAGGTTACATTGTTTGATTCTAAGTAGATTGAGTGTAACATCCTTTATTATAAAAATATTTACAAATTAGGTGTCTCATAAAGCATTTAAAATTTTAGAAGAAAAAAGTTTGAAAATGAAAAAAATGAATATTTAACTATATAAAGCTCATTATGACCAGTCAAATTACATTTCATTCATCTTGATATGAATGAAATTTGTAATTATTATGAACAACAAATGTTAAAAAGCATAAATAATACTAAAATTTTAAGTTAATATTAAGTAAATTTATATTAATGCTAGAATGAGGTAAATGGAAATAATGTAGTGCAAACAAATTAAAGCGATGTGAAGGCAACACTAAAATAGAAATAGAGTTTCGAATTGACAAAAAACAATCTGACAAAAAAATTTAAATGAATGATTTAAATTGTGCAAAAATGGATCTTTCCAAGATGATAAGGAAATCTAATGTAAATAACTAAACCTTAAAATCACGTAGAAAAGAAAAAGTTTTAGCAAATATAGAAAAATATTAAAAAAAAATGAAATGTTTAAAAATATAAAAATGAATACATTGTCTTTTCCGTCTTAATCATAAAAAGTTTTGAATTATTGAGAGTTATCAAATTAAATAATCATAAATTGAAATAGATTAATATTTAAATATTACTTAAAAATATATTAAAGTTAAAAATACATAATATGAAGAAATTTTACGTTACAAAATAAAAGCCTTATCATAGTTACATGAGAGTTAATTTTGAGTTAAATTATAAAATAAATTAATCAAAAATATAAATTTAACAAAATTTAATGAAGTTTTTTTGGAAAGTCTCGTTCAGACATACTAAGGATATTGAGTGCAACATTTTTTATTATAAAATTAGGTAAAAATAAAAAAGGATCATAAAATATGCTAAAATTTAAAAAAAAAAGTTTTAATTAATACAAAAAATAATTAATATGAAACAGCTCGTCTATACGAGTCAATAACTTTTATTTCATCTCAATCATAACATGTTCAAAATTATTTAAAAATTAAATAAATGAGGATAACGACAAATTATTATTTTAATATTAAGTAAATATATAATCAATTTGAAATAATAAAATTGAAGTAATGTAATACAACAAAATAAAAGTAGCAGAAAGGTCAAAAGTGAAATGTAATATTATATATATGACTGATTAAATAAATTAGACAAACTATCTAGAAAAGTTGTGTTGACAGATTCCAAGGTTATTTATAGTAATATCCTCACTCATCAAATTAAATACAAATTAAAAAAATTCTAATTATTATCAAATAGTTATAAAACATCAAATTTTGCAAAAATATAAAGAAATATTTAATTTCATAGAGCCCATTTAAGTGACTTAATAATATTTGTTATGTCAAATAAAACATCATTTGCAAATACTACAAATTGGCTAATTAAAAAAGCATAAAAAATAATAAATTTTTATTTCAATTTTAAGAAAATATACATTAAAAAAGAAATAAAATAAACTGATGCAATAAAATCTATCTTAATAAATGTGATGTTTAGGTCACTCGAAAAGAAATTTAGAGTTAAATGGTGACATAATGAATTAATTTCAAAATTTAAATAAATTAGATAAATCAAAAGGAAAAGATACATTCCACAAGCCTAGGGAGATTTAGAATAATGTTGTTAACCATTAAAGCATTCTAAAGTTGTAGAAAAAAATTAAGCTACAAAACTAAATATTCATTGGGTAATGATGTTCTTTTGTTTTGATGTAATCTTGTTAAGAGTTATTACAAATTATAAAAAACTAAACATTAATAAAAGATTAATATTTTAATATTAAGTAAATATATATTAAAGCGAAAATCAGATTGTTTAACAAATCGAAATCTTACCAACTAAAAATGATATAATTGTCATATAAAAGGACCTTTAGATTTACATATCAAAAGAAACCAAATTGATATGAAACATTTGAAGAAAATAAATTATTATACAAAACAATGCATTTTAAGATATTGAAGATATCAGGCATAGCAACACTAACCATCAAATTACATATGAATAGAAATGTGTTATACCCGGTAAAATAGTATATCTTTAATTTTCAATAATTCAATTGTGGCTTGGATGATTTCAGATCGACAATAGGATGAGCCAGGAGATCAATTGGAGGCTATTGGAATTTCTGAAATTTTCTGGGGACTTTTCGGAGCACCGAGGAAATTTTTAAGTAATTTTCCTTGTTTAATTGGATTTATTGGATTTTTGGAAATTCGAAAATCTATTTTTTAAACCGGAATTTGTTTTTTTTACCGCGCGTGAACCGGACCGGAGCGGTTCAGCGAAGGCGGGGGCGGTTCGCCGAGTGCATTTGCGCGTGCGGTTGGATAAGCCGCGGATAAGCAGATCGGACGGACGAGATCAGCGGTGGAGATTAACCGGCTGATCGGGTTTAAGCGGCGTTATTAGAAGGTCAACCGGCACTTAATGGGTTCTTAACGGGTTATTACCGGTTTAAGCGGGGTATTTAACCCGAACCGTTTCGGCCCTCAGGGTTTCAAACGGCGGCCAGAGACGAGGCGTTCGCGGCGGACGGCGATATTTTTCGGCAGCCTTTCAAGGGGCTTTTTATACCTGGAGGTTCGCGTGATCGAGGAGAATCGATTGGTACCAGTTTCGTGCGGCGAGGAGCAGCGGTTGGTCGCGTGCGAGCTTCACCGTCGCCACCGTCGCCGGAGAAGAAGGTAGGAAATTCAGAAATTAAATTAGTTATTTAGCAAAATTAAAGCATGGAATATTTTGTTAATGTCTATCTGAGCATGTGATTGAAATTTTGAAGTCGGAAATGCATTGCAGTATTATAATTTTAGCATGTTAGGTTTTAGGGTTTTCGGAAAATTATACCCGTCGAATTCGGAAATTTTACCAAGCATGCGATGATTCAATTATGTGCTTTATTCATGTTAAGGTAGTAACAAATGCTGGAATTGTTTAATTTCGTAAATTGTCAAATTGGGGATCGGATGAAACTCCTTTGGCGGAAATTCTGATTGAACCTTAGGAATTAGTGGCATTATTGAAACATTAGGATAGTATGAACATCGGATTTTGTTTCTTCTTGTTCGCGGTCACCGGAAATCGGCGGAAGAATTGGATTTGGTCGGCGATTGCGTCAGCTAGGGTTTCGCGGGCGTCAGACCGAGGAAGGAGATGAATTAGGTTAATTATATTTAATTAAGTCATTGTAAATTTAATTTAATGGTATTTATATAATATTTATTAACGGATTATTAATTAATTCGGTTCGGCGGTGTCGCGGTTCAGCGCGAAGGCCCGAACCGGTGGCGAGATCCGGTTCAGCGGGATTCGGCGCGGACGAACGGCGCGGAGGAGAGAGAAGCGGAAGGAAAAATTCGGAAATTTATTATTAATCCGAATTTTCGGAAATAAAAATATGCGGAAATTTAATTCGGAAATTATTCCGAATTTTTGGAAAAAAAAAAACAAAAAAAGGATAAGCGGAAAATTTAATTCGGAAATTAATCCGAATTTTCGGAAAAAGGATATATGTGGAATTTAAATTTTATTCGGAAATTTATTCCGAATTTCGGAAAATGGATAAAGGGCGGAAATTGAAATTGGGATTTAAAAATTTCCTGAAGTAGGGAAAAATGTTATCAGTGATGACAGTACAGTTGAAACAGTCAGACAGAGGTATGGTACATGGATGTTACCAGAACAGTCAGTAACTGGTATAGTTTGTATTGCTTGGATGGCGATGGCATGGATTGAGTCAGTTTACTCAGTGTTGGCATATTTCACGGATTGGCATACTGGACCGGACTACTATAGGCCCTATATGATGTTTTAGGGTAGTTGTGGTAGGTAACTGTGCGGTACAGACTTAGCTTCCACAATATACATGTGGACTGGTATGCGCCTTGTTGTACCTGGACACATGTTGCCGAATCTTGGAGTTAGAGATTGACAATGACTGTAGGGGCGTGAGCTTCTATGGAAGTTGTTGGTAGAGGACTCCTTGGGACGGTGGCTGAGTCGACCTCTTCTGGTCCACGAGTGTAGGCCTGCGCGCCTGAGAGTGGCAGCGGCAGGGGTGACTCGCCGTTGCTAGCCAGGGTGTCTCACGTTGGCTAGAGATCTATGTGACGGGTTTGTCTATAGTCTCAAGAAGATTGATTGACGAGAGACGCTGCGGTGTCGGGTGCTAGGCGCCATGCGTGCGCAGAGATGGGCGTGTCCCGCTGGCATGCTACCTGGGAGCACAGAGGAGAGCTACTCTGTTGTGACTGGGGGTGACTGTGGATGGTCAGAGTCTGGGGCTGAGAGTGCCTTTCCACCATACATTGTTATGCTGTATTCCTATACTCTTGCTATTATCCTTCTCTTGCATGTGAATTCTTACTAGCTGTCTTTCCTACTGGGCGTAGCTCATTCCGATATTATCTATATTTTTCCAGCAGCTCGGCAGACTTGACGCCACCCAGATTAGGTGGGATTGTGGTCAGCAGGCTAGTGGAGGATATCTGATCTGTGATTTTCTGAGACATTTTGGTTAGTGTGATTGATACTATTGGATGTATTTAGGGAAACTGTTCTTCTTATGTCATATAATATGTGAGGGTGATTCTAACTTATGTATCTGGTTGGATGATATTGTACTTATTGGACTTGGATCTTATTCTTGTGATGTAGTTCCTTTCATTGTTTACTTTATTGTCTTGGTGGTATGGTGTGTGGAGTGCCATATTTTATCTGTGGATGTTATGCATTTTATTTTTGATGGTGAGGTCATTACATGACTATGGAACTTAACCGTGGGGATTCAGACTTCTATTAGATCGGTTCTCCTATCGGTATGGGATAGGAGTATTGGGTCTAGTAGGAGTAACATTGCGCGAGTCCATCTGTTAATTCAGGTGTCATGAATCCTGAGTTGACGGTGTACCCGGGAGATGGAATCCACATTGTTAAGGGAAGTAGGTGTGTAATGATGTGTTATATCCTATGTTTTTCGTAGGCTACTCAGGTTGGTATGGGACGATCTGAGCTGTCTATATGAAAAAAAAAAAAAAAAATGTATGCCAAAAATCAGCCTAGGAAAAAATGGGGTGTAACAAAATGCCTCATAGAATATATCAAAAATATAAGAAACAAACTTTAAAAAGTTAAAGAATTGAAGATTTAAACAGATAAACCTAGTTAAGTGCAGCTCAATGCCATTTATTTCACCTCGATAGGACCATTTTTGGAAATACTATGAATTACAAAATAAAATTAGCATTAAAAATACAAAATATTTTTTCGATATGAAGAAAATATATTATAAAGTTGAGATAAAATAAATTGAAGCAATATAAATTAACTAAAATAATTTGTTGCAAAGGTCACACAAGAGGAGATTTATAATCAAATAATGATATAACAAAATAAAGCAAACACTTCAATGAAATAAAATTACTTTTATAGTAACATCTCATTCTAAGATACCAAGAAATTGAGTATATCATTGCCGATAATGAAGCGATGTGCAAAATGAAATTCCTAATAATTTGTACAAAAGAACCTAGAAATAAAATTTTTTAAGATATAAAAAATTAATTTTTAGTTAGAAAAATCTCATCATGGGTCATCTAATGGCATTTGTTTTACCTTTGTTGGATCTCAATAAGAATTTCTAAAGTTGCAAAATGAAGTAGGCATAAATAGTAACTAATTATTATTTTAATATTTAGTAAATATATATTAAAGTTGAAAGAAGATAAATTAAAGCAATGTAATATGACAAATACATTATAATATAAAGGTCACATGAGAGGAGGATTTCATTTACATAGTAATACAACCATATCAAAGCAATCAATATGAAAAAATATGATAAACTGTACAAAAAAGTTGTATTCAATGATACTAATGAGATCTAGCATAAACTTCTCAATCATCAATCTTGTAGAAGTTGAAATGTATTATAAAATATGAAACAATCTTAGAAAATAAAATATCTAAAGGTTAAAACTAAGTATTTAATTAGATAGTGCTCATTGATAATACATAAAAATAATAAAATATCATCTTAAAAATAAGTTATATATATGTTAAAGGTAAATAATATAAATTAAATCAATGTAATGTAAAAAAATAGAGGAGAAATCCTATTAAATTATTAGATTTGAAAAAATATTATATATTATACAAAAATGTTTATTCCAAAATACTTAGGATATCGAATATAACTTCCTCAATTACCAAGTCAGGTGCGAATCAGAATGTCTCAAGATGATTAAAAAAAATATTAAACTATAAAAATGATATTTACCTAAATAGAATACTTCAAGATGATTCTATTGATGACTCATTCAAATCAATCTAACCAACTTTTGCATTACTATGTATTTACAAAGAAAGAACTAGACAATAAAAAAATTATTAGCTTATTTTCTTGATAAACATATTAAAATGAAAATACGATTCATTGAAGAAATCAATTATAAAGAAACCATAGCCATTAAATGGTTACACAATAGCAGACTTATAGTTACATTGTAAAATTAGCAAACAAAAAAAATTGAAGGAATGACAAATTGTATGGGATAGTTATATTTAAACGTACTAAGAAGATCGACTGTAACCTTCTTAATTGTCAAATTTCCCATTAAATATTGCAAAAATAAAGAAAATAAAATATGAAAATTAAAACTATTTAATTATATGGTGCCCATCAAACAACCTTTGAAATGTTTTTGAATTATAGTAATAAACTTTCATAAATAATAAAAAATATTGATCTTAACATTGCGTAAAATAATAAAATAGTGGATTGGAACAAAATCAAAGCAATGTTATTGCCACATGAGATGAGATTTAGAGTTTCAAAGCAAAATAAGCATTTTGAAATGAAAAATTTTGAGAAACAAGTTAAATTATATGGTAATATTGCATTAATAGATGCTAAGGAATTATAGTGTAATGTGCTCTATCATTAAATTATGTACAAAATGAAATGTGTTGTAATTTGTGCCAAAGTCATATAAAATAAGATTTTTAAAAAATAAAAAAATGAATATTTAATTAGATAAAATAAAGACGAGTAAAATGATGTTTATTTTTCTTATATCAAACCTCGATTGGAATTATTATGAATTAAAAAAATAAATATGAATTAAAAATAAAAATTATTAATTAAAAATTTATATATATATATATATTAATTCACAATTAAAGAAATATATATTTATATAAAGTAAACATATATTTCATAAATTAATGCTAAATCAAGTAAATATATAAATTCTTCATTTTAATATTAAGTAAATATATGTTAGTGCCAAATTGAGATAAATTAAAGGAATGTAACATAACAAATTCCAAGCAATGTGAAGGTCACACGAGATGATTATTAAAGTTTGATAGTAATATAACAAAATCAAAGAGAAACTTTTATGAAAAAGTTTTGAATTGAATAATAATGTTGCATTCCAATATACTAAGAGGATCAAGTAAAACATTCTCAATCGTGAAAAATGGTATGAATCAAAATATTTTTTATTCTTAATATTTTATTTTTAAAATACATAGAAATAAATGTTTAGTTGAATAGAGTTGATCTAATTGTCTTCTTCATTCATTGTTTGAAATAGAGAGAAATGACCAAAGTAAAGAAATGTAATATAAGCAAACCAAAGCGTTTTAAATGTCACAAGATATTGGAATTAGAGTTTCATGGTAACATAACAAAACTAAAGCAAACAATTTAAATAAATGGGATAAATTAAAAAGGAAAGTTGAATTCCAAGAAAGTAAGGAGATTAAGAGTAACTTGCACAATCATCATACCAAGTATGAAAAAAAGTTTGAAAGCTTGCCAAAACAATTGAGAGTAGAAGTTTAAAAGAAAAAAATGAATTTTTATTAGATAGAGCTCATCCATAAGTTAATAATGACTCTTTCCTTATCTTCATAACAGTCATCATGAATTCCATCAAATTTCCATTACATTTATGTAGAAATACAAAATATTTTAAAATTTTTTAAATATATATTAAGAATGAGATGAGTTAAATTGAAGCATTGTAACTTATCCAAGTAAAAGTCATGCAAAATGACACATAAGAGGATTTAGAGTTAAATTATGATATAAATAAAATAAGCAAAAATAGTTAAAGAAATTTAAAAAATTCATGTGAGAGGGATGCACACCAGTTCGTTACGAAAATCAAGCAACTCATCCTCTCCAATGAAATCAAGTATGAATTAAAATATCTTTTAAAACATGAAAAAATTCTAGAAAATAAAATTTTCTAAAAATATAATTTTTTTTGTTTAATTGGTTGGAGCACATCTAAATGAATGCGATGTCATTTGTCATTTCATGATCTTACCTTATTTGGAAATACATTGAATTAACAAAGTAAATTCTCATCAAAAAAATAATTTATTACTTTAATATTAAGTAAAACTAAATATGACAAAAATGAGATAAACTAAAGTAATTTGAGGTACTCAAATATAAGGGATATAAAGATCACACAAGTTGAGAATTAATGGTGAATAGTAATATAACAAAATGAAGGTGATATATCTCAAAAAAAAGATAAATTATATGAAAAAGTTGCACTACAAAATTTTAAGCAAATCGAGTGTAACATCTACAATTCCAAAAAAATTACAAATGAAAATTTCTCATAATTTGTTTGAAACCTCAAGAAATCATAACTTTCTAAAGTTTAAGAAACGAATACATAATTTGGTAGTGCACATCGAGATGCGTCCAAAAAGTTTGTTTTATTTTCATCAGATATTGTTTGGAATTATGTGTAATTACCAAAATGAATTATCATAAGTAATAATAAGTTATTACTTTTTTTATCATGTAAGTACATTTAAAGGTTAAAATGAGATAAATTTAAGCAAAGTAATACAACAAAATTTTTTTTGATATAATGATCACATAAGAGTAGATTTACAGTTACATAAATATATAAACAAAATAAATTATTTAATATAGATTTATAAGATCGCTCTCACAACATCTATTTCTTCTTCATGGAAACTAATTTGCAATTACAAGAAATTACCAAAGCAAAGAAGCATAAATAAAAGTAAAGAACTTTAATAAATTAAGAAAATATATGTTGAAGTTGAAATGAGAAATGTTGAAGAAATGTAATATAACCAAATGAAAGTGATAAAATGGTCACACAAAAGGGGATCTATAATTATGTAGCAAAAAAAAATATCGAGAAATGTGATAAATTTAAATTAGAGGTTCTTTTCAAGATGCTATGGGGATCGATTATAAAAACTTTGATCATTAAATCAGGTTGGAATCAACATGTCTCCTTAAATATGCTAAAATCCAAAAACTAAAATAGTTATAAATATAAAAAAGACTATTCAATTTGATAGTGTTCATAGAGCTAATAATAGAGAGTTTTATTTCTTGTACATAATATCAAACTCAGAATTAAAAAGTATTAACAAATTAAAAAACTATAAGTAATAATAAGTTTTTTTTTTATATAATGTAAATATATATTAAGTAAATCAAATTAGAATAGTTTAAGGAATGACATAAATTGTATAAGAATGTTCTTCTTAAACATGCTAAGGTGGTCTAGTGCAAAATCCTCAATTATCAAATAAGTTGCTAATGTAAACTTCTTATAAAAATTTTAAAACTCACGAAAAAAAATTAAATAATATGTTTAAATAAATACATAATTATATTGAGTATGATGAAAATAGTCCAACATTGTTCGTGTAATGCCAATTAGACTTTGACTTGAATATTTACAAATTAAAATTTTAAATAAAATTAAATAATAACAAAATAATTTTTAATTGAAAGGTTATATAACATAAAAATGAAATGAGAAAAATTGAAGCATTATAATATAACAAAATGAAAGTAATGTGAAGCCCACATTAGAGGAGATCTAGAATTAATGGCAAATACAACAAAATTAAAATAAAAACTTAAAAAAAATAATATAAATGGTACATGAAAGTTGCGTTAAGATACTAAATAGAGCAAGTATAATATCTTTAATAGTCAAATAATGTACAAATTAGAAAGGTTTAATAAATACTATCAACTCCCCATGAAAACAAATATTTAAAAAATATAAAAATAAATATTTAAAACGATAAAGATCATAATCATGTGTCTAATAAAGCTTATTTCTCCTTCCACCTAACCCGGTTTAGAATTACAAAAAAGTACCAAAAAATAAGAATAAATAATAACAATTTTTTATTTAAATATTAAATAAATATTTGTTAAAGTTGAAATGAGATAGAATGAAGAAATGAATATAAAAAAGTGAAGAAAATTTGATATGCATGAAGATCTTGAGTTAAAAATAATATAATCAAATCAAAGTGAAATATTTAAAGGAATAAGACAAATTATTTAAGAAAATTTTATTCTAATATACTAACAAGATTGAGTGTAACATCTTCGATCATTAAATTGGTAATGAATCAAGTTGTTTAGCAAAGTGTCTAAACAATTTAAAACATTTTAAAATAAAATGGTATAGCTAATAGGATTGACCTCATCAAGATTTGTCCATGGACAAGATAATCATCTCCATTTAACCATATTAAGAGTTATTACAAATTACAAAAATAATTAAATAATAAAATAATTATTATTCTATTATTAAATAAAAATATGTTGAAGGTGAAATGAGATAAATTGAAGCAATGGAATACAATAAAATTAAAAAAATTTTATTGTCACATAAATGAATGTTTTATTAGATGGTGCTCATCTACATGAGTCCAATGATTTGTTTTTCATCTTAAATGGATCGTATTTAGAATTACTATGAACAGTGAGTTTAAATAATAATAAAACTAATAAATTATTTATTTAATATTAACAAAACATATAAGAAAACCAAAAAGAAATGAGATAAACTATGAAGGAAAGTTTACATTATAATACATTAAATAGATCAAGTAAAATGTCATCAATCATCAAAGTAGGTATGAGTAAAACAATTTAGTAAATGTTGTCTAAAAAATAGATTAAACATTTAAAAATTGAGAAATAAAATTTAGTTGAGTAGACTTCATTGAGATGAGTCGAACAATGTTTATTTTTTCTTAATTAGACCTTGTTTAGAATTTGGATAAATTACAAAAGAAAATAAGTGTAAAGAATAACAAATTATTATTCTTATGTTAAGAAAATATAAGTAAAATTCAAAGATTCATAAATTTAAATAATACAATATAACCAAACCTCAGAGACAAAAAGCTCACATGATAAGAGTTTTGAGTTCCATAACAAAGCAATGCAAACATAATATGAAAGAGGGTTATTGTTATAGTTATATGACCAAAATAGAACAAAGTATTAAAGAGGCCAGATAATTTGTATAAGAAAATTACATTCCAAAATTCTTAAAAAATCAAGTATAATATTCTGATCTTCAAATTAAATATGAATCAAAATGACTTTTAAAGAATCCCAAAAAATTATACAACAAAAAATTAAAAGTTTAGGTAAGCATTAATAATAATAAATTACTATTTTATTATCAAAAAAATATATATTAAAAACTTTCATAGAAATTAAAATTGTGAAATAACAAAGCCAAAATGATGTGAACATGACATGAGAGGAGATTTAGGGTTATGTATTTATAAAAGTAAAACAAAACAATTCGTTGCATAAGCAAGATAAATGGTGTAGAAAAGTTTCATTCCATGATAATTAGAAGATCAATTCTAAGATTCTTGATTATTAAATTGAGGAAGAATTAAAATCGTTAGTGAAACATGCATAAGATCCAAAAATAAAAAAATTTAAAACAAAAAAATTGATATTTATTTCATAGAGCTAGTTGAGATGAATCTAGTAATGTTTGTTTTGTCTTTGTCGAATCTCATTTAGAATTACCTTAAATTACATATGCTAAAAAGAATAAATAATAAAATATTATCATTTTAATAAAGTAAAAATATGTCAAATGTAATATGAGATAAATTAAAGCAATGTAATATGTTCAAATCAAAGCGATATAAAGGTGAGACAAGAAGAGAATTCAAAGTTATTATAATATAATAAACTTTAATTGAAATATTTGAACAAATACATATATTGTATAGAAAACTTGCATTCAATGTGTTTCACAAGGCATTGAAGAATCTTTAAAAATAAAATATTTAAAAAAATATAGGAAGAAAATCATCAATTAGCAAGTGCTCATTTAGATGAGTCCAATGATATTTGTTTCATTAGATAAAACCTCAATGGGAATTACTATAATTTACTAACATTAATGAACATAAACAATAAAAAATTATTTTATTATTAAGAAAATATATATTAAAGTTGAATGAAGTAAGTTTTAAAATTGTAGCTAAATAAAATTTAGACAATGAAAAGAAAACGTAAGGGGAAATTTAGAGTTAAGAAGTGGTACTATTATATTGAAGTAAAACATTTGAAGAAAAGATATAAATTTTACAATAATATAGCATTCCAAGATATTAATAAGAATGAGTGATATACTCAATCATTAAATAATTTTTGTAACAAAATGTGTCATAAAGGAAGCCTATATTCTAGAGAAAAAAAATTTAAAAATATAGAAACAAATACTTAATTAGGTAGAGTTTGGTAAGAAGAGTGTAAAAATGCCTATATCATCTAAATTGAATCTCCTTTAGAATAACTATGAATTACTTTGTTAAATAAGCATAAGTAATCTTAAAATTTTATTTTATTATCAAGAGAATATATATATATATATATATGCATATTGAAATGAGATAAATAGATGCAATATAGTATGACCAAAGCAAAGTGATGTAAGGGTCAAACAAAATGATAACATGACTTTCATTATAATTTAATGATATCTTTATCGAGTGTTACAAGAAGTAATGTAAATTACATGGAAAATCTACATTCCAAAATACTAAGTAGATTGACTATTACATCTTTAATTATCTAATAAAGTATGAATTAAAATATTTCTTAAAGCTTATGAAAATATTAAACAATTAAATTTTTAAAAAAGTAAATATTTTTTAATTAGATAGAACTCATTTAGATTAGTTAAATGATGCTTATTTAACTTGATCATTCCACACTAAGTTACGAAGTAATCAAAAGTTCACATAAAAAGGAATTTAGAGTTAATAAGTAATAAAAAAACTAAAGAATAAATTTATAGAAATGAGATAAATATTTCAACAAACTTTCATTCCAATATATTAAAATGATTGAGCATAAAATTCTTGATGGTCAAATCAAGAAAGATTAAAGAAAGTCTTTTAAAAATGTCAACATCGTAGAAAGTTAAATATTTGATAAAATAAAGTCAATGTTTATTTCGATAGAGCTTGTCGAAATGAGCTAAAATTTTTTTTAATCCAATGGACCTCATTTTGAGTTGTTGCAAATTCAATGTTAATTAAATATAAAAAAAATTATTTTATATTGGATAAATATATTTTAAACCAAAAATGAGACAAATTAAATCAATGTAATATAACCAAATCCAAGAGATGTGAAGGTTACATGAGAGAAGAATTACACCTTGTTGGTAATGTATCCATATATAAAAAAATTTGATGAAATGAGATAAAATTTACAAAATATATCAATTAAAAGTTCTAAGCAAATCAAGTATAACATCATCAATAACAAAATTAGGTATGAATCAAAATACCTCATAAAACATGTCAAAATTTTAAAGAATAAAATATTTAAAAATATTAAAAAATATATATTTAATTAATTGGGGTTTATTTGGGCAAATTAATGATGTTTTTTTATCTTAATAGAACCTCAGTTGAATTACTACAAATTGAAAAATTTTAAGCACACAAAAAAATTTCTTCTTTAATATTATGTAAATATATAGCTAGATTAAAATATGGTAAATTGATGCAATTTAATATAACCAATTCAATGCAATATGAATGCCACATGAAATAAAAAATATCATTTTGATGTAATATGACT
Organism: Vanilla planifolia; assembly: GCA_023846275.1. Taxonomy (NCBI): domain Eukaryota; kingdom Viridiplantae; phylum Streptophyta; class Magnoliopsida; order Asparagales; family Orchidaceae; genus Vanilla; species Vanilla planifolia. Next base: position 9,358,611 of record CM043872.1, on the reverse strand, counting down.
AAATAAAATAACTTTTTAAAATGAGATAAATTATATAGGAAAGCTAAATTGATGAAGATCAGTTGTGATATGCTACATCATCTAATTATTTATTGATATCGATAAATTTAAAATGGGACAAATCTATCAAAATAAAATCTTTTAAAAAATTTTAAAAAATTAATATTTAATAAAAGTTTTAATTAATTTAAAATTATAATATTAAATAAGCATAACTAAAAAAATTTATTATTTTAATGTTACGAAAATATTTATTGACACAAAATTAGGATAAATTGGAGTAATATAACAGTACTAATCAAACTGATGTAAATGCCACATAGGAAGAGATTTAGAGTTAAAAAAATGATATAATAAAATTAAAATAAAATATTTGAAGAAATGAGAAAAATTATAAAAGAAAATGCATTCTAAGGTTCTAAGATCATGCATAACATCTGTCATGGTCTAATCTACTACAACTCAAGAGGCTTCCTAAGTAACACAAGCATCTTATAAAATGAAATATTTTACAATATAAAAAAAATATTAAATTCTATAGAGCTTGTCAAGCTGATTGCAACAACATTTATTTCACCTCTATTGAACCTCATTTGAAATGATTGCAAATTGCATACGTAATTAAACATAAATAATAAAAATTTATTGTTCTCACATTAAGTATATATACATATATATATATATATTAATATTTAAGAAGCAGTTAGACATTTTCAAAACAAAGTGATGCAAAGGATACATGAGATGAGCAATAGATTTTCATCATAATGTAACAAAATAAAAGGAAAAAGTTTTTGGAAATTAGAAAAAATATTTGGGGGTAGCTTAATTCCATGATACCAGAGATATCAAGTGTGAACTCCTCAATAGCCAAATCAAATAGTAATTGAAATGACATAAAATGAATACCAAAACCCTGGAAAATTAAATATTTACAAATATAAAAGGAGAAATAAATTAGATGGGGCCCGTCTAGACAGGCCAGACGACATTTGTTTTATCTTGATGAAAATGTTTTTGCCATTATTATGCATTAAGTAATTAAATAAGCAAGCAAAATAGAAAATTGTTATTTAAATACTAAGTAAATTTATAATAAGACAAAAATAAGTTAAATTGAAGTAATTTAATTTGCCTTATTTAAAGTGATGTGAAGGCCACATAAGAGAAGATTTGTTATTTCATAGTAATATAACCAATCAACGAGAAACATTTGTAAAAATAAGGTCAATTATACTTGAAAGCTTAATTCCAAGTCACATGGAGAGTGAGAATAACATTCTTGAACATTGAATTTTGCATGAGTTGAAATATCTCCTAAAGCATGTAAAATTTAATGAAACTATAATTTTTAAAAATGTTAGGTTATAGATTTAACTAAATAAATTTCATTAAAATGAGTCTAATGATATTTTTTTTACCTTGAACATACCAAATTCTTAATTACAAAGAATTATGAAAGTAAATAAACATAAATAATAATTAATTATTTTTTTCTTTTTAATTGAATAATTATTAATGTTATAATAAGAGAAAATGAATCAATGCAATGAATCAAAATGAAGCACATGTAAGGTGAAATGAGTAGTGATCTAGCATTACATAGTAATTAAAGTAATTAAAAGTAAAATAATTTGAAGAAATGAGATAAATTATATAATATCGCATTCAAGTGTCCTAAAGAGATCTAGAGTAACTTCTTTGATCATCAATTTAGGTACAAAAGAAAATACCTTATAAATAGTGTAAAAAGCCCATTAAAAATTTTAAAAATAATAAAGTTAATTTTTTTGTAGATAGAGCGTATTGCAATGAGTTCAATAGCCTTTCTTCATTCTGATTGAAGGTCTTTTTGATTAACAATAAAAATTAGAAAGTAAATTAGCATAAATAATAATAAAATAATTATCTTAATATTAAGAAAAAATAATATTAAAATCCAAATAATTAAATTGGAGTAATATAATATAACAAATAAAACTAATGCAATGTTCACGTAATAAGAGATTCGAGTTAATAAGTAATAAAACCTAATCAAAGCAAAATATTTGTAAAGAAGAGATACATTGCTCATGCAAGTTACATCCAAGATTGTACTATGGTCATGGATAGTCTACATGAATCTCAAATTAAGTTAAAAGTGAAATATTTTCTAAAGTTTCCAACTATTTCAAAAGGAAAATATCTAAAAATATAACATTGGCTTTTTAATTGGATATAGATCTTTAAGATTACTATAACAACATTTGGTTGATCTTCATTAGATCTCATTTTGAATTAGAAGAAATTTTATGTTTACTTAAACATAAATAAGAATAAAGTTTTAATTTAATTTGAATAAATTTTTTTTAAAGCTAAAATATGTTAAATTGAAATAGGTTAATACAACAAAAGGGAAATAATATAGGAGTCACATAAGTGGATAATAAATGTTTCATCATAATGTGACCAAATAAAAGCAAAAAGGATGTAGAAATGAGGTTAATTATGTAAGAAAGTTTAATTCCAAGAAAATAAGTAGATATTGTGTAAAATCCTTGATAACCAAATTAAGTGCAAATAAAAACATCAAATAAAGGGTGCCAAATTTCTTAAAAGTAACGTTTTAAAAAATGTAGAAATTAATATTTAATTAGTTGGAATTCATCTAAATGTGACTAATGACATTTGTTTCATCATCATAAAACCATCATTAGAACTACCACAGATAACCAATAAAATAAGAAAAAATTATTATCAATAATTGGTTAAATTTTAATTACAAGTAATAACACTAAATGTTTTATAACCTAAAGAAATGATACAAAGTTCACATGTGAAAAGAATTATTGCTTCATAGTAATATAATAAAGTTAAACCAAAACCTTTGAAAAAATGAGACATATTATACTAGAAACCTACTCTCTAGGAAGCTAAGAAGATCATGTATAGCTTGAATGAATTATTATTGAATATTTAATTGAACTAAACTTGTTCAGATGAGTTCAGTGATGCAAATTTTGTTTCCATCAGATCTTTTTCTTAATTAATACGAATTATAAAGTTAAATAAGCATAAGTAATAATAAATTATTATTTTTTAATATTAAATAAAGAAGTAATAAAACTTAAGTTAGATATCTTGAATGAATTTATACCAAACTAATAACATGTACAAGTTATACGAGAGGTGATTTAGAGTAAAATACTAATATAATGAAATCAAGCAAAAACAGTTTTATTTTGAGAAAAATTACATGAAAAAGTTATGTTATAATACACTAAGGAGATCTAGTGTAACATCCTAGTGAATCAGAGTGGGTATAAATCAAAACATCATGAAAATGTTACAAAACTAATATAAGATTAAAGGTCTTAAGAAAATTATCAAAATAAATATTTACTTAAATAAAATTTATTGAGATGTGTCCAAGGATGTTTCTTTTATCTTGATCAAAATTTGTTCAGAATGACTTGAATGATAAAGTTAAATGTGTAAAAATAATAACGAGTCTTAATTTTTATATTAAGAAAATATTTACAAATATTGCATGAAAAAAATTGAAAATACACAATATAACTAAATAGAAGCAATGTAAATGCTACAATTAAGAGATTTGGAGTTATGTAGAAATATTAAAAAATAAAATAAAAAAATTAAGAAATGAGGTATATTTATATGGCAATCTTGCATTCTAGGATATTAAATAGATTGAGTATAGTATCCTCGATCATCTAATAAGGTACAAATAAAAATTGCTTATAAATAATGCCAAAAAGTTAGAAAATAAAATATTTTGGTACATAAAAATGAATATTTAACTTGATTATAGCTCATCGAGACTAGTCAAGTGTAGTTTGATTTGTTTTTATTGAGTCTCATTTTGAATTAGTACAAATGATCAAATTAAATAATCATAATTAATAAAAATTGTTATTTTAATATAAAGTATATATATATATATATATATATATATATATATATATATTAAAGCTTAAATGTGATTAACTAAAAATTTTAATATAAGAAATCAATGTAACATAAATCTTGCATTAGTGTAGTGTTTTTATTTCATACTAATATTACCAAATCAACCGAAAAAGTTTGAAGAAATGATAAAAATTGTATGAGAAAATTCAATTCTAAGATAACTAAGAGCTTCATCGTAACATCCTCAATCATAAAAGCATGTACAAATCAAAATTTTTTTTAAAGAGCACCAAAATCTAGAAAAATAATATTTTTAGAAACACAAAAAAGAACAATTTAATTAGATGAAGCACAACTAGTTGAGTACAACGACATTTTTTTTGGCTCACTTGAACCAAGTTTTGAATAACTATTAATAAAAGCATAAATAAGAATATATAATAATAAATTATTATTTTAATAATATGTAAATATATAACAACTTTGAAATGAGATAACTTACAAAAATTTTTATGCCTAGTTAAAAACATTTAATGCCCCAGAAAGAGATGAATTAGTGTATTATTGTAATATAACAAATTTAAAGAAAAACATTTTAAAAATTATGATAAAGTTTTTATGAGATCAATTTTCCAAGATACTGCGAGAAAGAAGTCTAAATTCCTCAATCATCGATTCTACCTTGTATCAAAGATTCCTTTAAATCATTCCAAAAGCAAATAAAATGAAATGGTCAAAATTTAAAAAAATAAATATTAAATTTTATAGAGTTTGTTTAGATGAGTTCAACAACTTAGAGAAAAAAATATTTAAAAAAACAAAGCCGTAAATTTTTTTCCAACCAAGTTTGTTTCGTTTTCACCATACCTCATCCTTAACTTTTGTGAATTACAAAGGTAATTAAATGTAATAAATAAGATATTATTTTCTTAGTATTGACTTAATAAATTTTAAAGCATAAAAATGATAAACTAAGGTAATGAAAAAAAATCAATCCAAGTGATTTAAATGTCACATTATAGAAGAATTTGACTTTCAGGAAAGTATAACTAAATCAAAGAAAAAATTTGTGTGAAATAATATTAATTGTATAAGAGTTAAATTTCATGATATTAAGGACATTGGGTGTAAACTCCTTGGTTTCTAAATCTTGTAAAAATAAAAATCTCTGACAAATAATGCCAACAACATATAAAATAAAATATTTGTAAAAACAAATTTAAATATTTAATTGTTTGCTATTCAAACGATAAGTAAATATTTAATAATATAACATGAGATAAATTATAGAATTTATTATACCTTGTTGAATGGGATATAATGATCTTATTAGGGAAGAGTTAGAGTTTCATAGTAATATGACCAAATGAAGCAAAATTATTTGTAGAATAAGAAACATAATACGAAATATTTTCATTTACAAAGTACTATAGTAGTTGTGCCTAACATTCTCGATTAACAACTTATGCATGAAAAGAAATATCCTCTAAACTACTCAAAAATTGATGTAGAAAAAATATTTAAAATTATAAAGTGAATTTTTAATTGGATATGACTTATCAAGATAGTTTAGAATGGTTTATTTTATTATTAATCAAATAAATATTAAAGATGAAATGGCATAAATTGAATATATAACATAACCAAAAAAACACATTTAATGGTCTTATGACAGGAAATTAAGACCTAGATAGTAATATTACCAAATTATTGCAAAAAATGCTCCAATAGATTAAACACATCATATATGAAAATTCCATTCTAAGAGACAAAATGGTTAAGGGTAATGCCTTCGATTTTAAAATCTAGTGTAGATCAAAAAGCCATGTAAAGAATGCAAAAAGCTAACTAAAAATATTTTAAAAAAAGAATATTTAAATGGATATAGAATGTCTGGTCACCCATAATGACATTTGTTTCATCTTGATTACATGTCATTGCTAATTATTATGATTTTTTATAGTAAAAAACATAAATAATAATATCTTATTATTTAATATTAAATAGGTAAATATTGATTTTGAAATAAGTTGAATTGAAGTAATAAACATAAGCAATAATATAAGAAAATTGAACACATTAATTATTACATGAAAGGAGAATAAGAGTAACTTTATAATAAAACCAAATCAAAAAAATTTCAAGAAATCAAGTAAATAGTTTGGTGAGTTGGATTCTAAGATACTAAGGAGATGTAGCATGCATACACAATTTTTAAATAAAGCACAAATCCAAAGATCTTTCAAACCATTGGAAACCTTAAAAAAATATTTACAATTATAAAATTAATGTTCATTTAGGTATAGCATGTTTTAAAAAATCCAACAAAGCTTATTTCTTCTTAGTTGGAACTCATTTTTAAAAACTACAATTTGTCAAAGAAAATATGAATAAATAATAATTAATTATTTTTTATTCTAGCAAATCAAATATTAAAGATAAAAAAATTTATGGAATATATTATAAGAAATAAACCAATTAAATGGCTGAACAATAGTAGATTTTGAGTTAATAAGTAATATAACAAACTATAATAAAAAAATTTATAGAATTAAGGTATATTCCTTGGAAAGTTACATTCCAAGAGTCTAAGAAGATGTAGAGTAACATCCTCACTTATCAAATAAAGAATGAAGCAAAATATCTCATAAAACAAAAAAAACCTAGAAAAAAATAGTTATAAATTAAAAAAATAGTTGGATATATCTTAATGAGATGAGTTTGATATTATTTTAGACAAAACTCTTTATTAGAAAAATTTACAAAATTAAACAAATTTCAATAAATTTTAATTTCAATAATAATTAGTTATATATTAATTCTAAAATGTGATAATTTGATGTAATTTATTATGACCAATTTTAATTGATTTAAAACTCAAATGAAAGAAGATTTAATTATTTATTGTAATATAACAAAATTTAGTTAAAATGTTTAAGAACATGAGATAAATTATATGAGAAACTTGAATTCTAAGATACTAAGAAACTCAATTGTAAGATTTTTATCATCAAATCAAGAATAGCAAAAAAACCTCATAAAATGAGGGTAGCATACTCGAATGACAAATCATACATGAGTGCAAATGACTCATAAAGAATTTGAAAAGTATAGAAGATAAAATACAAAAATGAGTTTTTAATTAGATAGCGTTCAGAACATAATCATTGTAATATAATAAAAAGAAAGACAAAAATTTTGGGAAATGAGTTAAATTATGTTAGAATGTTCAATTCCAAGATATTATGGTGAATTAATGAAATATCCTTGATGGTCAATTTCAAAATGAATCAAAATATTTTGAAAAACAAGGAAAAATTCTTGAAAAATTATTTTAAAATAAATGTACATTTGCTTCCATTGAACGAATGAGGATAGGTTCAATGTCATTTACTTCATCTAAAATAGACTAAAGTTGAAATTTTTGTCCATTACAAAAATAAATATGCATAACTCATAAATAATAATTATTAAAATATTAAGTAAAATATAATAAAGCTAAAATAAGGTCAATTATAAAAATATAATAAAATTAAAACAAAGTGATATGAATCTCATACTAGTGGAGAATTAGAGTTTAAAGGGAATATAGGAAAACAAAGTAAAATTTTAAAAAAATGTGCTAAATTTTATAGGAAATCAACATTCAAGGGTATAGCCAAGATAATGTATAGCATCCTAAATCTTAAAATAAGGTACAAAATCAATATCTTATAAAGTATAATAAACAAATGAAAAAGTATATATTAAAAAAATATACAAATAAATCTTTAATGTCATCTACTGGTTCAATGATGTCTGTTTGGTCTTAATCTAACCATATCTACAATTATTAAAAATTATAAACATAAGTTATCATAAATAAAAAAATTATTATTTTTATGTTAAGTTAATAGATAATGACAAAAATTAAGTTAAATTAAACAAATATAATATAAGAAAGGAAAAGCAATGAAAAGTTCAAATTAGTGAAGATTTTGAGTTATATAACAACATAACAAAATCAAAGAATAAAATTTGGAGAATGAAACAATTTTTGTGGAAAATTTTTTTATCAATACGAAAAAGATTAAGTGAAAAATTGGTAATAGTCAAATAAAATTTAAATAGAAATTGCTTATTAATTATGTCAAATACTAGAAAACGAATTGTATTAAAATATAGAAATAATATTTAATTTCATAAAGCTCATTGAGATGAGCGTGAAGATATTTACATAGGCTTGATCAATCTTATTTTGGAACCACTTGGATATATCAAAGTAAATAAATGTAAATAACAACAAAGTATCATTTTAGTTTTAAAGCTGAAATGTGATTAATTTAGGCAATGTTAGATAACATAATGAAAGACTTGTAAAGCCCAAATGGAAGGCAATTTACAATTAAATAGTAATAAAACCAAATCAAAGCAAACAAATTAAAAAAAATAAAAAAAATAATCATTAAAAATGTTAAAATTCTAAAAAATAAAGTTTTTAAAAACATGAAAATTATTACCTAATTTTGTTGAGTAACATGATGAGTCTAATCTAATAACATTTGCTTCATTGGCCATCATTTGCAATTACAATGAACTATTAGATTGAATATGCCTAAAAAATTAATTATTACTGGATATTCACTGCATTTATAACAATGCTAAAAAGAGGTATGTTGAAGTAATATAATGTTGGAAAACTTAACAAAAAAATTTAAAGAGATGACATAAATGATACGAGGAATAATATTATAAGATGCCAAGAAAATCGAATATAATGTCATCATTCATGACAAAAGGTCAAACGATTATAAAAATGAAAAATTTTATATTTATTTGGATGTTGCTTGTCAAGGTGAATCCAAAAACATCTACTCATATTAAACAGACCTTGTTTAGATTTACTATAAATTATGAAATAAATAAAAATAAAAAATAATACATTGTTATCTTAACATTATGCAAATATATATTAAAGATGAAGCGAGATAAGTAAATTAAAGCTATTTTATGGTCAGGTGAGAAGAGAAATAGAGTTGCAAAAAATAATGCAACAAAATCAAAGAGAAAATCTTAAAGAAATAAGATAAATTATACATGAAAGTTATATTCCAAGATACAATAGAAAATGTTTCATAAAACAAACTCAATCACCAAGTTAGGTACTTGGAGATTTCTCATAAAACATGTCAAAATAATAGAAAATAAAATGTTCAAAAATAAAAAAATAAATATTTTTCTTAAAAGATGTCACTACATGAGCTTAATAATAATTGTTTGCATCCATTCTATCTTTTTCGGAATTAAAATGAATTACCAAAGTAAATAAGTATAAAAAATATTAAATTGTTATTTTAAAATTATGTAAATGGATATTAAAGGTGAAACGAAATAAATTAACGGAATCATATGCAACAAAATCAATGTGATACAAACCTGACATGAGTTTAGAATTAACGTTTCTTAGTAATATAATTAAATGGAAGAAAACCTTTAAAGAAACGAAATAATTTTGTTCGACAAAGTTGCATTCCATGACATTAAAGATATTGAGAGTGACTTTTTCAATCGTTTGTTTAGGAACAAATCGAAGTATCACATAAAGTGTGGAAAAATAAAGGAAAATAAACAATACAAAAAAATGAAAATTTGTTATGTATGGATTAAGTTCATCCACACGAGTACAATGACTTTTGTAATGCCTTAATTAGATAAAGTGTGAAATTTTTTATGATTACAAATGTATAAATGTATAAATCACAATATGTTATTATTTCAAATTATTTAAATGTATTGTAAAGTTGAAATGTGATAAATTATAGAAATATAATAAAATCAAATCAAAGAAATGTAAAGGTCAAAATGGAGGGTAATTAGAACGTTAGATGACCATATCAAAGTAAAAAATTAGAAGAAATAAGATAAATTATATAGGAAAGGTTCCTTACATGATACTATGAGGATCAAGTATAATATCTTTCATTATAAAACTAACTAAGAATCAAAATGCCTAACAAAGAGCATCAAAATAATAGTAAGTAAAGTGTTTGAAACTATAAAAATGAACATTTAATTAGATCGAGCTTGTTGGAATGAGTCTAATGACACTTGTTTCATTATAATCAAACTAATTGTGAAATTACTATTGTACACAAATGTAAGTAATTAGAAAAAATAATAACTCAATATTTTAATAGTAAGTAAATATATATTATAAATGTAAGGATATTAATTAAACAAGTATAATATAATCAAACTAAAATGATGTAAAAATTAAATGAGTGTAGAATTAGAGTTTCATTGCAATAGAATTAAATCAAAGAAAAAAATTAAAGGAAATGAGACAAATTTTAGAAGAAGATTACATTCCTTAATCATAAGGAGTTAAAATGCACAATCCTTTAGCAAGTTGTACACAAATTGAAATGTCTCATAAAATATAAGAAAATGCTAGACAATAAAATATTTGATATATATATATATATATATATATATATATATATATACATAGAGCTTTATAGAAAGAGTCCAACGACACTTCATCTCAATCAGACAATTTTAAATTACTATGAATTACAAAATTAAAATAGAGTAAATAATAACAAATTATTTTTAAAGGTTGAGAAAATATATAATAAAGCTAAATAGAGATAAATTGAGGCAACATAATACAACAAAATTAAACTGATATAAGATTACATAAGAAGAGAAGTATCACATAAAGTGTGGAAAAATAAAGGAAAATAAACAATACAAAAAAATGAAAATGTGTTATGCATGGATTAAGTTCATCCACACGAGTATAATGACTTTTGTTATGCCTTAATTAGATAAAGTGTGAAATTTTTTATGATTACAAATGTATAAATGTATAAATCACAATATGTTATTATTTCAAATTATTTAAATCTATTGTAAAGTTGAAATGTGATAAATTATAGAAATATAATAAAATCAAATCAAAGAAATGTAAAGTTCAAAATGGAGGGTAATTAGAACGTTAGATGACCATATCAAAGTAAAAAATTAGAAGAAATGAGATAAATTATATAGGAAAGGTTCCTTACATGATACTATGAGGATCAAGTATAATATCTTTGATTATAAAATTAACTAAGAATCAAAATGCCTAACAAAGAGCATCAAAATGATAGTAAGTAAAGTGTTTGAAACTATAAAAGTGAATATTTAATTAGATCGAGCTTGTTGGAATGAGTCTAATGACACTTGTTTCATTATGATCAAACTAATGGTGAAATTACTAATGTACACAAATGTAAGTAATTAGAAAAAATAATAACTCAATATTTTAATAGTAAGTAAATATATATTATAAATGTAAGAATATTAATTAAACAAGTATAATATAATCAAACTAAAATGATGTAAAAATTAAATGAGTGTAGAATTAGAGTTTCATTGCAATATAATTAAATCAAAGAAAAAAATTAAAGGAAATGAGATAAATTTTAGAAGAAGATTACATTCCTTAATCATAAGGAGTTAAAATGCACAATCCTTTAGCAAGTTGTACACAAATTGAAATGTCTCATAAAATATAAGAAAATGCTAGACAATAAAATATTTGATATATGTATATATATATATATATACATAGAGCTTTATAGAAAGAGTCCAACGACACTTCATCTCAATCAGACAGTTTTAAATTACTATGAATTAAAAAATTAAAATAGAGTAAATAATAACAAATTATTTTTAAAGGTTGAGAAAATATATAATAAAGCTAAATAGAGATAAATTGAGGCAACATAATACAACAAAATTAAACTGATATAAGATTACATAAGAAGAGAAGTAGAGTTTTATAGTAATATAACTAAATGAAAGCAAATTGTCTTCAGAACTGAGTCAAATTTTATTAAAATGCTCTTTTTGAAGATGTTGAGAAGATGGAGTATAACATGGTCAATCATCAGTAAAGAAATAAATAAAATTTTCCAACATTCTAGGAAAAAATAAAAAAACTATTTCAACATATAAAATTCAATAGTTAATTACATAATATTTGTTCAGCTGATTCCAACAATATTCATTCTGTGTTTAACTAGAGCTCAACAAAACTTATCTAATGACATCAATTTTGTTATGTTTGGACATTATTTTTTTTTTTAGAATTAATGAAAATAATAAGAGAAATTAAGTATAAATAAATGTAAATTATTCTTTTAGCATTAAGAAAATATAAAATAAATCTAAAATGACATAAATTTATGCAATATAATGTAATCAAATAAAAATGGCATAACGGTCACCCAAACTAAAACTTATAGCTATATAATATGATAACTAAATCAAAGACTACTATTTAAAAAAATGAGATAAATTATAGCACAAAGTTATCTTGCACGATTGCAAGAAGATAGAGTATAACATCCTTAATTATTGAATCATGTAGAAAAACAAATGTCTCGTCATTCAAGCCAAAAGACAAACAAAATATTTAAAAATAATGAATTGAAAAATTTGTTAGATGGAGCACATCAAGATCTAAACCAAATTATTTTTTCATGATAAAAAAATTATTAGCGGTAACATAAATTACTAAAATTAAAAAGCATAAATAAAAATAAACTATTTTTTCTATTAAGTGGGCAAATACTAAGGCCAAAAAGGATAAATTGAGGTGAAGTAATTTAACAAAATAAAAATAATGTAGTGGTTAGAAAACAGAACAATTAGAATTTCATGGTAAAATATTCCAATCAAAGAAAAATATTTGAAGAAACAAGGTATATTGTATAAGAAACTTACTTTCAAAGATATTAAAGAGGATAAATGTAATATCTTCGATCATCAAACTAGTCACAAATTGAAATTACCCAAAAAACCACTTAAAAAGGAAATACTAAAATATAAAAAAATATTTAACTAGATAGAGTTGATTAAGACTATTCAAATGATAGTAATTTCATCTAGGTTTGACCTCACATAGAATTACTGGAAATTATCATGATAAATAAGTATAAACAATAATATCTGAATATTTTAATATTAAATAAATATATAATAAAACCAAAACATGATAAATTAATTAAATTAAGGCATTACAACTAATTCAAAGCAGTACAAAGGTGACAAAAGAAAATTGAAAAACATTTATTTTTTCTCGATTGGACGTCTGCTGGTGTTACAATGAATTACAGGAATAAATATGTGTATATAATAATAATTCTTTTTAAATTTGAGATATATAAATATATATGTATACACTAAAGCAAAAATGAGATAAGTTGAGGTGACGTAATATAATCGATCAAAACAGTGTAAAAGCCACAAGAAAGAAGATCTAGAGTTTCATAGAGATATAAAATAATTACAGCAAAAATTTAAGAAAATGAGATTAATTGCATTTTAAAGTCACACTCTAAGATACTAAAGAAAATAAAATGTCTAAAAATATAAAAACAATTATTCAATTTAAAATTGCTCATGTGCAAGAGTCCGATGACATTTACTTCAACTCCGTTACAAAGCATTCTTTTTCTTGGGTTCAACAACAATATGAAGATTACAAATTTTTTTTAAAGAAATGGTTTCCAAGTTTATTTAATATTTTGTATTACTTGAGCTTATTGTTTGAAATTGGGCACAAATCTCCCAATTTAGTTACATGATTACGATATATACAATTGTAACATCTTTTATTAATATTTATTTAATTCCATGCAAAATAAAATGATTATCTTGAAGATAAAGTGTTGTTATCCTCTTAGGAATAATTTTAAGTGAATTAGTAAAATATTGGATGCATGTATTATTTTTGAGGAAAACTAACCATGAATTTTTTTTATGATTTTGTGGAGATTTCCTTATTTAATTCAAGATTTTTCTTGACATATATTTCCTTTCAATTACTACTATGAATATATAGCTAATAAATCTTGGAAGAATTCAGATTTATTAGACATTGTGGTGAATCATTTAGCTATGAATAATTTAGCTATGAATAGTTCCAATTCCTTTGAAAACCTAGTAAGAATTCCTTAAAAAACTTAGTACAAAGACCTAGGGAAGTTCTCGAATTATAACATAAGTTATTATTATGTATCTAAGAAGACTTCCTCCAAACAAAAAAATATTGGAATGACTTTTACATCACAAAATGGCAATAATGACATAGGTTTTGCATAGAGGTTGATTGTGAGACGTGGCCATGGACACTGAAAGCTAGCAAATGCCTAAAAATGACCTTTGATTTCTTCTAAGGAAAGCAAGCTTCTGAGTTTTCTTGTAGGAGGATTTATTGTACTTTAATTGATCATTGAGGTATGTTAGGGAAAGATTCAGTAATGATTATGTGCAACAAAAGTCTTTTTATTTTATTGAGGAATTACAAGAAACTGGAAGGGTGCTTAACTTCGCTAATATGTTTAGTTTTCCTACACTACACTTGTGAAATTATAGTATTGAAGAAGAGAAAAAAGAAATTAGTTGTTATATTATGGAGGATTTAAATTACGAAGTTTTTAAATTTAAATATGGATTTCCTAAATCTAAAATTTTAATATCTAATGTTTAAATTTTAAATTCCTAAGTTTGAAACTCAAAACTAAGTTAAGTTTGAGAACCCAAGAATCCATGGTATGAATGTAGTTAAATTGACACTAAAAAGAACCATATATGATGTTTAGAATTAGTTAGGAATTTGTTAAGTAAAATTTCTATAAACTAAGGCATTATGCTAATCAATCTTTATGGTAAGAATTATTTTTTAATTAAGATCAAAAAGTATTTGGCGATACTTAAGAATACTTTAAATGAGGCAAACATTTGATGATGTTAGTTAGGAAAAAATAAAGTGAGTAAGATGCTTTTTAAGCCTTAAGAGTGGAGTTAAGCTCGAACAAGGGACCCGTGATGACTTCAATTTTTGCTAAATCTTCATCTAGTTTAACAATTCGATGAGACCATGAGTATCCATGAATTAGGGTATTAGGCCATGGACTGACATGTTAGATAAAAGTTTTTGATGTGTAAACAACTCAGGAGAGGCCATTTGGTAAGATAGGTGGCTCAAGTTGTTTAATGAGGAAAGAGGGATTTGATAGTGAAACTCATGTGAATAATGTTTAAAGTAGAAAGAATTATGACTTAATTGGTTCAAGCTATGGATTCATAAATTATGGGTAAGGATAGGACTCAAATACATGAAATTAGAATCGAAAAGATACCAAAAGAGGTAGATTATGCCTTAGTAGAAACCCTAAGCAAGATATTAGAGTAGATTTATAAGAGAACTAGATAGTTAACCAATGATTTTGGATTTGAAGAAACAATAGATGATAGATTAGGTTTAGGTAACCCTCTTTAAATGCAAGTAAAATAATCATGATGTTAAATAAGAGTGTCTATTAATGATGACATAGATTACGATGTTGTAGACCCTAATAACAGCCACATACGTTGGGGTGAGACAAGTTAGATATATGCCAAAAGGATGGACTCCAATTAGATAGGTTACATGCCTCACTATTAGGATGTATTAAGAGATTGTGGGTAAGTGTGAGCTTATGGTGGTTAAACACATGTGATAACATTCCATGACTAAGGCTTGGTCCACATGATATGCGAATCTTTTGTTGGAACCATTAGATCAACAATGGAGTATTTCATGTTGGTCGTATGCCATAATAGGATAGCACTAGTGCTTTCATATTTATAAGAGCACTTGTCATAGTGACACAGGGTTTTTGATTACTCTTATAGCCCAATGGGTTCATCCATGTAATCAGCAGCCCCAAGATTATAAACTATTGGATTTCATCAGACAAGAGCACCAAACATGTGTTAAGTATCACACAATCTTATAGGAGTATCAAATTATTTGTGATCAACTACATATATTATGGTATTGATTATTACATTTTTGTGACTTACTAGGCCCACTTTGATGATATTATTAAGAACTACACAAAGAAATATTGTAGCATCTAAAAAGCTTTAGTGTTAAATTTTGTGACCATTTTCATTCTCATTTTTAAATAAACAATTTTAGTTGGTTAATTTTTTTAATAAGTGATAATCATTATTGTATTAATAATTAAGGATTCCAATTGATGATAGAAAATTAAGAAATTTTTATTGACATAATGAGCTTTAACCACAACCTTTTTAACAGTAATTTTTCTTTTGTGAACAACCAGAATGTGTCACTTGTCAATGAATTCTGCTTGTGACCTTTCACTTGTTAGGCATGGGATTAACATTTAGTGTGGGAATTTCCTAACCTAATCATTATTCTTGTGGTGTTCTTCCCAACATCAACCTTGTTAATAGAAATTGTTGGGCATGAGTTTAAATAAAAAATTTGTTCACACTATGTTAAATAACTTGCCCAAATGAACCAACTTATCCATGGCATAAAAGGTTGATTGGTAACTTGTGATAAAGCATATTTATACAAATCCACGATACCAAATAACACATTGCATGTTCTCATAAGCTATCCAAAAGTCTAAGTCTATCACATGAAACTTAAAAATAAAGATTTCATAGTCCATTGCAAAAAACCAATACAATCCAAATTGCAATAAATATAAATGATACTGTTGTTTATGAGTAAAAACTATAACATCATAAAATACCAACTAATGAACAATATTTTAAAGTATTGACCCTAATACCACCTTTTTAACTCTATGTAAGCTCCTATCCATTTGAACCTATATATGATACAATGGGCAGAAGTGAACAATGCTAAATAGAGAATTCTAAAGATCTCTTATAAGAATACTAATGTAATAATATAATAACATATCCAGCAAAAAATTTGTTACTATTGCTAGTGATATCACAAACGTTATTTGAACATACAAATAAATCAAAAGCATAATGGATGCTCTGTCACCTACAATTTGTTTTGCATTCCCTCCATAGCCATGATATCCTTATTGAGCATTCTAGGTCCCTATCTCATCAAAAATTTCTTCACTTAATTATAGAGAGTCTAACCTATTGGTGTTTTTCCTTGGGCATCTACTTGTCCTTTATAACCACATAGACCTTTATTAGGTGCCTTGCACGATGGTCTTTTGCAATGTCCAATAGATCAATGGAGCATAACCACCCCAAGATCCTTAGAACATGAATTAGAAGTCCACCATCAAGGCACTACCATTAACATGAGCAGTTGCGTCTCAATCTTGGAATCATAAAAATTCAAGGCACTTCCTACTATGTCACAACGAAGTCCATGGTCTACTATTGACCTAGAATGAGCATATGGTGGTCTATTAGCCAAAACAATTGGTAGAAGCCTTACCGTATGGTATATCTAAGTAACCTAACATTTTGGGCATGTTATAATCTAGGTTGAACTACATGATGAGCTATGCCAAGAACATGTAGAATTTCTTGTCAAGTGACAAATTTCAAGGTGAATTTCATTTTCCAACATCAACGGATCATCTATAGCTCAAATCTATCATTTAAGATGCTTTGAGATGACTCTCTTGAACCTTAATCATCTATTAGGATCATCTCAAGTTTTTACAAAAATTATTCTCTGTTTAGGCTTGTCTAAGCATTCTAATAAATCTTAACTTCCCTACTTATGAACACTATTTAAAATCTACTAGAAGAAATAAAAAATCAATTGGGCATTCACATAAGCTAAAACTTCTTTCTTAAATTATTTAAAGTCAATAACCCTATTTTGAATCCTTGATTTATATGAGTTGCACTGATGTATCTCACACCTAATATGAAAACTTGACTCACTACACCCATCAAAAAGGCTTCTAATGTGCCACAATTGCTACCCAACCTATTCTCTAAGACAGTGATCTAGGACCTGAGACCATAAATTAGCAGTGCTTATTATCTTACCAAACAATCCAAACAAGATTAGTTTTAACCCAAAAATCCAATATAACCATCATGCCCTTTGGATTGTTTGGATTAACTAGTTTTTACCCAAAATCCCTTAACATGACCTCAAAGGAAAATCCTGAGCTCTATTTTTCAATCTAATTAAGAGGCTCATTAAACCATAGAAAAAAACTAAGTTTTCTCAAGATCTCACCATCCACTTCATATCCATAGTCCTATCCAAATTTTTACCTTTTTTCCCTGTTTTAATATTGTAGCACTTAGGAGTTATTTTATCTTAATTTATGACTAGTTATTTTGTAATCCTTGACCTCATCCAAGGCCTTCTAATGTCAAAACATACTTTTAACCCTTATTAGCTTTTGTTGGGTTCTTAACCATATCTGAGTTTAACATTTCAAGCCTTAGGTATTTAAATTCTAAATCATAAATAGTCAAATTTAATAAAAAAACATTTAGCTTTCAAATCTTAAGCATTTGAGCATTAAATACCCCACTTTCTAGTACTAATCATTATGTTCACCAGGCCAACTATAACAAGTCTTTAGACTAAGTTTGAGTCGAAAAAATGCATTAGTTATCCTTTTTTAATTTTTGATTTAAAATCTCTTTTATATTGAACTAAAAAATATCAAAATTTAGACTTTTTCTACAACCCACCAAAGCCCTTCATGCTTTCTAGTTCAAACCTTTGAATGGTAATTCTTAGTTTAGGGCATAATTAGCATAATCATGAAGGATTACAGTCGCAACATTCAATAGAAAAACTCAAATCATATGTTCATGTTCATGCTCGATATTAGTATTACATAAAAGAAAATAATTTAATTGTATTATAGGCTTTTTAAATATTGTAAATTTAAATGCTTACATAAAAACTTGAAATTTAAACATGACAACACATTTATGTCTTCATTGTTTTCTTAACATTGAAATTTGGAATTTAGAAAAAAATGTAAGTAATTGGAAAATATTATAGGTTGCACTGCATATTACCTTCCTTTCATAGCACATCATTCATATTTTAAAAAGAGCATAGAGAGCATATAGTATATGATCCTCAAGTTAACACTCATTTATGACACATGAATGTGACCTATCCATTATTTAAAGTTAATTACTTGGTCAATTCATGTTTAGTATATCATGCTTAAGGTAATAAGTTAAAGAAAAAAATACCATCTTTAAATAGTATTGTCTAATTTGTTTTGTGCATTTTGCAAAGCACAAAATGTGCAAAGAAACATATGCAAAGGCAATCCACTAAAATGCTAAACTTATATATGATAATGGAATATCCCATATGGTACATGTGGTTTGAGGAGAAATCTAATGAAAATGAAAGATTACCATACTCTTAAAAACTACCCATGAAATTTGTAACAACTAAATGTTCTTATTATCATATTTCTTGATAAGAAAATGTCCTTGGAGAGGTGAAAACCTTAATTCAATGAGCTTAGGATGATTGTAATGAAAGGTTATCAACATAAATAAGACTTTAATTCAAAATAGTAAAATGCAAAAATGGTCATTAAATGCACATATTTTTAAAATTAGTTGTTTCCCAAAAGCTCATGTCATCATTTTAATTCATATTACGATTTGAGACAATTGTTATAATGCAATGCTTTGAGGTTCATTTCACTTCTTCTTCTTTAAGTTCAAAAGTCTATACTCCTTTCATTTTTAAAACTTATAATGTTCATGGCTTGGTTTCATTTGTCTACAAAATATATGTTTTTTCTCATTTTTATGCTAAAGTTCTTGTAAACTTTAGTAAATAAGTTAGTTTCATTCTAATTGTATTTCTTTAGAAAATGATATGGCATGCTGGTAGAAGGAGACAAACTGCATTGTACGAAAAACATCACTAAGAGCCCTATAATGAATATTGCACACTACTATGTTTGTTAATCATATGGGATGATTGGTTAACTAAAGTAATCATGATGTAATTCTTAATAAGCTATTAAAGTAGACTGTGATCATGGCTATATAACATGGTGATAATACAAGTTTGATAATGCCATAAGAAGTATGGTAATATGGATCTAATATAGCCAATAAGAAAAAGATTTGTATTGAACAACATGACCATACCACAACATATGGTGTCATCTAATATAACATGAAGAAAAATATGTTCAACAATACGACTTAGTCAACTAAACTAATTGTGAAAGTAGGCAAGTAAATTAACGAAAAAAATTAGGGTAATCTAATGGTCATAGGACTGTGAAGTCATCCACCTTAAAAGTATAATAATAAACATAGGAAAATTGTCCCAAGTGTTTTGAATCAAATATCGTACAAATATCATTAATGCTAACTTATAGATATCATCAAAATTTGCACAAGAGAATCCTTACATTATGAAACTAAAAATGTGTGTATTGTGTATTATCATGCATAAATAAAACAATGGTACAATTTCAATCAATTTAATTAATAGTTCTTAAATAGAGATTTCATACATCGTATAATAAAAAATTGTATAATACATTCTTATTATAGTTGCTTTTAATCTCAACTATTCGAGTTAGGGTGCTTGAATTGTAAATTTGGAAACAAGTTCAATAGCGGAGCTTACATTAGATTATGGGATTCAAACCATGTTATTAGCATTGCTTAATACTAGTCAGGGATCTTATTAAGATGGATTGAGAAATTATGGCCACTTATATATAACTTGAACTACTTAATTAGCTTACAAACCCAACATGTACTTCAATCCTAGATGACTAACCATGAAGAAGGAGAATGAATTTAGTGTGAGACAGATAACGTAAAGAAATCAAAAGATATAAAGGAAGAAAATCATACACTTGGATTAGCTCACTCAACTCATAATGTTGGGTTAAATTCATAGATATACATGCACGTAATTTTTATGTGAAACTATTAATAAATTTGATAATATTTGTCAATTTATATTTGTGGTCATGATTGGGATAAAATATTTTCGACACTTCCCTTTCATTTGAAATTTGAAAGGATGAATATGGTCTAATCAAATTATGTTTGTCCAGATTACTTATTATTTAGCATGCTTTAGTAATTAAGTTATATTATTTTACCAGTAGTTTTCTTAGAATAATGGATTATTTATCTTGTTGACTTTTAAGTTCAATGAGTGTGTGGGAATCCCACAAGAGGATGTTGAATCATAGGGTTTAAAATATTTTTGATATTTTTTGAAATACATTGATTTTTTACTTTAGTGAGGCATATGGGTTAGTCTTATTATATCTATCTCTATATATATATATATATATATATATATATATATATATATATATATATATATATATATATCTGTGTGTGTGTGTGTGTGTGTGTGCGTGTGTGTGTGTGTGCATGCGTGTGTTTGTGTGTGTGTGTGCGCGTGTGTGTGTACTGAGAGAGAGAATTTTCTTTGTTAAATTTTACTTTTCTAATTTAACCAAAATGAAATGGGGTAAAAAAAGCATAGGCAAGATTCAATATAAAGCAAAGAATTAGATGAATGAAAAAATGCAATCCAAATTGTTTTCCAAATTAAGGAAGGTTTTCAACAATTCAAATTCTTGAGTAGGAATTGAAATTGATATGAGTAGAGAGATGTTCCCTATGTATAAGGTAAATAAGTTAACATTCTATTTCCTAAGAAAAGAAACTGATATAAATTTGATGTGCATGTCTTCAATCTTTTTAACATATTGAACACTAGAAACTACTTTTGAAACCTTTAATTCACAATATTTAAAACTGCATGGCTTATTCTTCAAAACTAAACCAAATTCAAACCAAGGAAGCACATTAGAACAAAATGTTAAAAATTTATCGATTAGCTAATCAAACATAGTTTGATGTTACAATCTCCCCTTCTCATGATGACAACACATATGTGTTAAGATAACAAAACAATGAACAAAGTCAGATATTTAAGAAATGTTATTATTATAAGAGCTATTGCAAATGTAGAATGTATGCTTCCCCTTCATATACCCCATTACTTCATACTCCCCCTAACTATGTTCTCTTCACCTTGTGAATATTTTAAATTTTATGAAAACCATGAACATTTTCCCCTTTGGCACCTTAAATAAATAGAGACAATTAATAAAATTTTGTTGCACCAAAATGTTTCTTTTTTATTTTAAATTTTCTTTTTGGAAGTGATTTATTGAGCATGCCTTAGTTTTTCCTTGCTATGAGCATATACCAATTTTACCAAACCTTTAGCTAGTTGATCCCTAACAACATTACATCTTACATTTTTGTGTCTAGCCCTACAGTGTTGAACTAGGTTCTTTTCCTAGGCAATGGAAGTAGTATTATTAAATCTAAGGAAAATATGTGAGGAATCTAAATCACATCTTGATGTTTTTGTCATGACCATAAAAATTGAGCACCATAGCTTCTAACAAGTACATACCCGGCTCTTATGGTCAATAGGGCTATTTATATAGCTTCTTACTTGACCATGAAATTAGACTGTTTTGTAGGAATTAATGTGCACTGGAGATACTTTTCTTGCTTATCATAGAGCCTACAAAGTCTTAATCTGTGTGACTTACAAATTCACATGAAAAATGTACTCTTTGAATATAATAATAGTAAGTTCAATGTACGTTTCTAATATTTGAAGATCGATTTAGCAAATTTTAAATGTTTTCTCTTAGGATTTAATTGGAGTGTAGCACATAGACAAATACAAAATAAGATGTTTAGTTTACTAGCTATCAAATAAGGTAGGATTCCGTAATGGCCACAATAGAGTATTTGGTAAATGGGTTTCCTCGTATTATCCAAATCTACATGAACCCATTAATTCATTGGATTCTTCCAATGTATTATTTCTTCATTACCAATTTATCGATTAATTCTTTTAACCAATTAGTTTGTGAAATAAACATCTTATTTGTTTAGTTGTCCTAAAAATAAATTCATCTCATCCATCATACTCATCTGCAAATCCTTAATCATTAAGTCAACAAACTCTTTAAACATATTTTTAATAGTGCACCTAAAATTTATATCATCAACATAAATGTTTACAAGTAACAAAAAGATGAATGAAAGATTTTTAGAATAATGTTGTATCCTCCCAAAAATCTATACCTTCAACTTTGATATATCCATTAATAATAAGTCTAGCTTTTTTTTAAAAATCACAACATTTTTTATTATTTACTCTAAAATTCCCATTTGTTTCAAATCACTTGTTGATCACTAGGCCTATAAACTTTTTAGCATATTTGGTTTCTCATAAATTAATTTAACTATTCATTCATGTCATAATAACATAATAATCCTTAAGGGCTTATACTATAGATATTAGTTCTATGAAACATATAAATGAATTATGATAAATTTTAATAATCGCAAATCTCGTCATAATTAGGAAATTAACATCTCCTTTAATTAATTCCTTTGATTGTGAAGCTTAATGCCTTCAATCTTTACGTAACTAATGATTTGTCGCACCTTCTATTTTACTATCACTTTTACCCTTTTCCTACTTAAGTCTAACTTTTTCAAGGACTCTACCTATTTATCTAAATGTTTGATCTTTACATTTTGAATAAACTCATCAATCATTATATGCATTATTTAATCTTCCTCTTTAATATCAATGCCGTAAACTCAATATGCCTTTCTAAAAATAGAGTATCTTATGAAAATTGCAATTTTTGCTTTTTCTTCAAAATTGCTCAAGTTAGCCCTTTCATTATTAAGAATGTTGAATTTACAGCCAGAAACATGAAAGTAGCTAACATTTGGTTTCTTATTTTTTAAATAAATCACAAGATCTTTTCTTCTTTTTTGCTCTTAAATTAGTTCTCATAAATATATAATAAGCTATGTTAGCAGTTTCAGCTCAAATGTACTTTGGTTTGTTCTATTTCAATAACATAAATCAACCCGTGTCTACCAAAGTCCTACTCATTCTTCAAACAATCTTATTATTTTCAAGTGTATATGCACATGTGAACTGATACCTTTCTCATTTTCCATTGTAATTGTCATAAAAATTCATAGCCTTGAACTTACTACTATTATCAATTTCAGTAAAAATTAGTTTGAGATTTCTTTACCTTTCCATCACATTTATCAAATTAACAAAATTTCAAATATCTCACAATAACTTCGAAGAAATGCATGCCACGTTTATCTAAAAAAGATCAACAAATAGAAATCCATATTTCTTTCCGCCAGGAATTTCAAGATGTATGGGTCCAAAAAGGTCTATATAATTCATCTCTAATGAATTACTAGTTGTTAGGTCATTTTTAGTTTTAAATGAAGAATTAACTTCCTTTACTTTTTCACATGATTCACAAATTTTCTAACTAGTCTTACTTGGCTTCGAAAGACCTCTAACAACATCTATCAAGCTTAACTTTTTGAAGGAGGAATAACCTACATGACCTAATCTTCTATACCATAAAGTTTTATTTAGGTGTACAAAGAATTCTAATCTACTAGTTTCTAGTTGATCAAACTTAGTAAGAGTCACCTTTTCTTCTACCAACTAAAAACATTTGATTAACTTTTAATATTTTGCTCCAATTGACTATCTGAAATAACAAAATATCTATTATCACTTAAATGATTGATTTTAATTATATTTAAATCTTATACATCAACTAAAAATGCATCTAAAATTGTCAACTTAAGCATGCTTAGTTATCTAAATTTTATTATCTCCTTAAATTTTTCTCCTTTTACTTCTCTTTTATTTTGAAAAAATCATATTCATAGAAAATTTGATTAGCCTCTAAACATATGTTTTGAGCATAACTGTACAACACCCAAAAGCTAGATGTTGATTTTCTCTACATGTATGGCTACATAAATTGTGGACTTTAACTTCATAAACCAAAAATGTGATTTTGATTTTTCTAACTTCTATGCATAGTTTCATACATAATTCCTAATATTTTACATCTCACTAATGAATATATCGAATTCTCTTTTGTCTAACCTTAGGAACCCAAGCAATCTTGGGTAGACCACTAATATTCACTACAATAGTATTCCTATTATCACTCTTAACCACCAATTTTAGACATGTTTTTAAACTAAAAATATTTTTCTTAATTCAATAATCATTCATAGTATGGCCTTTTCTGCAATAATAAAAATATTTAATATCTGAGACATTATACATGTGTTCGAAAGAAGATGAATATTTTTGCATAAGAAAATAAAAATATTTGAAGCATAAGAACTTTTTTAATGTTTAAGGGAATAAATCTTTGTTTTAAAATTAGCGACTTATATTTTCGCTGAAGTTGTCTAAACAATCATGGAGGCTTTTCTTTTATGACAAATTTGAAGTATTTCTCATTTTCATTCATGAAAAAAATATAGAAGTTCATTTTTTTTTCTATAACATTTTTAATTTTTTATGTTTCGACATTAAAGAATGCAAGGCATTAATATCCAATAAATCATTGTTCTAAAGAATTTCATAAGACCAACAACTTACCTCATTCTCTTCTTCTTTAACAGATATGCATGATTCATCATCCTTTACTATTAAGCATATAATTCTTTCCACCTCATTAAGTTGCACTCCAAGTAGCCTGAAAGGCTTTCTTCTGGTTCATTCTCTTCTTTTTGTCTTCCGTCCTTTTGGTATCATGAGATTGTAGACATTGTACTAGAACATGGCCAATTTTGTGACATTCATGATGTCATGATGCCTCCTTATTCTCCTAATTTTTTCTCTTTCCTATACCTATTAAAAAAAAATTTCCAAATTTTTAGCTAAATGTTTAGCAAGAAAATTGAGCCCTTCTTCCAAATGCATGGAAAAGATGATGACATGTTGAAATCATATTTTCTAGCTATGAATTCCATTGATTCTTCTCTGTACCCTCCATATTTTGTCTTTTTTATGAAAGCCTCCTCTCTAACTATTTTATTCATGTCAAACACAATCATAAAAAATTCTCTAATGAACTTAACAAATTTGAGCTTATTTATGTCTTTAGTTCCCTTTATTGCCATGCCAAGAGAATCATGCTCTCTGGGTACAATCCTTATCACTTTTCTTAGGAGGTCTTAAATAGATAAACATTTTCCAACATTTTTTAATTTGTTAGCAATATTTGTAAATCTTATCAATATGCTCTCTATGGTTTCTACATTATTCAATCTAATGATCTCGTAATATTGACTAAGAATTTTATTTATTTCTTTAACTTACGAAGTGCCTTCCTAAGTGACTTCTAGGTCCTTCCAAACTTCATATGCAATATACAACTTCATTTCTTGATTACATTCATTAGGAGATTTCATACAGTGAAGGTACTCGAGTGTAGTAGTATTTAATTATTCCATTCTCATTTTGTCACTACTAAATTTGCAAACAAATTTGATATCATTAGTGCATAAAATTCTAAGTAAATCACAGGGACTAGTGATCACTTCCAATAGTTCCAAGTCAATTGATTTTAAAAAACTCGAACAATTTTATTTATAGAAAAAATTAATCCATAAATATGCTGTACAAAATATATAAAAACCTTCAATCATAGGCAAAAGTCTTAACGAAACTTAGCTGAAAAAAAAATTAACAAACAAAAGTATTTTCGTATGCATGCAAAAAGAGAAGATGGAAATTAATGTTAATGTGAAAAGAATTTTAAATTATGTTAACTTAATCAAATAAATAGAATATATATGATAGATCAATCATGTCATTTGACTCAATATTTGTAAGGAACCTGCTCTAACACCAATTAAAATAAAATGAGTGTGCACAAATCCACTAAAAAGGAAGTAAAATGTGGGTTTTAAAATATTTTCGATATTTTTAGATATAATATATTATTTAAAAAACTCTTTATAGTTATAGTTTTCATTCTAAAATTCATAATATTCAAATTTATATATTTAATTTTAAATTTTCATAATTAAGACGAAAATAAAAATAAAAATTGGAAAAGTGCACCAAAATATTTAGGTGCATGGCTAAAACCATAATTTATATCCACTCCCAGTCAAGGTCTAGCAAAACACATTTGTTACAAGAATAACAACTTTAGAATTTTTATTAAAGTTCAGTTCCAACATGCTTCTGCAGTTTCAGCTACGACCCAAGATTTTCTTTGCTCAAGCTAAACTTAGTCCTTTTATGAGATCGAACTAAAGTTAGGCATTTGCAAATATTGGGCCATACAACTAAATAGAAAAAAATTATAGCAAGGAAACAACCTCAAATAAAGCAAGAGAAAATGAGCCAAATATTATGAAGAGGAGTTGGTTACTACTAAGTCTTACGCTTCATTGGAAGAGTTTGGAATTCCATGTATTACTATGCTGTTGTAGGCTGTATGGAGATTTTACAGAAGTAGAATATCATGCTAGAAAAAATAACTAAATATTTATGACATGAATAATCAAACATAACTGTTACCTAGCTCACTTAACCAATATTTGTTATTATTTTTTAAATATATTCTCTCATAGTAAAGATCTATTAATGACATATGAATCAAATTCAAGAAATAGAATTTTTTTTATTTGGATCCATATCTAAGATATAAAAGTATGACTTTATTATTAAAGGCATGCTAGAATTAAGTTCCTTAATGATCTCATAATTTCAAATGTAAAATGAGAATTCTTGTGTAATTTTTGTTCCATTCTCCTTTAAACATAGATAATAAAAGTTTTGTCAAAGTTTGAAACACATATGTTTGATGAATAACATAATAAGAAATGAAGATGCCAAACGAACAATCCATGTGAAGGTGAATACTATGTTTTCATAAAAATTATGTTGTAGAAATGTTAAAGTCAAAAGTATTAAAAAATAGAAGTAATTAATGTTATTTTTTAAGGCTTCATGTTATCTGTAAATTTTTTTTTCAAGTTTGATGCTATAGTAATTATTTATTTATATTGTCTCTTGTTATTACATTTTAAGATTCATTTGTTTTTATTTTTCCATATGATCCCAAATTAAGAAGTTTTTTCGAACATAAAAGTTTTTTTATTTTTAGGGCTAGAAAACAATGTTAAATGTTTGATTCTTGCCAAACACGAGTACTCATGGTTAAGTACTATAGTATGCAATTGTTGAACTAACTCTTTTTATATAAGAGCTAAGAGAAACCTTAGAAAAATGCATAAACTAATTAGAAAATCATTGAGAGAGTAGATCTGGAGAAACTTCGAGATCAAGGAGGCCCACATTGAGTGACTCAAAAATTCTAAAAATGTCAACTGAAAATGAAACTAACCATCAAAATGTCAACCTTGGTGTCGACCTAGTACATATATTTATGACAGATGACTCAAAAGAGATGATGAACACCAGGTTAACATGGTTATAATTGAAGATTCTACATTTCGTGATAGTTTAGACCATAGAGCATATCAAGGTCAAGAAATAAAAATGGATCATTATTTTATTGGTATGATCTTTGTATGCATCAAAAATACCAACTTGCAAAAAAATAATCTCACATCACATGTTATATTATTTGTTTATAGATAAGAAAAGTGATATATTGACAAAGATCAAACCTTGCCAAATTACAGGAAGAACTAAAGATTCACTTATGAGTAAAATATGTTTTGACCTCTTATTAAGAAGAAGAAGAAGAAGAGCTTTTTGATAAAGAGTAACATGCTTCCTAAGGCTCAAAGATTGATGATGAATACATTATTAAATTTAAAGATTATGTGCTTACACATGGTTTTTGAGGGTCAAATTAAATAGCATATTCTCGATATAGAGATTGGCAAAAATATTATATTCTAGTTGAGTTATATGTGTGAAATAGTTCTTGTTTGGAAAACTCATATAATGAGACTCATGATGTCGAATGGTTTAGAAGATCAATTGCCTATAAGTGTTCAATTCCTTTCACCACTTCCATCCTTAAGTAGGTAACACTACTTCCACTATTCCAACTTTTTCTACTGCATAAGCAACCCTTGCCCCTCCACCTATATCAACAACACATTGAATCCAAAGCTTGACAAACCACTTACTAGTTATGGATTTGATTTCTATCACTATCATGGAGAGTGAACATCACAGCCTAGTCCCCTAAGAAATCCCTATACAGATGCTTGAAATAAATTTGAGCTTGTGACAACAAAGCATTGTCATTATGAGTATTTCATGGTGGCATGTAGACCATCCCTTAAGAGGCATTTATTGGTCATCCATTTCACCAAATATCAAGATTTGGTTGAACATTCCAATTTGGTTGATTTGGAACAACATCATATTGATGCACATCATGAATCTGGGAAGAGGAAGGATTATGATTCTTCCCCAAAAAGAAAGGTCCACTATATTTTATGGTCACAAAAAGGAAAGGAAAGCGAGCTAGACATAAATTTTCTCTAATTCGGGCCTAGCTTACTAGCAAGTGTCGTAAAGACGATCCTCAACATCGAGCTCAGAGATATAAGATCCATGATAGGATGTAAAGGATCTTGAAATGTATATGATAATGCTAGTTACAATTATATGGGACTTGCATCTTGAAGGAAAACCATCCTAAGGGACAAAGAAACATCAAAGGTGTTAATTAAGAAGCAACCACCCCAAGAGTGTGCATCAACAAGCTAAGCAATTATAGATTGTGTTGGAGCTGCTTAGAGTAAAGCAACACTATACTAATTTAAAGAATTACTTGTTTTGACTAGATTCTATCACATCTCATAAACATGCTAGTGTTGATTGGATTGTCGTGGATCCAAAACATGTAGAAGTTATTAACAATTGGTAAAGATTAACTATCATATCAATGATCCATATTTTATTGCTCCTCGAGAGATTTTATTTCAAGTTTTCCTAATTTTTCCATGGTTGTTGCATCGCGTAGTAAGCTAACAAGAAAGGATGTCATTTACATATTGTCGACCAAGGGTGTATAGACCTTTCATGAGTAAAATAAAAAAATTGTGTTAAGCTCTATCATTCACCTTATTATAGTAAGGTAAGCCCTATCATGTCACCTATCTTTCATCCCATGTTTCATTAAGATCTACTCTTATGTAAGATAGTTGTAGTGTAGATTACCATTCTACATAGTTATGTCATCACTGAAACTACTTAATGCATAATTTGGAGTTGGATGCTACAAACCTAACCTTATAAATTTAAGGAATTTCTTATATGGGGGTCAAGTTAGACTCTTCATTAACTACATTTGTCTTAAATTTATCCTTACTCAAAAGGAGCATAACTTCAGGTGACAACTATAGTTAAAACTCATTAAAACTTATTCTTCATATACAAAACAATACAAAAGTAATGCAAATTCAATATCCAATGCTTTTAGTAGAGTCCTAACCATTGGATCCATGTTTATGAGTAGATGAAATGGTTGGAGGCTAAGTTTGAATTTAGTTAAATTCAGGATCATTTATGGAGATATAATTTTTAATAACTCGAGAAAGTTCATTTAATATCAATGATAATTTGTTAAATGATTTGAGGACACTTTGATTATTATACCTAAAGTGATCATTTTAGCCTAAGACACAAAGTTTACATCTTAGTTTTGTAATCTTTTACAATAACCAATGGTAACAACTCTATGATTTAGTATAGATTTTCACTTCTATACTGATGGACAATTAAGAGGATAATTTATTTGGACATTTGTAACACAAAGTATGATATCAAACTCAAATAATATTAAGAATTTACCATTAATGGAATTTATGTATACCAATAGCCAATAGTTTTCCATTCTCATGGTGTAATTTGAGGCATTACACGGCCAATGTTATATACTTCCATTGCTTTTGTTAGACGCTAAGGCTAGGTAGGCCTTTGGGCTTACGTTTGTAGAAGAGACTACTAAGGAGATTCATACATGGAGGGGTGGAGTGTGAATTGTGCAAGATCTTAAATGAAGAGCCAAGTCAATAAACATATATTGTGTCATTTTCATTTTAAGGATTTGATATTCTTTATGGTTAGTTGATGCAAGGACTATTTAGATTTTTAAAGTCTTTGAAATTGAAGACAAAGTATATTGGACCTTATCAAATTATGGCAAGGATTATATCAATGGCAAATATACTTTTGTTTCTAGAGGCTCTAACTATGATACATGACATTTTTCATGTATCTAATTTCTTAAAATAAGTAAAAGATCTTTTATAATATGTTTAATATTGGCAAAGGGATCATAGTTAGAGGTTGACTTCTCCTTCTTGGAATTGTTAATGCATAATTCTAAGTTTAGTGTTAAATAGGAAAAAAATCTAAGTGCACCATGGTAAATCTCGTTATGAGATGTTAGACTTCATGTTATATGGAAATTTAATTTTATGCTCACATTTTGATTTTTTTAAATACTAATCTATATATATTAAGTAACATCTCAAATTAAGTGTGTTGAACATATATTTTTGGCTTTTGCATCATAACATTTTTAGGTCTTTTTCTTATGATTATAAAACCATGTTATGGATTGCTAAAAGTTTCTTTTTTGCAAACTAAAACTTGTCCTAAGTCATGAAATTTACAATGGAATTTAGATACATAGCCAAACCTAAGAAATTCTTATGTTCCAAGCATGCTCTTTGCATTCATTATGCTTTGGAAGCTCTAAACATGGCTTGATTTAGTTAATTGAACAATGGGCGTAAGCCCATAAGTAATCCTATATGGCTTATAAAGGGAATATGGCACACAGTTTCTAGACAAAAAGCTTGGTAAGGCTAAAGTTTCAACTATAAAAGATTGTTTTGCTAGTTAAGATCATGGTTGGCTAGCGAAGTGATTTGTGTTGTGGCTATGAGCACTATGGCTATAGATAGGATTTTATTTATGTTAAGGACTAATTGTAATTTCTTTGTTTATGTTCATTGAGATAAAAGTTTCTTCAGAAAACCTAAATAATGGTACATAATATGTGTAACTTAACATTACCATAAAAAAGTGGCAAAACATTGTAGCTAAGACTTTTCATAAAAATATGCAAGCTAATTGTTGCTTTTGGTTTGATTTAAGATTCAGATTATGTTGAAGAAAAAAATAATACAAGGCCTTAAGATTGGATTTTGGTTAATTCCACGTAGTTAGCTTTTGGCATGCTATGCATAAGGCCATTGTCTAGTAAGAATATCGATAAAAGGCATCGAAGAATCTTTGGAAGCTCAAGTTCTGACATTAAGATGTGCGAGGCTTAGAAAAAGAGGTAAGAAATTTTGTTACATTAGCTAAACCATTATCTTAATGTGATTAATTATGTAGAATAATAAGTGACCCTGATTACTCTCTTTGGTGTAGAGGCATAAATTTCCTATGATGCATGAGAGTCGCTAGTTGAATTCTTGTTATCTTAGATAATGCACCTAATGATAAGGATGCAAGTAGAAATTCAATTTATAACAAAAACAAATAAAGAAATTATTGGAAGGGTCTTATTAGGGAAAAGAGTAACTATAAGAAAAGTGGATTAAGGTACCTTAAACGATTAATTTAAACTTTACATGAAACTTTAATGTAACTAGATAATTGTTTGTGACCCTAAAAAATTTAGGGAAGGTATGGAGGAAAAGTTAGGTGATCTTAATTAAGGGATAAATAACTTTACATTATTAATAAAGGGTTGAGGGATCATTAAATACTCTAGAGATTTTAGTCGAGATTAAGAAATCCTAACATCCATGATTCAAGTTTGAGGGAACCATAAACATGTTTTGATAGTAACAAATAATGATTGACATTTTGTCATTTTGTCATGAAAATGACTTTTTTAGATAACTAATGCCTTTAATTGAGCATAAATCAATGGCCCTCTCATAGGTGATAGGTAGGTTAGAGATTGTTACTCTCCCAGCATGGAAGTAACCATGACACATAGTTTGTTGTGGCTACTATTCGTTTAGTGAGAGTACCAGATTAATGGTGGAACATTATATGCATAATTGTTAGCAAATGTTTTTTTGCAACGACATAATGTAAATTAATATTTATAAAAAAATAAAAGCTAACATAAATTTATGGAATGTATCACACATTTTTATTGTACAATTTCCCTTAATATTGAAATACATTGGATTGATCACACACAACACAATCATGTTAAATAGGATTGGTGGAAGGATTTCATCACTTTATTCAAAATTTTTTTTTTGCACAGCATAATGAACATCCTTATGTAAAGTAATGCCAAGGGTACAATAAAAGTTACTAATATAATAAAATAAAAGGACATTTTGTGAATAAAAAGTTACATATTTTTTAATTTGAAATGAAATTCTAATTTCCCAAAGTCCACCCAAATCAAAAAAAAGATACTTTGAATTCTGCCCAAAAAATTTACATTTAGAAGATGTAAATGTAATAGATATAAATAGTTTTGAAATTTGCTTATGCATTTAAGGTGATGTTTTAGTGAGCATCAAGGCAATTGGTGACATGATTGATATGGTGCGGATGGAGATGTGTGAAAGACTTGGATCTAGCATTTTAGATGACACAGGACAATATGAATCAACGGAGGTGGATAAAAGATTTGTTATGTTGGGTTAAGCACATTCATGGATCATCTAGCTTTTGTTGAGGAGTTAGCTTGGCCTGATGACTCGACATAGGTTGAGCAGGTCAAAATGCTCAAAGGATTAGGAAAGGTTGAGCTTGCCATGTAAGTCGGTGCAAGTTATGCCAACAGCTGGTTAAAAAAGCAAAGGGTGGTGAAAATATTTTGGAACTAAATTTTAGGCTTTTTTGAAGTCTTTTCTTGGAAACATTTGCACTAAAAGAATTATGGGGATACCAAATCATGGTGTTATCCTTAATTTAAAACAAAATAATCTAAAAAGCTATTAATGTATCTTAAAAAAAGGTTGAGCTAGTGTGCAGATGCAAAAAACTTGATAAACCGACAAAAAAATAGCATTTTGCAACAAGTAAGTATCGACTATATTTGACTCAACTACTGTAACGTCATCATAGAATCATGTGATGTCAAGGTGTCAATTTTGGCCTGCATGTGAGTCTCAATAAGACTAGTATGCCTCTACATGAAACCTCTACATTATGTAATAGATAACACTACATTTTGTTTCCTTGTGGAAGTCAGGTCATAAGACATTTGGGATCTATCTTTTTCGTTATTTATCATGGCTTCCAATTCTTGTATAATATCTTGAAAATTAATCTATTTTTTTTTAAAATGCAATCGTTGAATGTGCACAAAAGTGTTGAGCTAAAGTTGTCGGCATTTAATTGTTGTTGCATCATGGTTTTTACATGATCACAATTCACTCTCCTTGTTGTGGGCATCGCTCCACAATATCTTTGGCATTCTTAATAGAAGAATTTATCATTTTGAAAATATGCACACACTTTTAGTGATGATAATTCATAATCATGAGCACGAATTTTTGTGTGACAAGCACAAACTTCAATAGTTTCTTAAATGAAATAATCAATTTCTCCTATATCTCCTTACTAGTATTTACTATGTGTAGGGAAAAAAATTACTGGGTATAAAGCTAAAATTATGTGTTAAAAATATATTTTTATTCTATTAATGAGATCAATAGTTGAGTCACCTTATGAAATGGATTTTATAAAAAGATTACCATCTACACCTTCAATTGGACAAACATAACTTTTTTTAATTAAATTTGAAATCAAAATGTGGATCATTTTAGTTTTCTTGAAACAAAATTGTATTTTGTTAAATAGTTATTATTTGATGGGGGATTGATCTTTAACCATGAATGCAATAAGAAGAGAAGTTTGTTCCATTGGATCTTTCTTGTACGATAATCCATTAAAATCCTTTCTATGATACTATAAGTTTTACCTTGAATGACAAACGAAGATGGTGAATTTTGTGTATAACACCTTTTCAAAAGAAGAACGTCAAAATGCAAACATGTTCCATATAGCATCAAGTAAACGTTTACCCAAATTCCAATAATAAGAGACAACAAAAAAATTGCATTAAAGAAAGACCACTTAAAAATATCTTATGGTCTATTTCCTAGCCAATAAGCCATCATCAACCTTTAATTTATTTGGAGTTTTTCCAATTGATTCCTTTCATTCCTTTGCCACAGCTTGTGGAGAAATGTTACTAGTTGTGCCATTCTACAAAGGATAAGAAATGACCTCATCTCTAAGATTTTTAAAGATCAAACTCATGCCATCATGAGTATCATTTAAAGCACAAAAAGTAACTTTCCTTGATGTTTTCCAAATATCAAACTCTACCAATTTCTAACCTTGTTTTATGGCACAATTACAGCTCATTAGTGCTCACAAAAATTTGAAAAAGAAAGCTCTTAGTTTTCTTCTTATAGTAAAATGACATAATTACCTACTTTGATAATTTCTTTCGTGATCACACTTTGGCTTTTAGCAAATGTTTTTAGTAAAACCCTTAGTTACAACAAAAGCTACATGCATATCAAAGTACTTGACAACCCAATCATTCACATTATTGGCTTGACCACCATGCTCATAAGATCCCACAAAAAATGAAGCATGTCCCTTGACAAATTAGTTTCAAAATCTATTTTAGAACTTGTTCACCCCAAGTTATGGTACCCAGAATATACATTGGCTTGCATTTTTTACAAGAAAAACCTACAAATGAGTCATACATGTTAAAATGCTAACATTATCATATGACTCAAAGATATCCAAAACAATAATCTGTAATATAGAAGTCATAAATATCTAATGCTAAAATAACATCCTTACAAAACATTGATCCTAAAACGTAATATAGTTATCAAAATGCTGAGGTCTACAAATAACAAGCTACAAAAATCAAATGTGCATCGATAAACAGAAAAAAATCACAAATGTAAATAGTAGTATAAATTATCCTAATCATGAAAATAAGGGTAAATATGTCATCCAGTAGATCTACAAACTCTAATGCTTGTAAATTGAGCTCCTTAGTAACTATTAACTACTGGGACCTACAAAAGTATATGGGGGGAGCAGCTTGGGTGTCTAATAGGGAATCTTAAACCTAAATGTATCACTAGCATGCAATAATAGGGTTATATATATATATATATATATATATATATATATATATATATATATATATATATATATATATATATATATATATATGTATGTATGTATGTATGTATACATATATATAAATCTATAAGTAAGTGGAATAATCAACATCATGTATAAAATTTCATTAGCTGTATCTCTATCATGTAAATTAAGTTGATCGTTCAAGTTATGATGCAACAAAATAAATGGAAAGTATTCCATGAATAATATAGTACTCCTTTGATACCATTAAACATATAATAAGACCTTGCACTCGTGTTTCGTCACCTAAGTTAACATCCACAATTGGTAATGTGAATCACATGAGCTGATCCTATAGGAATCCAAGACTCCTCAATAGCTACATACACCACCAGTGGTACTAAATGTGGAAATTTTCTCTAATCAGACTGAATGTGCAAATGGTACTCAAGTGAACTTCGAGCCTCTTATGATTAGTCTAACTCTCCTTACACATGCTCAGCAAAAGATGAAAAATGGCCATCTTCGTGTTAGTGGACTAGCAATATCTAACTTGCATATCTTTCTTTGACTTTCATAGTCTAATCCATTGCATCCTTGTTGTTATCTTAACAAAGATCAATTTAATGGTCAATTAACTTCATTCCAACCTTATTTACCAATATTTAGGTACTATTTTGGTTCCCTCAAAACTAAACAAAGTATCTGAGGTCTTCTTGAACCATAAATTTGCTATCTAGAGTATAACGAATTCCTTAGGTATCATAAGGTTTTTCTTTAAACTTAGGTCAACCATATGAGGAATATAAATTACCTAGGTCATAAACAGTTTCCCTTCTATCATTAGCAAATTATTTTAACTAGCCTTTTTTAAACCTTAGATCAACCATTTGGGGTATGATCAAGTACATGGCCACCTTAAGGCATCCTCTAAATCCTAAATAAACCACATAGTGCACCATAGTCGAATTTAACATCAATCTTATATTTAGAACATTCTCTAAAGTTATTTAATATGCTTCTTATTGTTTAATTCTCTACCTAGTTCATCTGTTGAGATTTTAATTGGGCCAAAATCATTGGACTTCAAATGTAGGCACAATATCTAAATCATTGTTACGTCAACCAAATATAGGTTCACATGAGTTTAACTATTAACCCTTAAATTTCATACATAAACTTAAGCCACTACACCTTTATTAAAGGCCTCTCTTGTGAAGCACACATTGTCAAAATAACCATCCAAGGTTTTAACCCATGATCTAAGGTTGCAACTTTTGTCACTTGTGATCCCACCTAAAAAACCAAATCACGTTAAGGGTTTGGCCTACTTTAGAAACATAATTAGGTCCTTGGCAAAGCCTTGCATATTTTTACGAGTTAACCTGAGCCATCCAACATTCAATAAAGGGACTTCACAAGCTTAACACTATCCAAAGACCTCATTCTCTAGAACCATGAATGGCTCACTAGGTGTTAATAACATTAGTCAAATCATAAGTCCTTTAATTAGTAACATCCTTAATATAAACCAATTTGTGGTTCAAGCCCAAAGCAAGACTAGTCTCGCATATGTTTATGAAAATTTCTTAACTAATAATATGCCCATTTCTTTATGTTAACTAAACCTTTCACAAATTGAACATCATCTTATAGGACTAGAAAAGAACCTCAAGTCTTTTTTTAACTCCAACTAGGATCAACCATACGATAATATCAAGATCTATTAATCTAATTCCAACCACATCCTCAAGAACTCCTAGCAAAACCCAATCCTTCTTGCTAACAAATTATGACTTTATGCATCCTATTAATGTTCTATGGATTGATGCTATGCCTTTCCAAACTTTATAAGTAGAAATTGAGGGCTATGATTACCTTGGAAGGCATTTAGATTCACATAATGGTATAAAATCATTTCTCATATCAGTTAATAAAGACATGTCTGAATCTTCCTAAGAATATCTAAGGTAAGGAAACACTTGGCTAAAGGAATCCTTAGGTTTTGGCTGTGTTTTTCAAGTGTTAATTTAACATTTATGGCTTGGTCTAAGTTTAATTAAGCACAAAAAAAATTCTAGTAACTTTATGGAAAAGGAATCATGTTTACGAGTTGATGATGCCATGTTGTAGTTTCTAGGTTTTAAGTGATCCACTTACGCATTTCCTTTGTTAAATCTTGCATATGAATCTTTTAATTTCATTTTGGTTTAATTTTAAAGGTAAAATTGAAAATAAAATTTTTTTTTGTAACTATAATATATATATATATATATATATATATATATATATATATATAAGCCTCGCTCCAAAGCACAATCCAGAGCAAAGACTAAAGAAGATCAGGTTCTAATGGGCTTGGCAAGCATCGATTTAGGAGGTGATTGGAACAAGTTTGATCAATCGTTTTCATAGTGAGGGTGTATACATGAAACCACATGGGATGACGTAAATGAAGGATCACGCTAGCCAAAACTTGAAAAAAAGTGCAACATGTCGAGTTGGTCACACATATTTAAATGTATAGGAAATAAGTGGCATAGGAGATGAAATACCAAGCACATAATGAGGTAGCAAATTTCATTTTCACCTCACATTTTATGTGCACAAGATGTAAAAGTACTTCTAACATGTTGTTGAGTTGAAATAAAATCTTTCCCTAAGTCAAACCACTCAATTTCTACATGCATGAATTCTTATAATCTAATCATTGCTGGGATGACGAAGAGCTCACATGCTTGTGAGCATTGGTTCATGGCTCTAATCAGACAACGAAAACATCATCTAGTTTCATCGACAACTAGCATTCTTTCTACTTTATCAATTAACTTTTCCATGGAATACTTTTCTATGGTTTAGATCATTCCCTCTTTTACTATTGATAAATCAAATGATCTAGATCAAATCAAACATTATAGATGGCATACACCTAATCCTACATGATCTAACCATCCATAATCCTTTCATATGTTCATTTGTTGATCTTATCATCCAGATCTTCTCCAATTAGATCCAATGGCCATAAGTGATCCCAACTAATGGTCAATTGAATAGCAATTATCATTGAAAAAGTTGCTTAGATTGATTTTGTAAGCTATTTCTATTTGCTTATAAAACAAAGTTTTCTTGACTTTCTAACTAATAGGACCAAACTTTTTCTATAAAACTCCAACCATTCTGCATGAATGGGTTAATGATCATGATCAAAACTTTTAGATCTCAATGGAGCATTATATAATATTCCACTTCTATAAAATCTCCTAACAATTTGCTACAGCTTAATACTACTTGAAATTCCAAACCCTTTTAGCTAAGTCTATCACTTAGTTGTAGCTAACATCTCTTAATAATTTTGTGGTCATTTTCCCTTATTCTAATCTTAAACATATAAGAAATTTCATATTTTTATTTGAAGTCTTTTTTCTTACTATAATTTTCTTTTTTTTTGTTGTGAGACCAAACATTTTGGAATGGTTGAGTTTAGTTTTATCTTGTTAAAGACCTAAGTTGTGCTTAATCTCACAAAATCTTGGGTTATACTTTAAGTCATAAGAGCTAGTAGGTAGGAGATGAAGCATAAGAAAAAAATTTAAGTTGTAAATTTTGTAACAATGTTGTTTTTCTTGACCTCAATTACTGGTGCTTGTGAGTTGTAGTTTGGATCAAGGAACTAAATATTTTTTAACACTTTTCTAATTATTATTTTTTTTTCTTTTTAAACAAAAAAATTACAAATCATATATACAAATTTCAATACTAAACTTTTTTAGAAAATAAAAATATTTGAATAAAGAATTCTTTTAAAAATTTATATAATCACAAAATATAAAAAAAAAATTTAAAACCCATAGTTCACTTCTCTTTAACGGGTTGTTTGCAGATTCTTTTTACTTCAATAAGTCTAATTAATGTTCCCTACAAGTAGTGAGTTAAATTACTTGGGTGATTTGTCATGTATGTTTTACTTCATTTTGTTAAGTTTACTTAATCAATAATTTTGTTGCACATTAACTCTAATTTCTATCTTATCTTTCTGCATGCCTACTAAAAAACATGTATTTCTTTATTTTTGTTCAATTAAGTTTTAACTGACTTAACATAAGGCTAAAATTTATTATATATTTTGTACACCATATTTAAAAATGAATGTTAGCTAAACTAAAATAATAGTTTGAATTTTTAATAAATTAGTTGACTTACAACTATAGGAAGTTATTGCTAATCCTTAAGATTTACTTAGTGGTTCATGCATTAATGTCATGAAATTGGTTTGCAAACTTAGTAGTAACCAAAGGAGAATGGTACAATTACATGCCAGAGTCCTAATCTACTTTCATGTTACAAAATATCTTAGTGAATGTAAACTACCTATGAAGTTGCATATCACACATGAAGTTTGGAGGATGTTAGAAATAACCTTTGGAGGCACTTCATAAGTTGAAGAAATAAAAATTAATATTCTTACGCATGAATAGGAGATCTTTATATTGAATATGGTAAAAACTATAACAAACATATTTATCTGATTCACAAATATTACTAATAGTTTAAAAAATCATGGAATAGTATTT
The DNA here is from genome assembly GCA_023846275.1 of Vanilla planifolia. Lineage (NCBI taxonomy): Eukaryota > Viridiplantae > Streptophyta > Magnoliopsida > Asparagales > Orchidaceae > Vanilla > Vanilla planifolia. The sequence continues at coordinate 9,318,300 of CM043872.1, read as the reverse complement.
TTTTAATATACAACTTGAAAGAAAAGTGATAAGGATTATATCCAAGAACTAATGATTCACTTGCCACAATAATGGAGTCAACAAAAGATATACAAAAGAATAACATAGGTGAGTTACCTAGAGAATAATTAATGATCAAGACTGAGATGAATAGAAGAGTTGAAAAGGTGGACTTAATAAGTAAGAAAGGGCATGGAGAAAAGAAAGATGAATCCATGGTATTTAAAGAAAGCAAATTTAATTCAAGCATTTCATCCATCTCTTACAAGGACTTGGAAGAATTGCCAAATTTTCATGTTAGAAGTTTAACTAAACATTTAAAGAAATGTTTTGAAAATAGCTATTGGAAACATAAGAGAAAAAGGGTGAATAAGGAGGCATTATGATGTCATGAATGTGGAAAGTTTTGCCATGTTAGACCAAAATGTCTGCAAACAAATGACCCCAAATGGAAGGAAGTCAAAAAAAAAAAAAGAAAACAAAGATGTTGAAAGTTTTTGAACTGACTTGGAGTGCAAGATAATGGGGTGGAAGGAATGATATTCTTCATAGCATATGATGATGAATTAAGTATATCTAATGAAGAAGAAGAAAATGGAATACATTGTTGGTCATATGCAATTCTTGAGAATAATTACTTAGGAGTTATTAGTACTTTTAATTCTTTAATGTCAACACATAAAGCATTGTAAAAGGTATACAAAAAAAATTGAACTTCTACAATTTTCATGAAACAAATTGAGAAAATGAAAATATAAAATTTTCAAATTTGTGATAAAAAGCTTCCATGGTTGTTGAGAGTTCCTCTTTGGAAAAAGAATTCACCTATTTCAAAAAAAATTTTATTCTCTTGAACATGTCAAAATTTTTAATGTCTTACATTTTTATTTTCCTATGCATAATTATATGTCTTCTTTTTAGTTTATTTATAATGTTTAAATATTAAATCGTTCTTTTGTTATGCAAAATGCCACACTAAGAAGGATTATCAAATTACCAAAACATTTTTGTTTCAAAATCTTGTCTCAAATTATTTGTTAAGATCAATGATTTTAGTACTATTTTAGTGAATGATAGTGGTTAACCTAAGCTTGATGGATTCCTAAGTTTTGAGAATGGAGAATTTTGTTTATTCATGTGTTGGAAGTAATAAAATAAAAATTATGTGTAGAAGCTAGTTTAGAAGATATAGAAATCAAAAAAACATTTTTTAATTACTAAGTGAAAGTCTACAGTTATTTAGTCATACTTATAAGGAAAATGAGCATCTAGGTCTTGGATTTTGGATGGTAGATGCCCAAGACATATGATTAGATGATAACCAAAATTTATATGTATACGATATGCTCCAAAAAAATGGGAAGGTCTAAGAGATAACTTTAAGGAGATAATCAAAGTTAGACATATAGGTATGCCCAAGTTTAAAATTTTAGATGCATTTTTAGTATATGTTTTTGATTTTGATATTACTAGTATCAATCGTTTAAGTGATAATAGATATTTTCCTTGTTTAGACACTTAATAATGTAAAATATTAAATGATGATCAACTATTATTAGTTGGTAAGGAAAAGGTGAGCTTATTGAGCTCGATCAATTAGAAACTAGAAGACTAGAATTCTTAGTTGTACATTCAAGTTAGAACAATATGTGGCATGAAAGATAAGGTAATTTTGGTTATTCCTCGATTAAAAATTTAAACTTCCTAGATGTTGTTAGATGACTTTCAAAGTCAAACAAAACTTGTTGGAAAATGTGTGAATTATGCCAAAAAGAAAAGGAAGTTAGATTTTCATTTAAAATTTGGAATGACCAAACCATTAGTAATGTATTAGAGATAAATTATTTAAACCTTTTTGGAGCCACAAAACTCTTTGGTGTTGGTGGAAAGAAATGTGGATTTAAGATTGATGATGATTTCTTCAGGTATACTTGACTTATATTTCTTTAGCGTTATAGTTAAATATTTCAAAATTTTGATAATTCAATAGGAGTGATACAAAGGTAAACTAGTCTCAAACAAATTTGTATTTAAAGAGATACTAGTAGTGAGTTCAAGAATAAGGAGTTTTACGACATTTACAAATGAAAGGTGTAAGGAATGAATTTGCATGTTGTTATAAACTTTAAGGTCATAAGATTGTACCAAGAAACAATGCTGCTTTGTGGAGATTCGTAGATATATGTTAGTAAAATACAACCTGCCAAAGTACTTTTGGTTTGAGATAATTAACATAGCTTGTTATAAAACAAACAAAATTAATTTTAGAGTAGAACTTAAAAAACACCTTATAATTTATATAAATTCATCATTCTAGATATGAAAGGTCTAAGTTGAATAATTTTGATGAAAAAGACAGCATAGAAATTATCATATGATGCTGTAGCTTTAGAAAGCATTATAGGTTTTACGACATAGATACTTAAATGGTAGAGTAAATAATGCATATTGGGTTTGATGAGCTTATTTAAAGGGCAAACACTAACAATTTAGGTGGAAAGGTAGAAAACTTGAAGAACATTGACTTGAATGAGGAAAATGGTAAAAAGAGAGTAGAATGGAAGATGAGACTAACCAACAATTACATAAACATTAAAGTATTAAGCTTTGTAATTGAAGGAATTAATTATAAAAGATGTTAATAAATGAAGTAAGGCAATAGTCCCTATTAGAAAAATTGGTCAGAATGCATTTACATGTTTCACAAAACAAATATTTATAGTAGAATCCCCTATGGATGACTATTCAATTTAAGATATGAATGAAGAGTTAGATCAATTTGAGAGAAACCAAGTATGTGAAAAAGTTCTTATGTTTAGTGGCCAGAAGGTGATTGTGAACAAATGGATATTAAAAAATAGCTTGAGTGAAAATGGAGCGATAATTAGTAGGAAAGCTATTCTTATTGCTAATAGTTATAACCAAGGTTAAGGTATAGATTTTAAGGAGGTATTTGTGTTGCAAGCATGATCAAAGTCTATTAGACTTCTCTTAGGATATTCATGTCATAAACATTTTAAATTTTTAAAAATTGATGTAAAAAGTACATTTTTAAATGTGGAAAAAAACAAGGATGTGCACGTAGAACAACCAAGGTTTTGTGACCCATGCCTACGTTGATTATGTATATAATCTTAAGAAGGTTCTTTATGGCATTAAACAAGATTATCTTGTATCGTATCATAGAATAAGTAAATATCTACTTGATAGTGATTTTAGAAAAAAAAGTGAATGCAACACTATTCTTAAAACCTTTTAATGGATTCTTTTTTACTTGTGCTAGTTTATGTAGATATAAATTTTTGAAGCACAAATAATAATATGTCTAAACAATTTTACGACTTTATGACCATAGAGCTTTAGATGAGTACGATGGGTGAGATGAATTCCTTCATAGGATTACAAATAAATAATTAAAAGATATAATATTTATTTTCAAAAAAACTAGTTCAAATAATTATGCAACAAATTTTGTTATGAAATAATAAAACATAGGAAGCTTCCAATGAATTAATGAGTTGATTTTTGTTTGGATCACATAAGGAAACCCATTGACTAAAAACTTCATATTGACCATAAACTAGACATCTTATTTAGTTTTTCCATATGAGCTAAACTCCAATAAAATACTTAGGAAAACAATCCAAAGATATTTAAGTGAACCCATAAATATTTGAATGATATATTGAACATATGACTATTATGCCCTAAAAAATACTTTTTCGTGCTATCATATAGGTCACACAAATTGAGAGTTTGTAGGTATGGTAGGTAACAAAATAATCTCAAGTGCATTTTAATTCGTACAAAATAATCTTATTTCATATCCCTATTGGCCGTATGGGTCGAGCATGTAGCATTCAGAAGCTTTGGTGCTCAATCATTATAGTTAAGAAAAAACATTCAGGATATGGTTTTGATTTCCCACATATTTTCGTTATGATCAAAATATTAGTTCCTTTTCCCAAGAAAAGAACCAAGTTCATCATTTTAGGACCAAGGGCATGTATGTAAAATGTCATTTATTAGAGATAAACTAGCTAAAGGTTTAGTAGAATTTCAATGCATTCCTTCCGAGAAAAAAATGAAACTTGTTCACTAAATCACTTTCAAAAATTCAATTTTAAAATGCTACAACTAGGTGTAATGTAAATTTTGTTATTTGTACCATGTTTTTTATGGTGGCAATGGGATAATGTTCATGGTTTATATAAAATTTTAAATAGTCACAAAGTGAGGACAAGTATATAGTAAAGAGACAATCAGGTAATTGGGAACATACATTTTTCATTTTGAATACCTCTTATAATAATAATATTTCTTATATAAAATATTTTACTTATTATATTTTTTTCTTAAAATTTATGTCTTGTAATCAGCACAATGGTGATATTGTTAAATCAAACTTGTGTTTTTGAGCCAAGCAATAAACGTTTAACATTTTATTCTAATGGTCTTATTGGGTATGAGTAAAGTTTAGCATTGAAGATCAAGCCATGCATTTTTAAACATGTTGAATTAGTGATTTTCAAAGGACCTCTATGCATTAAGTAAGCTAAAATATTTAAGATATGCGCATCAAATTTCAAAAGATTTTCTTTGTTTATGAAATAGAATGTTAGCTTTTTCACTATTAAACTTAAGAAACATCTCTTGACTCACATCAATTTCAAATCCTACTTAAGCATTTGAATATTCAATATTTACTTAATTTAGAAAACATCTCGAATCGAATTTTTCAATCACCTAATAGTTACATTTATTAAATCTCATTTATGTATTTTTGCCAAATTTCATTTTGGATAAGGTAGAAAAACAAACTTTAATAAATATAATTTTCTTTCCATAATTAATATATACTTGTATATATATATATATATATATATATATATATATGTCATAAGCTTAACACCTATGGCAAACTAAAGCGCAATGCGCTATGATCAATCAAGCTCGAGTGTGCATTGGTAGCATTAGGTCAAGAGACCTTGGAATCCTATAAGGCCAGGCCCTATCTTGCTAAGGGCATGGCTGTAAACCTAGATTAGGTAAGGTTAGGGAAGGATTAAGTTGGACAAAACTTGAACAAGTGCACAATGAGTAGAGTCGAACCCATAGATGTTAAACCTATATGATACAATTCCCAATGTGATGAAATCCTTACCACATTAGTATGAGACAGCCACCTTTCAGCTCACATTACATGTGTGCGTAACATTTTATAAGGATGAAACACATTTTGCGTCTTACCTTGTGGGAGTAAATGGTTTTCACTTGTCGAACACCTTAGTACATAATCATGCATGAATTCTCATCATCTAATCAATGATTGGACATATTAGAGTTCAATAAACAATAAGGTATGTTTTAAGACTCAAATCAAATGACAAAAATCTCATATGATTTTATCAGAATATTAGCATACTCGTTTCCATATTAGTTAACCTATCCCTGAATCCAATGATTCAGAGCACTCCATTTTGAATACTTTGCTATTCAACTATTCATAATTCATGTGCTATTATAATAAATGGTCCAACATAGTAGATCTTCTATTATTAGATTCCAAGGACTCTTCTCAACCCTTCTTATTGACAAATTTCAAAGCTATTACTTGTGCCATTATAGAAGCCATTTTGAAGCTTTTTGATAGCATCTTGCAAAATTACTTTTCCTTTACTTTGAAATAACTATGAAAAAACGTTTTTTATAAAATACAGCAATTATGAATGAAGAAACCAAAGGATGTTAACATAATTTTTCAAATGTTTAAAGGGTGTTGCATGATATTCTTTTGTCGTAAAATCTCCTAACTACACAATATAGTTTAGTACTATTCAGAATTCAAAACTCTTCCAACTATGTCTAAAGCTTCTAAGATTTCATTTCCTTATGTCGCTTCATAATTCTAATCATTTTGTGCCTTGCATTCTTCATCAAAAAATTATGGACATTGCACATTTAATAGAATTTTTTCTTTTTATATTTTTCTTTTTCTTTTGGATTTTGTAGTCAATATTTGTTAAGTTATTAGATTTGTTTGATCTCAATATAATATTGACTTTTAATTAAGCTCAGAGAAGCTTGTCTTATATTGAACAAATTAAAGCTAACATGATTTGGGTCAAATGTGTTAAAAAATCTTAAGTTATAGTTTTAATAACAGTAGTGTTTTTTAACCATGGTTGGTGGTGAACATATGCTATAGTTTGAACTAAACAATCTAAAAATTTTGGTATACTTTTTAAAGTTTTATTTTAATTTATTTTTCTTAATCATAACAATTGCACATTAGTTATATAAATTTGAATATCATAGCTTTCTAAAAAAGTAAAACTACTTCCACAAAGAATTGTTGAAAAATAAATGCATTCTGAGAAAGAGAAAAAATAGATTAAAACACATGATACTACATCCTCTTGTAGATTCCAAAAAACTCATTTTCCTTGAAAGGGAACATGATGGACAATTTATTTGTCTCAAAAAACTGTAAATTAAATAATATAAATTAATTACTAAAGCATGCTAATTAGTAAATAGTTTAGATAAACATAGATTGAGTTTGCTTTATTCAACTATTAAAATTAGAAATTAGATGGAATTATCTAAAAAATTATCTCCCAATCTTGACCACAAATATCAGTTGGCAAGCATTTTTAATTTAGTTAATTGTTTCACATGGAAATTAATTGCATTTAGATGCATAATCTTGAACTTCATCCAACATTTTTATTTTAGTGGCCTTATAACTATAAGATTTTCATCCCTTATGCCTTTTGATTCCTTTACCACATGTTGTGCATACCACACTCTTTCACCTCCTTTTATTGGGTAGGAATCTAGGTTGAAAGTATATCTTTTTTTATAAGCTAATTATGTAATTCATTTATATATAATTGACCATAAGTCGATAATACATCTTCATAAGATCCATGAATTGTTTTAGGCAATGCTAATAGCATGGTCTAAATCCCTTACTCTATTGTATGCTTTTATATTAAACTTATTTTCAAATTAAGATTTCGAGCACCATAATTCCAATTGTTGGGATTAAAATAAATAAAAAACTACATTAAGTTGTACATCACACACACTTATATCTTAACTACTACATCATGTACTAAATCATCTTTTACCAACAATTAATTACACTAATCGTAACTATACCATATTACTATTTCTACATGATAATACACTATACACAAAGTTCTCATGTCATAATATAGTGTTCTTGTGCAACACCACTTTTATCATGATGATATTATAAAATAGCACTAATAGTACTCTACAACACTCAGTTCACCACACTTGGACAATTTTCCTACTCTATTATTATACTTGCATTATCGACGACTTGACACTCAGTGACCATAGCATCACCTTCTTTGTTTTCATTAACATAGTTGTATGCTCTTGCAATTAGTTTTGTTAACTATGTCTTGCTGTTGAACATTTTTCTCTCCATTTTATGCTAGATCATATTATCTATTGTGCTTATGTCATTTTCTTCAATAGAAATGTTTTTCTTTATTAGTTATATCTTGTGCATGTAGTAATATTTCGCATGACATTATCATATTTATATCATATCCATGTTGTACAACTTTTACTGAAAGTCTGCTTTAGTAGTTTATTAACAATTACATCTTGATTACTTTTATTAACTAACCATATCATGGGATTAAATAATATAGCAGCGTATAATATTTTTTACTAGCCTTTCATTGAAGATTTTCCAATAATATACTTTGTCACCTTCTACCTTCTTGCTTTATGATTCTCCATGGAGGCCTAAATAGAATCAAAATAACTTATTTACTAAAATTTACAAGAATTTAAGAATAAAAAAAGAAAATAACATATATTTGCTAGCCAAATGAGAGTTAAATTACATGGTCATTACAAGTATTAAAAATGAAAAGATTACAAACTTTTAAGCAAAAAGAAGAAGATTTTAAATGAACTTCAAGGCATTATATTCTAGCACAAGTCTCCAATTGTAATAGGAAATTTAAAAAATGATAAGAGCTTTGTGGAAAATTAAACAACTAATTTTTAGAATATGTGCATTCATTAACAATTTTTGCATTTTGTTCTTATGAATTAAAGTCTTATTTATGTTGATAATGTTTTGGATAAAATCAACATAAACTCATTGAATTAACACTACTCCTTCTCCAAGCATGTTTTCTTGTCCATAAATAAGATAGAAATAACATTTAGTTCCAACAAATTTCAAAGAAATTTTTAATAAAATGGTAATCATTCATTATCACTAGATTCCTCCTTGAACAAGATGTATCTTGAGGGATAATCAAATACGATATATAAATTTAGGGTTATAGTGGACTGTATTTAAGTATGTTACTTTGCACATTTTGCTCCTTACAAAATGTACAAAAAAAATTGCATGCTGTTATTTGCAGATTATATTTTTTTCTTTAACTTCTACTGAAACCACAAAACACTAAACATTATTTGACATATTAATGAAATTTAGATCATCAACATTAAGTCAAAATTGATGTATGGTACATGAGTGTTATTTTGAGAATCACATACAACATTCACTCTATTCTCTTATAAAAATATGAATGATGTGCTATACAAGGAAGCAAGTCATGCGTGCTACTTATAAAAAATTATATAGTTCTTACTCTTTTCTAAAGTCCAAATTGTTAATGAACAAAATTCTTTTTAAAACACCATGCAAATGGTAATTTTTTTTTTTAATTTTAACGATGAATTCATAAATACAAAATTTTTTCCATATATAAGATAAATTTTGTAAAAGTAGTAATTCTAAAAAAATTAAAATAGCTAGAATCATAGAACCACAATAATAACTAAAGAAAAATATTCTATGTTTAACTAAGTAACCTAAAAGGAGTTGGAGATTGTTGTATAGTATGATCACTACAATCATATTGCCATGATAAAGCTAAGAGAAGCAATGGATATAGGGAATCATTTGTTAGAGTTAATATGTTTGGTCTTCATAACAGTATAAAATTTGGGGTCATTCAACTATGATCAATGTGGTTAGTAGTTAGTTTAGACATATTTAGCATAACATATAATACAATAATAAATATGGTACTACAATATTTAAAATAAAATAAATTGAGTTTTAAATATATGTTACTTTTGATCCTAACCATTGGAATTGAGGTGTCTATCATCTAAGAAATGAAAACAACATGGATAGAGATGATAACAGGAAAATAAATTTAAGAGAAACAGAAACACTAGAATGCATGAGTCCTTAATAGAATTATAATCTGATTTATCACAATTGTTTCAACAGGATATTTGATGATTCAAGGACAATTGTTTGGTTATATATGCTCTTAAAATGTAGCAGTTCTACAAATTTTATGACCTTCTAGTCATTAGCACTTCTAGGATCACTTGCTTAAGAAGACATTCGAGAAAAGAAGCTAACAACAAGGAAGGAAACGTTGGATCTCAAGTTTTCTTTTAAGAAGAAGAGAATACCCTATTATGTGTGGATCTTTATTTAATTTCTAGGGTAAGGAACCCATGGTTTAACATAAAAACCTAGATTTATATTTGGATAATATAAATTAACCAAATATCCACCAGGATGTAAATTGAATTTCCATAAAGCTCCATTTCTCTTTTCCCTTCAAATAAAGATTTTACATGCTTAACTTTGCCTATCAAAATGGAAGGCGAGTTATGATATTTCCATTTGATAGTAAAATTCCTGGTAATGTTTGCTTCAAATTTCATTCCTAAATCAAGAATTAATTTTATAAATTTAGCTAACTGGAAACTATGCATCATTTTTGACTAATTCTCTATGATGTTATTGTTAAATTGTCCTTGTAATATTCAAGTTCTTGTTATAATATAAGTAATATAACATTTTCAATACTTGCTAAAGTGAAGCATTGAATTGTTTTAATTATTTTATGTTGGAATGGAAAGAAACTTTGTGGCTAAAACTTGTTATGTAAATATGAATTATTTGATGGCTTTGGATGATGAAAAAAATTTAAAATGTCTAAATATTTAATGATGTTATTATTTTAGTTGTTAAATGCAGCTTTCGGTTATGTGTGGTTTCCTAAAAGAATGTAATTTTGATGACCATCAAAAAGGACCTCGATTAGTCATGAAACCCAACCTTTTTATTTGATGGACACTTCAATAAAAAAATTAGGTTTCGAATGGACATTTGGTTTCCAAAGAAACGCTAGTTTGATGTTCAGATTTCATGTTTACAATTATTAGTACTTCTGATAATTGAGTAAAGTAAATTCATATTGTGATTTGAATTACAATATGAAATTCATGATTAAAATTTTTCTTGAATATTAATGCTGAAAAGTTTTCAACTTATCACTACTTTAAGCAAATCATGAGCACACACATGCACTATCATGTTTAAAATTTTTTAATTTGAGGTGAGGATTTCGATTTGCAATATTGAAAAAACCTATAATACCAAAAAATTTTATTGTTTTATATTATATTAATATGAAGCATGAACATGAAGATATGATTTGAGTTTTTGTTTTGAATGTTGTGTTTATAGACCTTACGATTATGCTAATTAAGTAAAAACTAAGTATTACCAATCAAAGGATTGAACTAGAAAGTTTGAAGGGCTTTTTTGGAGTATAGAAAAAGCCTAAATTTTGACATTCTTGGGTTCAATGAAAAAAATATTATGAATTAAAATTAAAGAGGATAACTAGTACATTTCATCAACTCAAACTAAGTCTAAAGATGTATTATAGTTGCCCAAGGGAACATAAGGATTGGTATTAGACTGTTAAGGATTTAAAATTTAAATGCAGTAGTTTTGAGAACTCAATGTTGTTTATTGAATTTGACAGTTTGCCATTTGGAATTTTAAAAACAATGGTTTAAAATTTGAGCCTTGGTCAAGGTTAATCTTTTAAGAAAAGCTAGTAAGGGTTAAAAGTAAGTGTTGACTTTAAACAACCTTGGATGAGGTTAAGGATTGCAACATAACTAAAATAAATTAGGATAAAATAACTCATATGTACTACAACACTTGCAGAAGGTAACAAAGAAGACAAAAATTGGGTTAGGACTATGGATATCAAGTAGTTAGTGAGACCTTGAGAACACCTAGTATAAGGTTACAAACAGATAAGGCTCTCATTTAGATCATACATCTGAGCTAGTTGAAATGGAGAACTTAAGATTGACCTTTGAAGAAGTGTTAAGTGAGTCTAAATGGGTTAATGGCTACATTGTATTCTAGGTAAACCCCAATCGTGTTTGCATTTTTTGGTAAGATCATGGGTATCCCTAAATTGTGCACTTAGGCCAAAGATTGTTCCCAACGGGTAATCTTTTAGGTGTATATGGCTCATGAGGAGCCTTTTTGATGGGTATAATTGCTTATGTTTTTATATTAGACATGAGAGTCATTAGTTGAACTTATTTAATTCAAAGAATGAAAATAATGACATTGACTTTAACTAATTCAAAAAAGACCATTCAGCTTGAGTGTTCAATTGATTTTCTATGCACTATTGAAAATTTTAGCAAGAGTTCACAAGGAGGGTGGTTAGGATTTGTTTGAAGCCTTAGGTAAGCCTAGGCAACTATTAGGGTATTGTGAAAACTTTAGATGAACTTAATAAATGATTAAGGTTTAAGAGAATGCTTTAATATTATCTTAAATGATAGGTTAGAGATATAAGACATATCTAATGAACTTTTTCATGCAGGACCATGACACAATATGGAATGACATTACTTGATTAGAAATTCTACTTTTTTTGTGGTAGAGCTTATCATGTTGTAAAACCTATATGATAGCCTACCAACAAAAGTTAGGGTTGTCTGATGTAACATATAATAAGAAACATACCAATTTGTTTTGCTTGGTTGAGCACCATATGCTTTTTGAAAATCAATAGTCGATCATGGACTTGGTTGTCATATAGTAAGAAGTGCCATGAATTCTTATGATTCCAAGAGTTAACTACAACTAGTCATGTGAATGGTAGAGCCTTGATGGTGAGCATCTATATAATGTGCTAAGAATCTTGGTGTGGTTAAGTCCACTCATCTATAAGACACCATAAGAGACCACAATGAAAGTCACATAATAGAGCTTTATGTAGTTATTAAGGAAACTAAGAGACCCTAAAGACAACCCCAATTTATTGGACTTTCTGTAATGAAGTGAGGAAATTTAAGATAAGATTAGAGCTTAGAACATTGACTAAGGATATCATGTCTATGAATAGAATTCCAAGCATTGGCAAGGTACTAAGCATTGTTCTTCTTTCGATCAGCATAGTAAGTTTAGATGTCTTCTATGATATCACTCGCTGTACTAATAATTTTGTTTATTTATATATGCTATTAAATTATTACATTATTATTTTTATAAGAAAGCTTGAGGATTCCTTATTGAGCATGGCTCATTCTTCTCCTTTATATCATCCATTTGTGTAAGTGGATAGTTGATGAGATGGAGTTAAAAAGGGGGTATTAAGGTTGACAATTTAAAAGTTTATTCATTAGTTGGTATTTTATTATCTTATAGTTTTTTATTCATGGACAACATTGTCAATTATATTTATTTGGCTTTTGGATTGTATGAGTCTATTGCAATGGATTTTGAAATCTTTATTTTTAAATTTCATATGATAGACTCAAACTTTTGGATTACTAATGGATAATGAAATGATTTATTTGATACCAAGGATTTATATAGATATTCTTTATCACAATTTACCAAGCTTTCTTTCATGTCGTGGAAAAGCTATTACACAATGAAAATGATCTTATAGCATAACTCTGAAGCTTTTTAGTTGAAAAAATATTTCTTTATTTAGTTCTTAATAATATCATTTAAAAGGGCCAAGTAAGTCATAGATATGTCATAATCAATACCACAAAAAATCTACTTGAGCATAAATAACTTGATACTCTGTTAAGATTATGTGACACATGACTCATGTTTGACAGTTAAACATCATCACATCTAATAGTTTATAATCTAGGCTCTGCTAATTACATGGACTACCCCATAGTGCCATAAGAGTTATCGTAAACCACATGTCACTATAACAAGTTTTCTTGCAATTACGAAATCTCGAGTGCTATCCTATTATGGCGTACGACCAAAATTGAATCCTCCACTAATGATTTAATGGTCACAATAAAAGTTTTTCCTATCACGTGGATCACCCAATAATCATCTAATCTTATTAAGACACCATAAGCTCATTCGAACACACGATTGCTTATCAGTAAGGCTTGCAAATTATCTAATGAGAGTCCATCCATCTGTTATATATATGACTTGCCTCACTCTAGGTTACTTAGCAAACATTGGGGGCCTAGACAATGATAGCTTTTTCATCGTGAGTAGACATTCTTACTTAGCATCATGATCAATTTACTTGCATTTAAGCGGGATTAACTGATGCTTAATCTAACATCTATGTTTTCTTCAAATCCTAAATCAATAGTAAACTATCTAGTTTTCTTATAAATCTACTCAACAAACAATTTAACCTAGGGCATTTACTCAGGTGTAATCCACTTATTTTGGTATCTTCCTTTTTAAAATTTAATTTTTCTTTTTCTGATCCTTACCCATAATTCATGAATCAATTTCTTGCACTAGTTAAGTTATAATTCTTTCTCTTTAATCGTGATTCACATGAATTTCACTACTAACACTCACTTTCCTCATAAACAAACTTAAGTCACCTCCCTTTCCCAATGGAGTCTCGTTAGATGCCTAAACCTCAATAAAAAATTTTCTTGGGTGTCAATCCTAGCCTTAACACCCTAATTTTTGGCTACTCATGATCTCACTAATTAATAAAAATATATTAAGATTTATCAAAAATTGGAGTCATCATTGATCCCTTGACCAAGCCTCACACCACTCTTGAGGCTAAAATAGACATCTTGATCACCCTTACTTAGGTCTAACTAATACATCATCAAATGATGCTTTCGTTTAGAGTGAGCTGAAGTCTAACTAAATAAATTATGATCTTAATGCAACATTAATTCTTATCTTAGACTTATCTTAACATAAGTCCATAATGCTTAAAAATTATATCAACCAAATTCTTATGTTATTCTAAAGATTATATATGGTTCTTTTTTGCCCTAATTAATGTCATCCATACCATGGATTCATGGGTTCTCAAACTTAACTTAGTTTTGAGTGTCAAACTTAAAGAATTAAAAAATTTTGATCCTTGAGATTAAATATTCAAATCTAGGACAACGAAATATGAAATTTAATGCAATCAAATATTAAATCCTATATAATGTTAATCTAATTCCTTTGTTCTCTTCTTTAATCGTATGGTTTCACAAGTGTAATCCTGTAAAACTAAGCATATTAAAGAGGTTAAGTTCCTTTGTAGTTTCCTTTCATTGCTCAACAAAACCAAAAGGTTTTTTTACACATAATCAAGACCTAATCTTTCCCTAGCTTACCTTAGTGGTCCTTTAAACGACCATAAATCCTCTGACATGGAAGTCCATAAGCTTACTTGCCTTGGAAGCCATTTAAGGTCATTTTCTTGGCATTTTTCTTGCGTTCCATGTCCATGGCCTAGCCTTTCAATGAGCCTCAAGGAGAATCCTTGGCCGTTCAAGCCATTTTTTGTTAAAAATTCATTCAAAACCTAAGTCATTCTTTCTAATAATAATTTTTTTTTGTAATTCAAAGAATGTACTTTTTTGATTCAATTAGTTTCATTTCTTTAGTTTTACCACTTTGACTTTGTTATATTATAATTTAACACAAAATCTTCTCTTGTGTGACCTTTTTATTGAATTTAATTTACTATAATAGAGTACTTTAATTTGCCTTGTTTCAACTTTAATATTTATATTTATTAATCTTAAAATATTCAAATATAATATTTTATGTTTTTTTATAATATATTGTAATTCAATATGAAGTCTAATTTTGATGAAACCAATGTCATCAAACTAGTCTCATTGAGCTACATCTACTTAAATATTCAATTTAATATTTTAAAATTTTTTTTAAGGGTTTTGTATTTTTACGAGCACTTTTTATTTATATTTAATTTGATTATCATTGATGTTACATTTTGTATCCTTAATAACTTGGAAAGCAACATTCCTATATAATTTATCTTATTTCTTTTAAGATTTTTCTTTGAATTGGATATATTATTATGAAATTCTAATACACTTGTTTAACATCTATCTACATCATTTTGATTTGGTTATATTACATGATCTCAATTTACTCCTTTTCAACTTTAGTATTTGTTTATTTAATTTCAAAATAATTATTTTTTATCCTTATTTATTTTGTTCATTTATAGTATTTCTAATTATGGTATGATAGAGACAAAATAATTTTCTATACACTCATCTTGATGACCTTTAGCTAATTAATTATTCATTCCATAATTTTTAAATACTTTGCATATTTTTCGACATGAACGATGAGTCAATTTTGTTCGTACATGATTAGATTTTTAAGGATGTTCATCATGATCTGCAACTCACATTGATTTGATTATAATATATTGTTTTAATTTACGTTAGTTTATTTTTATTACATATTAATTTAATATTAAAATAATAATTTATTAATTTTTATGCTTATTTTACTTGTTATTTCACATGAATTCTAATCAAGGTCTAATCATAGTATATATTAGAGCTTAAATGAGAAAATTTAAAGCAATGTAATTAATCAAGTGAAAATGATATAACTATCAAATGATAGAAAAATTATAGTTTTGTAGTAAATTAGTTAAATTAAAGGAAAAAACTTTAAGAAATGAGAAAAATAGCTCAACAAAGTTTCGTTCCATAATTTTGATGAGATAGAGCATATTATCATTGATCATGAAATTAGCAAAGAATCAAAGTAACTTAAAATCATACAAAGAAAATAAAATATTTTAAAATATAAAAATAAATATATAATTACATACAACTCATTATGATGAGTCAAAAAACATTGTTCTACCTTGATAGGATCTCCTTTGGAATTACTACAAATAACAAAATTAAATAAGCACAACAATAGTAAATTATTATTTTAGTATCAAAAAAATATATGTTAATGATAGAAAAGATAAATTAAAGTAATGCAATAGTACTAAATAAAACTTATTTAAAGGTCACTTGAGTGGAGAGTAAAAGTTACTTAATAATATAACAAATTAAAGTAAAACTATTGAATAAAAAAGTTAAATTACATTGAAAAGTTGCATTCTATGATACTAAAGTGATTAAGTTTAACATCTTTAATCATTGAATTAGCCATGAATCAAAATATCTTATAAAATATGAAAAGGTACTTGAAAATAAAATATTAAATAAATGAAAAAAAATATATATTTATATAGAAAATTTCATAATGACAAGTTAAAGGATGTTTATTTCGTCTCCATTAGACTAGGTCTAGATTTTCTATGAATTGATTAAATAAATATGAATAATAGTAAAATATTTTTCTAATGTTAAGTAAATATATATTAAATTTTAAATAACATAAATTTAAAATTTTAAAATAATAAGTAAAAGTGATTTAATAATAACACCATTGAATATTCGAAAATACATAGTATTATATCAAAATAAAATAGAAATAATTATAGCTATAATATAAATTGTAAAATAAAGGTACATTCTTGGATGATAAGGGCATTTTGTATAACTCAGATTAACAAATGATGTATATATAGGAATGTCTTGCAAAGAATACCAAAACTTTTGACACAAAATATTTTAAAAAAATTCTAAATTTATGGATGTCACAAAGATGTGTTTACAATGTTTTTTTTCAAATGGAACGTGTTTGACATTACTACAAAGTTTTTAATTAAATAATTATTAAGAAAAACTAATTATTTTAAAATCAATTGAAAATTAATTGTATCTAAAATGTCTTGTAAAGAATATCACAACAAAATGAAAGCAATGTAAAGGTTAAAAATGAGTTTAATTAGTGTTTTAATGAAATAAAAGAAACTCAAAATAAAAACTTAGAAGAAAATAGAAAAATTATTTAGGGAAGTTTCATTCAATAATATTAACAAGATTAAGTATAATATCTTTAAAAGTTAAATCAGGTATGAATCATAATGTCTCACAAAAAATTTTAAAAAGCACAGATATTAAAATATATTTAAAAAATAAAAAATAAATTTTAGTTAAAAAATTTGAAAAAGAGGACTACCATGAAACTTGTTTCATCTTGAGTGAGCATTGATTAGAATTATTTTGAAAATGAAATTTTAATAAGAAAAAATATTAATAAACTATTCTTTTTGTATTTAGTAAATACATAATGAAGTAGTAAAAAGGTAAATTAAAGAAAAGTAATATAGCAAATAAGAAGGATGTAAGGTCACATGAGAGAAGAATTAGAGTTGCAACTAACATAACCAAATAAATCAAAATTTGAAATGAGATAAATAGTAAGGAATGTTGCCATCCAAGATAATAAGAAGTTTAAGTACAGCAAAAGTTATCATCAAATTAGGTACATATAAACATTTCTTATAAGGTGTGACAAAATTTTATCAAATAAAAAATTTAAAGTATTGAAATGAATATTAAATTAGATAGAGCTCATTTATAGAAGTATCGTAACATTTGTTTCATCTTAATTGAATCGCATTTTACTTTAGTATGAATTATCAAATTAGCTTGGAATATAAAATAATAAATTACTTTTTACTATAAAGAATACGTATTTTAAAGACTAAATGAGATAACTTTTAAAGTTGTAATGTCACCAAGACAAAGGGAAAGATGTTTAAAAAGTTGGAAAAATTGTGTTGGAAACTTGAATTTGAAGATACTAACGAGCTTAAGTGTAACATCATCAATTGTTAAATAATCGATAAATAAAAATAAATTGTACAGATAGCCAAAATTAATAAATAAAGCTTTTAAAGATAAAGAAATCAAATTTAACTTAATAGAACTTGTTATGTCAAGTCTAATAAATTGTTTTTCATCATGATATGATCTCATTTAGAATTACAAAAAATTTGAAAAATTAAATAAGCACTAAGAACCAAAAGATAATTTTTTAATATGTAAAATTTCATAAATTGAAATAATATAATTTAACCAAATCAAAGTAATGAAAATGTTACGTTAGAGAAGAATTCAGGTTCCATAGTAATATTGCAAAACAAAAGTAAAATATTTGAAGAAAAGAAGTGATATCTATTATATATTTCCATTTCAAGATATTAAGAAGATTGTCCATAAGATTCTGACTGATTTAGATTAGTGTCAAAGTGAAATAACTTGTAAAGCATGCCAAGGCAAAAAATGATGGAATATTTGAAAATATACAATTGAAGATTTTAATTAATAGAACTATTTATTAAAAGACCAACAACATTTCTTTCATCTCCATAAGAATGCTTGAATTTTCAAAGTAAACAAGAAACAAAAAGCTAATTAATTATTTTATTATCAATAAAAGATATATTAAAAATAAAATGAGATAAATTAAAACAATGTAATGAAACCAAATAAAAGTGATGTAAATGTGACATGACAGAAGATTTAAAGTTACATAACAATATAACCAAATTGAAACAAAAAAAGTAAAATAATAAAGTAAATATAATAAAAACTTGCATTTCATGATAGTGAAGAGATTTAGTGTAACATAATAATCATCAAATAAGGAATGACTCAGGATGTTTTACAATGCTCAACAAAGAAAAGAAAATAAAATTTTTAAGAATATAGAGATTAATATATTTAACTGTATATAATTTGTCAAGATGAGTCCAACAATATTTTTTCTGTCTTGATCAAACAAGGTTTGAATTTAGTATGAATTACCAATCTACATAAGCAAATCAAAATAATATAAATATCATGTAAGAAGTGAATTAGAATTTCATAGTAGCATAGCCAAATCAAATTAATAAATTTGAAAAATAAGGATAAATGTTTTGGGATAGTTGAATTATAAGCAAAAAGGGAGAAAGAGTGTAAAATCTTTGATTATCAAAATATGAATCCAAATGACTCATAACAGTGCCAAACTCTAAAATAAAATATTTAGAATTATTGAAATGAATTTTTAATTTGATGGAGCTAGTTGAGATGAGTATAAAGATGACAATTTTTTACTGATCTAACCTTACTAGAAATTACTATAAATTACTAAAGATCATAAACATTAGTCACAAAAAATTAAAATTTTCATATTAACTAAATAAATTAGAAATCTTAAATGATTTCGTTTCAGGAAAAATAATGTAACAAAATAAAATAATGTAGCTATCACAGGGGAGGAGAATTACAGTTTTATAATAATACCACAAAAAAAGGAACAATATCTGATGTAATGAGATAAATTATAAGACAAAGTTACATTCAAGGATAATAAGAAGATAAAGTTTAATATCTTTAATTTTCGAATCAAGTAGAAATGGAATGGCACATAGTGCATTCCAAAGAGAAACGATGATTGTTTCATCTCGATAAGGTCATATTTAAAATTATAACAAAGTACAAAACTAAAAACATAAATATTAACATATCATTATATTAATGTCATTTGAATATATATTAATAATTGAATAAGATAAATTAATGTAATATAAAAAAAATCAAATTGATGAAAAGCTATGATGGGATTTTGAAAACAAATTGTTACATAATAATATGACCAAATCAAATTGAAACTTTAAAAATTGAGATAAATTACTTAAGAAAGATTAATTCCAATATACTAAGTCAGCCAAGTGTAACATTCTCAATCAGTAAATCAACTACAATTTCAAAGTTCTATTATAATGCCAAACCTAAGAATAAAAAATGTAAAACTATATAAAGAAATATTTAGTGTGATATTACTAAAAAAACATCACAGTAAAAAATAGTAGTAACTTTTTGTTATTATTTTAACATTAACTAAATATATATTAAAACTAAAATGATATAAATAAAAAGAAACATAATCTCACAAATTAAAAAAGAAAAATTTTAAGAAATGTGATAAATTTTATAAGAATATTTTGTCTCGAGTTGATCAGCAAATCGAGTATAACATTTTAGAGTGTTTAATTAGTTATGAACCAAGATAACTTGTAAGGAGTGCCAAAAACCTAGAAAAATAAAAATTTTAAAAATATCAAAAATAAATATTCAATATAATTGAGATCTTTAATACAAGTCCAATAATTTTTGAATTAATATAAATTATAAATTTAAATATATATAATAAAAACAAATTATTAATTAAATTTTAATTAAACATATAATAATGTTCAAATGAGATAAATCATAGCAATATAATATAACCAACTTTGAAAAGGTAAATTACAAGGATAAACATTTGAAAAATTTGATGAATAATTGAGAAAGTTGCATTGTCTAAAACTCTAAGGAGATTGAATGCAATGTCCTCCATTAACAAATAAACTACAACCAAATAAAAAGACCTCAAATATATATGTTAAAACCATAAAATAATTTTAAAATATAAAAATATGTAATTTATCAAAGAGAGATCTATAAATTGAGTCCATCTTTTACATGTTTAGATCACAACTCTTTTAGAATTATCATGAATTAAAAAATTAATTAAATATAAATAATAATTTCTTTAATATTTAATGAATATGTATTAAAACTAAAAGGAGGTAAATTGAATAATATAATATATCTAAATTAAACTAAATAATCTCAAGAAATGGAATACATTTTATAAGAAAGTTACTTTCCATGGTAATGGGAAGATAGAGTATAGCATTCTTGATTTTTAAATATGTACAAATTAAAATATCTCATAATGTGTACTAAAATATACAAAGTAAAATGTTTAAAAAATAATAATAAAATAATATATAATTTGATAGAGCACTTCATGATGAGTCCAGTGAAGTGAGATAAATAAGTATAATTAATATGTTAATATTTTATTTTCAATAAATATTTATTAAATCTAAAATAAAATATATTAAAACAATGTAATCTAATGAAATCAAATAATTGTAAAGCTCATATGACAAGAGACTTAGGATAATACAATAACAGTGTGCAAATGATGTTGAAAACTTGCAATCAAAGATCTTAAGTATATCAATGTAATCTACTCAATAGTCATATCATGTACTAATTATAATGCCACTTATAGCAAACCATAATTATTATATATGAAATGCTTAAAATATACAAATTAATATCTATCAAGATATAACTCATTAAGATGAGTCCAACGAGATATTTCCATCTTGATTGATCCTTGTTTGGAATTACTTGTAAATACAAACAAAACCTTAAAATATATAAATTAAAGTATTGCATTCCAATAAAACAAAAGTGATGCAAAGGTTTCTCGACACGAGATTTATAGTTTCATAATATCACAACTAAATTAAAGAAAATTATGTTAACAAATGGTACAAGTTGTATAGAAATAGAATATAAAATAATAATTTGAGATTTAGTGCAACATCATCAATCATCAAGTTAATTAGAAATAGGTGAAGAGTGAAAAAAATGACCTTAAAAAAATATTTAAAAATACAAAGATAAATATCTAAATTGATAGAGCTTATGTAGATGAGTTCAATTATGTTTGTTTCATCCTCATTAGACTTGGCTTGAAGTTGAAATGAATTGCAAGCTTAAAAAATTATAAATAATAATTAATTACTATTTTAATACTCAATACTTATATAATAAATCTAAAATGAGATAAAATGATATAAAATAATATAATAAAATCTAAACGATGTAGAGGACACATATGAGAAGATTTGGAGCTATTTAGCAACATAATCAAATTAAAGCAAAAAGTTTAAAGAATGAAATATGTTGTATAAGAAAGTTACATTATAACATTCCAACACCATCAAGTGCAACAACTTTAGTCATTAAATTAGTTATGATTAAAGATATCTTATAAAGTATGAATAGACCTCAAAAAATAAAATATTTGAAAATATAAAAGTGAACATTTGATTATGTAGAGCTCGTCAAGATGATTCCAATGAAGTTTGTTTTGTCTTAATAAGACCTCGCTTATAATTATTGTAAATTACAAAATTAAATAATCATAACCAAAAATAAGTTATTATTGTAATCTTAATAAATATATATATTAAAATAGAACTCAGATAAATTGAATTAATGTAATTTGGTAAAACAAAAGCGATTAAAAGTGATATATTAAAAATAAAAAAATTAAAAGAAATAAGATAAATTTGAAGAGAAAGTTGCATTCTAAGATAATAAGAACATGTGCAACATTATCAATAATCATATTAAGTACAAATCAAATTGTCTCATTAAGCATGCCAAAATACTAGAAACAAAATGTTTGAAGAAAATGTATAAAGGCGAAGATTTAATAGGGTACAGTAAGTCCAGAATAGTCCAATGAAGTATGTTTTAATTTGGTCACCTTTCATTATAAGTTACTATGAATCACTATAGTAAATAATACTTTGTTTCTAATATTTTTGATATATTTCAGAAGGGGTTTTTTTGTACTTGCATTGGCGATTGAGGATGTTAAAGTAAATCCCATAAGTATCTTGAAATGCAACTTTATTTTATGAATTATCTCATTCCTTTACATGTTTTGCTCTGCTTCAGAATTACATAGTAATATGAAAAAATTAAATTTAAAGATTGAAAAAACTAGATAAATTTTTTTTAAAGTTGCATTAAAAATTTGAATGGAGATTGGCAATAAAATCCTTAGACTTTAAATGAATTAAAAATATTAAAATATTCAAAAATTATAGAAAAAATAATTTAAAATTAAAAAATAAATAAATATTTAATTTTATGGATCTTGTGAAGATTTGTCCAATAATATTAGTTTTTCTCTACCAGATGCCATTTGGAATACTACAAATTCCAAGAGTAAGTAAGCAAAAACATTAATAAATGATCTTTTTGAAATTTAAAAAATTATATAGCAAAGCTACAATGAGATAAGTTGAAGCAATGTAATATAGGAAAATAAAAATAAAGTAAAAGACTCATGAGAAAAGTTTTAGAGTGACATGGTAACATAAATATATAAAATTGAATAGTTTGAACAAGTTAATAAATTATATAGAAAATTCAATTATAGGATACCAAAGCAATTGGGTGCAATGTCCTTCATCATCAAATCATGTTTCAATTGAAATCCCTCATAAAGCATGTCTCATCAAAATAAAATATTTCATAAATAAAAAATGATTTTTAATTCAGTTGAGCTGACGTGATGGGACCAACAAACAATATTTCATTTTGATCAAACCTATTTTTGAATTATCATGAATTATCCAAGTAAATTAGAACAAATAATAATAAATTTTTAAAAATTTAAATAAATATATATTATAGGAAAAATAAGATAAATTGAATTAATATAATATAAATAAAACAAAGCAATTTAAAGGTCACATTAGAATAGCTTATAATTACAAAACATTATAACCAAATTTGTATGATGAATTTGAACCAATGTAGTTTAATAAAAATTATTAGAAGTGATTTAGAGTTAAATGGTAATATAACTAAATCAAAATGAAATGTTTAAATAAATTTGATAAAATATCAGGGAAACGTTTACTACAAGTTACTACGGAGATCTTTTGTAATGTTATCGATAATCAAATCAAGTGTGAATTTAATTTTCATTTAAAGTGTGCAAAAATTTTAGAAAATAAAATATTTAATTAAATTTAGGTCATCACAATGAGACCAATGACAATTCTTTCATTTTTATATAAAACCTTGTCAGAGTCATTAGTTATTACCAATGTAAAAATCATAAATAAAAGAAAATTATTTTTTAATATTAATTAAATATATGTTAAAGTAGAAATGAGAAAAATTAAAGAATTGTAACATAAAAAATAAAAGCATTGTATTGCTCTCACATAAGGAGATTTAGGGTTACTTGGTAATATAATGAAATCAATGAAAATAAACTTTAACAAATGTCATAAATTATAAAAGAAAGTTGCATTATATTAGTGAAAAAAATATATAAAACTTGATTGCAATTATAATGAATTGCCAAGTTAAATAAACCTAGATAATAAAAATTATTTTTCCTATGTTTAATAATTATATATTAAAGTTGAAATATGATAAAAAAGGTGGTATAGTATCACTAAATTATTGTGAAATAAAGGTCACATTGCAAAAGATTTAGAGTTATTATGTAATATAACCAAATAAAAATGAAAATTCTAAAAACATATTATAAAAGTTTTGTGAAGTTTGCATTCAAAGAAAATTGAATGCAAAAGCCATAATTATCAAATAGAATGCAATCAAAATATCTTGTAAAACATGTCATAATCATTAAAATACTATTTAAAGAAATAAAATATAAATATTTAATTACAAAGATGTTGTCAAAATGAGTTTAATGATATTTGTTATCTTAAAACTAGCCCTCAATTAGAATTTTTATGGGTCATCATAGTGAATAAGAATAAATAATATTAAATTGTTATTATATATTAACTAAATATATATTAAGAACATGAATTAAATAAACATAACATTACCAAATCGAACAGATGTAAATGTTACAAGAGAGAAGATTTATAGTTACATAACAATATAATTCAAAGAAAATGAAAAAATTTTGAAAAAAGAGAAATATTATATAGGTAACTTTTACCAAAAAATATTAAGAAAATTGAGTGTAACAATATCTTTCACCAAATTTGTTAAAAATTGAAATATCTTGTAATTAATGCAAAAGACAATGAGAATAAAAACATTAAAGCATAAAAATAAGTATTTAGTTCGATAGTACTTGTCTAGACCAACCCAACCTAGTTCTGTCTTTCTATCAGACCAAGGTCTAGAATTATTATGAATTACTAAGAAGAATAAACAAAAATAATAATAAAATAATATTTTAATAAAATGTAAAAATATTTTAAAGCTAAAATTAGATAAATTAAAGAGGCATAAATTGAACAAAAGTAATATAACCAAATAACTAACATATAAGTGTTACATGAGAGAAGATTTTGAGTTACATAGTATTGATTAATAAAAGCAAATAATTTTAAGGAAATGATATAAATTTTATGTAAAAAGTACATTAAATGATACTAAAGAGATTTTATGTAATATCCTCGATAATCAATATAAGTACAAATAAAAACATCTCATATAACTTGCCTAAACCTAGGAACAATTGATATTGTAAAACATACAAATTAGTTAATGATTATAAAAAACTTTTCAAGATGAGTCTAGCAACCTTTATTTCTTCTCTATCAATTCTCATTTGGAATTTCTACAAGTTACCACAAAAAAGATGGCATAGATAACTAAATAAAAACTCACATGAGTGGGAATTTCTACAAGTTATCACAAAATGATATAAAGCTCACATGAGTGGGAGTTTAGAGTTGCAAAATAATATAACTAAATAAGAGCAAAAAAAATTTAGAAAACTAAGATCAATTGCATAGGAAAATTTTATTCCAACGCACGACGGGGATCGAGTGTAATATGATCGACCATCAATTCTTGTGCAAATCAAAACTTCTCTTAAAATGTGCTCAAACCATTGAAAATGAAATTTTTAGAAATATTAAAAAAATATTTAATTGGATTGAGTACGTCAATATAAGTCCAATGATGTTTATTTTCTATTAATTTATCCTTAAAATTGAAATGTGATATTTGAAGTAAACTAAATTAACTAAATCAAAAAGTAATTGCCACATTTGACTAGAGTTAGAGATTCATATTGAATTAACTAAATAAAATTAAGAAATTAGATTATTTGTTTGGGAAAGTTTTGTTGTACGATACTGAGATGGAATATTACATTATTGTTCACCAAATTTAGTACGATTCAAAGTGCCACATTAAACTACAAAAAGCTTGAAAAATAAACAATTTCAAAATAAATAAAAGGAATATTTATTTGGATAGAGCTCATTGTTGTAAAGTAATCATAGTTGATTTTTCAGGATAAAGCCACAATTGCACTTACTATGAATAATGCTCATTGGTCATGAATAATGTTGGATTTTACATCTTGTTCAAACTTGCATATTTTCAATTTGATATATATATATATATATATATATATCAAATTGAAAATATGCAAGTTTGAACAAGATGTTAAATCCAACATTATTCATGACCAATGAGCATTATTCATAGTAAGTGCAATTTATATATATATATATATATATATATATATATATATATATATATATATATATATATATATATATATATATATATATATATATATATAATGTATATGGAGTTTTTACCAATAAATCATCACATAAGTGTAAGCAGATAAGAGGACAAAGTTTTTGCGAATGATATCCTCAGGAAAATGTGCTCGTAACGTCAAGAATAATAGAAAATGGCTTTCTTTCAAAATAGACTTTAAAAATCTTTCTATGCTAAGGGCAACCATTGCTAGATGAAATAATTTTTCACATGAAACATACTTCTTCCTTAATTGACACAAATGTTGTCATGGTGAAAACATTTGTTTTGGTTGCTAGAATAGAGTTTAAATTTTTTTATTGGAATAATTTTTCAAAAATCTCTCAAGAATTATATGTAGTAACTTACAAAGTTCATGTAGTATAGATTTATTGAAATTCATTAATTTGTTACTTTCGAACTATACTGATTAATCTAGTATTTGAGCTAATGTTGTTATTCATGATTTTTAAGATATCTCCATATAATATCTAAGTTAAAAAAATTAAGTGCTTTGAAATGCATGCTGATGTTATAGTGATTAGCTTTGAAGTTTTTGTCAAAGACAAAAACACAAAAAGTACTCTAACCATTTTGAATAAGACTAGTATAGTCTTTAAAACTTCCATTTTGTTCTCATAATCTTCTCAAGCCTATTGGCTTGAAAAACAAGTATGACATTTTTTAGGTGTAGAACTAACCACAACAAATCCTTTAACAAAAGTGTTTTGTGAGGATTTGGATCCATCTCAAGATAAAATCTACAAAGTTGACATTCTTCATTGGAGAGATAGACATCTTATTTGTCAAAGTTGAAATTTTCAAAATGGACTATTCCTTTAAACAATGGTTCATATGAAAACTCTCTCATGAGGAACAAAATACGAAAGGTATTTATTCCACTTTTATCAAAATTTTTTTTAATTACTTTATCAGTGGGATGCCATGAGGATTGAGACATTCTTATAAGGTTAAACAAGGAGGAAGATTACTTGTAATGTTAGCATCATAGAGCATGGAACACCATAGATTTTTAAGTGAGGGTTTCCAAGTGGGACAATGATTTTTAGTTAAATATGTAACCTTCTATATGACTAGCCTATATCTCATTTGAACATCTATTGATACAATTCTTCAATATGGAAAAACTATACCTAATTGCTTTGGCAACTACAACTCTCTTAAAAATTGATGCTACAGTGATGACTGCTTTTACGATGATTTAGCAAACGATTCATCAATTCAATTTGTGATAAAAAAAGGAGATGGAGTTTTCCATTAAACATAACATGATAATCTATAATATTACACTCAAGGTAATTGCAATTAAGACCATGATATACAATCCTACAAATAAATCAAATTTTTGCAAAATCAACAAATATTAATAGAGTTTCCTAGTGATTCAACTACATTGGAGAAATTGAACTGAACAAAATTGGTGTTGGTGAATACGATAGCAAAATATTCCAAAATTATACAACACTATAATGACTCTTACATTTGAAAAGGAACGCATAAAAGAATCTATTAAATGTTAGCCATAATGTTCAACTCCTAGTTGAGAACAAGAAATAGCTTCATTTGATAATGAAATAACAACGGAGATTCTTAATATCCTATTAACTACTAAATCCTCTAACACAGAGACAAATATAATCTTCAACTAGACAATAGATGATTAGATAATTCATAAAAGGCTTATTCAGTTGATAATGATAAACAAGAATACACTTTCCATTCATTTAAAGAATTTAGTAATAAGATTAGGAATGGTGCTAACTATTTAAGCATAATCCAATGTAAAGACAAATTGGAAAAAAAATCCAAGAGACACTTTTTAACCAAGACATTTTCATCAACCTACTTTGTAGATCAAGAATACTATAATTGATTTAAGTAGTGTTTTAGAATATATCATTCTAATAAAAATTATCTCATTAATTGAAATCTCCATCTTTGATTTGGTTTTGTTACAATGTAAATCTAAATATCTTTTTTGTTACCATAACGTCACCTTAATTTAGCAATTTTATGTTATTGCAATTACTTCCAATTAATTTTTAAAAAAAATTTACATAATTTTAAAATAATAATTTATCAATATTTATTGTTATTTATTTTGAAAATTATAATTAATTCTAAAAAAGGTACAATCGAGATGAAATAAGCATCATTTTACTCATATCAGATAGCTCTATACAATTACAATTTTTTTAAATATTTAAATATTTTCTTTTCTAGTGTTTTGGTAAGCGTTATAAGATATTTTGATTCACATATGATTTTATGATAGAGGTTATTATACTCAATATCTTTAGTATCTCGGATTGCAACATAGGCCTATAATTTAACTTAATTTTTCAAATGTCTTACATTTGATTATATAACAAGGTAACTATAAATATAGTCTCATGTAAATTTATAATACCTTGATTTTATTGTATTAAATTTTTTCAATTTAATTAATCCATGCTATAATATATATTTACTTAATATTAAAATAATGAACCAATGTTATTAATTCTAATTTTTTCTTATATGGCCAAATAGAGACAAAACAAATGTCATTAAACTAGACTCAATCAGCTTTATGCAATTAGGTATTTTTTTAAAACCTTTTTTATTGTTGTTTTTGGCATTCTTTACAAGTTATTTTTTATACATGAATTGATTATGAAGGATGTTGCACTTTTATCTCCCTTATACTTTGGTATGCAATTATATTCTACAATTTTCACATTTAATTAAAATTTTCACCTTGATTAGTTGTACTACTAAGTG
Source organism: Vanilla planifolia (assembly GCA_023846275.1). Taxonomy (NCBI): domain Eukaryota; kingdom Viridiplantae; phylum Streptophyta; class Magnoliopsida; order Asparagales; family Orchidaceae; genus Vanilla; species Vanilla planifolia. The sequence continues at coordinate 9,289,281 of CM043872.1, read as the reverse complement.
ACAAAATGTCATGCGGTGTGACATTTACATCACTTTTATTTGGATATATTATATTGATTCAATTTATTTTTTTCTTGACTTTAATAACTGTTTACTAAATTTTAAAATAATTGTTTATCATTTTTTATGTTTTATAACTTCGGTAAGTCATAATATTCTTAATTAAGTCCAAGTAAGTTGAACGAATATCATTGGACACATCTCCATTAGCTATATTAAATTAAATTTTAACTTTAATGTTTTTAAAAATTCACTTTTCATGGGCTTCATCTTGCTTCATGAGGAATTATGATTCTATTCTGATCTAATTGTTAATGATGTGACACTTAATCATCTTACCATGATGGAATGTAACTTTCTGAAAAAATTTCATATTTCATAACAATTATTTCTTTTATTTTAGTGTTTTACTAAGGAATATTAAATTTCCTGTTTTATATTTCATTGCTTTAATTTATCTTACCTAAGCTTTAATATATATTTACTTAATATGAAAAAAATAATTTACTAATTATCAAGCTATTATTTGTTGGAAATTTCAAGTAATTCCAATTAAGGTCTAATGGAGAAGAGATAATCATTATTGGACTCCTCTAAATGAGCTATATTAGTTCCATATTTACTTTTTTTATTTTATGGAGATTTGCTACACTACATGGTACATTTTAATTGTACTTGATTTGTCTATTTAGAACAATATAATAAATCTCCTTACTATCTTGTAATAAACTTATCCAAAATAATTTATGCAATTATTTCAAATTCTTTGCTTTCAATTTTTTATATTAATGTATTACTCTAAATCTTCACTCATGTGACATTTATATCACTTTGATTTAATCACACAATATTGCCTCAATTTATTTCTTTCTTTAGCATATATTAATTTAATATTTAAATAACAATTCATTATTATTTATGCTTATTTAACTTGGTAGTTTTTTGTAATTCAAAATGAGATGCCATCTCACAAAAACAAATATCACTAGATTCAATTAGAAATGCTCATTTTAATTAAATTGTTTTTTTTATTTTTTCTTGATTTGATGATCAAGAATACTACACTTGATCATTTTGGTATCTTATATTTCAACTTTTTTGTACAATTTAGCATTTTTCTCCAAATGTTTCGCTTTGGCTTTGTTTAATTACAATAAAGCTTTATTTCTATTCTCTATGGCTATTACAGTGCTTTGATTTGGTTATATTTCATTGATTCAATTTTTGTAATTTCAACTTTAATTAATATTTACTTATTATTAATGAAATTTTCTATTATTTACTCTTATCTATTTTCATAACACATAATTTTTTTAATATGTTCCAATCAAGAAAAAGTGTCATTAAACTCATTTTGATGAGCTCTATGTAATTAGTATTTTTTTGTTATTCTAAAAGTATTAATTTCTTAGATTTTTACACACTTTTTGACATCTTTTTATTTGTACATTATTTCTTGGTCGAGGATGTCATGCATTACTTCCTTAGTTCATTGAATGCAACTTTCTCGTATAATTTATATTTTCATTGTTTCTTGGTCGAGGATGTCATGCATTACTTCCTTAGTTCATTGAATGCAGCTTTCTCGTATAATTTATATTTTCTTTTTGATTTGGTGATGTCATTGCAAAGCTTTAATTCTATTATTGTGTGACATTTACATTATTTTCATTTTGGCTTTAACAAATATATTCACTTAATAATAAAATAATATTTTTTATTTTTATTCTTATTTATTTTAAAAATTTTTAGTAATTAAGAAAGATATTTGATGGAGACCAATATTGTTTGACTCATCTCGACAAGTTTAATCTTTTAAATATTAATTTACACTTTTTTAGGTATTTCTTTGGATTTGTCAAACATTATGTGTACTTTTAATTCATTCCTTATTTGATGATCATAAGCTTACACTTGAGCTCCTTTGATTTTTCAGCAAAACTTTCCCATATAATTTAACTCGTTAGGTCAACTTTATTTCTTTGATTTCTACTCATTCAAAATTAGGTCTGATTGATACAAAACAAGCATCATTAAACACAATAAGAGTTCCTCTATCTAGTTAAGTATTAATTTTTTATATTTTTTAAAAAATATTTTTAAGTGATTTGAAATCATTTATGAAATTAATTAATTCATAATTGATTTGATGCTCGACGATTTTATGCTTGATATCCTTAGTCTTTTGGAGTTCAACTTTCCTAAAAACTTCATTGGATTTTTTCAAGTTTTTCATTTCAATTTTTTTATATTACAGTCACTAAAAATGTCCTTATGCATTATTTACATCGTCGTGCTTTCATTACATTACATGCGTTAAATTAAACATATTTTTACTTTAATTTATATTTTTTAAAGGTTACAGTAATAATTTGTTATTATTTGCAATAATTTATTTTTGTAATTAAAATTAATTTTAATTAATGTCCAATTGAGAAAAAAATTATCATACAACTCACTTGCTGAGCTTTATTAAACAAAATATTAATTTTTTAGTTTAAAATATTTGACATTCTAGGGTTATGAAAAGCTTCACTAAACATTTCAATTTATACTTATTATATTTATAAATGATATTATACTCAATGTCCTTAATATCTTTGATTGCATCTTTGTAGTATAGTTTATCTCATTTCTTAAACAGTTTTGCTTAAATATGGTTATATTACTATAAAAACTGTTATACATTCGTGTGAACTTTATCTCACTTAGATTAAGTTATATTACAAAGTTTTAATTTAACTGAAATTTGATATATATTTACTTAATATTAAAAATTATTTATTTTTATTTGTATTAATTTAATATTTTAATTTAATGTAATTTAAAAATTCGCATGATATTGATGAAATGTAAGTAATTGTGCATTTCACAATAAGCTCTACATTTATATATATTCATTTTTATATCTTTAAATATTTTGATTGTTTAATTTTAACCTGTTTTACTAGATATTTTTATTCATATATGATTTAATGGTTACAAATGTTATCTTCGATCTCCTTGTTGTCATTAAATATAAATTTCCCATGTGATTTACCTTAATATTTAATTTTTTTTCAAAGATTAGATTATGTTACCATGAAATACTAAATATAATCTATGTGACCATTAAAATGCTTTGACTATATATATTAAGTTGTTTTAGTTTATCTGATTTCATTATTAATATTTATTTACATAGCCATAAAATAATTATTTATTATAATTTATAGTTTGACTTCACTCCATATCTTGTATAAAAATAAATATGAATTTTAAATTTTCTTATTTTTTTAAATTTCAACATTGTTTATGAAATATTTTGATTTTCACCGAATTTGACGATCGAAAATGTTATAGTTGATATTCTTAAAATCATGGATCTTATCTATTTAGCAAATGTTTTATCATTTCTTCGCATATTTTTCTTTAAGTTTGTTATATTACTATGAAAAGCGAATTCTCCACTAATTTTGCTTTTACATTACTTAGATTTTGTTGTCTTATAATGATTCAATTTTCTACATTTCTATCGTTATATTTGTTTTCTTAATATTAAAGAAAAGATCTATATTATTTATGCTTATTTACATTTTTGAATTTATTGTTATTCTCAATGAGGCGTAATCAATACAAAACAAATATCATTATACTCTTTTTGATAAGATCTTTCCACCAAGGTAATAATTAGTAGTTTAATAAGATACCATAGTTTCTAGGACTTTTCTATGTTATATGACACATTTCAATTCATACATTGTTTGATAACTAAAGTTGTTACACTTGATCTGTTTAGTATCTTTGAATGCAACTTTCTCATATCATTTATCTAAATTTCTTCAAATATTATACTTCAATTTGATTATATTATTTTGAAACTATTTTTCTTTTTATGGGTGATGTTTACATTACTCTAATTTGCATTATTTAAAAGCTAAAATTTACCAAATTTTAGATTTAAAAAATATTTTAACTTTATATTAAAATTATAATTTCTTATTATTTATGCTTATTTATTTTTATAATTCATAGCAATTCTAATGTATGTTTCATGGGTTTGTTATTTTACTCATCTCCATGAGCTCTCCAAACTCGATATTTATATTTATATTTTTAAATATTTTTATTAAAAGCTTTGGCATGTTGTATGAGAAATTTTGATTCCAACCTTATTTGATGATTAAGGATATTTTACTCAATCTCCATAGAATCTTTGAATAGATATTTCATGTATAATTTATCAATACATAATTGTTTTGCTTTTAATTTTTTTAATTACTATGTAACTCCAAAACCTCTCTTATAAGGCCTTCACATTACCTTGATTTCCATATAGTAAATTCTTCAATTTATCTAACTAGACTTTAATATATATTTTATTAATATTAAAAATTTAATTGATTATTATTTGTGCTTATTTACTTTTGAAAATTGGTATAATTTTAAACGAGTTAAAATTGTGTCGAAATAAATATTATTGGATATACCTTGATGATCTTTATCCAATTTAATATTTAATTTTTTAAATTTAAGTACTTCAATTAATAATGTTGATTAATTATTTAAGAACTTTTTCAATTCATACCAAATTCAGCAATTAAAGATGCTATGATCTATCTCTTTAATATCTTATAATGCAATCTTTCTAATTTAGCTCATTTTTCAAACCATTTCACTTTGAGTTTGTTATATTATTATGTCACTCCAAATCTCCCATCATGTGATATTTACATTTCTATTATTTTATTATGTTGTATTGATTCAATTAAACTAATTTTAGTTTGAATATATAATTATCTTAAAATTATTAAAAAAAATTTTATTTAGCCTTCTTTTCTTTTGTAATTTGAATTAATTCTAAACATAGTTTGATATAGAAAAAAATAATAATTGGACTAGTGTGGTTGTGTTGTATCTAATTAAAGATTTATTTTTTCCATGTTTGTTATTCTATGGTATTAACAAGTTTTACTAAATGCTTTTATTTATACCTAATTTGTTAATAGAAGATGCCATAGTTGATCTACTTGGTATCATTGACTTAAAAATTTAAGTAATATTTACTTAAGTTTTCAACATTTTAGCTTAGATTTTATTATATTATCATGAAAATCTAATTCTCCTTTCAATTAATCTTCAGATTGCTTTAATTTCGTCTCATTAGAAAGTTCCAATGCACTTGAAAAAAAATATTATAAATTTATTTAATGTTAAAAATAATTTATTTTTATTGATTCTTATTTAATTGTACAATTTGTAGTAATTCCAAATGTTTCCTAATTAAGGTGAAACATGTCATTATGCTCATCTTGATGAGTTTTATCTAATTAAAAATATTGTTATACCTTCAAATGTTTTTTTTTCTACGCTTTTAATATTATTTATGAGATATTTATATTCTTATCTTATTTAATGATTCAAGTTGTTATACTTAATCTGTCTAGTATCATTAAATACAACTTTCCTATATAATTTACCTTATTTGTTCAAATTATTTTTTTTCATTTAGTGTATTATTATTATAACTCTAATTCTCCTCTTATGTAGGCTTTATTTGTTTCTTATTTGAGTTTTTTAAATGGTTTAAATTTATCTTATTTAAGTTTTAATATTTTTTTACTTAATACTAAAATAATATTTTATAACTTTTTATGCTTATTTATTATTATAATTTTTAGTAATTTCAAATGGTCATGATCAAGATGAAACTCATGTTACTGGTCTCATATCAATGTGGTCTATCTATCAAAATATTATTATGTATATTTATAAACATTTTATTTCTTTGTGGTTTTGCATACTTTAATTTACTTTTTAGTACTTAGTTGATGTGTTGATCAAAGTTGTTATACTAGATCCCCTAATTATCATGGAAAGTACTTTCAATATATAATTAACTTACTTTATTCAAATTATTTTCTTTTGTTTTTATATATTACAAAAAAAATTCATGTTCTCCTCATATCTCACCTTTGCATTCCTTTTTAGTTTTATAGCATTGCTTAAATTTTTCACATTTTTGTTGTAATAGAATTTTATGTCATGTTAAATAAAAAGTTATTATTTTCTTCTTATTTGTATTTTTCAATTCATAATAATTCTTATTGAGATATATTGGATGTAAAACAAATGTTGTTACATAAGGCCATAGTTAGTATTATTTAATTAAATATTTATTAGACATTCTAAGAGGATATTGGCTTGCTCTACAAAACATTTCCATTTGCACATAATTTGATGTTGTACAATACTGCTTTCAATCTCCTTGGTGTTTTGGAATGCAATTTTCTCGTATAATTTGTCTTGTTTCTTCAAATATTTTCTTTACATTTGGTCATATTACTATGAAGTTGTGATTCTTTTTTGATGTGACCATGACATTTTCTTTACTTGGTATTATTAAATTTCTTTAGTTTTGATATATGTTTAATTAATACTAAAATAATAAATTACTATTTTTTATTATTATTTAATTTAAAAATTCATAGTAAAATTCTAAATGAGCTCCAATAGAGATGAAAAATATCATTGAATTCATCTAAATAAGCTCTATCTAATGAAATATTTTTTAATATTCTTAAGACTTTTCTATTTAGTGTTTTGGCATTCTTTATGAAACATTCCATACATGTCTTATTTGATGATTGAGAATATTATGCTCAATCTCCTTAGTGTCACGGAAATGAATTTAACTACACGATATTTCTAATTTTTGGAAATTTTTCATTTCAATTTTGTTATATTACCTTATAACTCTAAATCTCATCTTATTTAATAATTATATTTCATTAATTTTGTTATATTACCAAACTTTAAATTATCCTATTTATACTTAAATATATATTTATTTAATTTTCTAACGATATTTTATTATTAAATTTTTTGTATTTTTTGCAAATTGTTTCTAATCTCAAACGAGGTTACATTGAGGAAGAACTAGTGTCACTACAAGAGCCTTGATGAGCTCTTTCTAATTAAATATTTTTTTGTAAATTTTATTTTTTTATTTATTATAAATTTTTCATGTATTGGGAGCCAATTTGATTTGTTCCTTATTTAATGCTTGAAAATATTACCATAGATCTCCTTAATAGGTTTGAATACAACTTTTCTATATTATTTATATCATATGTTAAACTTTTTTTATTGTTTTGGTTATATTACAATGTAACACAAAGTTTATATCATTTGCCCTTAATAAAACTTAAATTTTTTTATATTATATTACATCAATTTCTCTCATTTAACTTCAATATTATTTACATAATATTAAAAATAATGAATTATTAATAGAGATTATGTAATGTGTTAATGTGATATAATTTAAATTAGGTCTAATTAAGAAATAACAAATGTTAGTTAAGTTATCTTGATGAACTCTACCAAATGAATATTTAGTTTTTTAGATTTTTAAATATTTATTTCATAGATTTGAAATGATTTACGAGATATTTGTATTCTTTCTTGATTTAACAATCAAGAATGTTATAATAGATCTTTTTAGCATTTTCGAATGGCAACCTTCCCATACAATAAATTTCATTTCTTCACATTTTTTTACTTTGATGTAGTTATATTGCTTTGTCACTCTAAATCTTCTCTCTAGCGATCTTCAAAATACAATGATTTTTTTGTCTTACATTATTTCAATTGACCTTGTTTTAGTATTAATGTACATTTTTACTTAATATAAAAATAATAATTTATTATTATTTTTTCTTATTTGCATCGGTAATTAGTAGTAATATTAAACATTGTTCAATAGTAATGAAAATAACTGATTTGGACCCTTCTCAACTTAACCTATCCAATTAATTATTCGTTTTTATATTTTTAAAATAATTATTTTCCTAATATTTTTTTATGCTTTATAAGATAATTTATTAGTCCCTAATTTGAAAACTATCTTAGAAACCATCTCCTAAGCATCTTTTTATAAAACTATTGGATATAATTTATGTCATTTTTCAAATTTTCAACTTTGCATTATTTATATTACCATGTAATTTTAGAATTCATGTTCCATCACTTTCATTTAGAATTATTATAGTACTTTAATTTATGACATTTCAACTATAACATATTTTTTATTAATATCAAGGCAATAATTTTGTATTATTTATGCTTAACAACATTGGCAATTCATATTAATTACCAATAAGTTGCATTGGATTAATAGTAAGCACTATTAAGCTCATTTATCATTTAAATATTTATTTTGATAATTTTAAAAATTTAATTTTAAATGATTTTGGCAAGCATTAAGATCCATTTTAATATGTATTCATTTTAACAATAATGGTTGTTACATTCAATTTTCTTGGTGTCTTATATTGCCTCTTTCCCTGTAAAATTTTCTTATTTTTTTGAAGTTTTTTTTAAATTTCTTTAAAACAAAAAAATTGTATTTTTGCTCCATTGTAACCTGTACGTCACTTTGAACTTGTTATATTACATTGCTTTAGTTGATCTATTTTCAACTTTTATATATATATATGTTTATTTAAAATTAAAATAATAATTTTTTAATTTATTCTAATTTACTTTTTAAATTGGCACTAATTTGGGCTCAGGTCTTACAAAAAATGTTATTGGACTTGTCTCGATGTGGTTTACCAGTTAAATGTTAATTTTTATATTTTTTTTAATATTGTATTATTAGGAATGTAACACATAATATGAGAAATTTTAAAACAAACATAATTGGATTATTTAGAATGTTACATTAAACTTCAATAGTATATAAAAATGTAACTTTCTGATATGATTTATCGCAATAATTAAAATTTGTATACTGATTTGGCTACATTACTATGTAAACAACTGCTCTCCTATGATCATTTACATCACCTTGATTGTGTTATGTTAAATTACTTCAATTTAAAATATTTTAATTTTAATATATGTTAAATTAATGAAAAAAATTAAAATTTATAATTATTTTTCATTTGAACTTAATACTTTATAGTAATTCTAAACAAAACTGATTGAGATGAAATAAGTGTTAATATACACATTTTATAAAGCTTTATAAAATTATATATTGAATTTTATATTTTGAAATTGTTTATTTTTTAAGTTTTTAACATAGATAGTTAGATACTTTTATTTATACAAGATTTGATGATCAAGAAAGTTATACTCATTCTTCTTCGTAACATGTAGTAACACTTCACAAAAATTTTATCGCTTCAAAATTTTTTCTTTGATTTGGATAGGTTATTATGAAACTCTAATTCTTCACTCTTGTGACCTTTATGTCACTTTGATTTACTTGCTTAATTTTCTTAATTTTAATTATTATAGTTTTAGTAGAGGTTTACTTGGTACTAAGATAATATTTTTTAGTTTTTATCGTTTAATTAATTTTCAAGTTAGTCCAAATCACAAACTAAATTGACAAAGACAAAATAATTGTAGTTTTATTTGTCTTGTGGAGCTATACGAGTTAAATATTCATTTTCTTAAAATCTTTTATTTTCCTAGTGTTTAGCATGTTTTATTAAACAATTCATTTTGCTCTTGATTTATTAATCGAGGCTATTATTCAAGATCTCCTTTTTTATTAAATTAAAACTTTCTCCTCATAATTTATCTAATTTATTTAAATTATTTTTTTTATCTTTTTAAATTACTTTGTAATTCTAGTTTATCTTTTGTGTGACCTTCAAAAATTTTTTATTTGGTTATTTTATATTACTTTAATTTATGCCTTTTCGGCTTTAATATATACTTTCTTTAGATTAAAGTAATATTATATTATTATCAGTACTTGTTTTCTTTTATAATTTGTAGTAATCCTAAACATGGTTAGATCAAGAATAAACGAATGTCATTGGATTTATCTCGATGAGGTTTTTGCAATAAAATATTCATCTATTTACATTATTAGTTCTTAACAATTCAAGCCAAGGTTGGATTGACATGGAACAAACATCATTAGACTTATCTAGATGAGTTCTCTAAAACATTCATTTTCTAATTTTTATTTTTTTAAGGTTGTGGCTTTCTTTTTTAGACAATTAGTCATTGCTTGATTATATGCTACAGAATGCCACACTAAATCTTCTTAGCATCTTAGAATATAACTTTCTCATATAATTAATCTAATTTCTACAAAAGTTTTATTTTGATCAAATTATATTACTATGAAATACTTATTCTCCTTTATACTAACCTTAACATCACTTTAACTTACCTATATTAAATTTGTTACATTTATCTTTTTCATAAATTTTTCATATATTTACTTAAATTACCATAACAATTAATAATTATTATTACTTTTTTAATTTGACTGTTCATAAAATCTCCAATGTAATTTTGATAGAGATATACCAAATGTCATCAGGATAAATTATAGTGAGCACTTTCAAATTAAACATTCCTTTTTATATTTTTTTATATTTTATTTTCCAAGTTTATCATGGGCTTTTAGAGACATTTCTATTTGTTATAGATTTGGTGATTAATAATGTTACACTTTATTTATTTAAAATCTTTTAATGCACCTTTCTTATATGATTCATCTCATTTAATTAATTTTTTTTATTGATTTTGTGTGCCATAGTGATTAACATTATTTTATTTTAGCTTCAATATATATTTTATTAATATTAAAATATTAATTTGTTATTAATAGTGATTTTATGTATTTATTCAATTTTATAGCAATTCCAAATGAAGTTAAAAATATACTAAAGAAATGTAATAGGACTCCTCTCAACAAGCTATGTCAGAGTAATATTCATTTTACATTTTTCCATATTTAATTTTGGAAGATTTTGGAGTAATTTATGAGTCTTTTTTCATTCATACTTAATTTGATGATTGAACATATTACAATCTTTCTTCTTAGTATCATGGAATGCAACTTTTTGTATAATTTATCACATTACTTAAAATGTTTTTGTTTGATTTCGTTATTTTAATATGTAACTCAAAATCTCCTTCTGTAATTTTCATATTGCTTTGATTTGGCTATATTAAATTGGCTTACTTTATTTTATTTCAACTTTAACATATAATTTTTTAATATTTAGAAATAGCTTTTTCTTATGCTTTCTAATTATTTTAGTAATTCTTACTAATTTCAAATGTGGTTTAATGGAGATAAATCAAAGTTTATTAGACTCTTCTCTATTAACTCTATCCAATTAAATAATTTTTTGATATTTTTGAATACTTTATTTTCTTGAGTTTTGGTAAGTTTTTAAGGATATTTTTTATCTTAGGTAATTTTATGATTGGGGATATTACACTCCATCTATTGTATATCTAAGAAAGCTACATTCCTATAAAACTTATCTCATTTTTTAGAAGAGTTTTTTCATTTGGTTAAATTACTACAGAACTCTAGATCTCCTCACTCGTGACATTTATATCAGTTTGATTTTGTACACATTTTATTGCTTCCATTGTTTTCTTTTTAGGTTTAATATATTTTTATATATTAAAAAATAATTTTACTATTTTGCTTGCTTGTTTAATTTAGTTGCTCTTAGTAATTTTGAAGGAGGCCTTATGCATATGATATATGCATTTTTTAGCTCACATCAATAAGTTCTGTCCAATGAAATATTCATTTTTTTGTTTTGAAAATTTTATATTTTTTAAAAATTTTTGTATTCTTCATGTAAAATTTTGATTTGTTTCGTAATTAATGATTGGAAAATTGCATTATCTCTTAAGTAACTTGGAATGGAACAGTTTTGTTTAATTTATCTCACAACATGAAAAGTTTTATTTTGATATAGATATATTAAAATCTAACTATAAATGTTTTCTTTTATGAACTTTGCATTGATTTGGTTTTGTTTTATTACTTTGAATAAATTAATCTCATTTCCACTTTAATATATATTTATCAAAGTAATTTCTTAATAATCTTTGGTTGATGTGTAATTCATATCAATTTCAAGCGAGCCTTGATCAAGATTAAGAAAATAATTATGAAGACGATATCACCATGATCTATCCAATTAAATGATCAATTTTAAATTTCAAATGTTATATCTTCATAAGTATTTGGAAAGATATTTTAGACACCCAAATTTATACCATATTTGATAATTTAAGACGTTATGCTCGACCTCCTTAGTATGTCTCAATGCAACTTTGCCATTCAACATATATAAATTTTTTAAAACATTTTTTGCTTCCATTAAATTCTATTACAAAGTAACTCTCAATCATTCGTCATGTAACTTCTACATATTTTTAATTTAGTTGCATTAGTTCCCTTTAATTTGCTTATAAAGCTTTGTGAATTTAAATGTCTTCTTATGTTACCTTTACAATGACATAAATCGGTTTAATTTATTTTTTTAGTTGATCTAAGTTCAACTTTAATATATTTTTTTAGACTAAAAATAATAATTTATTATTACTTTTTCTTAATTAATTGATTAATTTGTATTAACTCAAAAAATAGTCCAAGCGAGATGAAAGATCATCCTTGGACTCATCTCGTTGTGTCATATCCATTAAAATATTCCTTTTAATATATTTCAAATATTGTTTAGGGACTTTGAATGCTTCATGAGACTTTTGATTTGTAATTAATTTGTTGATTAAGGATGTTGCACACAGTCTAATTAAAAACAGGAAATATAACTTTCAAAAACAATTGTTTGCATTCAAAAAACTTATTTACTTTCATTTTGTTATATTAATATGTAATATTAATTCCTCTCTCATGTGACCATTACCTTAGTTTAATTTTTTTAATTTGCACTTCTTTAATTCAACATATTGAAGGTTTGATATCTATTTAGTTAATGTTAAAATTGTAATTTACAAATTCTTATTCTTATTTACTTCGGTAATTTGAAGTAATTCTAAATGAGGCTCAATGAAGACTAATCAAAAGTCATTGGACTCATCGTGATGTACAATAACTAATAAAATATTTGCCTTTACAACTCTAAAAACTTCAACTTTCTAAGGCTTTGGTAGGTTTTATTCGACCTCCTTAGTATCATAGATTGCAACTTCATCTCATAAATTGTCAATTTTTCCAATGTTTTGCTTTGATTTTATTTTACTATATAACTCTAAATCTTTTCTCCCAAGACCATTATATCACCTTGCCTTTGTTATATTCATTCCTTCAAGTTATCTCATTTCATTTTTAATTTTAATTGACATGATATTTAGGTAAAACTTAAGCATTATTTATGTTTTTTACTTCAATAATTCATAGGAGGTCTAAACAATGTTTGATCAAGATGAAACAAATATGAATGGATTCATCTCGATGAGCGTTATGAGCACATGGGCTATTTCTTTTATTTTTAAATAATTTTATTTCAAAGAATTTACGGGGCTTAATAACAAATTTTGATTTATAGTTGATTTGATAATAGGTGATGTAGTACTTGTTCTCTTTAGTATTAAGATATGCATATTTCTTGAGAAGGTTTCCTTATTTTTATAAAAATCTCTTTTATGAGGTCATATTACTATGAGGCTTATCTCTCCTCTCGTGTGATAATCATATTGCTTTTAATTGATTTTTGAGATGATTTCAATTTATCTCAACTTATCTTTAATATATATTTGTTATGATTTACGTTTGTTTCGTTTAGTAATTCATAGTAATTCGAGCTTCGTTTCATCAACACAAAATAGTGTTCATTGGAATTATCTTGATAAACTCTATCATATTAAACATTATTTTTTATTTCTATAAATAATTATTTGCTAACATTTTGACTTGTGTTACAATATATTTCGATTAAGACATGGTTTGATAATTGAGGTTGTTACACTCAATCCCCTATATATCTTATAATTTAAATTTTCAATGTAATCTCATTTTCCAAATCTTCAACTACGATTTGGTTATATTACTATGAAAAACTTATTCTTCTCTTGTGCAACCATTACATCACATTTATTTTATTACATTACATGGCTTAAATTTGTCTCATTTTTTAATATTTATTTAATTAATATTATAATAATTACTTTTCATTATTTTTTTTTGTAACTTAGTAATTTGCAATAATTTAAATAGAGCTATGACTCAAAAAAGAATATGTTGTAAGACTCATTTGGACATGTTATATCTATTTAAAATTTAATTTTTTATTTCTTTAAAAATTTTTGTTGTTATGATTATTTTTAACATTTTATGAGGAATTTCATTCATACTACATTTAATATTCTAATTTTTGATAATTAGTCTTTGTTGTATAATGGTTTGGAAATTTGTCATACAAATTATCTCACATCTTTAAATGTTTCATTTTGAATTTTTTATAATTCTATGCAACACTAACTCTCCCCACAAGAGACCCATGCTTTGCGTTATTTTAGTTCGTTGATTTATTTTATCTCATTTTAACATTAATATATATGCTTTAAATTTAAAAAATAATTTCTTATTATTTATTCTTATTTAATTTTTAATATATAGTAATTTTAAATGGGGTATAAGGAAGCTGAATCCATCATCATTAGGTTCATCTCCATGAGCTCTATCCAATTGAATATATTTTTATATTTTCAAATATTTTTTCTATGCCTTTTTCATGCCTTCTAAAACATTTTGATTCATAAGGGATCTAATGATCGATGAGGTTGCATAAGATTTTATTAGTATGTTGGAACGAAACAATTTAATATAATTAGCTTGTAATTTAGCTTAATCAAAGTGATATAAATGTCACAGGTAAGGAGATCTATAGTGACGTTGCAATATAACCAATTGAATGCAAAACAATTTAAAAAAAGAGATGACAATTACAGAAAAGTAGCATTCTTAGACACAAAAGAGATTGAATGTAGCATTCTTAATCATCAAAATGGTAATGATTTAAAATATCTTTAAAGGGATGCCAAAACCCTAAAAAATTATTTAAAATTTAAAACTAAACTTTAATTGGATAGTTGTCACAATTCCAACAACATTTGTTTCATATAATATAAAACTCTTTTGGAATTACTACAAAATTTCTAAGAAGGTATAAATAAATAATAATAAACTACTTTTTCAACATTAAAAAACTATATTTTAAGTCTTAAATAAGGCTAATTGAAACAATGTAATGAGACTAAATCAAAGCTTTGTAAAGCTCACAAAAGACAAGATTTAGATTACATAGTGATATAAAAAAGAAAATTAAAAAATTTGAATGGTTGTCATAAATTGAAAGGAAGCACACAATAAACGATACTAAGTAGATTGAGCATAATATTCTTGTGGGTGAAATATCTCATAAAATTTTTACAGACTCTAAAAATAAAAGCCTCAATAATATAACTTTTCCATTAGAATAAGCTCGTATAAATAAGTTCAACACATTTGTTTTATTTCCATCAAATTTAATGTTGAATTATGAGAGAAAATTAGATTAAATAATAATAAATTGTAATTTTAATATTAACAAAATATATGTTAAAGTTGAAATAAGATAAATTGAATTAACATATACTAAATAAATCAATGCAATATTGAAAAAATATGATGAGATAAGATAAATTGCATAGAATAATTACATTGCAACATATTAAGCTAATCGACTATGAGAATCTCAATCACCAAATCAAGTAGGAATTGAAATGTGTTGTAAAGAATGCCAAGGCTATAGAACATGTAAAATTTAAAAATGTAACATTAATATTTAATTATAGAAATCATCAAGGCAAATTGTCCAGAATTATCTAATGAAATTCTTTTTTTCATAAGATAATAAAATATACTGAAAAATTTAAAATTGTCAAACGACTTTGGATAATGTAGATAATAAAATACCCTACAAAGCTTCATGAAATTTTACAGAGTAAGAAACCAAAAATTTAAAAGTCAACATTTAATTGTATAGTGCTTTTCTAGAATTATCTAATGAAGTTCTTTTTTTCAAAATTGGAAATCATTTGGAGAACTTTTGATATACTAAAATAAATAGGCAAAACTTTATGTTAAGTTTGAAGTATGATAAATTGAAGAAGTTTAATATAAAAAATCAAGCCAATCTCAACATCATATGATAGGAGAATTAAGGCTAATATATAGTGCAAAAAAAAATTAATGAAAAAAGTTAAAAGAAATATTACATAAAAATAATTTATGAATTCCTTTAAAAATAAAAATATTTATGAATTAGATGTACTAAGTAGATCAACTATAACATTCTCAATAAACAAATAATTTATGAATGAAAAAATCACGTACAACATGCAAATTCCCTAAATAATAAAAATATCTAAAAATAATAAAAACCAAATATACATGCACATAAACACACACACACACACACAAAGATATATATATATATATATTAAAAGGAAAAAAATGAAAACATTAAATTATTATTTTAATATCAAGTTATAGCATGTTAACATTTAAATAAGATGAATTAAAGGAATGCAACATAGGAAAATTATAGCAAATGTAATGTCACACAAGTTGCGTATTCAATTTTCATTGTAAAATAAACAAATTAAAGCGAAACATTTGAGAAAATGTTATAAATTACATAACAAAGTTGCATTCTAATATACTAAAGAGATAGATTATCCATTACCTAATCATTAAATAAGATATTAATCAAAATATCATGTAAAAACATCCAATCACTCTAGAAAATTAAATTTTTGGAATAATATAAAAATGAATGTTTAGTTGGACAGAGCCCTATACGATGAGTCAAACAATATTTTTTTTAAAATATTAGTTCTCATTTGGAATAACTATAAATTACAAAATTGATGAAACGTAATATAAGCAACTCAAAAACATGTAAAGACACATGAGACAAGAATTATACTTTCATGATAAATAATAAAATAAAATTAAAAAAGTAAACAGAACATTCAACGAATAATTCTTTTAGAAATAATTAATATATGCTATAATTCAAATAAATTTAAGCAATATGCTATAAACAAATCAAATTGATATTAAAGTCACATGTGAGGAGTTTTATAATTAAATAGAAAAATAATAAAAAATATAGTAAAACAATTCAAAAAATGTGATACATTGTGATCGTATTTTGCATTTAGCTATACTATGTAGATCAAACATAAAATATCAATTATCAAACGAAGTATAAGTATAAATTCATCATTAAACATGGTAAAATACATGAAAATATAATATTTAAAAATTATAAAAGTTGAATATTCAATTAGATAGAGATTATCGAGATGACCCCAATGATGTTTGCTTTAATTTTAACTAGCCTAATCTACAAATACTACGAATTAGAAAGAAAGAGAAAACAAAAAAATTAATTTTTAAATTTTAAACAGATATCTGCGGGATCATAAATATGATAAAATGAAGCTTTACCATTTAAATAAATCAAAGTCATATAAAATTGAATATGAAGGAGATTTTGTATTTCAAGTAATAAAATAAAAGCAATGCAAAACAAATGAAAGATAATATGGCAAATTACATAAGAATTCTACACGCCAAAATACTAAGGTGATTGAGTGTAACATGCTCAATCATAAAAGATGGTATAAATCAAAAATACCATGTGAAACTTAATAAACTTTTAGAAGATAAAAATATTAAAAAAATATACAAAATAAATATTTAATTGGATAGATTTTATCGATGTTGGACTGAAGATAATTATTTCATTTTGAATGGTCCTCAATTTGAATTACTGTAAGCTACCAAACTAAAGAAGCATAAATAATAATAAATTATTATTTTTAAGGTAAATAAGCAATCTAATAAAATTAAATCAAAGTAATGCGATGGCTTATAAGGAAAAGTAGCATTCCTACATACTAAGGTCTTTGACCATAACATCATTAATCATCAAATTTTCTCTCAAAGTAATGCGATGGCTTATTTATGAGTCAAAACATCTCATATGGTACTCAAAAACACAAAAAAATAAAACATTTAAAAATGTAACATTGAATATTAAATTAATAGAGCTTGTCATGATGTGTCCAATGACTTTTGTTTGTCCCCAATTAGGCCTAACATAGAATTAATGTGAATTATAAAATCTAATTAAAATAAATAATAGTAAATTTTTTTTGTTAATATTAAATAAATTTTTATCAAAGTTAAGATTGGATAAATTGAGAATAAGCAATACAATAAATTAAAGTAATGCAAGGCTCACAATATAGAACATCTAGAGTTACATGTAACATTACCAAATTAAAGGGAAACAGTTGAAGAATTTAGATAAATTGTCTTGGAAATTTCATTCCAAGATACTGAGTTAAAGTATAAGATCATCAATCCTTAAAATAGTTATGAATGAAAATGTATCATAATGAAAAGAAAAACTTTCAAAATAATAACATTTAAAAGTATAAAAAATAAGTACTTATTCTTATAGGATTTATTGGAATGAATTTAATGTTTTTTTGACTCAATCAAACCTAGTTCTTACTTTCTATGAATTACCAAAATTAAAACAAAAAAATAATAATAATTTTTTTATAAATATGTAAAATATGTATTAGACCATAATGAAGATAAATTGATGTAATATCTTTTAACTAAATTAATGAGATGCAAAGGTCAAACGAGAAGATAAATAGAGGTTTGTAATAATAAAAGTAGGTAAACACATGAAATTTTAAGAAATAAGAAACATTATAATGGATAGTTCATTTTCATGATGCTTAAAAAATTATGTCCAACATCCTTTTTCGTTAAAGTAATAACAAACAAAAATATCTAATAAACGAACCAACATCCCCGAAAAAAAGTTAAAAATATAAAAGCAAATATTTAATTGTTTGACCTTTTTTAGAGATGTCCAACAATGTTGACTCAATAAGACCACATTTAAAAGTTTTGTGATTTACTTAAATAAATAAGCATAAAAAATATTAAATAATTATTTTAAAAATAAAATACATACTAAAGCACAAATGAGATAAATTAAAATAATAAAGTAATACAAAATGATAGTGAGGTAACTGTACCACGATGGAATTTAAGAGTTGCATTACAACATGAAACAATCAATTTAAAAATTATAAGAAAGGAGATTAATTATAAAGTAACATCGTAATAAATGATATTAAGAAGATTGACTCATAATCATGAACCCTCAAACCAAGTACGAATCAAAATGACTAGTGAAGTTTTCTAAAATCTAAAAATATAAAATTTTTGACAACATAAAAAATAAATCTTTGATTAAATCTAGCTCATCAACAAGTGGCCAAAGAGAATTGTTTTTCTAGAATGATCCTTGTTTGGAATTATTACAAAATGCCAAAGTATATAAACATAAATAATAATAATTTATAAATTTAATATTAAGTTTAAATATAATAAACTTGAAATGAGATAAATCAAAGCAATGCAATATAACCAAACGAAATTGATGTAAATGCCAATAAGATGAGACTTATAGTTTCATAGTAACATAACTAAAACAAAGAAAAATAATTAAGGAAATTATATTACTAAAACTAGAATATTTCTTTCCAAGTTACATAAGAGATCGAGTCTAACATTGTTGATCATGAAATTATGTATAACTGAAATATAAAATAAAACATGATAAAACACAATGAAATAAAATATTTAAAAATATAAAAATAATAATTTAACTTCATTGAGGTTTTTGGAAAATTCCAGTCATGATTGTTTCATTTCTATCACACATCGTTTGAAATTACAAAGCTTTACAAAATCAAGTAAGAAAAAACGTTATTTTAATTCTAACAAATGTATAATAAGGCAAAGATGTGATAAAATTAAGTAATGAAATAAGATCAAATCCAAGCAATGTAAATGTCACATTGGAGGTAATTTAGAGTTACAAAATACAACAACAAAATCATACTTCAAGAAACGAGATGAATTTTTTGGAAACTTGGACTCCAAATTATATAAAAAAGAAAAAACAAAAATCTGAAAGGTTCAGATAAATTGTAAGGAAGCATGCATTCAAACATACTAAGTAGATTGAGCATAACATTCTCAGGGGTCAAATAACATACAAATAGAAATATCTAATAACATATGTCAAAACTTTAAAAATAAAATATTCAAAAATCAAGGAAAATACTTTATTAGAATGAGCTCATTGTTTCAAGTTCAACATATTTGTTTCGTCTATATCAAATTTAAATTTGTAGTATTATGAATTACAAGAGAAAATATGCTTAAATAATAATAAATTACTTTTTTAAATATCAACAAAATATTAGTAAAAGTTGAAATGAGACAAAGTTAAGTAATATAATATAAGTAAATTAAAGAAATATTAAAATCACTCTAGAGAAGATATAGAGAGTCACAACATTATAACCAAATGTAAGAAAAATAAGAACAAATGAGAAACAATGTGTAGAATAGTCACATTAAAATATATTGAAGGTATTGAGTGTAAAAAATTGGAATTTCAAATCATGTAGGAGTTGAAATGTGTCGTGAAGAATGCCAAGGCTCTAAAATATGCAAAATTTAAAGTGTAAGATCAATATTTAACTCGTAGAGATTATGAAGACAAGGTCAATGATGTTTGTTTATTCTTTGTCAAATGACATCTAAAATTAACAAATGTATTTGAATATAGTAGTTAATAAAATATCTTATGAAGAGTTATGAAATTATTAAAAATTAAAAAACTTAAAATATAGAAGTGAATATTTAATTCGACAATGCTTGTCTAGAATAATCTAATGAACTTTTCTTTTTAAAATTGGATAATGTTTTGAATATTTCTCATATACTAATATAAATGACATAAACAACTAGACATTGCTATTTTAAAATCAAATAAATTCATATTAATGTTGAAATAAGAGGAAGTAGTATAATATATCAAAATTAGGGAAATCTAGAGATCACATAAGAGGAGACTTACAATTAGTAAGTAACATAAGAAATTAATGCAAAAAACATTTTAAGAAAATTCGAAAATATTAAGATCAATTACAGCAATCTTAATCATGGAATAATTTATGAATAAAAATATCACAAAAAATAAGCTAATGCCATAACAAAAATATTTAAAAAAATAAAAATGAATATATATTTTATAAAACAAAAAAACATGAAATATATTAAATTAATATTTTAATATTAAATTTTTATATATCAATATTAAAATAAGATAAATTAAAATAACGTAACATAATCAAACCATAGCAATGTTAAGTCAGACAAGATGAGTGATTTAGTGTCACCAAATATAAACAAATTAAATTGAAATATTTGAGGAAATATTGTAACTTAAACTAGAATGTTCATTCCAATATACTAAGGAGATCGAGTAAACATTCCATAATCATTAATTAAGGTACTAATCAAAATATTAAGTAAAAATAACCAATTACTCAATAAAACAAATTTTTTTTAAAAAAATGCAAAGATGAATATTTAGTTGGATAGAGCTTATTAAGATGAGTCTATTTATATATATTTTTGTAATGGTTCGACCTCATTTGGCTTTAAATTGCAAAATTAATGCAATATTATATAATCAACTCAAATAGATGTAAAAGCCTCATTAGAGGTGAATAAGAGTTTCATGAAATATAACAAAATGAAAAGGAAAATTTTGAATAATTAGGATACATTATAAGTGAAATTTGAATTCTAAGACACTTATGAGGTTGAATGTAATATTCAGACCATCATATTAAGCATGCATGAAATTTTTATCTGAAGAATATCAAAAACATAGGAAGTAAAAACTTTAAAATATAAAAAAATGGTTTAATTAGATAGAGCTCATCTATATGAGATCAATGATGCTTTTTATGTCTTCATCATTAATTTTATTTGAATTATATAAAATTTTCAAGGAAAACAATCATAAATAATAAGATTATTTTTAAACCTTTTGTAAATATATATTAAATATGAAATGAGTTAGATTGAACCATTGTAACTGATCGAATTGAAAGACATGTAAATGTCACATGAGAGAAGATTTAGAGCTACACAATAATATAAGTAAAACAAAAGAAAAAATTTGAAGAAATTAGAGAAATTGCACAATAAATTTGTATTCAAGATGCTATGTAGATAGACCGTTGCATCCTAATTTGTGAAAGCAAGTATTAATCAAAAAGTTTCAAAGGAATACAAAAATTATAGGTAATAAAATATTTAAAAATAAAAAATTGATTATTTCATTTGATAGAGCTCATCCTAATGAGTATAATGATAATTATTATGTCTCGATATTTCCATGTATAGAATTACTTCAAATTACCAAAGTATATACGAGTAACCAAAAACTTTTTATCACTTTAATTTTAAGACAAAAAGTAATATGACAAAAAACGTTAAATTAAAGAAATTTAATGTAGCCAAATATAAGCGATGTAAAGATTGGATGAGACAAGAATTAGAGTTTAATAGTATTGTAAATAAATCAAAGAGAAATATTTTTATGAAAGAGATAAATTGTATATGAATATTGTAATCAAAGATAATAGGAAGATCAATTATAATATCCTTGATTCTCAAATTTCATATAAATTTGAATGTCTCATAAAGCTGAAGAAATGTCAAGAAAAAAAAATTGCCAAAATTTAAAAAATAAATATTTTATTAGATAGGCCTCACTAAGAACCATTAAAGAAAAGCAATACAACCAAACTTGGGTGATGTAATTCTCACATGATATTAATATAACAAAATAAAAGTTTAAAAAATAAATAAATTTGATAGATTATTTGGGAATAATCTATTCCAAGATATTAAGGAGCTCATGTGTAACATATTTGATCATTAAATTAGATGTGAATTGAAATTTAAAATAAAGCTTGATGAAACCTTGGAAAATCAAATATTTAAAAAAATATAAATGTAATTTACTTTATATAGCTTTTTGAGATGAGTAAAATGATATTTTTTTATTAGACCACATTTGCGATTACAATGAATTACCTTAAAAAAGAAAAAAACTAAAAATAAATTATAATATATATTAATAAAATATCTATTAAAGTTGAAATGAGAAAATATGAATGAATGTAATATAACAAAATAAAAAATTTAAAAAGATCATAGAAAAGGAGATTAAAATTACATAAGCAAAAAATATGAAAATGGAAAATTTTTAGAAAATGACATAAATTTTATGGAAGAGTTGCATTCCAAGATGTTAATTGTAGACAATACCATCATTGATCATCAAGTTAGGTATGAATTAAAATAACTTATTAAATATGCTAAACCCAAAACATTAAATAATTATAAATTTAGAAATTAATATTTAGTTAGCTAAACCATGTTTAGATAGATAGGTTTGTTTCATTAATGTCAAATGTCATTTGAAATTATTATAAACTAATAAAAATAATAAATTATAGTTTTAATATAAAAGAAATATATATTAATGTTTAAGTGAGATATATTGAAGCGATACAATATAAGTAAAACATAGTGATCTTAAGGTCATATAAAAGAATAATTAGAGTTTCATTATAATATAACCATATCAAAAAAGAATATATGAATTCTAACAAACAAAGGTGATCAAGTACAAAATCTAAATAATAAAATAATTTATGAATCAAAATAGGTAGAAATAAATTTTAGTACTTAAAAATATAAATAATTTTAAAAAATAATATTTAATTAGACAGACGAAATTGAGATGAGTTCAGTTATGATTTTTTTATCTATAGTAGATCTTTATTAGAAAACTTATGATTTAAAAAATTAAATAAGCATGAATAATAATAAATTTTTATTTTATTAGTAAGGATGCATAAATGGAAGTTGAAATGAGATTATTTGAA
This sequence comes from Vanilla planifolia, assembly GCA_023846275.1. Taxonomy (NCBI): domain Eukaryota; kingdom Viridiplantae; phylum Streptophyta; class Magnoliopsida; order Asparagales; family Orchidaceae; genus Vanilla; species Vanilla planifolia. The sequence goes on along the minus strand of CM043872.1, from coordinate 9,265,590 downwards.
ATAATGTAATATTAAAAACTAAAAGTGATGTGAAGTTCACATGGTGTGAGATTTAGTATTAATAGATAACATAACGAAATTAATTAATTAAATTTGAAAAAATTATATAAATTGAAAGTAAAAATTACATTCGAGGATAATAAGGAGATGGAGTGAAATATCCATGATTATCATATTTATTTTTATTTGAAAGGTTTCATAAAGAGTTTATTCACCCATGAATATGAAATACTTTAAAAAATAAATAAAAAATATATAATTTTAATAATAAACTTTTTTTGGACAAACCTAATGATGCTTGTTTTTTTTGTCTAATGTCATTTAGAATTATCAAGAATTAGCCAAGTAAATAAGTATAAATAATAATAAAATGTTACTTATATATAAAGTAAATATAGTTTAAAGATGAAATAATGAAGTAATATGATATAGGCAAATAAAAGAAATGCAATGGTCATAGAAAAAAGATTTAGAGTTGACAAATATTATAACTAAAACAAAGTAAAATATTTGATGAAATGAGAGAAAGCATATTGTAAAAATTATATTCCAATATATTAAGAGATCAAGTGTTATATCCTTGGTAATCAAATCAATAATGAAACAAGCCCTTAAACAACAAAAATAATTAATCATAAATATCAATGAATAGAGTGCATCTAGAGGAGTCAAATTACATCTATTTTTTCTCTTCTTACATGACTAGGAATTGTTATTTGTTATAAAAATAATTAATCATAAATATCAATGAATTATTTTTTTTAAATTATGTAAATCTATGTTAAAAGTGAAATTAAATAAATTGAAGAAATGTAATATAATAAATTCAAAGAAAATTAAAGGTCATTTAGATGAATGTTTGATTGGATAGAGAATATTTAGATGAATTGAAATAATTTAATATATCTAAATCGAGGTAATGTAAAGGTCACGTTAGAGAAGAATTAGAGTTTCATCATAATATAATTAAGTCAAAACATTTTTGAAGAAATAACAAATTGTATTGAAAAAGTTTCATTGAAAGATGCCAAGTAGATCATGTGCAACATTCCTACCCATAAAATTAGGTACAATTCACAATATCTCATCAGGTGTACCGAAAGCCAAAAAATTAAATTATTTTATTATATAAACTATGAATATTTATGTTGATTGACCTTGTTAAAATTAGTTAAAGATATTTTTTATTTGGATCATACCTTGCATTTAATTGCTTCAAACTAAATAAATAAATATTAATAGATAGTAATAAATTATTGTTTTAATTTTAAATAAATTACTATTAATGCTAAAGTTAGAAAACACTACTATAATGTGTATGATTACAGTAGTAATTTTTTTATATAGTATTTCAACATTTCTAAAACATTTATGATTACTTCATTAGTAAGCTCTTAAACTATTCGTTCTCTCTAAGTAGTGTATTAGTGATTCAATAAACAATTATTCCATATGATAGCTTTAGTTTCTTTGGTTTAGTGGACGAAGTGGATAAATTTCTTTAAAACCAAAAAAGCTCTTTTGGCATTTAACTTATTGTCTTGGCACTTAAATGATGGTAAAGTAATTCATGTCCTAATCAAGTGTTACATTAAGATTAAAATTTTCATCCATTAAATCTTAGAAAGTGATTGAGATAGTCATCAATGGCTCAAGGTCAACAATTAAGTCCAATCTCACAAGATTCCCTTCTTGATGCCTTTCTCCCAATAGCAATACCTCAAAATCAACCTCTAGAGGATAGACTCTTGAATAAAATCTCACTGAAACCTACCTCTTATGGCTAGAATCTCAAAGCCATTGAAACCTTCGTCTATGTATCATTAATTTGATAACAACAAAATAATTTTTTCATTTTATTATTGATTTTTATTGAGGTATATTAGATCATACATCTTGAAAAAGAATAGGTGAACATAATTAGAGAATTTAGTCTTGACTCATAAGACTTAATTAGTGATCTATGGTGAGAACATAAGAGATACCAAGCACTATATATGTAAGGAGAACAACAATTTTTGAGTTATCTTTTATTGTTTTAAAATGTAAGACCTATAACAAAATTCTTAACACACTAGAACTATGGTGGGTTTTTGGTTGAATTTAAAAAATTTCTAAATATTTCTCTTAACTTTTTATAGGCATGCCTTTTCCCAAACTTTTTGACTTATATGTTTAAAATATGTAGAATAAAGACCTTAATTATGTGCTAAAAAGATTATATTATACAATAAAATGTCAATATCCCATTGTATGATCAATTATACATAGCTAGTTTTTAGAGGTAAGCGAATGGTATAAATGAGGAAAAATAATTTTCAAAAATAATTGTATTATATGACGAGTTCATTTGCTTCATATGTTAAAAGATTGGATGGATTGACTAATGAATACCCTAAACCTAAGAATTTAGTTAATATGATAATATATATTATATAGTATAATCATTTTTTTGTGTTAAGGTAATGTTGAGGTGTAAAATTCAATTGTTAAGTACAATATATTAATATTTAACATATAATATGATTAGAAAAAATTATTAATATCATGCAATATGGTACATGGATCAAATGATAAGAAGGGTTAGAGCTTGAAAATCATTTTTGATCTTAAGGCATATTGGGGCGATATAAGGTTGCAGTATTCCAAATAAAGTTCTATCCATGTCAACTTCTTTTTATCTTATTTTATCAATTAAATAAATTGATTATCATTCATGAATTTATTTACAATATTTTATTATGCTTCTTGATATTTTTATTAGGTTACAAAAACTTTATAATTTATCTTTACAATGTTTTATGTTCTATTATTAGTATTTTTCTCTTAACCATTCCTTTAGACTTTTGTCCTTTCTGTAAATTACTTTACGTCAATAATTATATGGGTTCTTTTCGTTATGTTGTTGGCACTTTTATGTTGATGCTTGTAGGATTTAACATGATATTTATTAGGTTTTTTAGCTAATGTAATATTTTGTCTACCTATTTTGTGAAAGATAATTTTAGTGGTTTTGTCCAGTCATTTGTCAAGTGTTGAATGTATATCCATTGTTAGATCAAAACACAAATAAATACTTTGTAAACTTACCTTCATTGCATTAACTACACAATTTTCAAAGATAGCATCTTAAGAGTTGTGCCCATTTATCTCAAGAATTTGAAGGCAACTTATCAGAAAATAATTGACACTTTGCTTAATAATCAAAGAACTTCTAAGAGGATCACTTCTTAGTGAAAAATGCTTCTTTCAAGACACATCTAAAACACTTAAGAAAGAGTTTCGAGAACTGTCGATGGTTCAACCTCAAACTCAACCTCTTATAATGTAGTTTTGGTGCTTCATTGAGTAAGTTCCTTATCAAGATGGAGTCAAAAAAGGAATCCTTGATAATCCTCAAAAAATAAGTGATCTTCTTGACATACGTTCTTAAGGAACCCTCATGATGACTAGAGCTGTGTTGAACATATTACGATACTCAGTCACTTCATTAAATGGAGTAAGTTTTGAGAAAAGGAATTTAAAAGAAGCTTAAAACATACCTTTCCTGACCACTTATTTCAAGCAATTTCAATAACTAAGGAGCCATTATACAATTACTTAAGAACTTCAACTTTAATCATAAGTTTTGTATTTTTTTTGGAGATGACAAAAGTATGAAAATCCTTATATACTATGCCTCTCACACTTTAAAAGATACAAAGATGACATATTTCCCCTTAAGAAACTTCTACTAGTCCTCATGATGACTACAAATGTCTTTCAAGCTCATCCTATAAATGTTGTCACAAACTAGCACTAGTCTTTTTAGTGAGTTTAAGTTAATTTACACCATTTGCTCTTATGTAAAGTTTGATTCTTGTTGATCATGAAATCAAAGGAGATTCCTTCAAGAGCAAGCCCAAGCATTCACCATTGAGCACTTGAAAGCTACACATGGATGGGCTCTCTAAAAACTAGTCATGTAGTATAGGATTGTTTCTTCTAAGACTAGGAAAGGTTAAATTAAAAGGAGGTATCAAAATAAATTTTCTTGTCACACATAACTGAGCTAATTAAGATGTAATAACTAGCTTAAAATTCACCATAGAAGTTAAGCTAAATGCCTAATAGGCCTTGATGACTTATAGTTATAAGACAAATAAATGAATAATTTTAGACCAAAGACTTACTTCTTAGAGCTCATAACGTAATTGATGAGTCCCTACTTTAGATATTCAAGAATGCTAGTCCTGCACAAATTCCTCAATAGCACAATCAATAGTCAATCCAAATAGCCAAACAAGGGAACTCTTTAGTCCCTCTAAAAAAGCCATGCGTTGAATCCATAGACATTCCAGTCTTTAACCATGAGAGATTGCCGTACAAGATGGATCCACAAAAAACCTACATTATTGCATGAGTCTTTTTTATAGTTAGATGCAAGGAAGGGTCAGCTTGAAGGCCCTTGTTACATATTACTTTGAGGTCAACTCTATAAAAATATCCCATCTTAAGCCTTCGCTAAAGTGCATTCACCCAATTGAGGCATAGGGTATCTTGAGGGAAATTCATTTGCACAAATGTGACAATAATGCCATGAGTTACACATTTACAATGTAAGCTATCAGGCGAGATTTGTTTCCAGCACACCATTTAAAAGGACACATCTCTAGTTTTCAAAATATGTGAACCATTCATGCTTATCTTTGTTAACCAATTATAACCCTTATGAAGGCCATTAGTGTTTCAAAATAGTTTTTTATTTGGGATATCAATCTTGGATCTTTCCCAACCATCAAAAGTAGGAGAAATTTTCTTCACATCATTGTTGATTACTTCTTAAAATAGATCAAGGCTAAGGCCCTCATTGCTCCAACAACAACATAAGTTTGTTGGTTCTGATAAACCAACATATTCAGCAAATTGAGTGTCTCTGAAATGATTATTAAAAAAATTCCACAAGGTTCCAAATATGAAGACATCCAAGATTTTTGCATAAGGGATGGATGCTTTTGAAAAATGCTTCTACAACTCTTCAAAACTATTGTTTCGGTTGATAGAACAAGTAAGAGTTTATTGTTAAACCCAACTTTGAGAACCAAAAGTCACTAGGGCAGATGATATTTTTTTAGTGGCATGGGCATACTGAGCTACACCTCATGTAGCAACAAGCAAGTCTCCATTGTTTTTGTCTAGGTCTCCAAGGTCATGCTTTCTCTAGATATTAACCAATTTACTCTTCAAGTCTACTTTACTCTTTAGATTTAGTTTACACTTTCTCTAAGTTGGCTTAATATTTGCTTTGATTTGTGTTTTTCATGACAAATCAAATCCTATAGTCAAATGAAAAAAATTCAAACACAAGCTTTATTTACACAAAGAGAAGCATCATAGAGCATATATTAGTCAGCGCAAATGAAGCAAAGTATCAAAAAATATTTTAACAAGTACATCAAAAGATATTCTCTTAAGATTTGTGAGTTGGTTCTCAAGAATAGTAAGGTATTTCAATTACAAGAATGAATCAACAAACTTGTTCCAAACTAGGAAGGAAGCTATCTCATTGAGAGAGTTATAAAGTTGAATGCCTATTAGCGATAAATAGAAGATGGTGTCAAGCTTTAGCAATCATGTAGTAAAGATTACTTAAAAAGTTGTACCCTCGAACAATGAATGCCATTTCTTTCAACTCTACCTCTCAAAGACATTGTTGAAGATAACTTAAAGCTATTATATTTTCCATCATTTATGGAACTATTCTAAGTAAAACGTTTAACAAAGCAACCAAGGCTCTCATGGAAAAATAGGTGTTTTTCTATATCTCAAGTGTAAATTTGCATGTCACTTCTGTATACTTCCTCTTTTAACAAAACTAACAGATTTTTCTCAATTTGATTAAACTTAATTAAGCTTTGCTTGAGATCAATTTCTTGATTCTCTGAATCATTGATCAAACAAATGAAGGACACAATTCTCTCCTTCATCTCACTATGTCACAGAAAAGCATAGGAAAAATAAACTTGACTAAATATCCTTCATCGTTGCTCAAATGCATAAAGTCATCCAAAAGCATAACTTTGCCATCTTCCTTTCATCACTACTAAACTACATGAAGACCTCAAGAAGCATGATTTTTTTCCACTTTTCCTTCCTATCATCAATATCACAATACATGAAGGCCTCAAAAAGAAAAATCATGCATTCAATCTCTTTCTCCCTCATCACCCTATCATAGGACTAATGCTGTCCACCTTTAACCCTCGTCTTCATTCTATCGAGAGAAATCCTTCAAATGAAGATTATATATTTGATTTCATGAATATTGAATCATTTTAAGGACTCAAAGGTATAGCCCCTTCCCCATTAACCTCTTGATAAACTTGGAAACTAGGAGGATTATAAGTTTATTTAAATGATTAACTTATTTTCTGCACAATCCTCAAGTCAAAGTATTGCCCTAAAGACTGATGAACTACATCACCATCAAGCTCAAGCCATTCCCTAGTCCCACGAGTCCAAAATGTTTGAAGCTGCCCTCTTGAGGCTAAAAGTACTCAAAACCCCAATGCAAGACACCTAACCTTGAGTCCGCATTGTGAAAAGATCATGTGCACGTGTAATTCTACAATAATGGACACCTCCATCCTCGTTAAGCCTCACCAGAAGATTTGGTTTTGCATAAACCAAAACCACATGTTAGATAGTCAAAGCTCCTAAGGATCAATCACCTCACATCAACTCCGAAAATGTTTGTGCAAAAAAACATTTATCTGTTGTCATTGCCACTTAGCTATCCAATAAAATAAACCTAGTAATACATCAAAAATCACAAAATTCAAGGATACAATAAAATAAGCAATAAAACATTGATGATATAACTTAGAATCAAGCAAGTGTGTAGAAAAACAATGTAAAATCTACAGTCCACAAAATAATATGACAGAATAAATAGCCGCACAAAACATACCAAAGAGTTCCCAAAAAATCAAACAGTAGCTACAATAATATTCTTACACAATATCTAATTACAATGAAAATAGTACAAAGACTATCTCATACATAAAATCTCACACAACTCAAATCCAAACTCGCAAAGACAGTTAGACTCATGCAACATTCCTTTCTCCATTCAAACATTTTTTTTTCATTTCATTTAACATTCATGTTTTAATTTTCTTTCTTAATTGTTGTTCTGATCCTCAAAATATATATATATATATATATATATATATATATATATATATATATATATATATATATCATGCTCTTATATTATATTGTGAATCATAACATATGTATAATCACCTATCATCATACAATTATGCTTACATCATATCACATTTATTTCGTAATGCATAACAAATAACTTAATTACATCACAATTACTTTAGTTTACTTATTTGATGACTTTGAATAATTTCTTCTACTATTTTTCATTTTTATATCTATTTTCTTTTTATTTCTTGCATAAGAAGTCAAACTACGATTGATATACATACTCACATTTTGTGAATAGTTCTTTTACATTTCTCACAATTTGCTTAAATCGTTCCTTCTCAAACATTGTATGACTTTCTTTATTAAAAGCATTATCAAACAAGCTATAAAAAGCCTCAGAAATTCCTTTGAAATTTTGTGTCAATTCTTTTTCATGCACTATCTGTCCGCTTCTGCATATAATACATTGGTGTTGACATGGATCATGTCGGCTTTGACGTACAGCATGTCGCTCTCAACACATCTAATGTCCAACGAAATTAACAAATAATTTGTAGCACTTTCTTTGCAGTCCTTAACCCAACACACAGTATGTTTGATTTTCTCTTATTGTTCATTTTCACAAAAGTGTGGCACACCATAGTTGACCTCTTCTTGACCTACATGTAACATCCAAGGACCTACACATACAATACAAACGATTATTAATCTATCGTCTATTATTCTCTAAAACATTTCGATGGACACCCAGCATAAAATAAGTGAGAGTTGACAAAAGGTATGTTGAACCTTCGCACACCGTGCACTAGTAATGAATGAGTTGAAACTACACCCAATCTTGCCCCAAGTAAAAAATATTTCAAGAATCCAACTTAAAAAACCTAAAACACAACTCAAAATCAAACTAAGGAAAACAAATCATAGCCAAAACCACATCTTTATCAACTCTTTTGCACTTATCAAGATCCAACTTTTTCCCAAGCTCTTTTCTCCCAAGGGTTCAAGGAGCCTTTTATTGTGGCTACCCTCAGACTACACATTTTGCATGCTACAGCCCTCCCTGACACTTACGTTTTGTTTAACTGACCCACTTTCACTCCCTCTCCCTCTCTCATTTTTCTTTCCTACAAGATTATTTGGGGCAATCCTCTAAACGGTTGATAATTTGCTCATGAAAAGATAAAATAATCTTTTGTTAATAGTAATAATATAAAAGGATTTAATCATTTAAAGATTTTGATATTAACTATATTTCTTAAGAATTCCAAGAAATTGTAAATTAATTCAAACAATTACAAAAACATATCGATAAGTTCTTCATATGGGGTTCTTCACAATGAGTTTATTCAAATCAAAATTTTTAATTACTTGTGTCTTCGGATAAACTTTAGGACACAAAAAATTCAACAATTCCTTAAAATTGCTCTGCATAGAATGCATACTACTTTTACAGCTCAAATATATACATATAACATATTAAACTATCTAGGTTGATAACATTGTCTACCACATAAGAAAAAAGCAAGCCAATAATAAAACTACCATAATAATGACATGCATCACTAATGCATGCATGTAATAATTTAATGGCACATACAATTTCATTGTTAAGTAGAAATCGTTATTTGTCTACCTACCATTAATTAAAGCATTCACACTAGAGCAGATAACGAATAATGGTATAAATCATACTTAACATTTCATGTGAAATAAAGCTTTCAAAAAGATAAAGAGAAAAGGACAACACTCGACCAATCTAGACCCATGGTCAAGCTCAGCTATAAAGGCACCCCTAGGTTCAATTAAGCGGAAAAAATCTATCGCACTAAATAACTCAAACAATTCCAAGGAGAAGTGGACTTCTAGCTTACTCCCTTGTTCTTCAACTTGTTTCATTAGCTTTCCTCTTATTCTTAAAAAACCCAAGAGCACTCATAAGTTTGCTCTTCTTCCTTAGCATTTCTCTATATATGAGGCATGAAGTTCACTCTGATTCTCCACTATAGATTTACTTAATCAGATTAATGGCTCATTCAAAACTATTGATTACATTCTTAAGGAATATCAATTGTTAACTTAGTCTCCCTAATCAAGAACTTTAATCAAAATAATCTATCTAAAATTTCTTGATTATAAAAATAAGAAGTATATCTACTAGCAATATATGAGGATCCTTATAAGGATATTCCTTGTGGCAAAAGGCCTAATGTTGAAGTGCAAGGTCATCTAATCTATTAGCTAGAGAGGCCTCCCTATTGGATCAATGCTCTCAAGACACATCCTAAATTAATGAAATTTGAAGAAGGGTGTCCAAGATTATAGCATATAGACAAGTCGAGGTTAAAGTGTAAATGTCAAACTGCCTATTTTTGAAATCTTTCTTTAAGTGTATTGATCCTTCAAAAGTCTAGAATTCATTGAGTTGATACATTTAAGGGCACGTGGCAACCATACATTCATTTTTAGTTTTTGTATAAAGGCCATGTGTCAAAAATTCTTTTGGTTCACTATGCAAAAGGACATTCTGAAACACACAAGTTTTCAAATTCGTGATCCTTTGTCTTTATCACTAATAAAAGAGACGAAAACTATATCGATATGCAGCCCTTCTTGGTTAGGGGAATGACAAATCAAATTTAAAACTTTGAAGACACGAGATAAATTATGTAATAAACTTACATTAAATGATATTAAGAGAACAAGTGGAATTTCCTCGATTGTCAAATTAAATAAGAATAAAAATGATTAATAAATCTTGACAAAAATAATAAAAAAATATGTTAATATTAAAAATTAATATTTATTTATTTCAGCTCATTAACAAAAATCAAAAGACATTTATTTTATTTCTACCAAATAGTATTTAGAATTTTTACAAATTATTAAAATAAATAAGAATAATTAATAATTTTTTTTATTTTATAGTAAAAACATATCATGATAAAAAGAGATAAATTAAAGTAATGTAATAATCAAATCATAACAAAATTATGGTGGCATAAGAAAAGAATTTTTATTTCAATATAACATAACAAAATCTAAATGAAATATTTGAAGGAAAGAGATAAACTATACAAGCAACTCGCATTCCAAGCTATGAAGAGGATTAACTGTAGATCCTCGATCATCAAATGAAGTATAGGTCATCATGTTTCGTACAGTGTGCCAAAATCATTAAAGATAAAATATTTTAAAATATAAATATGAATCTTTAATTTGATAGAGTGCATTCACATGACTTCAATGACATTTGTCTTGTAGGATCATACCTCATTGAGAATTGCTACAAACTGCCTATTTAAACTATCTTAAATAATAATAAATTATTAATTTTATATTATGTAAATATATTCCAAAACTAAACAAGGGTAAATTGAATTTCAACATTACCAAATCAAGGTAATGTAAAGACCATATGTGCAAAGATACAAAACAATATATTGATATAACTTAATCAAAGTGAAACATCTCACAGTAAGAGATAAATTATTATGTAATGTTACATTGAGGTGTATTAAGCTGAGTGATTGTAAAAGCCTCATTTGTTACATCATGTATGTGATAAAATATCTCATAAAGCATGCCAAAACTTTAGAAGATAATATACATTAAAAAGATAAATAAAAATATTTAAATTCATAAAGATCATTGAAATGAGTTTAAGGATGTTTTTTTGACTGAATTGAACGTCATAAAGAAAAACTAAAAAATTATAAATCATATAAGCATTAAAAAATTTAAATTAATATTTTATTATTAAGTAATATATTGAAACTAAAATGGGATAAATAAGAGTAATTTAACACGACAAATTCAAAGGAATTTTAGGGTCACACAATGAGAGAATTAGAGTTATATTTTAATTTACAAAATGTAGGCAAAATGTTTCAAGAAATGATGTGAATTACATAGAAAAGTTACATCCCAAGACAAAATGTTGATTGATTGTAGCATCCTTTAAAAATATAAAAATTAATTCTTTAGTTAGGTAGAGCTCTCTAAGATGAATCCAATGACGTTTGTTTTGTTCAAGATGTTATTAGAAATTAATGTGAACTACAAAAGTAATTATCATAAAAAAATAAATTATTATTTTCATATTAAGTACATATACATTAATGCAAAAAAAAGAGTTAAAATGTAAAAGAAATTTCTTTCTAGAATAGTAGCAATGTCAGATGTAACATCCACGATCATCAACCAACTTATGTGCTGAAATATCTCATAATGTAAATGAAAAAATAATAAAATGATATATATATATATATATATATACATATATTAATATTCAATTGGGTAAAACATGTTAGATGTGTACAATGATGTTATTTTGCCTGGATTTGACTTCATCTAAAATATCAGCGAATGAGATAAATTAAAATAATATAATTTTAGGAAATCAAAGTAATATAAATATCATATGAGAAGAGATTTATAGTAACGTAGTAATATAATCAAATAAAAGAAAAATGTTTTAGGAGTTGAGATATATTGTGTAGAAAACATGAATTCAATGATACAAAGGGATAATCCAAAATGACTCATAAAACATGAAACAAAAAGAAAATAAAATATTTGAAACATTTAAAAATGATTATCAAGATTGGATAGTTCTCATTGGGATGAGTATATTATTGCTGTTTAGCTCTATCTGATAAATTAGGAATTATTGTAAATTACCATACTAATTAAACATAATTTATAATAAGTTGCTACTTTAATATTATTTAAATATATAATAAAGATGGAATAAGATAAGTTGATGTAATGTAACATAGGCAAACTATAATGATGTAAGGGCCATGCGAGTAGAGAACTAGGGTTTAACTGTAATATAACTAAATCAAAGGGATAAATTTGAAGAAATTAGAGAAATTGTATTTTTTCTCATTCTAATATAATGATGTAGTCGAGTTTAACATCATTTTACGTTAAATAAGGAATGGAATAATGTTAATACTATAGAAACTAATTTTTTTTAAAAATTAAAAATTATATTTAATTCGGTAGAACACATCAACACAAGTCCAATGATATTATACCAATCTTTATATGTCATCATTTGGAATAATTATGAACGACCAATGTAAATAACCAAATAAATTTTTTTTTTGTTGAAATGAGAGAAATTCTTTGACATAGTTGAATTCTAAGATATAGACAAGATGCACTATAACATTTTTTATTATAAATCAAGTGTAAATTAAAATATCTTATAAAGCACATCCACACTATAGAAAAGAAAAAATTCAATTAGTTATGTGCCATCAAGATGAGGCCAACATTATTTCTTTTGAATCCATCAAACCTCTTTCAGAAGCATTAAGAATCACACTATCAATAAAACTTTTAAAAAATAAATTATTATTTTAATATTAATTAAATACATAATAAAGCTAAACTAATGTAAATCTATGTAACATAATATAAGAAAATTAAAGTGATGTAAAGGTTACATGAGAGGAAAGCTAGACTTTAATGGTAAAATATTCAAAACAAAACAAAAAAAATTAATAAAATGAGAACACTTTATTGAATTCCAAGACACTAAGGAGGTTGAGTTTAACATCTTTGATCACTAAATTATTTACTAATCAAAATATTTCGTAAAGAATGTCAAAACTTTTAAAAAAAATTATTTACAAATATAAAATTAAAGATGTAAAGAATATTGTCACCTTTTAAATTAAAAAATTTAAAAACTCATAAATGAATTTTTAATTAGATAAAGGTCATCAGGTCTACAATATTATTCGACTCCATCAATCCCTTTTTAGAACTATGACAAATTAAAAAATTAGTTTAAAATAAATATTAATTAATAATTTTTTAATATTAAGTAAACTTACATAAAAGCTAAAATGAGTTAAATTGAAATAGTACAATATTACTAAAAAGGGGATCTAAAAGTTACATGATAAGAGAATTAGAGTTTTATAGCAATAAAATAAAATTAAAGAAAAATATTTCAAAAAATGAGAGAAATTATACAAGAAATTCAATTGCATGATATTTAGGAGATGAGATGTGACATCCTTGGTTGTTAAATCAGGTATGAATCGAAATGACATATAAAGTATGCCAAAATAGTAGAAAATAAAATATTTATAAATATAAAAGAAATAATTGATTTGATTAAGGTCATTTAGAAGAGTAATATAAGATTTGTTTCATCTTTATCAAACTTTCGTTAGTATTACTAAAAATTGCAAAAAAATAGATATATCCACATAGTAATAAGTTATTATTTTAATGTTAAGTAAAAATACAACAAGACTAAAGTGATATAAATTGAAGCAATATAATTTGCTCAATTCAAAGAGATGTGATGGCTACATGGAAGAAGAAATATTGTTTCATAATAATATAACTAAAACAAAGAAAAAAATTTATAGAAATGAGATAAATAATATTAGAAAGCTCCATTCCAAGATACTATAAAGAGAGAATGTTAGATCTTCAGTAATGAAATTTGGTATGAATTACAATATCTAATAAAGTATGTAAAACACTATGAAAACATTAAAAAAAATTATAAAATTAAATATTTAATTAAATAATACACACAAAGATAACTCCAACAACATTTGTTTCATCCCATCAGACCTTGTTTATATATACTATGAATTATGAAAGAAAAAAAATATAAGTAATAAAGAATTGTATTTGAAATTAATTAAACAAATACAAATGTTTCGATAAGATAAATTGAAGCAATGTAACATAAGTAAATCAAAAACATGTAAAGGTCACATGAGAGGAGAATTAGAGTTACATTATAATATAACCAAATCAAAGTTAAAAATTTGAAAAAAAAGATAAATTATAAAGAAAAATTATATTTCAAGATACTATAGTAATCTACTATAACATCCATGATCATCAATTTTAAGTACAAAATGAAAATACCTTATAAATCATATAAAAGCTACGATAAAAAATATTTTAAAATAATAAATTTAATGTTTTATTTTGTAGAGCACATCAATTGTGTCCAACTAGATTTGCCTCATCTCGGTCATAGGTTGTTTTGAGTATGTGAAATTGCCAAAGCAAACAAGTACAAATACTTAAAGAGTTTTATCCTATTATTATGAAAACATATATTAAAGTTGAAATGAGACTAAAATAAATTAGTCTAATATAGTGAATAAAAAAAATTTTAAGTTATGATCAAAAGGAGACTTAGAGTCAATAAGAAATATTACCAAAACAAAAAAAAATGTTTTAAAAAAGTTATAAATTATGCAAGAAGTTACATTCCAAGATGTTAACAAGATCATTTCTAACATTCTTACCTATAAAATGAGGTTCAAATTGAAATGCTTTGTAACATGTACTAACATATTAGAAAATGAAATAATTAAAAGAAAAAAAAATTAGCTTTAATTTGAAAAAGTTCATCAACAAGACTACACTAACATTTGTTTTCAGTATAGACCGGGCTTGAAATTATTATGAATTACCTAATTAATAAAACATAAGTAATAATAAATTATTAATTTAATAATGAATAACTAATATTTTAAAAAAGTTAATTTCAAAAAATGTATTATAACAAAATCAGAGCATGATAAGGTACATAATAGATGAGAATTAGAGTTCCATTATAACATAACCAAATGAATGCACAAAGTTTGAAGAAAAGAGATGCATTGTATTAGAAAGTTCAATTTCAAGTTGAAGATAAGAAAGTCAAACACCAAGAGTACCAAAACCTTAGAAAATAAAATGTTCAAAATATAAAAAGTAATATTTAGTTCGATGGTGCCAATCCAAATACGTACAACAACATTTGTTTCATTTTTATTAGACCTAGTTGGAATTGCTCCAAATACAAAGTTAAATAAGAAAAATAATAAAAAATTATTATTTTAAATGTAGTTGTATATATAATAAAGCTAAAATGAGATAAATTAAAACAAACTAATACCCCAAAATCAAATGTTGTAGTGATAAAAAAAGAGAAGAATTATTGTTTAAATGAAATATAAACATGTCAAAGATCATTTTTGAAGAAATAAGATATTACAAGGGAAACGCACATTTCAAGAAGCTGGGATGATCAAGTATAACTTCCTCCATCATCAAATCCAATATGAATAAGATTATCTTATAAACAATGCACAAACATATTTAAAAATATAAAAATAAATATTTAATTAGATAAAATTTGTCAACATTTGTTCATTGATAGTTATTTCATCTTGATCAAACTTCATTTTAAATTATTGGGAATTTTAAAAAAAATATGCATAAATAATAATAAGTTACTATTTAATATTAAGTAAATATATACCAAAGCTCAAATTAGATAAAAAATGTAATATAACAAAATAAATACAATGTAAAGGTGAACTAGAAGGAAATTATGACTTATATAGTAAAATAACCCGGTCAAAGAAGAAATGTTGAGAAATTAAGACATGTTATTGGGGGAGTTACATTGATAGGTACAAATAAGAATAAGTATAACATACTTGATCATCAAATGTGGTATTAATCAAAAGATCTTATAAAACTTGCAAAAATTATATAAAATTAAATATTTAAAAATTGCTAGTATTATGATTTAATTGCATAAACCACATTGAGATGAGTATAAGAACATTTGTTCCAACATAATTATATCTTGTTTGGAATAACTATGAATTACCAATTTAAGTAAGCAATCATAATAACAAATTTTTAATTTTACTAATAAGAAAATTTATATTAATAGAGAAATAAGATATATTGAAACAATATGATATAACCAAATCAAAGCAATTTAAATTTTACAAAAGTAAAATATTTGACTTGCACAATAACATAATTTAACAAAAGAAAATTTTTTGAAAAAATGAGATTAATTTTATGAGAAAATTCAATTCTAAGTTAATATGAAGTTTGAGTTAACATCCTTGATCACCAAACCAAGAATGATATGAAATGCATGTAAATTATTTCATTTGTGTTGCACTTCATTTGTATTCATTAGAAACTACAAAGTGAATTAAAAAATAATAAATAAAAAATATTATTAAAATATTATGTCAATATATTCAAAGCATAAATGAGATAAATTGAAGTAATCAAATAAATGTAGATAGAGGAGATGTTAACATCACATGAGAGAATAATTAGACTTTCATAGTAATGAAACTAATTCAAAGTAAAAAATTGATGAAATGAGATTAATTATTTAAGAAAGTTAAATTCGTAGATAATAAGGAGATTTAGTATAACATCTTAAATTTTTAAATTAGGCACAAATAAAAATTCCTCAAAAATAGTGCAAAAATTCTAAAAATAAATAATGTGTTAAAAATAAAAATTTTTGATTAGCAGGAGGTAATCAAGATCAATTAAATCTATTTATTTCAACTTCATAAAGCCTCCTTTAAAGTTTCTATGAATTTCCACTACAAAAAAGCATACAAAATAATAAATTATAATTTCAATGTTATGTAAATACATGGCAAACTTGACTTGAGATAAATTAAATAATGCAATTAGCCAATTTAATTACTTGTAATGGTTATATAAGAGAAGAACTAGAGTATCATAATAAGATAGCCAATCAAAAAATTTATAAAGATGAGTTAAATTATTTGAAATAGATGCATTCAATTACACTATGGAAATCAAGCATGACATCATCAATCATCAAATTATGTAAGAAATGGAATATGTAATAAAGTGTTTAAAAAATCCTAAAAAATAAAATATTTAAAAATATAAAATAATACTTTGGATTGGATAGAGCTTATGGAGATATTCAGAAAATGTATGTTTCATCTAGATTAGGCCTCATAATGAATTAATATAATTAAGAAATTGAATATGCTTAAATAATAATAAATTATATTTTAACATTAATTAAATATTCAAGTTGATAAAATACAAATTGGATTACTTTAATATAAAAAATCAAGCATATGCAATGGTTACGTAAGAGGAGATTTAGAATTATATAGTAATATGACTAAATTAAAGTGAAAAGTTTGAAAAATTTAGATAAATTATATGAGAAAGATGCTTTCAAAAAACTAAGATAAAGTGTAACACTATCATTTACAAAATTATGTAATAGCAAAAGTATCCTGCAAAGCATACCAAAAAACTAATAAAATATTAAAAATTATGGAAATAAAAATTTATCTAGAGGCAATATTTAGTGATGAGACCAAGGACATTTATTTCATCTCAATCAAACCTTATTTTAATTACTATGAAAGTAAATAAGCATAATTAATAATAAATTATTATTTTGATTTTAAACATATAAATGTTACAACTGAAATGACATGAATTAAAGAATTACAATATAACCAAATCAAACACATTTAATGGTCACAAAAGGGAGTTTTAAAGTGACAATATAACATAACTAAATCAAGGCAACAAATTTGAAGAAATGACATAAATTGCTTTGGAAAGTTGCTTTTCAAGACACTAAGAAGATGAAATGCAGCATCCTCGATCATCAAATCAAGTACAATTAAAAATAACTTATACAGCATGCCAAAATCTAGTTAAAAAATATTTGTAAAAATAAGAAAAATATTTAATTAAATAGAAAATGTTTTGATAAGTCATAATACATTTGTTTGATCAGAAGCAAAACTTGTTTTAAATGTGTATGAACTATCAAATAAAATAAAGAAAAGAACAAAGATAATTATTTTAATAATAAAAAATACATTAAAACACAAGAAAGATAAACTGAAGGAACGTAACATAGGAAATTAAATCAATGAAATGGTTGTTTGAGCTATGGCTTGGAGTTAATAAGTAATATGGGCAAATCAAACCAATAAGTTTGAAGAAATGGGATAAATTGAATGGAAAGTTGCATTCCATGACTCTAAGAAGATAGATTGCAACATCCTTGATCATCAAATTAAGTATAAATTAAAAATATTTCTTAAAACATTCAAAATCCTAAAAAAACTAGATTTTAAAAAATATTAAAATAAATATATAGTTGGATAGACCATATTGATATGATAATAATGTTATTTATTTCATCTTTGTTGAGCCTAATTCAAAGTTACTATGATTTGAATAAGTAATTAAACATAAATAATAATATATTATTGTTTCAATATTAATTAAACATATGTTAAGGCTAAAATGAAATGATCAAAGTAGTATATTATGCTAAAATGAAAGTGATGTAATGTTCACATAAGATTAGAATCATAGTTTAATAGAAATATAACCAAATCAAATGTGAACATTTGAAAAATTCAGATAAATTGTACCAGAATGTTTAACTCAAAAATAATAGGGAGATCATGTGTATCATTTTCAATAATGAAATCATGTATGAGTTAAAATACCCTATAAACAATAGATAAAATAAAGAAAAAAATATTTAAAACTATAAAAGTAATGTTTAATTGAAAAGTAGACCATTAAGACAAGTCCAATGACATTTGTTGTGTCTTATTCAGACTTTGTTTGGAAATATTATAACTTATAAAATTAAATTTACAAACAAAGTAATAAAATATTATTGTAATATTATGTATGTATATAATAACACAAAAACTATATACACTAAAGTAACACAATATACATAATTCATACTGATTCAATGGTCACGCATAGGAAGAAATGTTGTTTTATAGTAATAGAAAAAAATGAAAGAAAACTAATTTATAATTAAGATAAGTTTTATAAAAAAGTTGCCTTCTAGGTAGCTATTGAGACTAACATAACATCCATCACAATCAATTTAGGTATGAATTAACATAACTTATGAAGCATTCATATAGTCTAAAAAATAAAATATTCAAAAACATATATAAAATTTAATAACTAATTGGGTAAAGGTTGTTGAGATGGGTCAAATGATATTTGTCCCATCTCAATCTTGCTATGATGTGAATTTTTATGAATTACCAAAAAAAAAAATAATAATAAAGTATAATCTTAGTATTTATTTAAACAATAATCAAGTTGAAATAAGAAAAAATTAAAATGATATAATATAACCAAATCAGATACATGTAAATGTCACACAAGAGAAGATTAAGAGTTACATTGTAAAATAATTAATTGAAAGATAACAATTTGAAGAAATGATATCGTTTATGAAATTTGTATTCCAAGATAAAAGGAGATCAAGTGTAGCATCCTTTATCATCAAAATAAATACTAATTGGAATATCTTACAAAGTAAGAAAAAATCATAAAAACATTTTAAAAATTCAAAAAAATATTCAGTTAGATAAAGTATTTTGAGATGAGAACAACTAAATTTATTTTTTCTTGATTAGAACATGTTTTGAAAAAATATGAATTACTTAAAAACAAACGAATGAATAAGAAAAAAGTATTCTTTTGGAGGATAAAGAGACAAATACTAAAGCTAAAATATATTAAATTAAAGTAATAAAAAATAGCAAATCAAATAGATGTAAAGGTAACACAAAATGAGATTTAGAGTAGACTAGTAGTACGACCAAGTCAAATGAAAAAAGTAGTGAAATTTCATGAATTAACAAAAAACTTATATATCAAGATTCTAAGAAGATAAATTGTACTAATCCTGGTCATTAAATTAGTTTGGAATAAAAGTGATATGCATGCCAGCACCATAGAAAATAAGATATTTAAATATTAAAAGTGAATTTTTAATTGAGTTAAACTCCTTAAGATGACTATGATGATATTTGTTTGAAATCCACTTGACCACATTTAGAATTACTATGAATTACAAAAGTAATTAAAGAAAAAAATAACAAATCATCATTTGGATATTATATAAATATATTCTAAAGCTAAAAATAAGATAAATTGAGATAATGTAATACCACAAAAGCTAAGTGATGTAAAGGTATCATGAGAGAAAATTTAGAGTTATATAGTAATATAAAAAATCAAGGGGAAATGAGATAAATTATACAAGAAAATTTAACTCCAAGATAGTAGGGGCTCGAGTGTAACATGCTCAATTATAAAATAAAGTAGGAAAGAAGTCCCTCATAAAGGATGTGAAGACCATAGAAAATAAAGTATTTAAATATTTAGATAATTTTATATGATTAGTTGGCAAGCATCTATGAAGCTCAATGACATTTGACTCATCTTAAAGAATCGTCATTTCTAGTTACTAAGAATTACCAAAGTAAATAAGAAAATAATGATAAATTGTTATTTTGATATTAAAAAAATAACTATTAAAGTTTAAATAAAATAAATTAAATTAATATAATATACTCAAAGCAATGACATGTAAAGTTCAAATTAGAGAAGATTTAAAGTTACATGATAACATAACAAAATAAAAGTGATAATTTGAAGAAATGTTATGAAAAGTGTTTAGAATGTTGATTTCAAATATGATAAATTGATCTTGTGTAACATCCTTAATCATCAAATTGGATAAATTTGAAATATTTTCAGACATTCCAAAAACAAAAAAAAATAGTTTTAATTATAAAAATTGATATTTAATTAGTCAGAGCTCATTTGGATGACTCCAACGATGTGTGCTTGCTATTTATGAAACCTTATTTTGAATGATGATGATTTCTCAAAGATAGCACAAATAATTATGAACTATTAATTTAAGAATTAATAAATATATATATATGAAAGCCAAAATGTGATAGGTTGATGGAATATATTTTAAAAAACTAACATGATGTGAAGCTCTGATGAGAGGAGATTTTGTTTATCATTGTAATACATGCAAATTTTAACAAAATCATGAAGAAATGATATAAATTATTGATAGAAGTTATCATCCAAGAAATAAAGAGATCAACTATAATACACCTTATTATCAAATAATATATTACTAGAAAATAGTCATAAAGTTTTCCAAAATAAAAGAAAATAAATAGTTTAAAATATGGAAAATGAATATTTAATTTGTTTGTCAGGACATGTCCATTGACATTACCATTTTCTTGATCAAACATTATTTAGAAAAGCATTAAATTACTTAGGTTAATAAGTATAAATAATAAAAGTTTACAATTTTAGTATCCAACAAATATAAAATATAAAGCTAAAATTAGATATATTGATCAAATGAAATATAAACAAATCGAAGTGATGCAAAATTCACATTAAGGAGATTTTGTGTTACATTTAAATATCACAAAATCATGAGAAAATATTGGATGAAATTAGAAAAATTATACATGAAAAGTGTATTCGAAGATGCAATGAATATCGATATGATATTCTCAATTAGTCGGTATGATACAAATTGAAATGTCACTTAAAACATGCCAAAAAAAAAGTTAAAAATGTAAAAATAAATTTTTAATTCCATAAACCTATTTGATGAGATGCCAATGATTTTTTGGTCTTAATTAGACCACATTTATAGTTATAGTGAATTACATAACTAAAAATGCACAAAAAAGTTAAAAAAGAGATTTGATGGGGTCACATATGAAAGGATTAAGAGTTTTATTGTAATATTTCAAAATCCAATAGAAACAATTAAAAATATATATCAAATTATATAAGAAAACTATATTCTAAATTAGTAAGAAGATCAAGTGTAACATTATCAATCTAAAATCAAGTATAAATAAAAATATTTTATAAAACATGCTAAACTTTTAGAAAATAAAATATTTATAATTATGCATATGACAATATGATTGGGTAGAGCTAAATGAGTTTTTGCCTAATGTCATTTGTTTCCTCTTAATCATACCTCATTTAGGATAATTCTAAATTATAAAAGTAAATAAGCATTATTTATAATAAATTATTATTTATAATTAAGAAAGCATATGTTAAAATAGAAATGAGACAAATCAAAGTAATACTTTAAAAAAAATTAGGGCAATGAAAAAATCACATGAGAGGAAATTTTGAAACAAATCAAAGCAAAAAATTTGAGAAAATAAGATGAACTGAATTGCGAAGTTATATTCTATGATATAGAGGAGATCAAAAGTGGCATCCTCGATTTTCAAATCAGGTATTAATCAACATTAGTCATAAAAAATACATAAATATTCGAAAATAACATATTAAAAAATTTAAAAATAAATATTTAATTGACATCCTCGATTGACATCATTAGAATTACTAAAACAACTTAATTAATAGTTTAAATCAAAATAAATTATTACTTTAAATTTAAGCAATATAAATTAAATTAAGTGAGATTAATTAAAATAATATCATCGAACAAAATAAAAGAAATGTAAAGGTTACATGATAAAAGAACAATCATTTTATTATATTATAACAAAATTTGATAAACCTTTTAGAAACGAGATTCATTTTATAGAATAATTAGTTTCAAAGACACAAAAAAGGTGAGTAGAACTTCCTCGATCATCAAACTAGGCATAAGCCAAAATGTTTTGTAAAGCCAATCATACACCAATATAAAATATTTAAAAAATATAAAACAGAACATTTAAATGAAGGAAGCTTGTTAAAACATGTGTATCAACATTTAGTACATAACATCAAGCATTATTATGAATTATAGAAATAAATAATAATAAATTATTATTTTCATTTTGATTAAAATATATATTAAAGTTGAAATAAGGTAAATTGAAAAAAATGTTATATAACCAATTCAAGGAGATGTAAAGATAACGTTACAATAGGCTTATATATAAATAATGAGGTAACCAAATCAAAGGAAAACATTTCAAATAAAATGTTAAATTATAAAAATATATTGCATTCATTTTTACTTAACAGCTAGAGTGTAACCTAAAAAATTTTCAAAAAGTGAGAAAGAAAATATCTCCTAAAATACAAAAAAAAATTTAAAAAACCAATAATTATCCAATAAAAAAATATTTAGTCCGACAAAGATAGTCACAATGAGTTGAACATTGTCTCTTTCATCTTAGTTAGACCACTTTTGGAGTAAAACATAACTACGATGATAAATAAGTAAACAAACCATAAACTATAACTTTAAAGTTACTCAAAAATATATTAAACCTAAAATGTGATAAATTTAAACGATGTAATATAACAAAATCAAAACAATGTGAAGGTCATATTAGTGAAGAATTAGACTTTCATTTTTAATATAATGAAATATGAGTAAAAAAAAGGAGATGGGATAAACTATATGGGAAAGTGGCATTAACAGGCATTAAAGAGATCAAGTAAAACTTTCAATTTTGACAAATTAGATACAAGTCACAAAGTATCTTAAAATGGGCCAAAATCATAAAAAATAAAATATTTAAAAAGTAAAAAATAAATGTTTAATTTCATAGAGCTTGACGAGACGAGTGTAATGAGGTTTGTTTCATCAAATATGATAATGTTCATAATTGTTTCAAATTACAATTATGTAATAAAAAATAATAATAATAATTATTTTAATAATTAGTAAATATATAGTAATGCAAAAATGAGATAAATTTAAGCCATGTAATATAATTAAATCAAGTCTATGCAAATATCAAATTAGAGGAGATGTAGAGTTACATAGGAACACAACCAAATCAAAGCAAAAACTTTAAAAAAATGAGATAAGTTATAAGGGAAAGTTTATTTGTAATAATGAAAAATAAATTAAAAAGAGCTAGTCCAGATGAGTGTAGCATTATTTGTTTTATCTTGATCATAGTTCATCTATAATATCTATTTATTACCAAAATAAATCAGAATAAATAAAAACAAAAAAATATTGTAATGTTAAATTATAAAAAAGCAAAAATGGTATAAAATAAAACAATATGAAATAACCATATCAAATTAATAAGTCACAAAAGAGAAGAATTTTTTTTTTTCATTATTGTAGTAGACAATCAATGTGGAAAAGTTGAAGAAACGTGATAAATTTATTATAAAAGATATTTACTAGATATTGAAGAGATAACATTTTATATATTTCATCATTAAATTATGTACAAATGGAAATGTCTTCTGAAGCATACAAAATGTTTTTATAACAAAATATTTTAAAATATAAAACTAAATATTTCATTGGATAAACTCATTGAGATGTGCTCAAATACCATTTTTTCTTTTTGATTAGGCATCGTTAGGAATTATGATGAATTACAAAAGTATATAAGAATTAAAAACAATAAATTGTTATTTTCAGATGAACTTAGTATATACTAAAGTCAAAATGATAATAATTGAAATAATATAATTTAACCAAATGAATCTGATTGACATGTCACGTGAGAGAAATATTATATTTTCATCGTAACGTAACTACGTGAATGAGAAAAACATGAGGAATGTAAGATAAATTTTTAGTGAAACTGGCATTCCAAGAAGGAAAGGAGTTAAAGTTTACCATTTTTTATTATCAAATGAGGAAGCAATTAAAATGTATTTTGAAACATTCAAAAAATCTTAAAAATTAACTAAAACAAAATAGATTTGTTCCATTTTTATTGAGCCTCATTTGGATTTACTTTAAATTAAAAAATAATTGAAACAAATAATAGTAATTTATTACTTTAATAATAAGAGTATATACGTTACTTCTATAACCAAATCAAAGTGATGCAAATCTCAAATGTTAAGAGATTTGTGGTTTTAAAGTAATGTAAAGAAATCAAAGCAAAAAATTTAAATTAATAACATTAATTAAATAAAAAAATTAGATACTGAGTCACCACGGAGATTTAGCTTAAAATCCTTACTTATCAAATTAGGAATGAATCAAAATGTCATTTAAAGCATGATGAAATGGTAAAAAAAATTTAGATTTATAAAAATGAATATTTAATAATATCTAACATATCACGGTAATTTCAGTAATGACATTTATTTCATCTGAATCAAAACTTAGTAACGATTATTTTTAATTACCAGAGTAAGTGTGGACGAATAAATATTTTACTATTAAGAAAATTTATATTAAAGCTAAATAGAATAAATTATAGAATTATAGTTATATAATTTAATTGATTTATAGGTCATATGAGAGTAGAATTAGAATTTTAAAGTAATATTGCAAAGGAAAGTGGAATTATTGAAGTAATGGATAATGAATGTAAAATACTCAATCTTCAAATGTGGTACAATAAAAAATGTCTCCTAAATGTTTACAAAACACTTTAAAAATATTTAGAAATATAAAATTAATGTTTTATTATATAGAGCTCATTAAAGAGAGTCAACAATGTTTATTTTATAATGATGAAACCTCATTTTGATTTTTTCAAACTATTTAAGTAATTAAGGGTATACAATAACAAATTTTAAATTTAATATTTCGCAAATATTTATTTAAATTCAAATAAAATAATTTGAAACTTCATAACTCAACTAAATTAATGTTATCTAAATGTCACATGACACGACATTTAGATATTAATATTAACATAACAAAATTAAAGTTAACAAATCAAAGAATATAGCCTAAATTATATAGGGAATTTGCAATGCAAATTATTAATGAGATTGAGAGTAACATTTTGGGTAATCAAATCATGAACAACTCTTAGTATCTCACAAAGTGAACAAAAACCTTAAAAAATAAATATTTATAAATATAAAAATGAATATTTAATGAAAAAGAGCTCTTAGGAATGATTCAAATGACATTTTTTTAATCAGAATTCTTTTAGAATTTGTACAAATTATCATTTCAAAATAATAGAAATAATAAAAAATTATTATTTTAAAATTAAATAAATATATTTTTAAAATGAATTTAGATAAATATAATTGATATAATACAAGAAATGAAAGATATGTAAATACCAAATGAGAGATTTAGAGTTATGTAGTAGCATGCCCAAATAAAAGGGAAACATTTGAAATAATTCTCAACTATATGTGAAAATTTCATTCCAAGATATTGTGGAGAACAAGTCTAACATTGTCAATTATGACAATTTGTATGAATTAAATTATCTCATAAATAATATTAAAATTATTAAAAAAATTATTCAAAAATATAAAAATTAACATTCAATTATAAAGAGATTGAGGAGACAAGTATAGAAATTTTTATTTTATTAAAGTAGAAATGAGACAAATTTGAGTAAAATAATATGAAAAAATCAGATGCTATAAAATGTCACATGAGGGGATATTTACAATTGTGTAACAAAATAAATGCAAAACTTAAGAAAAAAGAAAGACATAACACATTAGAAAGTTGCATTCAAGAACAAATGTTGTTGACTTCAAATACTTTATAATCAAATAAAGCTAAATTTAGAATGCCACATAAATCATAGTAAAACTATAATGAATAAAATACCTAAAAATTTGAAAATATATATTTAAATGGATACAACATATTGACATGAGTTTGAGGATATCTGTTCTATTTCATTAGACCACATTTATGGTTACTTTAAATTACAAAAATAAATAAGGTAAAATAATAATAACTTAATATTTTCAATATTAAGTAAATATAAATATGAAATCACAAATAAGATAAATTAAAAATTTTAATATAAACAAATGAACGTAATTTAATAGTCAAATGATAAGAGATTTAGAGTTTCATAATCACCAAATTAAAGTAAGAGATTAAAAGAGATGTGATAAATAATATTTGAAAGTTCTATTCCATTATACAAAGGAGATCAACTATAACCTACTAAACAAATAAATTGAGTATGAATAAATGTATCACAAAAAATTAACTAAGCTATTATAGAAAAATAAAATTGGCTCAAAATGTTTCAAAACTCTAAATAACAAGATAGTTACAAATAAAAAAATGAATGTTTAATTTGGTAAACCATCATATGATGAGTGCAATGATATTTCCTTCATAATGGTTGAAGCTTGTTTATAATTATAATAAGTTACCAAAGTAAAATAAATTAAATAAAAATAAATAATGATTTTAATGTTAAATATACATATATTAAAGTTGAAATAAGAAAAATAGAGTCACTGTATTGTCATATAATAATATAATTGTATCAAAGTGAATATTTCATAAAAGTAATATAAATTGCATATGAAAGTTGCATTTAAAAAGATAAATTTAGATAAATTGAATAAATATGATATAACAAAATGAATGCAATGCAGAACTAACATGTGAGGAGGTGTAGAGTTACAAAACATTATAACCAAATAGAAGCAAACACTTTTTTGAAATAATAAAAGTTTCATGGCAGGGTTGAAATCAAAGATAAAAGAAGTTTGAGTGTAACATTCTCGATTATCAAATAAAGTAGGAATCAAAAGATCCTTTAAAGCATTCAAAAACCACAAGAATTAAAATATTTCAAAATATTAAAATTAATATATAATAAGATAGATCTTATTGAGAATAAATAAGTGTAATTAAAAAATTATTATTTGTACAAATCATATCAACATTTTTTTAAAATATTTTTTCCAAGATATTAAGTATAATGTATGTGAAATACCCAATCATAAGAGAGGAGATTTAGAGTTACATAGTAATGTAATGAAACCAAGACATCAAATTTAAATAATATGAGAAAAAGCTTTTAGAAAATTTACATTCTTGGGTACTAAAGAGATTGAGTAACAACTTAATCTTCCAATCATTTATGAAATATAACATCTCCTAAAGTACTACAAAACCCTAAAAAATATTGTACAAAATAAAATGATTATTATATTTTATGTAGCTCATTTAAGTTTGTCGAGCGACATTTCTTTTTTAGATCGATCCTAGTATGAAATTGTAGCAAATTGAAAACATAAGTAAACATAAACAATAATAAACTTTTTTTTAATAATAATTATATATATATATATATATATATATATATATATTAGAGGTAAAAGTTTACAAATTTAAGTAACACAGTGCAACCAAATAAGGGTGATCTAAAGGTCACAAGAGCAGAAATTTTGAGTAAGATAGTAATAAAATAAAAATAAAGTATAGGAAATTGATGATCAAGGATATCGCATCAAAGAGAAAAACTTCTGTTTTGTCTTGATTGAACCTAGTTTTGAATTATTATAAGTTACGAAATTAAACAAGTAAAAATAATAAAAAATAATAATTTTAATAATAAGTAAATACATATTAAAAATGTAATTGAAGAAATTAATGTAATATGAGCTAATAAAATCAAATCAATTTATAGGTTAAAAAAAAGAATTTATGGTAACACAGTATGGTACTAAAATCAAAACAAATAGTTTGTGAAAAAGAGAACGAGTGTAGCATCCTTAGTCATTAAATTAAGTAAAAAAAAAACATTTGATAAATTTATTAAAACTTGAGAAATAAAACTTTTTGATATAAAAGATGAATATTTAAATTTATTGAGCATGTTGGAATATGTGCAACAAAATTGTTTCATCTTAATCTGGCGTTCTTTAAAATTAATGCAGATGACATAAATAAATAAGCATAAATAGTTATAAATTATTATTTATTTCTTTTTCTTATGTTAGTAACAAATAATCTCCTTTGTTAAATTTCTTTTATTTATCTCATTAAAGTGATATTATATAATTTTTACTTCTACTTATTTTATTTTTTCTTTAAAATATATCAAAATAACAATTTAGTTTTATTTACATTTACTAACTTGGTAATTCATAGAAATTGCAACTAAGGACAAATCGAGACAAAACCAATATCATTGAACTTATCACAAAAAATTCTATCAAATTAAATTTATATTTTTTATGTTTTAAGATATTTTATTTTCTATTTTTTTGATAAGCCTTTTTGAATATTTTTATTGTTAAATAATATGATGATCGAGGAAGTTAAACTTGATCACCCTAATATATTTAAATGTGACTTTCCACTTCAATTTTTCTTGTCTCTTAAAATGTTTCACATTCTTTTAATGTTATTACAAGGAAACTCCAAATACCCATTTTAGTTACCTTTAGCTCACTGTGTTTTTCTTATAATTTACTACTTCAAGTTTTCTTTTTATTGATTTAATACATATGTCCTTAATATTAAAATAATATTTTTTTAATATTTATGCAAATTTATTTTGGTAATATCAATTTCATACACTATTAGATCAAGACCAAACAAATCTTAATATTCGTAATAGCTCTATCTCATTAAATATTTATTTCTTATCTTTTTATATTTTATTATCTATTGTTTTAACATGTTTATGAGACATTTTAATTAATGACAGATTTGATGATCAAAGATGTTACACTCGATCTCCTTAGTATATTAGACTGAAATATTCCCAACGAATTATCCAACTCCTATAGTTCTTTCGCTTTTATTTTATTACTTTAAGATGTATGTCTCATTCTCCTTTTGTGCCACCATTAATCATTTTGATTTTGTTAGATTACATTAATTCACTTTATCGTATTATAGCTTTAATAAATGTTTACTTAGTACTAAAATATTAATTTTTTATGATTTATGCCTCAAGTTCTTTGCAAAGTTTTAAAAATTCCAATCAAGGTCCAACAGAGTAGAAGAAATCATTGTTGGACTTGTCTCAACAAGCTTTATTCGAATAAAAATTTATTTTTAGATTTTTAAAATATTTCTAAAATTTTTTGGCATAATTTGCGAAACATTTTAATTTGTGCCTTATTTGATGATCAAGATTGTTATAATTGATCTCCTTGAGTTCTTTGCATGAACGTTTCCGAAATAATTATGTCTCTATTCATCAATATTTTTGTTTAATTTTTTTTTATGTTAATATGTTGCTTTACACCTTATTTCATGTGATGTTTTACTTAGTTTTAATTTAGTTAGATTTATTTCCATCAATTATTTTTTGTTGCTGCAATCTATATTTAATTAAATTTGATGTATAATTTTTTTAATATTTATTCCTATTTATATTTTTTTAATTCTAAGTAATTCCAAATGATATTTAGTCGATATGTAACAAATGTCGTGGAGTCTTCTTGATGAGCTATATCCAGTTAGATTTTCATTTTTGTAACTTTAAACTATTTTTTCATATTTTGCCAAACTTTGTGAGAAATTTTCATTTGCACCTAATTTAATGATTCATAATATTATACTCATGCTCATTAGTATCTTGCAATGTAACTTTCCATAACAATTTAGCTCTTTTAGTCAATGTTTTTCTTTAATTTTGTCATATTGCTATGAAATTCTAACACTACTTTTGAATGGCTTTTACATAATTTTAATTTACATATATTAAAATGCATCAATTTAGAAAAATTTAGAATTATTATAGGAATTATAAAATAACAAATTGTTATTCTTTATATTTTTTCACAAATGTAAATATTTGTTATATGGTTTTAGTGTTCATATAAGATAATTCAATTTTTGTAGGATTAGAAGATTAAGGATGTTACATGGATTCTCTTAAGTATAAAAAAAGCAAATATTCATGCATAATTTATACCATTTATTGAAATTTTTTATTTTTATATGGTAATATTCCTATGAAACTCAAATTTTCTACTCATGTAAACATAACATGACATTTATTTTGTTATATTATGTTTTTTTATTTTATCACATTTTAGCTTTAATATATATTTACTTGATTTTAAATGAAAAATTTGCTATGATTTACTCTTTCAATTGATAGTAACTCCAAGCTAAGACCAATTGAAAAGAAAGGACAATCATTTGAATCATCTAAATAAAATCTATTCAATTAAATGTTTAGTTTTTTAATTTTTTAAATATTTATTTTCTAGAACTTCGTCCTACTATGCAAGTCATTTTGATTTTTACTTTAATGGAGGATCGAGGATGTTGCACTCGATCTGTTCTATATCTTGGAATGATACTTTATAGTATGATATTGAAATAGTAATTATTTTTTAAATGAATTAGTTACATTATTTTAATTTAACTCATTTTAGGTTTAATATAAACTTAGTTTAAAATGAAATAAACATTTTTTATAAGTTATGCTTATTTACAAATGTCATTGGATATGTCTCGATGTGCTCTATCGAATTAAATATATATTTCTTTTTTTAAATACTTTCACCATCAAAATGTTTTTGCACACTTAACAAGCTATTTTGTTGTATACCTCACTTGATGATCAAGGATATCACACTTGACCTTCTTATACATTGGAGCACAACTTTATCATAAATTTATCTCATATGTACAATTTTTTCACATTAAATTTGATATATATATTATGTGACTTTAAATTTCCTATCATGTACCTCTTTCATTTTGTTTTGGTACATCACTTCTATTTATCTCATTTCTAATCAATAAATCTTTATTTAGTATTAAAATAATAATAGATAATTATTTGATAAAACTTATGTTTGTAGTTCCTAGCAATACCGAATAAGACCCAATGAAGGTGGAACAAACTTTGGTAGACTCAACTTAGTGCACTCTCTCATTATAAAATTTTTTTTTAATATTTTTAGATATTTTATTTTCTTAGATTTTTCATGTCTTGGTAGATATTTTAAATTCTAATCTATTTTGATGGTTAGGGAAATTAAAGTTTATCTTCTTAGCATCTTGGAATGTAATTTTCTAATACAATTATTTTATTTCCTCAAAACTTTTTCCCTGATTTGTTCAAATTATTATATAACTATTAGCCAATGTGAATGCAACATTACCTTCATTTTTTATATTATGTTAATTCAATTTATCTCATTTTATTTCCATAAAACTTTTTTCAAAAGAGGTTTTAATTTAAAAAAATAAAAGCCATTAGATTCATCTAAATGGGCCTTATGTAATTAAATATTCCTTTATTTTTCTAAATACAATTTATATTTTAGAGTTTTAATATGTCTTAAGAAACATTTTAATTCTTATCTTATTTCATGTTCAATGATGTTGCACCATCTTGTTAGTTTCATTAAAATTTTAGTAAGACTTTTTCGTGCTTTTTTGTTTTTTCTTCAAAGCTTTCATTTTAATTTTGTTATATTGGTATGTAATTTTAAATCCCCTATCATGTAACCTCTACCTTGTATTGATTCAGTTATATTATACTACTTCCAGTTAGCTAATTTTAGTTTTAATAAATATTAACTTGAAATTGAAATAATAATTTTTTAATATATTTGCATATGTAATTTGTTAATTCTAAATATTTCCAAATAAGGTTTGATCGAGATGTAATAAATGTTTTAGGACTCATCTTCGTAAACTATATGAAGTTAAATATTTATCACTATATTGCTCAATATTTGTAAGATTTTGGCATACTTAATCAGATATTTTGATTCATAGTTTTTTTATGATCCACAATGTTACACAAGACATCCTTAGTGTCTTGGATTGTAATTTTTCCATATTATTTATATTATTTACTCAATTGTTTTTAGATTTTAATATAAAACTTTAATTCTCCTTTCTTATGTCCATCACATCACTTTCATTATATTTTAATAAATTTCTTTAATTTAAATCATTTCAATATTATTACATATTTATTGAAAAAAAGAATTTAGTATTATTTACATTTATTCAAGTTGCTATCTCACAGTATTCAAAACGAGATCTAATTTTGACAAAACAACTTTTGTTATGCTTTTAATGAAGAGATTGATTTAACAAAATAATTTTTTTTATAATTTTCACTATTTTATTTTATAAGGTTTTTATTCACTTTATTGTATATATTTGTTTTAATGTAAGAAGACAAGTAGAAACTTTGCACTGAATCTCCCTTCTATTTTAGAAAGTAACGTTTCCTACTAAATTTATCATGAATTCTTATGTTTTGTTACATTCTTAATTGGATAACTATGAAACACAAATTCTCCTCACCTTTAATTACAGCATCATTTCATTTAGTTACATTATATTATTTTTAATTTTTCTTATCTAAATTTTAATACATATTTACTTAATATCAAAATCATGATTTATTATTATTTATTTATTATTTAATTTTATAATTTGTAGTAATACCAAATGAGGTATTAACTTCACTAAAACTAAAGTCATTGGACATGTTCTAATTAGTTTTGTCGAATTAAATAATCATTTTTTTTGTTTTTTTAAATTTTAATTTTATATGGGTTTTCATGATTTACTAGACATTTTAATTGGTATGTTGAAATGTAACCTTCTTAAATAGTTTTTCTCATTATTTCAAATTATTTTTACTTTGATGTTGAAATTATGTTATGGAACTCTAAATTTCCTCTAAGATCATATCTTTAACAGTTTGATTTTAGCATATTAAAATAATATTTTTTTTATTTGATTGCATTATTTTAATTTAACTCGTTTTAGGTTTATTATATACTTACCTAAAATGAAATTAAACATTTACTATTATTTATACTTATTTCAATTAATTCTTCATATTTAATCTAAACAATGTCTAACTGAGAAGAAACAAATGTTGTTGGACATATATCGATGAGCTCTGTCCAATTAGATATTTATTTCCTTTGTTTAGTACTTTTAACTTCAAGATTTTTTTACATACTTTACATGATGTTTTCTTGCATACCTCATTTCATGATCAAGATATCAAGGACAACTACCTTAGTATAATGGAATGCAACTTTCTAATAATATTTGGCTCATTTCTACAAACATTTTACATTAATTTGGTTATGTTATTATGTAACTTGAAATTTCTGATCATGTGACATTAATATATTTTTCATTTTATTTTGGTACATTTCCACAATATTATTCATTTTGAATTAATATTTATTTTTAAATATTAAAATAATAATAGATAATTGTTTGATATTACTTACCCTAGTAATTCATAGTAATATGAAATATGGCCCGATTAAAACTTCAGTCCACTCTCTCCAATTAAATAAAATTTTTATAATTTTCAAAATTTTATTTTGTTTGATTTCGACATATCTTATGAGATATTTTAATTCATTCCAAATTTGATAATTAGGTAAATTAAACTGTGCTCTTGGTATCCTTAAATATAATTTTCTTGTATTATTATCTTATTTCTTGAAAAAATTTTCTTTGATTTGTTTACATTACTATGTAACTGTAAGTCTTATCTTGTGTGAATATTACATTAGTTTCATTTGGTTAGATTACGATGCTTCAATTGATCTCAACGAGTCTCCACTCATGTAACCTCTACCTTGCTCTTGTTTGGCTAGTTTATATTACTTCAATTGATCATATTTTTTTTTTATGAATAAAAACTTGAAATTGAAATAACAATTTGTTAATATGTATGTATGTGGCTTGTTAATTCCATGTAATTCCAAATGATTTTTTACCAAGATGTAACAAATGTTTTAGGACTCACCTTGATAAGCTACATAAGATTAAATATTTCTTTTTCCATTTCTAAATATTTCATTTTGTATGGTTTTGGCATATTTCATAAGATATTTGATTTGTAGTTTTTTATGATCCACCACATTGCACAAGTCCTTCTTTGTATCTTGTATAATAACATTCTTATATAAGTTATCTTATTTAGTCCCTTTTTGTATTTGAATTTGAGATTTTAAAATGAATCTCAAATTCTCCTTTGCAATCACTATTGCATCAATTTCATTTGTTTTTGTAGATTTCATTAGTTATCTCATTTAAGCTTTATTATATATTTATCAAAAATAAAAATAAGAATTTGTTATTCCTTACACTTTGTTAAGTTGGCATTTCGTAGTATTCCAAATGAGATCTGATTTGGACAAAACAGACTTTATTTGACTTTTCATGAAGAGATCAATTTAACTAAATATTTGTTTTATAAATTCTAATATTTTATTTTATAAGTTTTTAATACACTTTATGATATATTCTCATTTTAAGAAGAGATGACAAGCAAGAAATTTGCACCGAAACTCCTTTGCTTTTTGTAAAACAATGTTTCCCACAAAATTTGTCATGTTTCTTCAATTTTTTTACTTTTTTAATTGTATAAGTATGAAACACAAATTCAACTCACATGTAATCTTAACATTGCTTTTATTTTGTATATTACATTATTTTAATTTTTTATTCTTAATTTTAATACAAATTCACTTAATATCAAAATAATTATTTTTTATTATTTATTTCTATTTAAATTTATAATTTATTGTAATTCCAAATGGGGTTTCAACTTGATAAAACAAATGTTATTAGACTTGTCCTAATGAGTTCTGCTAGATTAAAAAAAATTTATATGTTTAAAAATTTAAATTTTTTATGGATTTTGACAATCTAGAAGTCATTTTAATTTGTATCTTGGAATGTAACATCTTATTAAATAGTTTAGCTTTATTTTTTATATTATTTTTCTTTGTTTTTGAAATTATGCTATGGAACTCTAAATTTCCTATCATATGACATTTACTTCAATTGGTTGTAAAATAATAAATTAATTTTTTATCTTTGATTTTATCACATTATTTTAATTTACTTGATTTTTTTAATATATAATTACTTAAAATGAAAATTAACTTCTGTTATTATTTATGCTTATTTCTATTAATTTGTTACAGAAATTCT
The DNA here is from genome assembly GCA_023846275.1 of Vanilla planifolia. Classification (NCBI taxonomy): domain Eukaryota; kingdom Viridiplantae; phylum Streptophyta; class Magnoliopsida; order Asparagales; family Orchidaceae; genus Vanilla; species Vanilla planifolia. The sequence continues at coordinate 9,230,102 of CM043872.1, read as the reverse complement.
AAACAATGTTTGTTTAAGAAGAAACAAATGTCGTTAGACATGTCTCGATGAGCACTATGTAATCAGATAATTATTTCAATTTTAATACTTTTCTCTTGAAGAGTTTTGCATAAATATTTTGTTACATATCTCATTTGATGATAAAGAATATTGCAATTGTCCCCCTTAGAAACAATGAACACAACTTTTTGTAAAATTTATTTTAATTCTAAACTTTGTTTACATTTATTTGGTTGTACCATTATGTGAATTGAAATTTCCTAAGCTGTGACGTTAATATCTCTTCCTTTATGTTTTTGTACATCACTTCTATTTATCATATTTTGAGTTATTTTTTCTTTATTTAATATTCAAAATAATAATATATAATTACTTGATATTTCTTACCTTGGAAGTAATACCAAATAAGGCCCAGTCATAGTGGAAAAAACATTACTGGGCTCAACTCACTGTAATCCCTCAAATTAAATAATTTTTTAATATTTTTTTAAAATATGTAGTTTCTAGAATTTTTTCTTATCTTATTAGATATTTTAATTCGTTACTAATTCGACAGTTAGGAAAATAAAACTTTATCTTCTTGCTATCTTTAATTTTAATTTTCATGTACAACTATCTTATTTCTTCAAAATATTTCTTTATTTGTTCATATTAATATATCAAAATAAATCTTTCCTTCTATAAATGTTATATCACTTTGATTTGCTTAGATTATGTTGCATTACTTTATCTCATTTAAGATACAATGATTGTTTACTTAATATTTAATTTTTTTTCTTTTATTATTTATACTTCTTTCATTTATAATTTGTTGTGTTCCTAAACAAGTTCAATAAAAATAAAATTCAAGCAATTGGATTTATCTCAATGAGCCTTATCTAATTAAGTATTCATTTTTATAAATAATTTCTGTATGAGTTTTAACATGTCATGAGAAACATCTTAATTCATATCTTCTCTCATGATCAATGTCGTTGCATTATCTTATTATTTTCTAAGTGAAACATTCCCATAATTTGTAACTTTTTTCTTCAATTTGGTTAATTTGAATATAATTCTAAAGCTCCATTCATTTAATGACCGTCTTGCTTTCATTTGGTTTGATTATATTACTTCAATTTACCTCATCTTTATTTTAATGAATATTAAATTAAAATTGAAATAATAATTTTTTAATATATATGCATTTGTAACTTGTTAATTTTAACTAATTACAAATGATATTTGATAGAGATGTAACAAATGTTGAAGGACTCATTTTCATAAGCTATATCAAATTACATTATTTTTTTATATTGATGAATATTTAATGTTATAAGGTTTTGATAGATTTCGTAAGGTATTTTGGTTTGTAGTTTTTTTAAGATCCATGCACTTGCAATAGACTTCTTGGTATCTTGAGTTCTAACTTTCCTATGTATATTGTCTTATTTACTCGAAATTCCCTTTTTGATTTTGAAATTTTAATATGAATCTCTAATTCTCTTTTCCAATGACCATTACATCACTCACAGTTGATGTTTTTAAAATTGTTTGATTTATGTCATTTATTCTTCACTATATATTTATAAAAAAAAATAAGAATTAATTATTTTTTTTAATTATTTAAGTTTGCATTTCACAGTAATTCCAAAGATACTATTTTGACAAAACAACTTTTGTTGGACTTCTCATGATGAGATCAATTTAAGTAAACTTTTGTTTTTCTATGTTTTGATATTTTATATTATAAGTTTTTATAGACTTTACAATATATATTTAATTTTAAGGTGGGATGATAAGCAAGAAATTTTTGCTAAATGTGCTTTGTGTTTGGAAATGTAATGTGTCCAACACAATTATAATATTTCTTAAATTTTTTTTACTTTTCTAAATGTATAATTATCCTCACATGTAATCTTAACATTGCTTCTATTTGGTTAGATTGGATTATTTCAATTTTTTTCGTATAAATTTTTGTACAATTTTACCTAATATCAAAATAATGATTTCTTATTATTTTTTCTTAAATTTTATAATTTGTACTAATTTTAAACGAGGTTTTATCTTGACAAAATAATGGTCGTTGGAATTGTGTTGATGATTTCTATTAAATTAAATAATCATTTTTGTTTTTTCTTAAGATTTACATTTTCTATGGTTTTCACAATTTAGAAGACATTTTCATTTGTATCATCGATTTAACCTTGTAAAATAGTTTATTTTTTTTTTAAAAATTATTATTCTTTGATTTTAAAATTGTGCTATGCAATTTTAAATTTCCTCCTATATGACATTTACATACTTTGATTTTATTATGTTGTATTTCTTTAAATTATCTCTTTTTATTCTTACAATATATTAAAATGGGAATTTATTTTTATTTAGCCTTATTTATTCTAGTAATTCGCACTAATTCAAAAAAAGGTCACATTGAGAAAAAATATCATTGAAAAATGTCATGCACATGTCTATCAAAATTTTGTTATATTTTTGTATTTTTAAATATTTTATGTTGTTCATTGTTAACATGTTTTATTAGATATTTTAATTTGTAGTTGATATAAAGCTATTTAAAGCTTATAGTGGTTGATATTTAGAATTTCAATGTAATAATACCCAAATGAAAGTAAATAATTTCAATAAACGAGATAAAATGCATGGAAACTTCTCAATTCATTATATTTTTGATGATCAAGGATGATATACTTGACCACCTTTAGCACCTTGAATGTAATTTTCTCATATAATATATCTCATCTTTCATATTTTTCACTTTATTTTTGTTTTGTTATTATGTAACGTTACATGTTCTTTCAAGCAAGCTTTACCTAGTCTTAATTTAGTTAGATTTTTTCTATTAATTTATCCATTTTTATTTAATAAATATTTACTTAAATTTGAAGAAATTGTTTTTAAAATTTTTTAATTTGTTATCGTAGTTCTTTAAATGTCCAAACAATATCCAATTAAGACATAACAAATGTCTTTAGAATTATCTTCGTGAGTTATATCCAAATAATATCTTATTATTACATAACAAATGTCTTTGGAATCATCTTCACGAGTTTTAAAAATTTAGTATTTTTGAAAGATTTGTGATAGATTTTTTTCACTTGGACCCATTTAGATATCCTTAGTATCTCTAAAAGTAACATTCGTAAAAAATTTTACTCATTTTCCCAAATGGTTTCTTTATTTGGTTATATTACTATGAAAATCAAACTCGCCTCTCTTATGACTTTTACTTAGTTTTTATGATATATTAAATTTCTTTAATTTATCTTATTTTCGCTTCATTATATATTTTTAAATATTAAATATATAATTTATTAATATTTAACTTAATTAAATTGGTATTTATAATTATTCCAATGAAGTTTTAATTCAGAAAAAAATAAAAATCATTATGTATCCTATTTTAATATTTTTTATAAATGTAAACGTTTTAACTTTTATGGCTTTTTGCACTGTTGTGAGATATCTTAATTTTTATTTTATTTTATAATTATGATGCTACATACAATCTGCATAGTTTTTTGAATGCATATTTTCTCTTAAAAATATCTCATTTTCTCACACTTTTCACTTTTATTTGGTTATATTATTGTAAAAAACAAACTATCCACCCATGTAAACTTGATGTCACTTTGATTTTTTTCATGTGATATTGTTTTTAAATTTCTCATATTTTATCTTTAATTTAAATTTACTTAGTTTTTAAAGAATATCATGCTATTATTTATTCTTTTTCAACCCTTGTAATTAATAATAATTTTTAGGAAATGTCCAGTTATGATAAATCAAATGTAGTTAACACATGCAAATGGTATATGATCAATTAAATATTAATTTTTTATAATTTCAAATCTTTTATTTTCTAAGATTTTGGAATGCTATATAATGTATTTCTATTTATACTTGTTTGGATGAACAAGGATGTTTCACCCTAACTATTTTATATGTTGGAATCTAATTCCACAGCGTAGTTTATCTTACTTTTGGAAATGTTTTGCTTTGTATTTGTTATATTATTATGTAAATCTAAATCTCTAGTTGTGTAACATTTATATTGCTTTTATTTGGAAATACAAAAATAATAACTTTTTCTTTGCCAGATTTGCTTAAATTGCTTCAATTAACAATATTTTTACTTTCATTAATATTTATTTAATTATATTATTTTTATACTTATTTACTTATTTATGATTGTTTAATATTTTAATTTGTAGTAATTGCAAATGAAGTCTAATCGTGATAAAAACATGATGTTGGACTCATCCTGACCAGCTTCATTAAATAAAATATTCATTTTTAAGTTTTTTAAATATTTTTGGCAAGCTTTGCAATTAACAAATGTTTTATTAAGTTACGTTACTACATAATTCATTATTATTTTTAAAGTATATGAAAATAATTCATTATTATTTAATATCGATAACTGTAAAGCATCCCATAATTCTATAAATTAAAATATTTATAATCATAAAATGAATATTTTATTTTATGAAGCTAGTCACGATGAGTCCAACATTGTGTTTTATCTCGAATGGACCACATTTGGGATTGCAAACTATTACAATATTAAAAAAGCATACATAATAAAAAAATTATAATTTTTATAATAAGAAAATAGGGGTTAATTATAAAATTACATAACTTAAAGAAATGTAATATAGCCAAATAAAAAGTTGCAATGGTTACATAAGAGGATTTTAAGGTTACTTAGTAATGTAACCAACTGGAAAAACAAATTTAAAAAAGAGATAACTTATATTGGAAACATGCTTTCCAACATTCTGAGGAGGTTTAGTTTTGATGTTCTCAATAATAAAATTAGTTGTGAATCAAGGTGCATGTAACTACATAAAAGATAGAAAACAAAATATTTAAAAATTTAGGAAAGAATATTTAATTTTGTGTAGCTCATCAAGTCATGTCCAACAATTTTTTTTCTTCTTGATAAGTCCATGTTTGAAGTTATAGTGAATTACAAAAGTGAATAATTAAAAATAGCAGTAAATTATGATTTTTATATAAAGTAATATTATTAAAGACAAAATAAGATAAACTCAAATAATGTTAGATAACATAATTAATAAAATACAAAAATTACAAAAGGGGAGATTTATGCTCACCTAGTAATATAACAAAATAAAAACAAAACTTTTAATGAATAAGATCAATTATTTGAGAAAATCGCATTACATGACACTAATGAGAAATAAAATAATTAATGATCATTTAACCTTATTAAAATTTTTCAAAAACTCTACTATGATTAAGAAATAAAATACAAAAAAATGTAGAAATATATATTTAAAATCAAAGATGTGGTCGTGACGAGTTATTTGACAATTATTCCATCCTATTTGGTGCTTCTTTTGAATTACTATGAATTATCAAAGTAACTATTAATGAAAAATATTTGTTATTATTTTGGTACTAAGAAAATATATTATAAATTTGTATCAACTTCAGCTAAAGCAATGTAATGTACAAAATACAAGTAATTAAAAGGTCATATAAGATTAGATTTCAAGTCATAAAATAATATGAGTGTAGCATCTTTACTCACAAGCTTATATTTTGTTTGATAGCCCTTTTTGTGATGAGTCTAACCATATTTATTTCATCTCAACAAGCATAATTTGGAATTATCACAAATTACCAAATTAAATAATATAAATGCAAATAAATTACTATTTTAATACTAAGTAAATTTATAAGTTAAAGATGAAAGAAGTTAAATTGAAGTTATTTAATATAGCTAAATCAATGTAATATAAATATCACATAAGAAAAATTTATAATTACATCATAATGTAACCAAATCTAAGAGAAAATTTAAAGAAAGAAGATAAATTACATGGGAAAGTTTTTTCCAAAATATTAAGAGATTGATTGTAAGTTCCTCAATAATCAAATTTTGCATGAATCAAATGTATCGTAAGGTTTATCAAAATTACAAAATATAATTCAAAAAGAATAGAAATGAATATTTAATCGAATATAATTCATCAAGATGACCATAAATAAGTTTATTTAATTTTAATTGAACGTTGTCTATAATTATTATGAATAAACAAATTGAACACCTATAAATAATATAAAACTATTGTTTTAATAATAACAAAGTATATCTTAAAGTTGATATGACACAAATTAAAAGATATTGTATAAAAAAATTAATGAAATATAATGGTCATGTAAGATGAGATTTAGTGTTAGTGACAACAAAATCAAGTGTAATGTTTTCACTCTTCAAATCAAGGGTGAATCAAAATATCTCATAAGGAATGCAAAAACCTTAAAAAATAAATTGCATAGAAATATGTAAAAGAATGTTTAGCTGGGTAGAGTTGATGGCGATAAGAACAATGACATTTTGTTCATCTCATTTTGACCTTGTTGAGAATTAATACAAATTAGAAAAGTAAAAAAAGAATAAATAAAAATAAAATATTTTTTAGTAATAAGGAAACATAAATTAAATATCAAATGAGATAAATTGAAAGAATAATACAACAAAATCAAAGTCATGTAAAGGTCACATACAAGGAGATTTAGAGTTACTTGGTAATATATCTAAATTAAAGATAGATATTTGAGCAAATGAGAGGAATTATACTATAATGTAGCATTCCATTACACTAAGGAGATTGAGTCTGGCATCAAAATATGTTAAATCGCATTCAAATTAAAATGTCTCCTAGATATTTGTTTCATCTCGATCAAGAGTTACTTTGAATTATTATGGTTTAAAGAAGTTAATAAGCATAAATTATAACAATTTTATTTTTAATATAAAGTAAAAATATATTAATGATAAAACTAAATGAGTTGTAACAATGGATTATAACCAAATGAAAGTGATGTAAAGGTAACATAAGAGGACATTATTATGTTATATAATAATCTAATCAAATCAAAATAAAAGAAATGAAGAAATGAGATAAAATGTACAAAAAGTAGCATTACATTATTTCATGGTGATCAAGTGTATTATCCTTCAACATTAAATCATGTACAATTTGAGACATCTAAGAAACCATGCTAAAACCTTTAGAAAAAAGTATTTAGAAAAGGTTAAATGAATGGTTAACTGGATAGAACTTATTGAGACAAGTTGAATGATGTCTGTTTCATCTCAGTTCGATGTAGTTTGGAATTACTGAAACATATAATGGTAAATTAGTACAAACAATAAAAAATTTAAGTAATATAAATTGAAGAAATATATAGGTTAGATAAGACTAGACTTATAATTATGTAGTATTATAATTATATAAAAGAAAAAAAAATTAAGAAATTAGATAAATTATAAAGCTAAGTTGCATTAAAAGTTACAAGAAGTTTGAGTGTAACATAATAATCTTAAAATTTGGACAAATAAAAAAGACTCATAAAACATTGCAAAATTATAGATAATAAAATCTTGAAAAGAAATGAAATGAAAACTTAATAGGATAACAATCATTCAAAGGATTCCAACATGAGTTATTTAATCTTGATCAAACCTCATTGGATTCACAACAAATAACACTCGAAAATAAGCTAAAGAATGAAAACTTTTTTTTAATCTTAAATAGGTATATATTAAAGCTAAAAAGAGTAAATCAAAGCAATCTAATTTAGCTAAATCAAAGAAAATATTTAAAAAATGAGATCAATTACATAAAAAAGTCTCTTTCAAATATTTTAATGAGTTTAGTGCAATATCCTAAATTATCAAGTAATGTACAAATCAAATTAACTTTTAAATCATTCAAAAAAAATAATAAATATTGAAAAAGATAAAATGAATATTTAATTTGATAATGCTTGCTGAGGCTAGTCCATTATGAAGAAATTTAGAGTTGCATAATAACATATCCAAATCAAGTAAAAGGTCACTAGAAAAAATATAAATTGTAATAAAAAAACTTCATTTCAAGGTACTAAGTATATCAAGTTTAATATCCCTGATCATCAAATAAAGTGCAAATCAAAATAACTTATAAAGTATGAGCCAATCACAAAAAAAATATTTATAGAGATAAAAAATGAATTTTAAATTGGATTGAGCACATTGAGATGAGTACAATAAGAATATTACCATCTGAGTTCAACCCTTTTTTAAATTATTATAAATTATTAAATTAGATATTAATAGATAATAATAGTATTTTATTTTAATTTTAAGTAAATTTAATTTAACCTTGAATTGAAATTAATTACATTAATGTAATTACCAAAATCAAAGCTTTGTAAATGTCACATGGGAGGATATTTAGAGTTTGATAGTAATATTAAAAAACTAAAAGCAAGAAATTCCAATAAATAAGAAACGTTATATAAGAAAATCTTACTACAAGACACTATAGAGATCATGTGCGGCATCCTCGATTGCCAAATTTGGTTAAAGTTTTAATATTGAATAAAATTTAATAAAACTACTAAAACAATATTTAAGAATATAGAAAAAAATAATTTAATTACATAGGGCTTGTAAAGATGAGTTTAAATACATTATATTGTTTTTATCAAACCAAATTAGAATTACCACTTTTCACAAAAGAGAATATGCATAAATAATAAAAAATTAATATTTTGATGATATCTAATATATGCTACAACTAAAATAAGATAAATCAAGGTAATGTGAATTATCAAATAAATGCAACATAAAGGTCACACAAGATTTGATTTTTATCTACATAGTAATATATTGAAATAAGTGCAAAAACATCGAAAAAATGAAACATATTTTAAGGGGAAGTTGCATTCCAAGGTACTAAAAAGGTTAATTATAAAATTCCTCATCATCAATTAACGTACTAATCAAATTTCCTAGTGAAGCATACCAAAAACTTAAGAAATATAAAAAAAAAATAAATTAGTATTTAAATATTAATTAAATAGACAATAATCTTGAAATAAAAAAATTGTAAGTATTGTAATATAATAAAATCAAAGCAATGTAAAGGTCACATGATATGACATTTAGAATTACTTAAGAAATTATATCAAATAGTTGTATTCTAAACAACTGAGTAGATTGAGTGCATCATTCTTGATAATCAACTTTATAACTAATATAAAAATAAACATTTATTTGAATAGAGTTAATCAAACAAATTCCAATAGTGCTTGTTCATCTCGATCTTTCGTCTTTTTAAATTATAGTTAATTATTGAATTATATTCTAATAAGTAATGATGAATTAATATTTTAATGTTAAGTAAACACATATTATCGATGGTGGTGCTATTGACTCTCTCGGAAAAAAGGTAAGTGCTGAAATTTCTGTGTTACATGGCACTACAGCAAAAGCAAATCAAGGGAACGTAATGGGAATTCAAGAAGAGATTTGAAGTTACATTGCAATATAACTAAATTAAAGCAAAATCTTTAAAGAAATAAGATAAATTGTATAAGAAAGTTTGATTCAAAGATACTAAGGAGATCAAATGTAGAATTCCTTATCATCAAATTTGGTAAGAATCATAATGGCTTATAAAGCTTGCTTTAGTCATGGAGAAAAAATGAGAGAAAATCACAAATTTAATATATAGAAAATTGAGCCACTCAATAAGATTCTTGTTATATTTAGTTTTTCTTGATTGATCTCATTTACAATAACAATGAATTGCTAAAATAAATGATGATAAATAATAATAAATTATTATTTTAACATTAAATAAATATATATTTTCTTTAAGAATACGATAAATTGAAGTAATGTTGTAGAAAATTCTAAGGTAATAGAAATGTGGTGTGAGAGGATATTTTGTTTTACATAGTAAGATGGCTAAATTAAAGTAATAACTTCGAACAAGAGACAAAAATCATATGAAAATGTAGCAATTCATGAAACTAAGAAATAGAGTCTAACATACTTGATAAAATTAGGCACAAATTAAAATATTTTGTAAAGTATGTCAAAGTAATAGAAAAAATATTTAATAAAATAGAAATAAATACCTAATTGCAACCTCACATTAAAGAAATGTAAAGCAAAAGTTACTAAAGAAAAATAACAATAAAGAAAAAACTTACTATTTTAGTATTAGTTAAATATATCTTGAAGGATAAGTGAGATAAACTAATACAACCACATAAAACAAAAATAAATGTGAAACAGATGTTTCATAAATCACATAGAAATAAGAGAAAATATTTTTTAAAATATAAAATGTAGTATTAATTAGATAGAGCATATCTAGATGAGTGAAATGACATTTGTTTCATTGCACCTCATTCGAATTATTACAAATTACCAAAGTGAATAATTATAAATATTAATAAAATATTATTTAAATATTAAATAAATATATTGTAAAACTAAAATAAGATAAAAAGAAGTAATATATTACAATGAAATCAATGTGAATTAATAGCAATATGAGAATATATTTTGAGTCACATAGTAATATGAAAGAATTACGGTGAAAACATTAAAGAAATAAGATAGATTGTAACAAAACTTTATATTCCTAGATATAAAGGAGATGGATTGTAACAACCTCATTTATCAAATAAGTTAATAATCAAATTATTTGTCACAACATGCCAAAGTAATAAAAAATAAAATATTTAAAAAATATAAATCAAAATTTTGTAAAGCTCACATGAGAATATTACTAGGGTTTCATAATTATATAACTTTATTAAAGCAATAAAAAATTAAGAAATGAGATGAATTATGTGGCAAAATTGAATTCCAAGTTGCTAATTGTATGAAATGGGACATCCTTGAATACAAAATCAAGTACAAATTAAAATACCTTATAAAAAGTCAGGAAAAATATTTTAAAATATTACAAATACAATTTAATTACCTGATGCTCATCGAGGGATGTTCATGAACATTTCCTTCATCTCTATTGAATTTTATTTTAATGAATTACCAAGGACATAAAAATATAACAAAATCAGGAAAATTCCTTTCGAGAAATGAGTTAAATCCAAAAGAAAGATGTATTCTGAGATATTTAAAAGATTTAGTATAATATCATTGATTATCAAATTATGTATGATTTGAAATGTCACAAAAAACATGTTGAGTCATCAGATAACAAAATATTTAAAAATAAGAAAAAGACTACTTTATTTTATAAAGCTCATTAAGATGACAACTTTTATTTCATATTGATTAAAGCTTATTAGAATAAATGTAAATTATTGTAGTAAATAATTAAAAAAATAATATTTCTTAACAATTTTTTTAAATAAATGTTAAACATGAATTGAAATGAATTAAAGCGATACAATTCAGCAAAATCAAAGTAATATAAAGGCCAATAAAGAGTGAATAAGAGTTTAATAATATAATCATATCAAAGTAAAACATTTAAATAAAAGAGGTTAATTTTGTATGAAAGTTACATTCTAGGGCACTTACGAGATCGATTATAACATTGTCAATTATAAAATTAGCTATGAATGAAAATTTCCCATCAGTGTGTAAATCCATAAAGAATATGTTACTCGAAAATATAATAAAGAATTTTTAATTCAATAGTGATCTTTAAGATGAGTCCAGGATGATTGTTTTCTCTTGATCATGCCACATTTTTAATTTTTGTGAATTTCTAAAGGACATATGTATAAGTAATAATAAATTATTATTTTATTATTTTTTTAAATATATATTAGAGCTAAAATGAGTAAATTGATTACAATATGACTAAGGCAAAGGGATATGAAGTTCACATGAGAAGAGATCTATAGCTATGCAGTAACATAACCAAATTAAAATAAAATGTTTGAATAAATAATTTCAACTATAGAAAAAAGTTGCATTTCAAGATCCAACAAAGATCAACTAATATCCATGATCATCAAATCTAGTATGAATAATAATATCTCGTAAAGCCTGCCAAGGGCATTAAAAATAAAATATTTAAAAATAAATAGATGATAAATTAATTGAATAAAGCTTATTAAGACTGAGATAAAAAAAACTTTGTTGGATTCATCTCAACAAGTTCCATCAACTAAACATTCAATTTTCGAAATTTTAAAAATTTTATTTTCTATGATTTTGGGTCACTTATTAAGGAATTTCGATCAACTTATTTTCATGATCTTGAATGCTACACTCAATATTGTTAGTATTTTAGAATGCAACTTTCTGATATAATTTCTCGTTAATTTGACTTTCTTGCTTTAATTTTGTTATGTTATTATCTAAATCAAATTCTCATTTCTTCTAATCCTCACATCAACTTGATTTAGTTTTTTTATATTGCTTAAAATTATATCTTTTAATTTAAATAAAATTACTTAATATCAATATATTAATTTATTACTAGTTATACTTATTTATTTTTGAAATTATCATTAATTCCAAATAAGGTACAATTGACATGAATTAAACATTGTTTGACTTATATCCGTGAGCTTTATCCAATTAAAATTTCACTTTTATATCATTAAATATATTAATTTTTAGTGTTTTGGCAAGCATTATGTAATTTTTTAAAACACATCTAATTATATGATATTGACAATTGTACTTAATATCTTTTATGTCTTGTAATATAAGATTGCCATACAATTTATCTCATTTCTTAAATATTTTTTTCTTATATTTGATTATATCAATATGCAACTCTAAACAACCTCTCATTTGATCTTTACAATGGCTTGAATTCATTATATTACATATTTCAATTCACTTAATATTTGTTCTAATATATATTTATTTAATAATAAAATAATTATTTATTATTAATAACTCTAATTTCTTTTCAAATTTCATATTCTTATCTAGCAAGGTCCTACAATTATGAGATAAATGTCAATCAAATTGTCTTAATTTGCTTATCTAGTTAGATATTCATTTATTTTATTTTTAAAAAACTTTTTTATTTGTTTTCTTTTGTACTCTTTATTAAATATTTTTATTTGTACATGAATTTATCATCATCGATAATAGAATTGATATTCTTTATACCTTAGTATGAAATTTTTTTTTGTACAATTTAACACATCTAATAAAAACTTTGACTTTGGTTAGTTCTATTAATATGTATCTAAAAATCTCATGTCATATGAACTTTACATCACTTTCATTTGGATATATTACACTAATTTAATTTATTGGATTTTTATCTTAATAAGTGTTTACTACTATTATAATAAATATTAATTATTTTTTCTTTGATAATTCATATTAATTGCAAGCCAAGTCTAATTAAAATAAAATAAACATCATTAGACTCATCTCCATGACCTATATTGAATTAAATATAAATTAAAATGTTTTTCTGTACTTGAGTTTTTGGGATTCATCATGCTTTATGAGGCATTATGATTCTTATCTTATTTGATAGGTGAAGATGCTACATTTGATCATCTTACCATCTTAGAATATATCTTTCATGTAAAAGTTTCTTATTTACTCAAATATTTTAATTTGTTTTTTTTACTTTATTATCCAACATTAAAGTTCTTTTTATGTGACTAATACATTACATTATGCAACATCATTTTAGCTTGAAGATATATTTACTTATTAAAAAAATAACAATTTATTGATTTTCAAGCTTATTTTCTCATGTAAATTTTAGTAATTCCAATTGAGGTTCAATAGAGAAGAAATAATAATTATTGAACTTACTTAATGAGCTCTAACAATTAAATATACATTTTTATAATTTCAAATATTTAATTTTCAAGAGATTATATGTACTTTATATATTTGAATATTATTGACAAAATCTATTTATTATTTATTCTTACCTATTTTGGTAACTCATATTTATTCTGAATGGGTTCCAATCAAGACTAAATAAATATCAATAGATAGATTTTGATGAGCTCTATGTAATTGAATATTCATTTGTATGTTTATAAAATTTTATTTTGTTATATTTTTGAACATATTTTGATAGGTTTTGATTTCTATATAATTTTGGCAAAGAGTTTGTTATGCTCAATTATCTTAGTTCATTGAATGCAACTTTCTCATATAATTTACCTCATCTTTTTAAATTTTTTGTTTTGAATTGTTCATGTTACTATCAAAATATAAATCTACTATCATGTGACCTTTAAATTACTTTTACTAAGTTACATTTTATTACTATATTTTATCAAATTTATTCTTTTTAAATATATTCACTAAACAATAAAGTAATAATTCATTATTTTTATAATTATTGATTTTTTAGTTTTGTTTAATTCAAAATGACATCTGATGGAGACAAATATTATTGAAGTCACCTCGCTAAGCTCAACCTATTAAATGTTCATTTATATATTCTGATGTTTTGGCATGTTTTATGAGTAATTTTTATTCATACCTTATTTCATTATCATGGGTATTCTAGTTGATCTCCTTAGTCGCTTGGAGTACACCTTTCACATATATTTTTGTCTCATTGCCTCAATTTTTTATTATTTGTAATATATCAAAAGACATCTAATCAAGAAAAAGAACATCATTGTTGGCCTCACTAAGACTTACTCTATCTTGTTAAATATTAATTTTTAATTTTTTAAATATTTCATTTTTATAGTGATTTTTAATCATTTTAGAAATTATTTGACTCATAATTGATTTGACATTCAAGGATGTTATTCTTGATATCTTTAATTTCTTGGAATGTAACTACCGCTTTAAATTCATCTCATTCTTCCAAATGTTGTGTCTATCTGTTTATATAAAAAAGTCACTCAAAATCTCCTTATGTGATATATATCTCTTAAATTAAGCATATTTGACCTTTAATATATATTTGCTTAAGGTTACATTTCATAATTTATTATGACTTGCAATAATTTTCTTTTGTAATTTGAATTAATTCCAAGTAGATCCAATCGAGAAAAATTTTTCATAGGACACATCTCATCTAGTCCCACTAAGCAAAATATTAATTCTTTTATCTTTAAATATTTTCATTTGAAAGAAATAACATGATTTATGAAAAATTTTAATTTGTACCTAATCTAATTATCAATGATATTGCATACCTCATTTCTTAAAATGTTTTTTTTTAAACTTGGTTATATTACTATGACACCTTATTCTCTGCTCATGTGACATTTACATCATTTTACTTGGTTGTATTATAAAGTTCCAATTTAACATATATCAAATTAAATATACATTTATTTAATATAGAAAATTTATCTCATTTTATTTATATTAATTTAATACTATAATTGAATGTTATTTTAGGTAAATGATGATAGGTATGGACATAAGTCATTGGACTTCTCATAATGAGTCCTATTCAATTAAATTTTTATGTTTATATATTTAAATGTTTTGCTTTCTTTGAATTGAACATGTTTTGCATCATTAGATCACTTTGATTTGTATATATTAACTTATTTTAGAATATTTTCTTCATATTTAATATGTATTTATTTAAACATAAAATAATTATTTATTATAATTTTTTCCTATTCATCTTTGTACTTCATAGTAATTACAAATGAGATCCAATTAAGCCCAGAAAACATCATTGAACTCATCCTTACATAACTTAGTTAAATATTTAATTTTTTATATTTTTATATTTTTTATTAGATATTTTGATTTGTACTTAATTTGATGATCGAGAATGTTATAATTGGCATTCTTAGTCATAGATTTGAATTTTCTAGTAAATGTTTTCTCATTTCTTCACATATTTTACTTTAATTTTATGATATTACTATGAAATTCTAATTCTCCTCTCTTGTGGCATTCACATTGCTTATATTTTATTATATTGCAAGGATTTAATTTTTTTCATTTATTATATACTTCTTCAGTATCAAGAAATAGATTTATTATTATTTACACTTATTTAGTTTTTCTTAATTTATGATAATTCATAATGAGGTATAATAGATTTAAAACAAATATTCTTAGAATCATTTTGATATGCTCTATCCATCAAAGTATTAATTTGTATTTTATCAAAAAATATATTATTATTTCTTTTTGTTTGTTTGTTACATTAAAAATTTCAATTTGTAAATGATTTGATAATAAAAGAAGTTACTCCTAATCTCCTTGTTATCTTTAAATTCAACCTTCTCATATGATTTATCAAATTTTCTTCAAATTTTTGGCTTCAATATTATTTTGTTATTCTAAGACTTTTTGCTCCTCTCGTGTAACATTTACATTATTTTAATTTAATTATATTAAATTGCTTCAATTTATCAAATTATAGATTTAGTTGATATATTTACTTAATATTAACATAATAATTTTTTGCTATTTATGCATGTTTGATTTTTAAATTCATAGTAACTCCAAAGGATGTTTGATGGGGAAGAAACCAACATCATTTTACTCATCTTAATGAGCTATAAAGAATATTAATATTTATATTTTTAAATATTTTTATATAAAATTTTTTCAAAACTAATGGGAAATTTTTATTCATTCCGTATGTGGTGATGTAAGAAATTTTACACAATTTTCATAGTATCTTTGAAAAAAATTTTCTCAAAAAATTTATTTCATGTTAGTCTTTTTTTATTTAATTAATTACTATGTAACTCGAAATCTTCTCTTATGGGATCTTTACATTACCTTAATTTAAATATTTAAATTCTTTAGTTTATCTCATTTATGCTCTAATATATATTTAAAAAATATTAAAAAATATATTATTTTTTTGCTTACTTGATTTTTTAATTTGTTATAATTTTAAATGAGTTATAATGTAGACAAAAAATATTTTGTGATACATCTCGATTATCTCTGTCCAATTAATATTTAGTGTTTTAATTTCAAATATTTTATTTTTTAGGGTTCATGAAGTTTTTAAGAAATTGTTCAATTCACAGCTAATTTAGTGAATGTAGATGCTATGTTAGATCTCTTTAAGTCCTTATAATGCAATGTTCCCACATAATTTATCTAATTTTTTAACATTTCCTTTTTCTTTGATTATATTAATATGTCACCCTCAATCTCCCGTGGTGTTATATTTACACTACCATGGTTTTGTTGCACTATAAATCTTCAATTTTGTCATTTCATTTTTAACATACATTTTCTTAAAATTAAATAAATAATTTTTTATTATTTAAGCTACTTTACTTTTGTAATTTAAATTTCTTCTAAACATGGTCTAGTTTGAAAAAGTAATCATTATATTCATATCATCATGCTCTATCTAATTAGTATTTAAATTTTTAATTTTAAATATTTTTTATTCAATGGTTTTTACAACTTTTACCAAAAATTTTCATTTATAGCTAATTTGATGATAGAACATGTTACACTGAAAAATCCATAGAATCTTTGAATGCAAATTTTTAGTAAAAGTTATATCTTTTTTTCATGTTTTGCCTTAGATATGGATATATTACTATTAAACTCTAATTCTGGTCTCACATAACCTTCAAAACTCTTTGATTTTGTCACATTACAAAGCTCCAAGGTATCTTATATCAAATATTATATATTTAACAAATATTAAGAAAAATTGTTATTATTGTTTATATTTAAATTTTTTAATTCATAAAGATTTCAATCGAGGCCTAATCTAGATGAATAGATGTCTGTGTGCTCTTGTCAATGAGTTCTATCAAATTAAAAACTAATTATTATACCTTTAAATGTCTATTTCTATCCTTTTAGTATTATTTATGAGATGCCTTCATTCTTAACTTATTAGATGCTAGAAAATGTTGCACGTGATCTCCCTAATACCATTGAAATCAACTTCATATACGATTCACCTCATTTGTCTAGGTTTTTTTTTCCTATGATGTAGCATATTATTGTATAACCTTAAATCTTCTCTTACCTGAGCTTTATATTTCTTTGATTAATTATTTTATGTAGCTTCAGTTTATCATATTTTCGTTTAAATATTTTCTACTTAATAGTAAATAATACTTTATTATTATTTATGCCTATTTATTACTATAATTTGTATTAATTTCAAATCAAGCTTAGTCAAAATGAAACAAACATTGTTTCAGTCATCTCAACAAGTCCTATCTATCAAAATATTATAATGTATATTTATAAATATCATATTTTCAATGGTTTTTGCACTCTTCAAGTGACTTTTTAAATAATATTTTATGTGATGATCAAGGATGTTATACTTGATCCCCTCATCATCATGGAATGTAACATTTCTATATAATTTATCTTATTTCTTTAAAGTTTCTTCTTTTGTAAGATTATATTGGAAAAAAAATTTATTATCATCTTATATGACCTTTGCATCATTTCTATTTGGTTCTATAAAATTGCTTAAAATTTTCCCTCTTGTTATAATAAATATTTACTTGATATTAAAATGAAAAGTTTCTTTTTTTTTCTTATTTATGTTGGTAATTCATAATAATTCTCAATGAGATTTCGTGGATACAAATCAAATGTTGTTACACAAGACCTTAGTGAGCTTTATTAAATTAAATATTTTCTTTGCATATTTTTTTGAGAATATTGGCATGCTTTACAAAACATTTTTATTTCTATATGATTTTATGATAAGGAATATCACAGTCATTCTCCTTGGTATCTTTGGATGTAACTTTTCTATATATTTATCATATTTTTTCAAATTTGTTTCTTTAGATTTGGCAATATTACTATGAAAATCTAATTTCTTACCATGTGAGTAAGAGATTTTGTTTATTTAATTATACTACATTGATTTAATTTTCATATCTATATATATATATATATATTTAATTAGTATTAAAATAATAAATTTTTTCAATTTGTTATTATTAATTTGGAAATTATTAGTAATTTATAATGAGGTCTAATGTTGATGAAAGAAACATCATTTAACTAATCTAATGAGCTCTAAAAAACTAAAGATTAAATTTTACATTTTTAAAATTTTAGTGTTATAAAGGAAGCCTTATTGTACATTTCATTCATGCCTAATTTGATAATTGACGATTTTATGCTCGATCACCTCAATATTTTTTAAGACAACTTTCTTGTAAAATTTCTTTCTTTTTTAAAAGTTTTTCATTTTAATTTGCATATGCTACAATATAACTATCAAAGTCATTTCATTTAACATTTATATATCTTTGATTTCATTATATTTTACTACTTCAAGTTATCTTACTTCTAATTTAATAAATATTTACTTAAGTTTATAGCTTTAGTTAACTGTAATGTTTCTTTATTTGCTTAGCATATTTATTATAATTCGTAATAATGGTCATTATAATTGTCTCAATGAGCTCTTCCTAGTTAAATATTTATTTTTATAAATATAAATACTTTATTTATTATGAATTATGCATGGATTTTGAGGCATTTTGATTTGTTCCATATTTAATTATTGCAAATATTACTATAAATCCCATTAATATCTTGTAATACAACTTTCACATAATGTTTATATCAGTTTTATAACTTTTTTACTTTAAATTGGTTTTATTACTATGCAACAAAAAGTGAATATCAATTGCCCTTAACAACAATCAAATTTAGCTGTACTATATTGTAACAACTAATGTCATTCTAGCTTTAATATTATTTTCTTAATATTACAACATTACTATTTTTATTTGATATTATTTGATTTGGTAATTTATAATAATTTTATTTGCTCAAATAGGTATAGAAAAATGTTTGCTAACTTATACTAATGAGCTTTATCAATTAAATATTTATTTTTTTATATGCTTTGAATATTTACTTATAGGCCCTCACCAAAATTTATGTCATATTTTGATTCATTCCTGATTTTATAATGATAAATATTATGTAATGTCTCATTAGTATCTTGGAACCACCATCCCATGCCATATAACTTGTTTCAATTTTTTTCTTTGATGTTGTTATTTTACTTTGTTACTCTAAATCTCCTCCTTTATGATCTTTGCAAGGCCATGACTTGTTTACCTTACATTGTTTGAATTTAACTTAATTAGTACTAATATAAATTTAAACATTGTTTTATAGTGTTGAAACAAATGTTGTTGGACTCCTCTCGACTAGTTCTATCCAATTAATTATTTCTTTTTTATATTTTTTAGAAAATTGTTTCCTAATATTTTGGGATGCTTAATGAAACATTTCAATGGTATCTAATTTGATAATTCAAGATCTTAAACACCATGTCCTTAACAGAATATTATGTGACTTTTTGACACACTTTATATCAATTTTTGAATTTTTCAAATTCATTTTGTTATATTACTATGTAATTGTAAATCTTAGTGTTCCATTACTTTCATTAGGTCATATTAAATTTCTTTAATTGATGTGATTTTAACTATAGCAAATTTTTCTTAATATTAAAAATAATTTCTAATTATTTATGCTTATACACTTTGGTAATTCATATAAATTCCTAACAAGGTTCAATGGCAAAACAACAAGTAATGTTTAACTCCTCACAATGAGCTCCATTATTTAAATAATCATTTTAATATTTTTAAATTTATGCTTTTTCTTAATAATCAAGGTCATTATGTTTGATGTTCTAAGTGTCCTATGATGCATCTTTCCCCATAAATTTCTATTAGTTTTTTAAATTTTTTCTTAGATTTATCTATATTGTAATGAAACAATAATTTTGATCTCGCATGAGAAAGATATATGTTTGATCTAGTTACATTACATTACATAAGTTGATCTCTATTTAACTTTTATGTATATTACCTTAACATTAAAATAGTAATGTTTATTGTTTAATATTATTTTATTTATTAAATAGTGCAAAGTCTAAGCCAATTATGTTAGAGAAGAAACAAAGGCTATTTGACTTGTCTTAAAGAAGTCCATCAATTAAATGTTAACTTTAGAATAGTTTATAAATATAATTTTTTTCTAACAATGTAGTATACATTATGAGAAATTTTAATACTTTCATGTTATGATTATTTAGAATGTTATACTAGATCTTCTTATCACATTAATTGAAAATTTTTGCATAGATTTGGATATATTAATATTTAACTAACTCCTCTCCAGTGACCTTTACATCAAATTGATTGTATTATTTAAAATTAATTCAATTTAGATTATTTCAACCTTAATATATATTTACTTTATTTAAAAATAATAATTAATTATTTTTTATGCTTTTCAATTTAGTAATTTAAAGTAATTCTAAACAAGGCTCGATTGAGATGAAAAAAATATTGTACTTATTTTTCAATGTTTTATGTTCTAAGATTTTTGCATAGATTATCAGATTTTTTATTTTTAGTAGATTTCATATCAAGGAAGTTACACTCATTCTTCTTTGCATCTTGGAATTTGACTTTTCCATACAATTTATTATATTTACTCAAATATTTTGCTTTGATTTGGATAGGTTATTATGAAACTATAATTTATAACTCTTATTACCTTTATATCACCTTGACTTGCTTATAGTATATATTTATCAATTTTTAATTATTTTAGTTTTTAAAGAGATTTGTTTTTTTTAAATAACATTTTCTAATTCTATTGTTTAATTAATTTTGAATTTCTTAGCAACTCCAAACTTGGACTAATAAAGACAAAATAATTGTAGTTTGATTTTTCATAACAAGTTTTACAAGTTCAATATTCGTTCTTTTTAATCATTTATTTTCTATGTATTTTGACATCCTTTGTGAGACAATTTGATTTCCACTTGATTTGTCAATTAAGGATGTTGTACTAAATCCCTATGTTTTTTTAAATTACAGCTTTCCCTTAAATTTTATTTAATGTTTTCAAATGATTTTCCTTGATTTTCTTATATTAACGTATAACTCCAATTCCTCAATTGTGTGACCTTTCTAACTTTTTTAATTAGTTATTTCATATTATGTTAATCTATATCATTTTAGCTTTAATATATATTTGTTGTGCATTAATGTAATACTTTATTATTATTTTTACTTATTTAATTTCATAGTTTGTAGTTATTCTAAATTTGGTAAGATCAAGAATAAATAAGGTTTGTTGGATTCATGTCGATGAGGTTTGTTAAGTTAAATATTCATTTTTATATGTTTAAATATTCTATTTACATCGTTCATTCTTAATAATTCCAGCCAATGTTTGATTAACAAGGAACAAACATCATGGATTTGTCTAGACGGGTTCCATCAATCAAAGTACTCATTTTAGGGTTTTGGGATTCTTTGCATGATATATAATTTTTACCTAATTATATGATAAAAAAATGTTGCACTAATTCTCCTTAGTATCATGGAATGCTACTTTCCCATATCATTCATCTCATTTCTTCAACTATTTTATTTTGAATGTATTATATATATATATATATATATATATATATATATATATATATATATATATGAAATACTAACTATCCTCCATTATGACCTTAATATCAATTTAATTTACTTATGTTACTATGATTGCACTTTTCTTATTAACAAATTTATTATATATTTACTTAATATTAGAAAAATAATTTACTATTATTATTCTAATATTAAGTAAAGATATAATAAATTTTTTAATAATAAAATGTATTTAAGCTTTTTTAATTTGATAGTGCACAATAATTCGAAACTAAGTTTTACAAAGACATCTCAGATGTCATGGGGACAAATTATAATGAGAACCTTCAAATTAAACATTAGTTTTTTTAATTATTTTTTAAATTTTTTTTTAAGGTATTTACATGCTTTTAATGGCATTTTGATTTATTCAAGGTTTAATGTTTGATAAATTTACACTTAATTGATTTAATTTCTTATAATATGTCTTTCTCAAAAAATTTATTCATTTTATTAAGTTTTTGTGATTGATTTGGACATGTCATATTGCTTTATTTTTTTTCTTCAATATATATTTACTTAATAATAATAAAATACTAATTAAATATAAATTATGCTCTTTTTTTAATAATTGCAAATGTTGTCTAATATAGATAAAAAGAATGTCGTAGGACTCCTCTCAATGTGTTATCTCAAAATAGTCATTCTAAATTATTAAATGTTCAATTTTTTGCAAATTTTTGAATACATTATGTCTCTATTTCATTCATACTTAATTTGATGATTAAAGATACTACTATCTTTCTACTTAATATCTTAGACTAAAATTTTTTTTGTATAATTTATCACATTCCCTCAAATGTTTTACTTTGATTTGGATATTTACCATGTAACTTAAAATCTCTTCCCTTGCAATATTTACAAGGATTTGATTTTGCTATATTACATTTTTATTTTTATGTTGTTTCATTATAAATATTTCTTTGCTTAATATTAAAAAATATTTTTTGTTATGCTTTCTTTTTTATTTTGGTAATCCTTGACAATTTAATGTGAGATCTATTTAAGATGAAATAAAAGTTTTTAGAGCCTTCCTTATGAGCTTTTTCTAATTAAATTTTATTTTTATAATGTAAATATTTTTTTAAGGTTTTTATTTTTGTTTAAGAATATTATGATTCATTGCTATTTGATGATCAAGAATGTTACACTTAATCTCTTTTGTATCTTAAAATGCTACTTTTCTATCCAAGGTATCTAATTTTTCAAATGTTTTTCTTTCAATTACTTATATTACAACATAACTATAGATCTCCTCATCTAAGACATTTATATCACTTTAATTGCATTATATTATATGCTGAATTATTTTAAAATGCTCCTTTCAAACATACTAAAAAGATCGAATGCAACATCATGGATCATCAAATTTGTTATGAATCAAATGACTTAGAAGGAATGCAAAAGCTCTTGAATTGAAATATTTGAAAATATAAAGATATATTTAATTGGATAGAGCTCATGGCGATGTGGCCAATGTTGATCAATTCAATTTAATTATACCATATTTAAAATTGCTATAAATTACAAATTAAATAACAATAAATAATAATAAATTATTATTTAAATTTTAGGCTTGTATATTAATGTTAAAGTTAGATAAAATAAATAAACATAAAAGAACAAAGAAAACGCAAACTATGGGTCCCGTTAGAGGAGAATTAGTGTTGCATATTAATATAAAAATATCAGAATAAGTTATTTGTCGAGCTGAGATAGTTTGTATGCCAAATTTCTAATACATTATACTAAAAAGATTATTTAATAATAATGTAGAATATTAAATTTGGTATGAATCAAATGCCTAACAAAATTAAATATTAACATAGAGGTCACACCATAAGAGAATTAAAGTTTCATAGTACAAGAAAATCAAAGAAAGAAATTTGGAAAAATGAGATAAATTGCACAAGAAAGTTGTATTTCAAGATATTAAGAAATCGAATTTAGCATCATTGTTCATTAAATCAAGTTGAATCAAACTACTATATGAAGCATCCAAAATTCTTAAAAACTACATAAAAAAAAGATATAAGAATGAATATCTAAATTGATAGAGCTCATTAGGATGAGATTAATAAAATTTGTTTCATCTAAATTTTATCTTATTTGGAATTATTAGAAATTACTAATGTAAGAACAAATAAGTAATGCAAAATTATTAGTTTAATATTGTTAAAAAATATTAAAGGTTAAAGAGATAAATTGGAGTCACATAATAAAACAAAATGAAAGTGATTTGATGGTCACATGAGGGTAGATTTAGATTTATGAATTAATATAACAAAATTTAAGAAAAATAACTAAAGAAATGATAATAATTGTATCGAAAAATTGTTTTCCAAGATACATTACTGATCAAACCTAACTTCATCAATCTTCAAATTAAAGTTGAATTGAAATGGGTGAAAAAGTGTATCAATACTTAGAAATAAAATATAAAATATAAAAATATACAAAAAAAGTTAGTATATACATTGATAGAGCTCGTCGAAATGGGTGCAATGATATTTGTTTCATCTCCATCATACCATGTTTGAAATTGCCACAAAGTTTAGAATTGAATAAGAATAAAAAAATAGTTATTTATAATTATAATATTATGTTAATATATTATAAAGTTCAAGATAGAAAAATTTTACAAAAGTAAAACAACCAAAACAAACTATTACATCCATTTAACCTTAAAATTTAAAGCATTTAAAAATATAAAAATTAATATTTAATTTCATTGACCTCATTGAAGGGAGTGAAAAAAGCATGTTTTCAACTCAGTGATGCCTCATTTATTATTGTTGGTAGTTATAATTGCTAATAAGCATAAATATTAGTAGATTTTTATTTTAATATCAAGTTGATATACATTCAAACAAGAACAAGACAATTAAAAGGAATGCAATATGACCAAATTAGAGTAAAGGTCACATTTGGGAAAATTAGACTTTTATTATAATTTGACCAAATTAAAGTGAAAATTTTGAAAAATGAAAAAACTTGCACAGTAAAGCATGAAAACATGTTAAAGAGATCATGTACGAAAGCCTTAATTTTAAAATAAGATCCAAATCAAAATTTATCTTGAAGCATGCTAAAATAAAAGAAAATAACATTTTTCCAAATATAGAAAAAAATAGTTTATTGGAAAAAGGTGATCGAGAAAGGTCCAATAATTCTTGCTTTAAATTGATCCAAAATAATTTAGAATTGTGGACAATTATGAAAACTATAACCATAAATGACAACAAATTTCTTAAAAATTAAACATATATGAAAGAATAAATGAGATAAACTGAATCAATATAATAATCCCAAATCAAAGTTATATAGAGGATACACTTGAGAATTTTTACCATTACATAATCATACAACTAAATCAAAGTGAAGACTTATAAGAAATGAAATAAATTATACTAAAAAATTACATTGCAATGTACTACTAAGTTTGAGTGTGAAATCTTCTATTGCCAAACTTTTTAGGATGCAAGATTTTTCAAAAAGCATTATGAAACTATTTATAATAAAACATTTGAAGATATAAATTATTAGTTTAATTGAGCACGACAAGTTGAGACCAACTATGATTATTTTTTCATGATTGACCTTCATTTGGAATTGATAAGAATTACTAAAACAAATAAGCATAAATAATAATAAATTATTATTTTAAAATCACATAAGTATATGTTAATGCTGAATGAGATAAATTGAAGAAATATAATATAGACAATACAAAACATTGAAGAGGTCATATATGGGTGCATTTACAAAAACATTGTAACACAAATCAAAACAAAACATGTAAAAAAATAAGGTAAATTTTATGAGAAAGTTGGATTCCTAGATATTAAGTATATTGAATGTAAGATATTTCATCAACAAATCTAGAATAGAATGAAATATATGTTTTGATATTAACCAAATATTTATTAAAATAAAATTAGATAAGTTAAAGATTTGTAATATAGATAAAGCAAAGAGATGTAAATGTTTCGAAAGAAAAGAATTAGAGTTTCATAGTGATATAACTAATTGAGAGAGAAATCATTGAAAACACGAGATAAATTTTGTGAGAAAGTTGTATTGTGAGATATTAAAGAAAGTGATTGTAGCATCCTTAATCATCAAATCAGGTAGGAAATAAAATTCCTCATGAAATATGCAAAACTCTTATAATACATGCTATTGGAAAAAATATAGAATTGAATATTAAATCGGATAAAACTGGTTTTGGTGACTCCAATTAAATTTTTTTCATCTTATTCAAAAACTGGTAAATTATCATTTTAATATTAATTAAATCATTATTAAAGAAAAAATTAGAGAAATTAAAGCTATGTAAGTTAACCAAATTGAAGTGATGTGATGGTCACATGAGGAAGATTTGGAGTACTATAATAAAATCATAAAATAAAAAAAGAAATAAGATAAATGGTATGAGAAAGGTTTTTCCTAATATAATAAAGAAGTCTAATGTATCATTCTCAATCATAAAATATGGTATGAATAAAAATGTTCCACAAAATATGCTAATCTTTTACAAAATAAAATTTTTAAAAAAATACAAAAATAATTTACTTAGAGAGATGTCCTTTAGGATAGTTGAGTTGAAATCAGTTAAGTTGAAGACATTTAGTATCACAAACTCAAAGTGATGTAAAGTTCACATGAGAAGAGAGTTTGACATTCATAACAATATAACAAAACAAAAGCAAAACACCTTTGAAGAAATGAATAATTTATACAAGAAAGGTAAGTTCCAAAATATTAAGAAGATCAAGTATAACATTGTCAATGGTGAAATTAGCTATGAATAGAAACTACCAAAAATATTTAAAACTATAAAAGCAAATATTTTATTAAAAAGAACACATCAAGTTTAATCCAATAATGTTTACTAAACCTCAACCAAACATTATCTAAAATTATAGTGAATTACAAAAGAAAATAAAAATAAATAAAAATAAAATTTTATTAATACAAAGAAAATACATAATAAAAAAGAGTAAGATAGATTGAATCAACATAATATAACTAAATCAAATTGATGTAGTGGTGAATTCAGACAAGGTTTAAAGTTACATCATAATATAATAAAACAAAAAAAAAATGAGGACAAATGAGATATGCTATTAGTGAATGATGCATTCCATGAACTAAGAGATTGAGCTTAATATCCTGAATCATCAAATCTAACAAAAATTCAAATAACTTTAAAGTATGTGAGAAACATAAAAAACTAAATATTTCAAAAATATTAAATGAATGTTTAAGTGGATAGAACATGTCTAATAGAGTACAATGATGTTTGTTTCATCTCAACCAAATCTCATCTTCAATTACTATAAATTGCAACATTAATAAATGAAAATAGTAAATATATATTAAATATAAAATAAGATAAATTATAGTAATGTATATAACCAAATCATATTGACATAACGATCACATAAGAGGTGATTTAGAGTCACTTAATAGTACAACCCAATTAAAGAAAAATATTTGAAAATTTGGCATAAATTATACAAGAAAGATGCATTCCAAGATATAAAGATGTCAAGGTTAGCATTCAAAATTATCTCATTAAGTATCTTGTAAAGAATTAAAAAATAATTAAAATCAAAATACATAAAATATAAAATTTTATTTATTATGATAGTGGTAATTAAGATGAGTACAAAGAGCTACAACTAAATATTATTTTTTTAATATTAAGTTAATATATATAAAAGTTAAAAAGACAACAAATGATGCATTATAATAAAATGAAATCAAAGAATTAGAGAGGCAACATTAGAAGAGATTTAGAGTCACATAGTAATATAAGAAAATAAGGATGACCATTAAGAAAATGAGATAAATTATTTTTGAATGTTGCGTTCAAAACTTCTAAGTGGTAGTGTGATATCATTAATCATCATATCAAGTACAAATTAAAATGTCTAATAAAATACCCAAAATAATGAAAAATAAAACATTTAATATTATAGACACAAATAATTAATTGGATGGGGCTTACCATGTAATATCTAGTGATATTTACTTCATATAAATCAAGCATCTATTGAAATAACCATAAAATAATAAATCAATTAAGCATAAATTCAAAAGTTATTATTTTAATATTTATTTTCAATATATTAAATCTGAGCAAAGATAAATTGAAGCAAAGTTTTATAATAAAATCAAAGCCCATGCAAAGGTTAATAGAGACAAAAATTTTAGTTTCAAATTAATATAATAAAAAAAGAGAAAATATTGAGATGAGATAATTTATTTTTGGAATTTGTATTCCAAGATCTTAAGAAGATTGAGCATACAATACTTGATCGTGAAATAAAAAACAGTGGTGTCTCCCAAAGCATGTGATGCTATTGAAAATAAAATATGTAAAATTTTTAAATAAATATTTAATTCTATAGAACATGTCAAGATGACTCCAATGATGTTTTTTTGTTCTTGATTATCATCCTACAAAATTTCTATAGAACACAACATTAAATACCCATAAATAATAATAAAATCTAAGATTTAAATTTGTTAAGAATCAGAACACCTCTTAATGGGTGAAAAAGCAATGGAAAATAAAATATGTAAAAATTTAAAATTGGATAGAGCTTATTAAGATGAGTCCAACAAAGGCGTAAAACACAATAAATTTTTATTTTAATAAAAAATAAATAAATATTAAATTTGAAATGTGAAAAATTAAAATAATATAACACAACAAAGGCAACACAATTTGAAGGTCACTTGATGATCATTTAGAGTTTCATTATTATATAACCAATCAAAAACTAAATATTTAAAGAATTAAGAAGAATTATATTAAAAATTTTCAATCTATGATGTCAGGGAGACCTAGCTTAGAATCTTTAACAATCATATTTGTTAGGAATGAAAATGTCGTTTAAATCATGTAAAAGCCATATAAAATAAAATTCATAGAAATTTTAAATTAAAAATTTAATTAGATAGAGCTCATCTAGAAAATTTGAACAAAATTTCTTTCGACTGGATCAATCATCTTTTGGAATAGTTGGAAATAAAAAAGTAAATTTGTATGAATAATAACAAAATATAATTTTATTTTAGTAAATAAATATTAATTCTTAAAAGATATAAATTTAAAAAATGTAACATAAACAAATAAAGGCATTGTGAAATTTAGAAATTAGAGATATAGAAACACATAGAAATCTAACAAATTCAAAGCAAAATATTTAAATAATTGAGATAAAGTTTGTAAGAAAGTTGTGTCTCAAAATACTTAGGAGATCAAGTGTACAATGTTTTATAGTCAAATCATGTAAGAATCAAAATGTCCAAAAGCATATGCCAAAAACTAAGAAAATAAAGTATTTAAAAATTTTAAACTTAATATTAAATTAAATTGAGCTCGTCAATAGCAATCCAATGATGTTTGTTTTTTATCGATCAAACAACGTTTGGAATTATTATTAAAAACAAAAGTAAATGGCTTAATAGAAATAAAATATTATCTTAAATTTTGGTAAATCTATATTGAAATTCACTTAAGAAAATTAAAGCAATGTAATATAATCAAATGAATGTGAAGTAAAAGCATGAGGGAGAAGATTTTCAATTTCAAAGAAGTATATCGAGATAAAAACAATTAAAAATTACATAAATTACTTAGTAAACTTCCATTCCAAGATACAATGGACATCGAGTGTAACATCCTCGTTCATAAAATTAATTTTGAAATTGAATACAATGTAAAATATGTTAAAATAAAAATAAAATAAAATGAGTCAAACAATATTTATTTCATATTGTTTTAATATCATTTGGAATTATTACAAATTAATATAGTAATTAAAAAAATAATATCAACATATAATTTTTAGATTAAGTAAAAATAAATTAAAACAGAAATGAGAGTTTTATCATAATTTAATAAAAAAGAAAAAAGATTGAAAAAATAATATAAATTATTTGCCAAAGTTGTACTAAAAGATACTAAGAAGATCAAGTACAACAAACTATATTCAAAAACAATGTTTGAATCAAAATGACTCACAAAGCATGTGAAAACCAAAGAAAATAATTTAAAAATAAATAAATAAAAGTTTAATCAAATAGAGCTCATTTAGATGAGGTGCACAATGTTTTTACACTTGATTGGGCATTGATTGAAATTATTATGAGTAAAAAAATTTTAAATAAAAATAAAATAATAGTAAGAAAAATTATTTTTTCTCAATTAGACATTATTTGGTGTTTCTAATAATTAGAAAAGTAAAAAAGCAATAAATAGAAAGAAATTACTCTTTTTAATTGTAAGCAAATATATATCAAGCTAAAATGAGCAAAATTGAAGCATTGTAATATAACTAAAGCAAATTGATATGACGGATGCATAAGAAGACATTTGGAGTTAGATAATTATTTAGCCAAATAAAGAAAAAAAATTGAAGAAGTAAGATTAACTCTATAAGAAAGATGCTTTCCATGGCAATAAAGAAATATTTAATGACTTCCTTGACCATAAAATCATGTACAAATTGAAATGTCTCAATTAAACTACTAAAGCTATAGAAAATAAAACATTTAAAATTTTAAAATAAATATTTAATATTTTAGAACATTTTGAATTGAGCGCAACTTTTTTTTGACTAAATCTAACCTTAGTTACACTTATTGTGAAATATTGAAGAAAACAAACATAAATAAAAAATAATTATTATTTTTTATATTACGTAAATGCACATTAAAATTAAAGTGATATAAATAAAAATAACATAATATGACTAAATCAAAGGAACTAATTGTCACAAAAGAGGAGATTTTTAATTTCATAATGATATAAACAAATTAAAGCGAAAAATTTGAAAGATGAGATAAATTATACATAAAAGTTGCTTTTCAAGGTACTAAAGAGATCGAGTGTGACATCCTCAACCACAAAAAATATACTAATCAAAATGTCTCATAAGATTAACCAAAATACAACTTAAAAAAATATGGAAATAAATATTTAATTGGATATAGTATATGGTATCTTGAGATGAGCACTATGACATTTGCTTTGCCATAATTGAACCTAGTTTTGAATGTGTGAATTAAATAAAATAAATTTAAAAAACAACAAATTATTTAAATATTTTGTAAATATAAATTAAAGTTGAAATTAGATAAATTAAATAATGCAACATAAATAAATCAAAGTGATGTAATCACCACATTAACAAAAAATGATAGTTACCTAGTAATATAATCAAATAAAAGCAAAAAATTTCAATAAAATGATATAAATTGTATAAAAAAGATATATACAAAAAATTAAGGAGATCAAAAGTAACATTGTCCATCACTAAATCAAAAATGAACTAAAATGAACTAATCAAGGTGACTCCAACAAGTTTTCTTCTATTAATAAAACCACATTTGCAATTATTATCAATTAGTAAATTAAATAAGAACAATTGATAGTCAATTATTTCTTTAATATTAAGTGAATCTATATTAGAGATTAAATGATCTAAATTGAGGCAATATAATGTATTCAAATTATAGTGATGTAAGGGACACAGTAGAGGTGTTCTAAATTTACATAGTAATATAACTAAATAAATAAAAAAACATTTGAAAATATAAGATAAAGTGTGAGAGAAAAATGAATTAAATAATACTAAGAAAATTGGTTAGACTTCTTCAACAATTAAATAAGGTACCAATCGAATTGTCTCATAGAATATCTCAACATAATAAAAAAATGTTTAGAAATTTATAAAAATGAATGTTTTGTTTGGTGGGGCTCATTTAGCTGAGTCCACAAATGTTTTGGCTTGATTATACCTCATTTACTGTTCTTACAAATTACTTAAGTAGCAATGCTCAGATTACCAATAAGTTATTGTTTTAAGATTTAGTAAATACATATTAAAGCTAAAAAATATAGACTTAAACATTTCAATATAAAAAAAATTAAAGAGATGCAAAAGTCACATGCAAGGAGATTTTTTGGGCAAAAATAAACATAAATATTAAAAAATAATTAATTAAAAAAAGTAAAATACATATTTAAATAGAAGCCATCTAATACAACTAAATATGACTAGTATAAATTTCATATGAGAGGAGAATTAGTCTTTAAAAAACTAAATCAAAGGGAAACATTTGAACAAATAAATTAAAATGTTTTAGAATGTTGCGTTCCAAGATACTAAGAAGATCAAGCAATACAACCTAGATTGTCAAGTTGCCCATGAATCAAAATATCTAATAAAGTATGTAAGAAAATTGGAAATAAAATATTTGCAAAAATAAAGATGAATATTTAATTCTATAAAACTTATAGAGGAGTTCATCGATATTTATTTCTTGTTAATAAAAAATTCAATGTAATATGACCAAGTCAAAGTGATGTAATGATCACATGATAAGAGATTTAGGGCAACACAATAATATGACAAAATCAAGGGAAGAAATTTTACAAAAAAAAGATAAATTATGAGCAAAATTTGAATTCCAAGCTATTAAGGAGATCGATCATGGAATTCCTAATCCTTAAATTATGTATTAATAAAAATGCTTAAAAAATATGCCCAACTTTACAGAATGAATTTTTTAAGTTTTCAAAAAATATTTATCAAGATAAAGCTCATTTAGATGAGTATGGTGATGCATGTTAGGTTTCGATTGCATCTCATTTTGAATTGTTGTAAATTAAAAAATTTAATTATGTTTATTTGAAAATTAGAATTAAATAAATTAAATCAATGTAATATAACCAAAACAAAGGGATATAAAGGTCACATTAGTTAATAACTTGAGTTTAATTATATTATAGCCAAATCAAAGCAAAAACATTTAGATGAATAAGACTCATTATGATGGAATGTTTAATTCCTTAATACTAAGGAGCTTAAGTATAGTAAATTTTAATATATACTAAATCAATATTAAAATGAAATAAGGTAACTTTAAGAAAAGTAATATACCACAATCGAACTATTATGGTCACATGAAAGGAGAATTATTGTTCCACAGTAATATAACAAAATCAAAAAGATAATTTGAAGAAATGAGTTAAATTATACGATAAAATTATATTCTATGGTGCAAAGGAGATAGAGTGTAACATTCTCAATTTCCAAATCAAGTATGAATCCAAATATCTAGTAAAACATATCAAAACAATAAAATTTTTTGAAATTTTAGAATAAATTTTTAATTACATTCTCATCATGGCAAGGCTAATGGCATTTTTTCTCTCTAACGACCTCATTTCAAATTATAGTGAATTCTAAAAATAAATCAGAAAAAATAATAATAATTTATTATTTTTTGCATTAAAAGATGATATTTAATCTAAAATATGCTATAATAAATAAATAAATAAAGTAAATAATAATTAATGTGATGTAAAGATTATATACGTAGAGAATTTTTGCATCATAGTAATACAACATAATTAATCCTCAACACAAAAAATAAGTGATGAATAAACATATACCATAATTTATGCTCAAAAAATTAAAAAAAATTACAAATATAAAAAATATTTAATTGAATAGAGCAAGTAAAAAAAAACTTTAATGACTTTTATTTCTTCTCAATTAGACATCTAATTGAGTTATTATGAGTTACCTTAGTAAATAAATATAAATAAAAGATTTAGAGTTACATAGTAATATAACAAAAAAAATTTGTTTTGAAAAATTAAGCTAAATTCTATGGGAATGTTTGCATTAATGGATGTGAGGATATCAAATGTAATATCCTTTATGGTCAAATAAGGTATGAATTAAAATTTGTTCTAAATATAGGATAAAAACACAAAAAATTGAAAACAATTCAATACATAAAAATGACTTTTATGTTTGAAGGAGATCATCAAGAAAAATTTAGCAAAACTTGTTTCATCTCACTTAGGCACATTTAGAGTTATTGTTAATTAGTAAACTAAAAAAGTAAACACTAAAAAATTATCATTTTAATAATAAGAAAATATATATATTAAAAAAATCATAATAAAATTAATTATTAATTTAATATAAGGTAAATGCATGTTAAATAAAAAAGTAAATAACTTGAAGCAATGTAATATAACAAAATAGAAGTGATTTAAAGAAGCAATGAGAGAAGAATTTTAGTTTAATAGTAATATAACAAAATAATGGTCAACTATTTAAAGAAATGTTCTAAGATGTATGAGAATGTTGTACTCTGAGACAACAAAGAGGTCGATTGTAACATCATCGATAATCAATTTAATTCTTAATAATATGTCTCACAAAGCTTGCTAACATCTTCGAAAAAAATATTTAGAAATTTAACAATGAATATGTAATTGGATAATGCGAGTCTAGGCTAATGATGTTTCTTTCTTTTTAATTTTACCTCATTTGGATTTATTATGAATTAGAAAAGTAAACAAGCATAACAATAATAAATTATTTTTTTTTATTATGGCACTAAAACATAATCATATAGAAGCAATATGAAGGTGACACACAACAAAATAATAGATAAAATTTTATAAAATAAGGCAAAGTTTATGAAAAATTTGAAATAAAAGATATTAAAGAAATTGAGTGTAACTTCCTGATTCCTTAAGCTAGGTTTTAATGAAAATATCTCCTACAGCATAGAAAAATACCAGAATATTAGAAATTTAAAAATTCAAAAAAGCATATTTAACTAGATGTAGTGCCCTTAGATGATATTGATGACATTTATTTTAACACGATCAAACCTACTTGGGAATTGTTATAAAAAACCATAGTAAATAGGCATAAATAATGCAATATTATAATTTAATATTAAGTAAATGTATAATAAAAACAAAATGAGATAAACTAAAGTAATATAATATATCATAATCAAACTAATGTAAAGGTCACATGTAAGAGAAGTAGAGCTTCCTAATAAAATAATCAAATAAAAAAGAAAAGATTTAAATTAGATAAATTTTTGTGATAGGTTGCATTATGCGATACTAAAAGGATAGATTGTAACATCCTCGATCATTAAATTATGTATGAGTCAAATGTTTTTTAAAATTAGCCAAAATAAGATATCTAAAGATATTAAAATGGGTAGTTAATTGGATAATGTTCGTCTTGAGGTGTTTAACAAAATTTGTTTCAAATCGATTACACATACTTTTGAAATAATATTTATTACTAAATTAAATAAAAAAATTTAAAATTTAAATATTCAATAAATGTATATTAAAGCTAAAATAACATAAATTTAAGTAATGTAATCTAACAAAATCAAAGATTTATAAAATTCACATGATAGGAGATTTAGAGCTCCATAGTAATATAACAAATTAAAAAAAATTTAAATGAATGAGATAAATATGTATGATTAAGTTGATTCCAACAAATTGAATGGATCTATTGTAACATCCTCCTTTATCGAATCAGCTACAAATTACAATATGTTACAAAGTGCAGGAAATTGTTTGAAAAAAATATGTAATGTCATAAAAACAAATATTTAATTTTTTAGAGCGTATCGAGATGAGCGCATTACCTTTTGTTTGTGTCGATAAAACTTTGTTTTTAATTATTACAAGTTTCCAAAAAAGGTTAATAATAAAAAATTATTACTTTTATATTTAGTAAATATATACTAAAGCTTAAAAGAGAAATCAAATAAGAAAGTTGTATTCCATGTTACTAATGAAGTCAAGTGTATCATTCTTGATTATCAAATCAGATATGAATCCAAATTCTTCATAACTCATGCTAAAATAATAAAAAATTAATTATCTTACAAAACTAAAATAAATATTTAATTGGATAGAGCTGATTGAGGTGAGTACAACAACATTTGTTTCATCTCGATTGTATTTAGTCTAGAAGTACTATGAATTTCAAAAATTCATAAACACATTGAGATAAATTGAAGTAATGCAATAAAAATAAAAGTGAATTAAGGGTCACATAAGAGAATAATTTAAGTTTCATAGAAATATATGCAAATTAATGTGAAAGTTTTATACAAATAAGAAAAAGTGTAGAGGAAAATTTTATTCTAGGAAGCAAAAATAAAGTATGAATAAAAATGTTTCATAAAGCTTTACAAACCTTGGAAAATATAAAATTAAAAATAATAAAAATTAATAATTAATTGGAGAGTGCTTGTCAAGATGATCTAATCATTATAATGTCATCTTTAAACGATTTCGTTTAAAATAAATTTGGATTAAAAAATTAAATAACTTAAAATAAAATTAAAAATATTATTTTATTTTATTGAGATTATATAACTATCCATAAATAAGAAAACTTGAAGCAATATCAAATATATGAATAAAAATTATGTAAAACTAACATGAGAACATTACTTATGGTATGAAGAAATGAAATGAGATGAATTATGTGGCAAAATTTAATTTCAAGGTACTTACGGCACGAAGTTGGACATCCTTGAATATAAAAAAGTATAAATTAAAATTCCCCATAAAAAGTGTAAAAAATATTATAAAATATTAGAATTACTATTTAATTGGCTAGTGCCCACCAAAGCATGTTCATGAACATTTCTTTTATCTCAATTGATCCTTATTTTAAAATAATGTGAATTACCTAAAGACATAAAAATATAGCAAAATTAAGAATTTGTTTTTTTTGGAAATGACTTAAATTGCAAATGATAGATGCATTTTGTGATATTTAAGAGATTTAGTATAACATCATAAATTGTTAAATTATGTATGATTCAAAATGCATTAGAAAACATGTCACAACACTAGGTAATAAAATATTTAAAAGTCAGAAAAATACTACTTAATTAGATAGAGCTCATTTAGATGAGCCAAACAACTTTTATTTCATATTGATTAAAACTTATTAGAATAAATGTAAATTATCGGAGTAAATAAGTAAAAATATTAATATTTCTTATTTTAATATTATGTAAATATATGTTAAACATGAATTGAAATGAATTGAAGCAATAAAACTTAACAACAATATAAAGGCCAAAAGAGAGAGAATAAGAGTTTAATAATAATATCGGCATATCGAAGTAAAATTGTTATGTAAAGAGATAAATTTTATATGAAAGTTATATTCCAGGGTACTAAGGAAATCAATTACAACATCCTTTATTATTTAAAATATTATGCAAGGTCCCATTGGTAGCTTAGAACCACCTTACCAATATAGTTTGTTTCACATTTTTTATCTTTAATGGTGTTATTTTACTCAGTTACATTAAATCTCCTCCCTTGTGATCTTTGCAAGGCCTCGATTTGTTTACCTTACACTATTTTAATGTAACATATTTAGTTTTAATATAAATTTTTACTTGAGATAACAATAATAATTTTTTATTATTTTTTCTTATTTGCATTGGTAATTCTCAGTAATTCTAAACATTGTTTTATAGTGATGAAAAGGATGTTATTGAACACCTCTTGGGTAATTTTGTCAAATTAATAATTTCTTTTTTATATCTTTTAGAAAATTGTTTTTCTAATGTTTTGGGATGCTTAATAAGACATTTCAATGGTATCTAATTTGTTAATTGAGGATCTTAGACACCATATCCTTAGCGTAATGTTATGCAACTTTTTTTAAACAAATTATAACAATTTCTGAATTCTTTAAATTAATTTTGCGATATTACTATGTAATTTTACATCTCTCTTTCCATTACTTCCATAGGTTATATTAAATTTCTTTAATTGATGTCATTTTGACAATATCATATTTTTATTAATATTAAAAAATAAATTATAATTATTAATGCTTATTAACTTTGGTAATTCATATTAATTCCTAATGTGCTTCGATGAAGAAACAACAAGCAATGTTCGACTCAGAATGAGCTCTATCATTTAAATAATCATTTTAATATTTTTAAATTTTCTTGATGATTTTTTAAGCATTATAATACTTTTCAATTTATGCTCTTTTTAACAATCAAAGATGTTACATTTGATCTTCTAAGTGTCTTATAATACAACTTTCTCTATAAAATTCTTTTAGTTTCTTAAAATTTTTCTGATATTTATTTATATTGTAATAAAACTATAATTTTGCTCCCATGTGACCTACAAAAAACTTTGATCTAGTTATATTACGTTACATCAGTTGATCTCTTTTCAACTTTTATGTATTAACCTTAAATTTAAAATAACAATTTTTATTATTTATTATTATTTGCTTTATTTAATAGTATAAACTCTTGGTCGATTATGATAGAGAAGAAACAAAAGCTATTGGACTTGTCTCGAAGAAGTCTATAAATTAAATGTTGATTTTTATATATTTTATAAATATAATTTATTCTTGGAGTGTAGCACTCAGTATGAGAAATTTTAGCATAAACAAAAAATGATTATTTGGATTGTTATACTAGATGTCCTTATCATGCTAACTAAAAATGTTTGCATCGATTTGGATATATTACCATTTAACTAACTCCACACTTGTGTCCTTCACATCAAATTGATTTTATTATTTTTAATTAAATCAATTTAGAACATTTGAACTTTAATACATATTTACTTATCATAAAATTATAAATTATTTTTATTTATCCTTTTAAATTAGTAATTAATAATAATTCTATACATGGCTCGACTGACACCATAAAATATATTGTGCTCGTTTTGATGACCTTTTTCCAATTAATGTTAAATTTTTTATATTTCATTGTTTTATGTTTTAAGATTTTTGCATAGATTATGAGATAGTTTGATTTGTACAAGATTTCATGATCAAGAAAACTACACTCATTCTTCTTCGTATCTTAGGGTTTGAATTTTCCATACAATTTATATATTTATTCAAATATTTTGCTTTTCTTTGGATATATTACTATAAAACTCTAATTTATCACTCTTGTTATCTTTGTATCACTTTGACTTGCATATATTATATATTTACAAACATTTAATTATTTTAGTTTTTATAGAGATTTACATAATATTAAAATAATATTTTCTTATTCTTATTGTTTAATTAATCATGAAGTTTTTAGTAATTCCAAACTTGGTCTAACAAAGACTAAATAATTGTAGTTTGAGTTTTCTTAACAATCCTTACAAATCAAATATTCATTCTTTTCAAATCTTTTGTTTTCTAAGTATTTTGACATGTTTTGTGAGAAACTTTTATTTGTACCTTATTTGTAAATTAAGGATGTTATCCTAAATCTCCATATTTTTGTAAATTACAACATTCCCTAAAAATTTATCTTGTTTTCTCAAATGATTTTCCTTGATTTTTGTATATTAATTTAAAACTCCAATTCATCTCATGTGCAGCCTTTGCAATGTTTTGAATTGGTTATTTTATTTCACTTTAATTTATATCATTTTAGTTCTAATATATGTTTGTTATATATTAATGTAAAACTTTATTATTATTTTTACTCATTTATTTTCATCATTTGTAGCAATTCTAAACAAGGTGAGATCAAGAATAAATAAAGTTCTTGATGTCATTTGTTCAGTTAAATATTCATTTTTTATATGTATAAATATTCTATTTACATTATTCATTCATACTAATTCCAACCAAAGTTTGATCATATGAACATCGTTGGACTTGTCTAGACAAGCTCCATCCATCAAAATATTCATTTGTTTTATCTTCTTAGGTTTTTGGGATTCTTTAGAAGATATTTAGTTTTTACTTGATTATATGTTAAAAA
Source organism: Vanilla planifolia (assembly GCA_023846275.1). Classification (NCBI taxonomy): domain Eukaryota; kingdom Viridiplantae; phylum Streptophyta; class Magnoliopsida; order Asparagales; family Orchidaceae; genus Vanilla; species Vanilla planifolia. The sequence goes on along the minus strand of CM043872.1, from coordinate 9,190,262 downwards.
ATGTTACAGTCAATCTAATTAGTGTTATAGAATGCAACTTTCTCATATAAGTTATCTCATTTTTATAAATTTTTTAATTTTAATTGATTATATTAATATGAAATACTAACAATCCATCTCTATGACCCTAACATCATTTTAATTTACTTACATTACTATGGTTGCACTCTTCTTAATGATAATTTTATTTTATATTTTCTTAATATTAGAATAATAATTACCTATTATTATTCTTTTATTAAGTAAAGATATAAAAAATTTGTTAATAAGAAAAATCTATTTATGCTTTTTTAATTTGATAGTACACAATAATTCCAAACTAAGTTTTACTGAGACATATCAAATGTCATTGGGACTTATTTCATAAGCACTTTAAGATTAAATATTAATTTTTTATATTCTTTAAATATTTTATTTTTTTAAGGCTTTTACATGCTTTTAGAGGCATTTCTATTTCTTTTAGATTTAATATCTGATAATTTTACACTTAATTGTTTTAATTTCTTACAATATGCCTTTCCCATATATTTTATCTCATTTAATTAAATTTTTGTGATTGATTTGGATATATTATATTCGTTTATTTTTAATTTTTTTTACTTCAATATATATTTACATAATAATAAAATAGTAATTTAATATTACTTATGTTTTTTATTTAATCTCTCCTGTAGTAATTGGAAATGTTGTCTAAAATAGATGAAACAAATACCATGGGACTCCTCTTAATATGTTATCTCATTTAATAAAATAATAATTTGATATTACTTATGCTTTTTATTTAATCTCTTTTGTAGTAATTGGAAATGTTGTCTAAAATAGATGAAACAAATGTCGTAGGACTCCTCTCAATAAAAAAAGTTGTTACACTCTCCTTTATGAGCATATGCTTTACCTAATTATATATATATTAATATTTATTCATGTATATATATGCATATAAACACTCAATCTCTTGATTATCTTGGAGTTGAACATTCCATAAAATTTATCTTATTTTCTCAATTTTTTTCTTTGAATTGGTTGCACTATTTTGCAACTCTAAATCTCATCCTATAGCACATTTACATTAGATTTAGTCATCCTACATTACTTCAATTGATCATTATACATTTGTTAAAACTAAAATAATATTTTATTTTATTTTTTCTTACTTGATTCGATAAATCTTTGAAATTTTGAAAGATGTTTGATATAAATTAAACAATTATAATTGGAATTATCTCAAAGATCTAAATGAAATTAATTGAATATTTTTATATTTTTAATTATTTAATTTTTAAGGTTTTAGAATGCTTTACTTGGTATTTCAATTTATACCTAATTTTGATGTTCAAGGATGTTACAGTTGATCTCCCTAGTAAATTGTAAAGAAACATTACAATATAAGCTCTCATTTCTTAAATGTTTTTCTTTGATTTAGTTGTCTTACTATAAAATTATATATCTCCACTAATGTGACCTTTCACATCATTTTCATTTCATTATATTCCATTACTTCAATTTATCTTATTTTAACTTTATTATATTTTAACTTAATACAGAATTTATAAATTATTATTATTTATGTTTATGTACGTAGATATGTTTTAGAAATTCAAATCAAGAGTCATTTTAAGAAAACAAACATCATTGGTCACTTCTTGATAAGCTCAATTTGACTAAACATTTATTTTTATGTTGTTAAATATTTTATTTTCTTCAATTTTAGCACACTTCATGAGACATTTTGATTCTTATTTGGTTTGAAGATAAATGATTATTGCTCAATTTTGTTTCTATATAATGCAGCCTTACTATATAATTTATCTGATTTCTTTATATCACATTCATTTTGTTTTATTTTGTTATAGAAATTTGTCTAACAACATATTTAACATATATGTTATTTTTTATAATAATAATTTAACGTTATAAATGTTTTTTATTTTAGTAAATCACAATAATTTTAAATGAGGTTTGATCAAGTCAACATAGTTGGACTCCCCTGAAGGAGCTCTAATGATTAAATACTTATGTATTATTAAATATTTTATTTTTTATGATCCTTATATGCTTTAAGATATTTTTATTTGTAACAAATTTCATGAACTTTGATGTTGTGCATGATCTCCTAAGCATCAAGAAAATTAATGTTCCCTCGTTATATTTTCTTATTTGCTCAAGTTTCTTACTTTTATCTAGTTGTTTTACTATAAAACTCTAGTTGACCTCTCACTTGACCTTTGCATCTCTTTAATTTGGTTACATGATATTACTTTAATTTATCTTATTTGTTCATTAATATATATTTATGTAACACTAAAATAATAATTTACTAATTTTTATACTTTTTTATTTTAGAAATTTCTTACTTTTACACTCAATATCTTTATTACATTTGAATGCTTATTTCTTACATAATTTATGTAATTTTTTTAATATATTTTGTTTTATTTTTTTATATTATAGTATAACACTAAATCTCCTATTTTGTGACTTGATATGTGTTTTATTTAGTTTTATTGCATTGCTTTAATTTATCTCTTTTTAGCTTTGATATATATCAAGTTAACACTAAAAAAATATTTTTTATTATTTTTTCTTATTTTTTCTTATTGACATTTTTATTGAGTAATAATTCGTAATGACGTTTATTAGAAAGAAAAAAAGAGTTGATTAAATCCTCATGTTTAGTTAACTAAAATAAATATTTAATTTCGATAGTTTTTGGTCCTTCAAGAGGCATTTTGATTCATATCTAATTTGATGATTAAAGATGTATACACAATCTCTTTAGTATATTGGAAAGAATCATTTTTCAGATAGTTTATCTCATTTCTTCTATTTTTTCACATTAGTTTGGTTAGGTTACAATGAAACTCTAATTATCCACTCTTGTGACCATTATATCACCTCGAGTTAATTTTATTACATTACTTCTACAGTTAAAAATAAATAATTTTTTTTTTATTTTTTTATTTGGTAATTCTCATTAATTCAAAATAAGAATCATTCAAGATGAAATAAATATCATCAGATGCAAGTCTATGAACTCTATCCAAGTAAATATTTAATATTTATATTTTTAAATATTTTCAACTTCTAATATTTTACTAAGTTTTATAAGGAATGTTTTATGCATACCATATTTTACTATTAAGCATGTTACACTTAATCCCCTTATTATCTTGCTATGTAGCATTCCCAAATTAGTTAACACATTTTTTTGATTTTTTTGCATTGCTTTGGTTTTATGACTTTGTAATTGTAAATCTCCTTTCATGTGACTTTTAGACGACCTTGAATTCTTTAAATAATATAGCTTCATTTTATCTCAATTAAGCTTCTCCATCTATTTGTTTAATATTAAAAAATAATTTTTTTGCCCTTACTTTTAAATTCGTAGCAATTTTTGATGATGTTAATTTGAAATTAAACAAATGTTATTTGAGTCATCTCAATAATCTTTATCTAATTCAATATTCAATTTTTACTTTTTTAAAATATTTAATTTTCTACTATTTTAAAATGTTTTTTAAATAATTCATTTTTGTTGCTGTTTTTATAATTGATGATGTTATGCTTGACCTCCTAAGTACACTAAAATGAAACAATCTAATACAATTTATCACAATTTTTTATTTTTATTTGTTTGTTTTTTTTGTTATATCAATTTGATTTGATTATATTATGTTGCTTCTATTTGTTTTAATTCAACTTAAACTTATGTTTTAGTATTTTAGAAAAAAATATTTGTTGAAAGTTTTATTTACTTTTGTAATTTATAATATCTTATTTTAGTTTTTATTTGCATTTTCTTAACATTGAAAAAGTAACTAGATTTTGTCATTTTATTGTGTATCTCCAAATCTCTTCTCATTTTATCATTGCATCATTTTAATTTTTCTATATTATGTTACTTTATTTTTTTTTATTTTGAGCTTTATGTGATATTCAATTACAATTAAAATATTAATTTTTCATTATTCTTCTTTGTTTTATTTTTTTAATTCAAAGTAATTCTAAATGAGGTTGGATCGAGATTAAACAAACATGATTAGATTTTTCTTAATGAGCTTTATCAAATTAAACATTAGTTTATATATTTTTTTAATTTTTTATTTTCTATGGTATTAGCATGGTTAACAACATATTTCAATTTAAACTTATTTTATTGATTAAGGATGTTACACAAACTCTCTATATAAAGAAATTTAGCCTTCCCACAAACTTTTTGTCAAGCTTTCAAATATTTTGCATCGAATATTTTATAACCCCATACAACTTCAAGACTCCTTTTTGTTAACATTTACATAGCCCTAATGTTTTTCAATTATATTGCATTAATTCCTTACATTTTTAGCTTTAATATATATTTTTTCTTTACCTTAAAATAAATTTTTTTATTATTAATGATTATTGTATTTGAAAATTTAGAGTAATCCAAAGCAAGGTTTGATTGAAAAGAAATAAACAACAGTGTCTACTTCTCGATGAGCTCCATCAAACTAAATATTTATTTTTATTTTATAAGATTTAGTCACACATAAAGAGAAATTTTGATTCCTTCCTAATTAGATGATCAAGGATGTTACATAGGAGCTTATTTTTTCAATGCTTTTTTTTTATTTTTTCCACGTATAATATAACTCTTAATCTCCTCTCATGTTACTAATATATTTCTTTTATTTGTTATATTAAATTATTTTCATTTATCAAATTTTATTTTTTGTGTATATATATAATAATTATTAATATCTATGCATGTTAAAGTTTGTAATTCATAGAAATTTTGTGTTAGGTTTCATCTAGAAAAAAAATATCAATGGGATCACTTCAATAAGACCTATACAATTAGGAGATCATTTTAATTTTCTTAAATATTTTTTCTAGTGTTTTGGCTAGCTTTATGAGATATTTTTATTAATAGATCATTTGATTACTAAGGATATCATGCTCGATCACATTAATATCTTAGAATGTAGCATTCTTAAAAGATTTGAATTTATTACAATGCTACTTTAAATCTCCTCCCATCTAAAATTTACTTTGCTTTAATTTTGTTGTGTTACTTTGCTTCCATTTATATCATTTTAATTTAATTATATACATACAATATACTAAAATTATAATTTATACTTATTTGTTTTTGTAATTTGTAATATTTGAAAATATGGTTTGGTTTAGACAAAACAAATGTCATCCAACTCGTCTTAGTAAGTTTTATCTAATTAAATAATACATTTTTAATTTTTAAAGTGTTTTTAGGCTTTAGAATACATTATAAGATATTTTGACTCATGTCAAATTTGATGATAAAACATTTTACACTACATCTCTTTAATATCTTAGAATGCAACTTTTTGGTAAGTCTCATTAGCATTTATCAGAATTCACCTTTATATAATAATTCACCTTTTTTATTCAAATTTTTTACATTTTTTTTTGTAATATTACTATGTAAATCTAAATCTCCTCCTATTTGCTAATTAGAATTATTATGAATTACAAATGACATATTTATTTTAATATCATGTATAAATGTAATATAGCTCATAAGAAGAAAAATTGAAGTACTACAATATAACAAAGTCATTTGATGTGATGGTTATACAAGGGAAGATTTAGAGTTACATGAAAATATATCCCAATCTAAGTTGAAATTTTGAAGGAATGAGATCATGTAGATTATTATACAAAGGTGAATCATTGGACTCATCTTAATGAGCTCTATCAAATTAAATAGTTATCATTATAATTTTAAAAAATTACTTTATATGTTTTTTTATGCTTATAGTGGCATTTTGATCAGTTACTACTTTTATAATTAAGAATGTTATACTTGATCTTCTTAGTGGCTTGCAATACAATTTATCTAATTTCTTTAAAGTTTTTTATTTGAATTTGTTAAATTACTACCGTACTTAACCTGTCCTATCATATCTTCTTTAAATGTCTTTGAGTTAGTTAAATTACATTGCTTCAATTTATTCATTTTAACTTTAATACATATTCTCTTATTATTAAAATAATAAATTTTTATTATTTATCTTATTTTTTTTTGTAATTAATAAAATTTCCTAATAGGTGTGACTGAAGGAAAACAATTATCACTAGACTAGTGTTGAGAAGCCTTGTAAAAGATAAAGTTTGTTTATATTTTTAAATATTAAATTTCTATAATGTTAGTGTGTTTTATGAGGTAATTTGTTATGTACTATTTAATGATTGAAGATGAAACACTTGATTTTCTTAGTATCTTAGAATGCAATTATTTCATATGATTTATCCAAATTCTTTAAACTTTTAACTTAGATTTGGTTATATTTGATTAAATAATTATTTTGTATGTTTATTTAAATATTTTATTTTCTAGTGTTTTGGGATGTTTTATATAAAATTTTTATTACTGCATGATTTGTCGATCAAAGATGTTACACTCGATCTTCATAATATATTCAACTTTCTCATTCAGTTTATCACATTTCTTCAAAATTATTCCTTTAATTTTGTTGAAAATCTTGTATCATGTGAACTTAATTGATGTGATTTAGTTATATTAAGATTCCTTAATTTTTTGTATTTCAACTTTCCTTTGTATTTGATTAACATCAACATAACTACTTCAAATTTTTTATGCTCATTACGGCAAGCCATAATAATTCAAAATGAGCTTTGGTTGAGTTTAGAAAAATGTCAATGGATAAGACTCAACTTATTGTTCCTTGTTAAATATTATCTTTTATATTTTTAAATGAGTTATTTTCTTTTATTTTGGTAAGTTCTAAGAAACATTTTGATTTGCACCTGACTTGATGGATAGGGATATTAGACTTTATCTGTCTAGAATATTAGAATGTAACTTTTCCATAAAATATCTTTTATTTCTTCAAATTGTTTTTTGAGTCGGTTATATTGCAAGGTAAATCTAAATCTACTCCCATGTGACCATTACATGTATTTGATTTTGTTATATTGCACTACTTTAGTTTATCTCACTTCAACTACAATATTATTTAATTAATAATAAAATAATAATTTATTCTTATTTAATTTTTTATTTTTTATAATTCACTGTAATAAAAAAATGTCTTATTGAGTTCAAACATACATTATTGGACTTGACTGAACAATCTATATCCATTTGAGTATTTTGTTTACTTGTTTTGTTGTTTTCTTTCTAGGGTTGGGCAATTATTATGAGATATTCTAGATTTATAGCTGATTTTATGATTGATAATTTCACACTTTATCTCTTTAGTATCAAGAAATGTAGCTTTTCAGAATAATTTAACTCATTTCTCAAAAAGTTCACTACTATTGGGTTATATCACTATATAAACATAATTCTCCACCCATGTGCCCTTTGCATCGCTTGATTTGCCATATCATAATATTTTAATTTAACTCATTTTGAGCCAAGATGAAATAAACTCCATGTGCTCATCTTGATGAGCTTTGACTTATGGAACATTCAATTTTATATTTTAAAATAATTTAATTTGAAGTGTTTTAGTGAGCATCATGAGGCATTTTCATTCATGCCAAAGATTATGATTAAGGATGTTCCTTTTGATCTTTATAGTAAGTTGGAATGGAGATTTTCCATTGAACATATATCATTACTTCAATATTTTTGCATTGAATTTGATGTACTACTAAAGAACACCAAATCTATTATTGTTGACCATTACATCGCTTTCTTTGGCTAAATTATATTTCTTAAATTTTTCTCATTTTGAACTTTAATATGTTTACTAAAAATTAAAATAATAATTTAATATTATTTATGATAGATTATTTATTTTTATAATTTTGAGTAATTTGAAACTATATATGATTAAAAGAACAAACACTTTTTACTTGTCTCAATGAGATCTATACAATTAAGTAATCATTATAATTTCTTAAAAAAAAAAATTTCTTTTGCACTTGTTTTATGAGATGTTTCTATTTAGACCTAATCTGATGATCATTGATGTCACACTCAATTTAGTTAGTATCTTGGAACGTACTTCCTTATATAATTTCTCTCATTTGTTCAAATTTTTAATATTTATTTTGATATATTACTATGAATATTTATATTGTCTCTTGTGCGACTTACATTTCTTTAATTTTTGTTTGTTATAATATTTTAGTTTATTTTATTTTTTATTTACTAAATATTTACTTTCTATTAAAATATTATTCATCATTATTTATTCTTATATAATTTTATAATTTGCAATATTTAAAAATGTGTTTTGATTGAGACAAAACAAACTTCTTTTGACTTGTGTCAATTCTCTCTAACCAATTAACTAGTCTTTTTATACTTCTAAATTATTGTTTCTATGATTTTGGCATGCATTATTAGACATTTAAATTTTTTTCTTAATATAACAGCTGAGGATGTCACACTTTATATCCTATATCTTGCAGTGTAGCTTTTTTATACAATTTATGTCAATTCCTTAAATGTTTCAGTTAGATTTAGTTACATTGCCATGTAAATCTAACTCTACTCACATGTGACCATTACATTGCTTGATTTGGTTATATAATACTACTTTTATTTATATTATTTTGAATTATATGATATACTTACTTAAAATTAAAAGTAATTATTTTTTATATTTATATTTAGTTATCTTTCAAATTGATAGTAATTCAAAAAAGTTTGGATGAGACTAAACAAATGACATTAGACTGGATTGAACAAGTTCTACATAGTTAAATGTTAAAGAATCATGTTTATTATTTTAAATATTTTATTTTCTAATATTTTTTCGTTCTTCAAGGATATTTTTATTTTTGCTTAATTTAATGGTCATGGATGTTAAATTCAATCTCCTATATAGCTTCAAATGCAACTTAAGCAATGTATCTCATTTCCTTAAAATTTTCATTTATATTATCATGTAACTTTAAATCTCCTCTATTGTAACCTTTAGATCACTTGGCATAATAACAAAATATGTTTTTAATTAATCTCATTTTGAAATATATTATAGATTTAATTAATAATAAAATAACTAATTATTATTATTTATATTTATTTATTCTTATAATTTATAGTAATTCTAAATATGGTTTGACTTAGTGAGAAAAAAATTTTTCATTGGAATTATCTTGATGAGACTATATAAAAAAGGGACATCTTCAATTTTCTTAAAAATTTTATTTTTCAACATTTTTTAAAATTTTAAGATACATTTTGATTTATAATTTTTTTGTATAATCGATGATGTAATATTTTATTTTACAATTTATCTCATTTTCTTAAATCTTCTATTTGTAGTTTATTATATTATCATGCTCCTAAAAACCTAAACTCATGCGACTCTTAAATGTCCTTAATTTGGTCATAGTAAATTACTAAAATTTATTCTATTTATATAGTAGTATATATATTTCTTTAAAACTAAAATAATAATTCACTAAATTTTATGCTAATTTATTTTGACAATTTTTGGTAATTCCAACAACTCTTGATTGAGAAAAAACAAACATCGATGGGTTCGTGTTGATGAGTTCTATCTAATAAATAAATAATTTTTTTAGATGTACCATTTCTAAAGTTTTAGCATTTTTAATTAGGTATTTTGATTTGTATTAAATTTAATGATTGAAGATGCCCCACATAATCTTCTTATTTTCTTGGAATGAAACTTTCAATATAGTTTTTCTTATTTTATCAAAATGTAGCTTAAATTTTCTTATATTACATGGCAATTTTAAATCTTCATTACTGTGACTTTCAAATTTCTTAACTAATTTCATATTATTACTTAAATTTATCTCATTATGAGAAATATGACATATTTAATTATTGTTATAATAGGTTATTATAATAATTATTATTATTATTTTTACTATTATCTACAAAATTTTGGAAATTCATAGTAATTCACATTGGTTTCAATTGAGACAAACCAAATGCCTTAGGACTTGTCTCGATGTGCTTAATTCAACTAAAAATTCACCTTTAAGGTTTTGACATGAATTAAGAGACATTTTAATTTGTGCTTGATTTTTTGTTTGAGTATATTTTATATTAACTTAGTATCTTGAAATGAGACTTTCTTGTACATTTTATTAAATTTCTTTAAATTTTACTATTTGATTTAGAAATATTACTATGTAACTAATTCTCCTATTATTTGGTCTTTAAATTTCTTTGATTTTATTATATTACCTTGCTTAATTTTTTTATTCTATTTTAATATTTATTTCCTTTGTATCAAAATAAAAGTTTATCATTGTTTATGTTTGTTATTTTAGTAATTTATAGTAATTCTAAGTGTGGTTAGATATCGAGAGAAAAAAATGATGTTGGACTCATGTCAACATAACCTTTTATATTAGATATTCATTTTAATATTTTTAAAAAAATTTTAATGACTTTTACATGATTTACTATGCATTTTCTTTGTAATGTGTCATTTTATTAAATTTTTTGCTTTGATTTAGATATATAACAAAGTAACTATAAATCTTTTTTCTTACAACTTTTGTGTTACATTAAATTTGTAATATTACAATGCATTTAGTTATCCCATTTCAATTTTAACATATAATAACTTAATATTAAAGTAATAATTTATTATTATTTATGCTTATTTACATTGGAAATTTTTGGTGACCCCAAAGGAGGCCTTACTAAGATGTAACAAACATAGTTAGACACCGAACTATATTCAATTAAAATTTTACTTTTTAAAATTTTAAATATTTTATTTTCTAGTGATTCTAGACATTTTATATGAAATTTGATTCTTGTATAATTTAGTAATCATGGATGTTACACTTCATCTTGTTACTATCTATGAAAGTTTCTTTCTCGTTAAACTTTTCTCAATCCTTCCAAATTGTATGCTATTTTAGTTTTATTAAAAAGTAAATTTTTGCAATAATAATTTATTAAAAGATATGCTCATTTCATCTTGTAATTCATAAAAAATAATTTAATTTTATATTCATATAAATTAGGTCTATCTACAAATATTTACTTTTATATTCATAAACAAATATTTTAGTTATATGATCAATTATACTTATATAAATGTGTTTAATTCAATTAAATATTTACTTCTACATTTTTAAATATTTACTTTCTAGTATTTTGGCAATGTTTATAAGGCCTTTAATTCATATCTAATTTGATGATTGAGGACATTACAATTGGTTTCGTTGGTATATTGGAATTTCTTATTCCAATATAATTTATCTTATTTCTTAAACGAGTTTTTGTATTTGGTTATTTTACCATGTAACTCTAAATCCCCCCTAATACACGTTTTGCATCATCTTGATTTCGTTATATGACATTGCTTAAATTTATCTTGTGTTAGATTTATCATAAATTTACTTAATACTAAAATAATAATTTTCATTATTTATTCTTTTTTATTTTGTAATTCATAGTAACCACAAATGAGGTCTATTCAAGAAGAAAATAAACAATTAGTTTTCATATCTTTGGATGTCTTATTCACTTTTGTTTAGGCATGTTGTATGATATATTTTTATTTGTGTCTTATCATATAGTCAAGGATGTTATACATTTTCTCTATATTATCTTAGAATATTGCTTTCTCATATTATCTATCTCATTTTATTTAATATGTTTCTAATGATTTATCTATATTAATGTCTAACTCTAAATCTCCTTTTATGTGACCTGATAAATTTGATTTGGATATATTGCAATTCTCTAATTTATCTCATTACTATTTTTTTTGTATGATTATGTTGTTTAGATTGATAATTCTCCATAATTCTAAATAAATTTTGATTATAATGAAATATTTCATAGTATGCTCGTAAGAAAGAGCTTTGAACTATAAAATATTCATTTTTTATAAATGTCTCTTTCATATTGCTATACTACACATAAACTCTAGTTTATTTGATCTTAACTTTAATATATGTTAACTAATGATCAAAGTAATATATTTTTTTAATTTTTACATATTAATTTTGATAACTCACAGTATTCAAAAGTAGCTATCGTCAAGATGACAAATGTTATTTAGACTCATCTCGATGACCTCTATCAAATTAAATATTTATTTTTAATATCTTGGATATGTTGTAACTCATTTTTCTTAAAGTTTTTCTTGGATTTAGTAATATTATAATGTAACTCTAAATTGCCTGTTATGTGACCTTTACATTGCTTAATTTTGTTATGCCATATTGCATATGTTTATCATATTTTTAAATTTCTTATATATTTATTTAATAGTAGAAACATAATTTGCTATTTGTTTTTCTTATATTTTTATAAATTGTAATAAATCAAAATAAAGTCCAATCGTGATGAAGTAATCATTTATGGAATTATGTCGAGCTATAGTCAATTAAAAATTCTTTTTTTATTTTTTAAATATTTTATTTTCTAATATTTTGGCATGTTTTATGAGGCATTTTGGCTCATATCTAACTTTATTTTCTAGTATTTTTGCATGTTTTACTTTACTTTGATTTTCTTATATTATATTGCTTCAATTTATCATATTTCTATTTTATTATATATGCACGTAATGTTAAAATTATTAAATATATTTTTATTTATGCCTTGAAATTTTATAATTCAATGTAATTCCAAATAAGGTCTACTTGAGATGAAATAAGTGTAATTAAACATGTCTCTATAAGCTTTACATTATTAACTATTCTTTTTTATCTCTAAATATTTTTTTTTATTTTTTTTGGTAAACTTATGAGTCTGTTTTATTTGTACATTGTTTGACAATCGAGTATGTTATACTCTTTATCTTTAACATCTCTGATTACAAGTTTCTTAAAAAATTTCACTCATTTCTTTTTTTTATTTTTTTACTCTAAATATTCTCTCATTTCTTTATTTAATTATATTATATTGCTTCAATTTATCTAATTCAAATTTTGAAATGTAATTATTTAAAATTAAATTATTAATTATTATTATTTAAGCATATTTTCTTTTAAAATACATAATAATTCTTGATGTTGTCTAATGGAGGTAAAATAAATCCTAATAAGCTCATTTAAATGAGCTCTGCCTAATTTGATATTAATGATTATAATTTTAAATTTTTTATTCTTTTTCCTTTTATCATGCTTTAAGTGAGATTTAGATTCAAATTGGATTAGATGATCAAGCCTTTTACATGCGATGTCAAGATATCTGAAGCAATTGCTTCTTAAACAATTTATCTCACTTCTTAAAATTCTTCATTTCTATTTTTATATCACTATGAAACTTTAACCCAGCAATCATTTGGCCTTTACATCGCTTTAATTTTCTTATATTACATTGCTCCAATTTATGATATTTAATTTTAATAATATATTTAGTTAATATTAAAATTATAATTGTATTTTTCTTCCACTTGTTTACTTTAGCAATTCAAAATAATTCTAATCAAGGTCAACCTGAGACCAAGCAAACATTGGTGCACTCATATCAAATAATATCTTTATAAATAAACATTTATTTTAGTCTTTTCAAAAATTTTGTGCTATGGTCTTTGTATGATTTGTGAGATATCTTATTCATACCATATTTGACAATAAACGATGTTACACTCATTTTATTTAGTATCTTAAAGTACGTCTTTCTTTTATAATTTGTCATTTCTGCAAATTTCTTGCCTCGATTGGATATATTATCATGTATTTCTAGATGTCATCTCATGTGACCTTTACATATCTTTGATTTGATAATAATACATTTTATGAATTTATTTAATTTAAACCTTAATATATAATTCCTTAATATAAAAAATAATATTTTTTATTATTTATGGTTATATATCTTGGTAGTTTTGTAGTAGTTCCAAATGAGGCCTGATCGAGAAAAAATGAAGACTAATGTCAATAAGCCTTATCCAATCAAATATTCATTTTTATCTTTTCAAATATTATATTTTCTAGAGTTTTAACATACTTTATGAGATAGGTTTATCCATACATGATTTGATGATCTAGAATATTACAATCGATCTGTATAGAATTTGTTTAATAAACTTTTCCCATATAATTTATTTAACTTCTTCAGTCCTTTCTCTTTGATTTGACTATATTATCATGCAACTCTAATTCTCTTCTCATGTGACAATTACATATCATTATTTCTTATTACTTACATTAACTTTAACATAAATTATAAATTATTATTTTTTATTTAAGTTCTTAATTTGAAGAAATTTCGAATAAGGTATGATAGAGATAAAACAAATGTTATTGGACCCTTGTTATGAAGTAATACGCAATTTGATATTTTATAGTATAATTTTGAATATTTGATTTTGACAACTCTTGCTAGATCAATAAGCAACTTCAATTCGTACCTGTATCACGTTCGAGGATTTTATACTTGATCTTGAACACCCTTTCTTAAGACCCATGAATATTTAAATCCATAGAAGGTAGATCCCACTAAACATAACCCCAATTCCTATTTTTGTGATACAAGTCCTGACCCAATCACACAAAATATTGAAGAACCATAATTGCTTTAGCATATGGTGCATAAATTTCTTTTTGAGTTTGCCATAAGTCTAGTCCATACCCAGCTTCAATGTCACGAACCCCTCTTTAGAAGTAAGCGAGTTCATATTAGTAGCCATCTTCTATGCCAAAAGACATATTATTAGATATAGCACAACCAAGCACAAAAGCTACTCACTTCCTTGGAATAAAATCATAAAGCACAATCTTCAATCTACCCACTAATATATTTATAAAAACTTTGTGTATCACATTGCAAAGCTTCAAAGGTCTAAACTATTTAGGATTTGAATTACCTAATACTTTAAGAATTAGAATTATCAATCTTTCTTTCACCTATTGTGCATATAGCTATCTGTGAAGAATTGTTTCATAGTTGTGATAATATCTACCAAGGTAATGTTCCAATATCCATGCACAATCCCTACAAAGATGTCATCCACAATAGAGGCTTTGGTTTGCAAGACATGGCATTCCTAATCTCATGTTCGCTTATTAATGCTGCTAAACCTTTCACATTCTCACTATTAATAGTTCTCAAAGGTTGAATGATAAGGGAGGATTAAATTGGCTAAACCTAAACCACCTCTTATCAAGACATTTCATGAGTATATATTTTATGTCAATTAGGGATGTTACCAATTCCTTATTATAATTTTAAAGGTGATGTATATAATTTATTTTGAATTTAGAAGTGGCCACTACCTAAATGAAATGCATGTTCTAATCCTCAAGGTTAGCCTAATGAAGCTTGCCTTGCTATAACCACCATGGTTCTTCTAAAGCCATAGCGTTTTTGTAGGAGGCAATACATTATGCCAAAAGATCATGTAAAGACATAGCTAATCCCATCTCAAATTCATTAAGTTAAAGCTCCTTGAACTCCTTAAACTATCAAGCATGTAAAAAATTGCCAACTTCTACTTCACTCCATTTCTTTGAAACAAATAATGCTTTATTATAATTAATCGGTAGATTATCCATAGGGTTGCTCCTAATAGTTCTATTCCCATCTACTTGCACAATATTAGTTGATTGTGGAAATGATAATTAAAAGTTTTCAAACTGGATTTCCCATTTAGTTTTATTCAAGATAGTTG
Source organism: Vanilla planifolia (assembly GCA_023846275.1). Taxonomy (NCBI): domain Eukaryota; kingdom Viridiplantae; phylum Streptophyta; class Magnoliopsida; order Asparagales; family Orchidaceae; genus Vanilla; species Vanilla planifolia. The sequence goes on along the minus strand of CM043872.1, from coordinate 9,174,699 downwards.
TCTTAATTGGATTAGCAAAAGGTAGTAGTCTGAGCTTATATGTGGAAGATGTTTCATTATTTTATTTGAGAATGTTTGCATACCTGAATGTTTAGCAAAGCTCAATCAAGTCTTTCAAATAAATATGCACTAACCTCCTTATTGTTACACCAAGTGAACTTATTCCTAATAAATACCAAGTCTATAAGTTCTAAATCATGCATGAAATTGAAGAACCCATACTGAGCTCAGTGAATACTAAATTTCCCCTCTTTTCTTCTTATTCTATGAAAGTACTACATCAAAATCTCTTACAACAATCAATAAACTACCAAACTTTTTAGATTCTCATATTTGGTTTCTAGCTTCCTAGTAGATCATGTAATCTTTTAATGCGTACACCTCAAAAACACAAGTAAAGGTTGTTTCTGCAAAATTCCACCTAGATAGTAACCACTTATGAGGATTACTACACAATCTCAAGCTCCACCAAATGCTCTTATAAAGCATCAATATCCCCTAACAATCTAATGAAATATTAGACAAAGAAGAAGAGCTTGTCTACCTCATACCTATTAAAGTTCTCCAATTTAGTTTCCAATGAGGGAACAACCAATACCCTATTTTCCCTTACTAAGCAATAAGTAGCTACATGATTTTTTCACTCTAATCCATCGAATGTTTCGTACTACAAATACAATCATATATTATTCCCAAAACTTACACATATGCAAATTGTACACCTCTACAACACTCCCATCCATGCCAGACCTATGTCTTAGATCATTGCACTTTCCCAACAGCATTTGGGTCAAACATCTATTTACAAGTTGCAATTGAGCAAATATACCAAATCCCATTTGAGATGTGCTCCTCCTACAGGCATCCTCCTGTAACAAAAAAATAACATAATAATTCTAGGTAATTAAAAAATATCTCACCCATGTTTGAGTTATATCTAAGTATTTTCTGAACCATCCAATAAAATTTCTTCTCAAAAATAGCACACCGTTCCTCCCAATTTGCACCTACTATGGTAATTTGATCTACAAAGGCTTCTTTGCTGTGTAGTTAATCTTTTATTGACTAAAACTCTATGACTTTCACTTCTTATGAAATCTACAAGAATTCTGGATTGCATAAATCTAAATATGATTGTGAAGTATCATGCTTTCAATGGAGGTTTCATTAGTGAACATTTTTTGATAATATTCTGAACTATCTGAATATGATTTTGAAGTATCAAACTCTTTCCATAAAATGTACATTTACTCACTCACTCATAAGTGTAGGCTGATGACTTTTGAACCTGTAGAAAGTATTGACATGACTATATTATATATATAGTTTAGTATTTGTGAAACATCTAATTACTCAAATTTATCAACTAAATTTAGTGTTCATTGGCTACTGATTCTCATATTTTAAAAGGGAAGCTTACTTATTAGATAATTGGCTTTCTAATAATCTGATAAGTAGAAACATAGGAATGTAATTGATAACAAGATTGCTAAGCCAAACTGTGTTATCACTAATCGAAGGCACCATACAACAAATAGAAATTACTGTTTGTCATAAAATACTTGGACATGAATGCCTACACCCATAAATAGTCTTTCCAAGCCATAACCAGCCTACAATACATTCAAAACCATGTAACCTACCAAGTCAAAAAACATCAAACTCCAAGGCCTCCACACTTCTTCAAAGCATTAACCAATTTCTTGCATGCATAATGTATAATGCTCCTAACTATTAAAACACTCCACAGTACCATCACATCATCATTAAAAATGTTGTTCATAATTAAAACATGGGCTAAGTAATACATAGGAATAGCAATGAGCATTGAGTTAATCATAACAATGTGCATGACCATAGATAGAGAAATGAACCATCTACTTGACACATAATTTTCAACACTATCAATAACAAATTGAAAGTCTTTTTTCAAAAATTTAGTTATTGTAATAAACATAGCTTAATATTTTAATTGAATAGCTAGACCCATAATAAACTTTCTTGCTATTATTCTAAGTCTACAATCCATCACTAATAGAATAATACTCTAGATTTTTTAATATTTATCATCTGAGAAGAAGTGTTGCCCATGCTACTTCAAGATGTTCATAGTGTTTTGTGCTGCAACATAAGCTACTAGTGCATGGATCAAAATTTCATTAGCATCTAGAAGGTTTAGAAAATGTTGGTGAGGAAGGGCCAATCTTGATCTTAATCAAGGTGCCATGCTTCCCCTAGTTCTTTTTCATAATAAGGCAAGACCCAATCATAAAAGTTATAGTGATATTGAACACCCTTTCTTAAGACCCATGAATATTTAAATCCATAGAAGGTAGATCCCACTAAAAATAACCCCAATTTTTATTTTAGTGATACAAGTCCTGACCCATTCACACAAAATATTGAAGAACCATAAATGCTTTAGCATATGGTGCATAAATTTCTTAATGACTTTGCCATAAGTCTAGTCCATACCCAGCTTAAGTGTCACGAACCCCTCTTTAGAAGTAGGCGGGTTCATATTAGCAGCCATCTTCTATGCCAAAAAACATATTATTAGATATAGCACAACCACGCACAAAAGCTACTCACTTCCTTGGAATAAAATCATAAAGCACAATCTTCAATCTACCCACTAATATATTTATAAAAACTTTGTGTATCACATTGCAAAGCTTCAAAGGTCTAAACAATTTAGGATTTGAATTACCTAATACTTTAAGAATTAGAATTATCAATCTTTCTTTCACCTATTGTGCATATAGCTATCTGTGAAGAATTGTTTCATAGTTGTGATAATATCTACCAAGGTAATGTTCCGATATCCATTCACAAACCCTACAAAGATGTCATCCACAATAGAGGCTTTGGTTTGCAAGACATGGCATTCCTAATCTCATGTTCGCTTATTAATGCTGCTAAACCTTTCACATTCTCACTATTAATAGTTCTCAAAGGTTGAATGATAAGCGAGGATTAAATTGGCTAAAACTAGACCACCTCTTATAAAAACATTTCATGATTATATCTTTTATGTCAATTAGGGATGTTACCAATTCTTTATTATAATTTTAAAGGTGATGTATATAATTTATTTTTAATTTAGAAGTGGCCACTACCTAAATGAAATGCATGTTCTAATCCTCAAGGTTGGCCTAATGAAGCTTGCCTTGCTACAACCACCATGGTTCTTCTAAAGCCATAGCGTTTTTGTAGGAGGTAATACATTATGCCAAAAGATCATGTAAAGACTTAGCTAATCCCATCTCAAATTCATTAAGTTAAAGCTCCTTGAACTTCTTAAACTACCAAGCATATAAAAAATTGCCAACTTCTACAACACTCCATTTCTTCGAAACAAATAATGCTTTATTAAAATTAGTTGGTAGATTATCCATAGGGTTGCTCCTAATAGTTCTATTCCCATCTACTTGCACAATATTAGTTGATTGTGGAAATGATAATTAAACATTTTCAAACTGGATTTCCCATTTAGTTTTATTCAAGATAGTTGTCTTAATTGGATTAGCAAATGGTAGTAGTCTGAGCTTATATGTGGAAGATGTTTCATTATTTTATTTGAGAATGTTTGCATACCTGAATGTTTAGCAAAGCTCAATCAAGTCTTTTAAATAAATATGCACTAACCTCCTTATTGTTACACCAAGTGAACTTATTCCTAATAAATACCAAGTCTATAAGTTCTAAATCATGCATGAAATTGAAGAACCCATACTGAGCTCAGTGAATACTAAATTTCCCCTCTTTTCTTCTTATTCTATGAAAGTACTACATCAAAATCTATTACAACAATCAATAAACTACCAAACTTTTTAGATTCTCATATTTGGTTTCTAGCTTCCTAGTAGATCATGTAATCTTTTAATGCGTACACCTCAAAAACACAAGTAAAGGTTGTTTCTGCAAAATTCCACCTAGATAGTAACCACTTATGAGGATTACTACACAATCTCAAGCTCCACCAAATGCTCGTATAAAGCATCAATATCCCCTAACAATCTAATGAAATATTAGACAAAGAAGAAGAGCTTGTCTACCTCATACCTATTAAAGTTCTCCAATTTAGTTTCCAATGAGGGAACAACCAATACCCTATTTTCCCTTACTAAGCAATAAGTAGCTACATGATTTTTTCACTCTAATCCATCGAATGTTTCGTACTACAAATACAATCATATATTATTCCCAAAACTTACACATATGCAAATTGTACACCTCTACAACACTCCCATCCATGCCAGACCTATGTTTTAGATCATTGCACTTTCCCAACAGCATTTGGGTCAAACATCTATTTACAAGTTGCAATTGAGCAAATATACCAAATCCCATTTGATGTGCTCCTCCTACAGGCATCCTCCTATAACAAAAAAATAACATAATAATTCTAGGTAATTAAAAAATATCTCACCCATGTTTGAGTTATATCTAAGTATTTTCTGAACCATCCAATAAAATTTCTTCTCAAAAATAGCACACCGTTCCTCCGAATTTGCACTTACTATGGTAATTTGATCTACAAAGGCTTCTTTGCTGTGTAGTTAATCTTTTATTGACTAAAACTCTATGACTTTCACTTCTTATGAAATCTACAAGAATTCTGGATTGCATAAATCTAAATATGATTGTGAAGTATCATGCTTTCAATGGAGGTTTCATTAGTGAACATTTTTTGATAATATTCTGAACTATCTGAATATGATTTTGAAGTATCAAACTTTTTCCATAAAATGTACATTTACTCACTCACTCATAAGTGTAGGCTGATGACTTTTGAACCTATAGAAAGTATTGACATGACTATATTATATATATAGTTTAGTATTTGTGAAACATCTAATTACTCAAATTTATCAACTAAATTTAGTGTTCATTGGCTACTGATTCTCATATTTTGAAAGGGAAGCTTACTTATTAGATAATTGGCTTTCTAATAATCTGATAAGTAGAAACATAGGAATGTAATTGATAATAAGATTGCTAAGCCAAACTATGTTATCACTAATCGAAGGCACCATACAACAAATAGAAATTACTGTTTGTCATAAAATACTTGGACATGAATGCCTACACCCATAAATAGTCTTTCCAAGCCATAACCAGCCTACAATACATTCAAAACCATGTAACATACCAAGTCAAAAAACATCAAACTCCAAGGCCTCCACACTTCTTCAAAGCATTAACCAATTTCTTGCATGCATAATGTATAATGCTCCTAACTATTAAAACACTCCATAGTACCATCACATCATCATTAAAAATGTTGTTCATAATTAAAACATGGGCTAAGTAATACATAGGAATAGCAATGAGCATTGAGTTAATCATAACAATGTGCATGACCATAGATAGAGAAATGAACCATCTACTTGACACATAATTTTCAACACTATCAATAACAAATTGAAAGTCTTTTTTCAAAAATTTAGTTATTGTAATAAACATAGCTTAATATTTTAATTGAATAGCTAGACCCATAATAAACTTTCTTCCTATTATTCTAAGAATACAATCCATCACTAATAGAATAATACTCTAGATTTTTTAATATTTATCATCTTAGAAGAAGTGTTGCCCATGCTACTTCAAGATGTTCATAGTGTTTTGTGCTGCAACATAAGCTACTAGTGCATGGATCAAAATTTCATTAGCATCTAGAAGGTTTAGAAAATGTTGGTGAGGAAGGGCCAATCTTGATCTTAATCAAGGTGCCATGCTTCCCCTAGTTCTTTTTCTTAATAAGGCAAGACCCAATCATAAAATTTATAGTGATATTGAACACCCTTTCTTAAGACCCATGAATATTTAAATCCATAGAAGGTAGATCCCACTAAAACTAACCCCAATTTCTATTTTAGTGATACAAGTCCTGACCCATTCACACAAAATATTGAAGAACCATAAATGCTTTAGCATATGGTGCATAAATTTCTTATTGACTTTGCCATAAGTCTAGTCCATACCCAGCTTAAGTGTCACGAACCCCTCTTTAGAAGTAGGCGGGTTCATATAAGTAGCCATCTTCTATGCCAAAAAACATATTATTAGATATAGCACAACCACGCACAAAAGCTACTCACTTGGAATAAAATCATAAAGCACAATCTTCAATCTACCCACTAATATATTTACAAAAACTTTGTGTATCACATTACAAAGCTTCAAAGGTCTAAACAATTTAGGATTTGAATTACCTAATACTTTAAGAATTAGAATTATCAATCTTTCTTTCACCTATTGTGCATATAGCTATCTGTGAAGAACTGTTTCATAGTTGTGATAATATCTACCAAGGTAATGTTCCGATATCCATTCACAAACCCTACAAAGATGTCAACAAAAATAGAGGCTTTGGTTTGAAAGACACGGCATTCCTAATCTCATGTTCGCTTATTAAAGCCGCTAAACCTTTCACATTCTCACTATTAATAGTTCTCAAAGGTTGAATGATAAGGGAGGATTAAATTGGCTAAAACTAAACCACCTCTTATTAAAACATTTCATGAGTATATCTTTTATGTCAATTAGGGATGTGACAAATTCCTTATTATAATTTTAAAGATGATGTATATAATTTATTTTGAATTTAGAAGTGGCCACTACCTAAATGAAATGCATGTTCTAATTCTCAAGGTTGGCCTAATGAAGCTTGCCTTACTACAACCACCATTGTTCTTCTAAAGCCATAGCATTTTTGTAGGAGGTAATACATTATGCCAAAAGATCATGTAAAGACTTAGCTAATCCCATCACAAATTCATTAAGTTAAAGCTCCTTGAACTCCTTAAACTGCCAAGCATATAAAAAATTGCCAACTTCTACTACACTCCATTTCTTTGAAACAAATAATGCTCTATTAAAATTAGTCAATAGATTATCCATAGGGTTGCGCCTAATAGTACTATTCCCATCTACTTGCACAATATTAGTTGACTATGGAAATGATAATTAAAAGTTTTCAAACTGGATTTCCCATTTAGTTTTATTCAAGATAGTAGTCTTAATTGGACTAGCAAAGGGTAGAGGTCTGAGCTTATATGTGGAAGATGTTTCATTATTTTATTTCAGAATGTTTGCATACCTAAATGTTTAGCAAAGCTCAATCAAGTCTTTCAAATAAATATGCACTAACCTCCTTATTGTTACACCAAGTGAACTTATTCCTAATAAATACCCAGTCTATTAGTTCTAAATCATGCATGAAATTGAAGAACTCATACTTAGCACAGTCAATAATAAATTTCAACTCTTTTCTTCTTATTCTATAAAGGTAGTACATCAAAATCTCTTACAACAATCAATAAACTTCCAAACTTTGTAGATTCTCTGGTTTAGTTTCTAGCTTCCTAGTAGATCGTGTAATCTTTTAATGCGTACACCTCAAAAACATAAGGGTTGTTTCTGCAAAATTCCACCTAGACAGTAACCACTTATGAGGATTACTACACAATCTCAAGCTCCACCAAATGCTCTTATAAAGCATTAATATCCCCTAACAATCTAATGAAATATTAGACAAAGAAGAAGAGCTTGTCTACCTCATACCTATTAAAGTTCTCCAACTGAGTTTCCAATGAGGGAACAACTAATACCCTATTATCCCTTACTAAGCACAATAAATAGCTACATGATTTTGTCTCTCTAATCCATCGAATGTTTCGTACTGCAAATACAATCATATATTGTTCTCAAAACTTACACATATGCAAATTGTACACTCTACAACACTCCCAAACATACCAGACCTATGCTTTGGATCATTGCACTTTCCTAATAGCATTTGAATGAAACATCTATTTACAAGTTGCAATTGAACAAATATACTAAATCCCATTTGACGTGCTCCTCCTACAGGCGTCCTCCTGTAACATAAAAATAACATAATAATTCTAGGTAATTAAAAAATATCTCACCCATGTTTGAGTTATATCTAAGTATTTTCTGAACCGTCTAATAAAATTTCTTCTCAAAAATAGCACACCATTACTCCCAATTTTCCCTTACTATAGTAATTTGATCTACAAAGGCTTCTTTGCTATGTAGTTAATCTTTTATTGACTAAAACTCTATAACTTTCACTTCTTATGAAATCTACAAGAATTCTACAGTGCATAAATCTCCACTAGTTGCACATCCTCTCTTTTTCCATTTTTATGTCATTATAAACACTTTAGTAATTTTTATTTTTATTAATGACCAGATCTTAACAAAACTTCATATTGCCTTCTCCTATGTCATTGCTACAACAAAGCTTCAGCTCTGGTTGGATCATATCCAGCAAGATGATCTCCAAACAAGTAACATAAATCCTCTAGTTGTCATATCAATTGAACTCCAGGTGATTAGCAACAATACAAGAAATCAAAATTATGTTGTTATAGTTAAAGAAAGAAGGTTGAAGCACCTTATTGTAGTTTGCATTTATGCAAATGTAGCTAGCATCCATTTAAGATCCTTCTCCTAAAGGTGTCCTTCTCTAACATAGAATTAAAGTATCAATTCTAGGCAACTGAGGAAACTCTCATCTATAGAAGAATTTTATTCCAACAATTACATGGACATCCAATTAACTTGTTTCTCACAAATAACACACCATTACTCCCACTTTGCCTCTATTATACTAAATTGATATGCACAACTTCTTTAATGCATATAAAATCTTCTAATTGCCAATTATCTATAGCTTCCTTAGAATTTCTCCACATATTCTATGTAGAACACATCTCCAAAAATTGCACATCCTCTTTGTTGCCAATTTAAGTCTTTCTTTTACTATAAACCCTTGAAATGTTTGTAATCCTATTAATCTCTATATCCTTACCAAACAAAATGTTTTGTCTTTCTACCTCAGTTGAATCCATGCTTGAGCCAAGCTAGAACCTTAACTAACAAGATGATCACCAAGTCGGCAATCGAGAACCTTTAGTTTTCATGCAGATTATGCTTCATGATATCTACAACAAAATAAAAAAGTGTGCAATAATATGAAAATCCACACTGAACTTGTCCACCCTAGCAAAAATACCTTGCATTAATGAAAACGTGAAGGCTTGAATAGCATTGATTATAGTTAGAAAATGCAACCAATAACAGCACAAACATCTATAATTCCTTAGAAGGTCCAAAAAAAGATGCTTCCCAAATTCAACTTTTCACTATAATACCACCATCTTTTGTGCTTTAAATTTCAAACAATAAAGGGAGAATCCCCTCTCTTTATTCATTGTCATATTCATTATTAAATCCATTTTATGGGGCATTAGCCCCTTTCTTGAGCTTGAGGTGGTGACATAATAGTGGATGAACTGGAAATATCCATGACTTTTGCCCTCTTTGCCAAAATCTACACCTTAATATATGATGAGTCACCATAATTATCAACCTCTTTCTTTATACTTCTTATGTAATTATTTGTTTATTTATTTCATTTTTCCCTTACTCTTTTTGTTTTGGTACCTGCTCCTCTTGGATGGCCCCCTTTAGACCCATCATTTCTAGATCTGGATCTACCTCTATGAGATCCTACATCATATCTTCCATCTTGTATTACTTACTAAATTTTTATCTTCTCATTTCTTTTCCATTTACATTCCTCCTCTATCGTGTTACTATAAATGCTTTCATCTCTTAGTTTGCATAACCGTCCAAGGTGGCAAGCTTTGTCTCTATTCATCATCAACTTTTTATCACCACTTGCATCACATTAGTCCCCCTATTCTTATACTTATTAGGCTCTACCTTAACAGAACATGGACACTTTGTAGTAATAATGCTATGGATCAACTCACTAGATGTACATAAGAAAATGCATGTGCCACTTTGCCACAAGTGAGCCAAACAAAAAGAAGTCTCTCATACCGAAACCTCCTAAAGGATCGGCCCAATGGTCTATTCAACCATATGTCCACTCTAAACGTCTTAGGCAGATCAATTCTTACATATATTATGGCAAAGTATGACCTTTTTATGTTAGTCATCCAACCATGAATGTAAATAAGCTTTTCCAAAGCTTTGGTGGTGCACAAAACATTTTATCCCAAAGTACAAAAGGGAGTGCCTAAAAACAATTCCATCTATGGATCGCATAATTGTTGAGTACTTAGCCTAAATTTATGTGTCCATATATCCAATCATAAATCAAGGCCAACAACATACTAGGGACCTCCCAATCATGCTAAGTCTCTATTAGTAGCTAACTCAAAGTGCAAGCTAAAATATCGAACTGATAAGTCCAAAATCCACTTAAATGCCTTCATCAATATTAGAGAACTCTAACAATTCACTAAAAGTATAAATGTCTGCCTACAACCAACCAACATGATAATACCAATGATAATGAACTTGTGGATCACAAGCCTCATTAAAAAGGTCAATTTCATTTATAATGGAGGTCTCACTTAGTGCTATCACCTTTACATCTGCATTTATCAGTTTCTTGATGTAATTACAAAACAATGCTCCCTTGGAGATGTTGTTGCCACATTTCACTCTATATGCTATAACAGAATCCTTAAAACTAACCTTAGTTGGATTACATGCTAACAAGTTATTATTAAAAGACTTTTCCCTCAACAGCATTTCAACATTTTCCCAAAAACTTTGAGTGCACCTTCTTAAAACAACAACTTCAGTATTAATTGGATTGTATAAAATTCTCCTTTAACATAGTAGATAATTTTGTAAGCTCTTTTTGTTTTAGTTCATTATCTAGTGTGTTCAACTCTTCCACCATCTTTCTTGTCTCAATTACTATGATCAAATTCATAGCTAATGCAATGCACATCTATGAGGATTCACCCTCAAATGAATTCACTTCACAACAAACTTCCTTTGACTTAGATGCATCTAGTGTTGTTGCCACAATATTTCCATTATTACCCTAAGTACCACTACCACAATATTTTAGAGGACTAACTGCATGAAAAAGTTTGGATACTAGAATTGTCACTTGTTGGGGTCATAGACTCTGCACCCACCACTTGTGTCTAAGAAGATTGCTCCATGTACCTTATTTTTTTGTAATCTTTCTTGACTTCAAGCCTACCATTAGTCAAAAAACTACACCAAGTACTCAGATATTTTTTGATACAATGTCGTTTCAATGTTTGCTAGTAGTAGAGAACATGACCCATAAACATGTCTTCTAGTGATTCTATCTACCTCCTTTGTCTACAATTCTAAAGTCCTTCAAAATCTTAAAGCCTTTGAATTCTTAGATAAAGAAATAATCAAAGCCTACAACAAACTGCCGTTAGAATGGTTCATACATAAAATAAAAAGCTCATACAACAATCCTAAAGAACATCATACATAAAAGTGTGATGTGCAATCTAGTTGGTTGAATAGTTGTCTTGGCACATAATGTGGCATATTTGGAAAGACTACATATTTTGCACAAAATTGATAGCACTTATATAATTACCCATACATGTAGTAGATTCATGGAGTTGGCTCACTTAAGTAATGACTATTGCAGAGTCTAATTCATTCTATGAAGCATGAAAATTAGAGAGTAGCATTCTAAGGAGCTCCATAGCTTCAAGAATAGCAACAGTTTCCATATAGAAAACCGAATCTAAAATCCAAGATCTACCAATAATAGTAATAGTCCTATCCAAGTCATCAAGAATAGCTAAACCAATTCTAGTTTTTTGATAATCTTGCACTGTTGTATTGCAATTGAGGTTAACCCACCCTACTAGTGGAAGAGTCCAATAATTGTTTATAAATAGCTTCTGAAGGACATAGGAAGTCTCACTAGATGTGATTGAAGAAAAGGAACAAGCATTTATAGTAGCATTGAGTTGATTATTACTTTGAAGTGCAGCCAAACTCAGCACCTTGCCCACTTGTTCTTGAAAATTTCAATTAATCAAAAGGTGATATAATGTAAAAAAGTCAAATTTAACTACATGTAACATATTTAAGATTGTGATTGCAAAATTGCTGCCCAAAAAATCCTTCCTTTATCACATTCCCATAAGCTATGTTGAACATCCTATTCCACATTATAGCTCTATGGACAAAATAATTGCATCTCAATACCTCTTACACACATCCAAGAGTGAGTTGGAAGAAAGTTCAAAATTAATCTCGAAATGAACACACTAATCGATGGCTATAGATTCAACCTCCAACTATTATTCAATTATAGATCAAATACGAACTACTGTAGATGAATTTTTTTTCCAAGGCCATGTCCTCAATATCATTAAAGTATCACACAACCTTTTCATTTTATTTTTCCTATGGGGAGTTCATAACCTAAAATGACAAAGTAGGCATGAATATATTTTTTTATCTTTATCATGGTTCCACATACTATGTTGCTTAACCAACTTTGCAACATTTATTAGATGTTCCACTTCCATGTTGATATAAGTAGGCCAAAAAGCAATTGGAAAAATACTAGCAAATTATCTGTCAAAAACGAAACTTTCTTTCCATCAATGATTCCTAAAACTGTGTTTTCACTTGTCCAAGGCATTGTACTACTATGTTTCCTACATGTATACAAAGCACCACATATCATATAAAGATTATCGTTTATCATAAAATACTTAAAACTAAATTCTTGAATCCAATGACCATCAACCCACCTACAATACTTTGCAATCAATGTTACAACCATGTTGAAAATCTACAAACTCCAAGAGCTCCATAATTCCTAAGAAGAGTGCCAATTTCTATCTTGTATAATGTATAGAGTTGCTAAAATTTGAACAAATCCACTAGTACCATCGCATCAATTTCTCAAAATCATCAATAATGTTCTTTAGAATTAAGGAGTAGGCTAAGAGATATATAAGAATAGTAGCAAGCACCAAGTTGATCTTGATAAGATGCCCCATCATTGATAGAACTTGAGCCTTGATCTTCACACAATTTTCAACTAGATCAATAATAAATTAAAAGCATTTTTTCCAAATTTAGTTGCTTCAATGGGTATGGTGAAATATTTTATTTCAGTAACTTGACTTATATGTAACTTTCTTACTATCATTTTTCTATGCTTGCATTCCATCACCTTATTGAACAATACTTTGGATTTGCAAAAATTTACCACTTGGCCAAAGTGTTGCCCATATTGCTTCATAATGTCCCAAGTAGCTTATGTTAGGCTTGTGTAGATCAAAATGCCATCTGTTTAAAGAAGGCGAGTAATCATTGGTGAGAAATGGAAAATCCCAATCCCAATAGTTAGTAAGTCTTTGGGTTGCATAATAAATAAATGGCGAAAGGCATCAACAAACAATCCTTATGGAGGTTAATAATAAAATTAAAAAAAAGATAGTGCATAAGTAGTTTGGCAAAGGGCATTCCCCGATCCCATATAAAATCATACAAAAGAGTATAATGCACAAACCAATCGACGACACAACTATCTTAACACAATATGTGGGGAAGTTTGAAGAACTGCATACTCTTCAAAAAATTAGTAGCGCTTAGATAATTACAACTATAAGAGGTTGACACAAGCATCCATCTCACTTCAACAATGGAAGTTGGAGAGTCGGATTCAATTTTTGTAGCATGAGTATTAGGAAATAGTGTTCTAAGGAGCTCCATGGTTTTGAGAATAGCATTAGTTTCCATGATAGAGACTGCTCTTAAAATCCACATTTTGTCAACAATAGTAGTAGTCTTGCCTAAGTGATCCTAAACCATTATGCCAATTCCAACATTAAGAATCTCTTTCACTATTGCATTGCAATTAGGCTTAACCCACCTATTAAAGTAGTCCAATAATAGGTTACACAAAGTGCTTGAAGGTTGCAAGTACTCCCACAAAATGGGCTCAGATGAATGGAACATGCAGCAATAGAAGCAACATCAAACTAATTTTTTTTGTCGAAGAGCAATAAGGATAAATAGTTTACCAATATATGCATGTAGATTTCTATTAACCCAAAGCTAATACAACTCTATAGTAGAAAACTTGACTGCTTATGATGCATTAACAACTTCAATATTAAACTCCATCTAGTTCAATGGCTCCTTTAATGTTTTAAAATGCATGTTAATATTCCATTCAACACCAAGATTTGTAATTTTGAAGTTGCTTTCCTAGAATTTGTTTTCCTTGTGATATTCCCAAAAGTAAATCATAATATCTTCCTCCATCTCATAGCCCCATGGACAAAATGCTTGGTTCTCAATACTTCTCACACATATAAAGCAATAAGTGTGAAGTAAACTGAAAATTAATGTCTACAAAAACAAACTCACTCTATGCTATAATTTGAAATTCGAAATCCACACTTTTTCTTCTAGGAATAATTTTTGCTATTGTACATTTTGTAGTATATAACTTTTGATTCCAACATTGTGTCTTCAATCTCATTGAAATAGAACATATCCTTGGAATTTGATCTTGTCCAAAAGGAGTGCATAATCCTAAAAATCAAAGTAAATACAAACAAATTTTGTATCATAACATTTTCCCAAACACCATGTTCCTTAACAAGTTCTATCACACAAATTAGAAGTTACTTGTCCATATTAATATATGTGGGCCACAGTGCATTTGCAAAAAAGACAAGCAAATTATCCAACATGAAAGAAGCTTGCATGTCCTTTCCAATTCACCGAAGCATTTTCTTATTTGTACAAGGCAATGCATTACAAAGTAGCTCACATGTATGGGAAGCCCCACGTGATATATAGAGATTATTTTTAATCATACAATACTTGGACTTGAATATCTGGACCCTTAAACCTTCATCCTAATCCATAACCCACTTGTTGTTCTTTGCAATCAATGCTACGTATCATGTAAACAAGCAATGAATTTTAAGGCCATAACCCTCCTTAGGTTGAGTAACCAAATTCTATGGAATTACTAATATTAAAACAACTCTATAAGTACATATGTATCAATTTTTTTAACTACTTAATAATGCCTTTTGAAATTAAAGAATGGGATAAGTAATATATAGGAATAACAATAAGCACTGGTCGATCATGATAATATGGCCCGTCATGGATAGAGCCCTGATCCTCCATCCAACCATGAAATTTCTAACTCAATCAACAAGAAAATTATAGTTTTTCTCTTTAATGTAGTTTTTATAATAGGAATGCCTAAGTTTTTCAAATGAGTAGTTGGGGATAAACATAGCTTCCCTGTAATCATCTTCTTATCCATGCATTATATTACACTACTTAACAATAATTTCGATTTGTTGAGTTTTCATAGTGTCCCAAATGGTCCTTGCTATAAAATATATGGGTAGAGCATAGATTCAATTATGATCATCATAAAAAAGGTGAGAAATAATAGGTGAAGAAAGGCTACTTTTGATCTTAACCATGGTTGTAAGTACCATCTACTACATAATAAAACAAGAGGGATATTTGGAAACCAATACTTTAACGTTATGGTGATAATGGACACCCTTGCTTAAGACCCCATATAGCTTGAATCCGCGAAAGGTGAACTCAATTTAGCATAATCTGATTTCTTGGTGCAGTGATACACACCTCAACCCAGTCAAACAAAATATTTGAAAACTATAAATTCTTTAACATATCAAGCACAAACTACTAATTCACCTTATTATAAGCCTAGCCCATGTGTAGCTTAAGGGCCATGAGTCCTTCACTTATTATAGTTGCATTCATAAAAGCTGCCATCATCTATGCTAGAACTATATTATCAATTATAGCTCACCAAAGCATTGAAGGAACTTGTTCTCTTGTTTATTTTGGGAAGAATCATCTTTAATGTAGCTACCAAAAGTTTAGCCACAATGTTGTATGTGACATAGCAAAAACTTATCGATCTAAATTGTTCAGGTTTTGAAGGACCTTAAACCTTTGGACTAACTATAACTAGCATATCTTTCACTCTTTTCATCAAACATCTATCATTAAAAAATTGTTTCATAGTTGTGACAAACATCCTATCTCAACATCACTTATTAGTGTCATAAGAGCTCTTGCAAGCTCATTGTTGATAGTTTTCCAATTCTTGAGAGGTTGAGGAATATATTGCCCAAAGTGACCTCATTTCTTGTTAAAGTACCACATGAGTATTTCCTTAATTTCATTTGGTGAAGCTATCAATTCCCTACTATCATTTTTATGTTGAGGATTATAATTTCTTATGTAGGTAGAAGTAGTCACATCTTCAAAGAAATATGTGTTGAAATCTCAAAGGTTCGCCCAATGTATCTTTGCATACTACCACCACCAAGATTTCTCTAAATCCATAGCACTATGATATGAGGTTATATATTAAGCCAAAAGATCATGCCCTAGCTCATTTAACTCCAACACAATTTTTTAAGCTTGAACTTCTAAAGCTTTTATTTTAACTTGCAAGGCTTGGTAAGGATATTATCAACTTTTGTTACACTCAAGAGACCACCAAGCACTAAACATTCTCTAATTTGGTCTTGAGCTACCCTATGGATCACATAATCTCTAGATGCATATACGACACAAACATCACCAAGGGAGTTATTGTCAACGATCTCCAACATAGACATAAGCTATGAGGTTACCTTCATAACCTCAAGCTCCACCAATTTACTACATAACAGCACAATACCACTACATAAACCAATTAAAGGTTGGACAAAGTAGTTCGAATTCATTCTTAAAAACATTTTTGTTGCATGCTTATTGAAGTCCTCTACTCAAGTTTCCAATAAAAGCAACATTGATACTCTATTTTCCCTTATAATGAGCTACAACTAGACTCAAATGTTAGCAACTCTCAATCCGTAATTGCTCAAAACTACTAATGCAATCATATATTATTGGATGGAAACAAAAGACTTGCACTTAAGAAACCTATAAATATCATCAACATAATCACAACAACACTAGGAACTTAAACACCAGTAGTAATTACATTTCAAGAAAGAAGGCTGAATGAATGGTCAAGTTAATTTTTACCATTCCACAAGTTTTCTAAGTCCAATTTGAGATTCTTTCCCTACAAACTTTCTCCTCTACCATAAAGTTAGTATGCAAAATCTAAGTAAATGAAGACTCTATCCCATCAATAAGGGTTCTTTTTTAGCAATTCCAATGCCACCAAATGAAGATGGCACACAAAAGTAGCATACTAAAGGTCCCAATTTTCCCTTTCCAAAGCAAACTAAAGTACATTTATTTCTTTGGTGTAGATGGATTCACCTAATGCCTAAAACACTATAGCTGTTTTGGTATAGTAAAATAGTGTTTAGCACTATGGTGGTCATACAAGCAGGGCAATGAACCATTATAAAATTTGATTTCCTCTATAATCAACAACCAGTTCTACCTATAATAACACCAAGAATATTTTATAGCAAAGATCTCCATGAATTGTTCCTCCTCTTAGTTGCCATTTAAAGTCCTTCTCTTGTTACACATATTTGATAAAATTGTATTTCTATTACCCACCTTATTTCAACCTAGCTTTATGTTGTTTCCTACTTATCCATCGCTATATCCCAACAAGAACCAAGCATTAATCTTGACCAAAAATATCATCTCCAAGGATGTAGTAGAACACCTTTATTTTTATGCCAAGTGAATTTCATACTATCCATAGTAATGCAACCAAGAAAGATTCTACACATGCAACCCATGAGAAACGGTTGAGACTACTAGAACGTACTTGCATTATTGGAAACATTCCATCTTCTTAAAGACATCCTTTTGTATCTCATAAACATAGTACCCTTACCAGGCAATAGAAGAAATGCTCAAAAAGATATGAACTCCACCAAAGTGATCCAAAGTCCAACCAAATAAGTTGTATCTCTAGAATGGTACTCCATTTCTCCCACTTTGCACCTTTTGTATAATATAAATATCTAGAAGATTCATTGCCACATCAAGAACCCTTCATTTAATATTGTTTTGCAACTTACTCTACCAATAGTTTCTCCTAATATTTTGGACTTAATACATCTCCAATCTTTGTTCATCCTTAATGTTACCAACTAGCCACCTTCCTATGTTGCAAGCACTAGAATAATTCTCATTTTTATTATTCACTATATATTGATAAGAATTAAATGTTTCTTCTTTTGTCTCCATGATTGAGTAATGTATGAACCATCTCAAGCTAGATCATCATCAAAAAAGTCACAAAATCCTTCTATTTCTGTGCCAAGTGAGCTTCATACTATTAGCATCAATGTCGTAGTTTATACACAAATAAGAATATGAATGCCTTATTTACCAAAAACAAACATGATCCTCATTAAACAAGTTCATCCCCAAGTAGAGAGCCAAAAGCCTCAAGTTCTATACCAACTAAGTGTCATGCAATCAATAGCATTATAACAATAATTCAAGTAATAAAAATGCCTCGTCTTACCTTATTCTCCCTAGCAAAAAAACCTACATTTACCACAAAATACATCTTCATAAAATACCACATATTGTTTCCAAATGCATCCAATATCACTACAGCATTCTGCACTTTCACAACTACTTCAGGAAATAAGAAGCTGCTTCCTTTGTTGAACCCAATCTTTCTCTACACATCCTTTACTTTTACTTTTTGAATTTTCACACCTATTGGAGATAATCTATTCCCTTTATTTCTTTTTATTTTCATTATCAACACTACATCCATTCTAAGGAGCATTTTGTTCTTTCTTATGCTTCAGGTGGATCCACAACAATGGATGGACTAAAATATTCTTGATTTTTACCTACTTTTCCAAAATTGTAGCCGTGCTTTGTTGAAGGTCATTAGGGCCTTCAAGCACATCCTTGCTTCTTTTTCAACATGGTTTTTATTTGTATTATTTTCATCCTCCCTTTGAGCTTTCTATGTCAGTACCCACTACATCTTAGATCCTAACAATGCCCTTCATTCTTAGATTTGGATCTTACCTTATGTAATGCTTGCACCTTTTCATCCAACTTGTCCTACTTACTAAGCTCTTCTCTAAACATATCTTTCCCATTCCCATTCCTTCTCTGTTATGCAATTAGGAACATCTCCTCCTCTTATGTTGCATAATCATCAATGATCTCAACTTTTGTCTCCTTCTACATAGCAATTTTCCTACTATTCTTGTTTTAGTCATGTTCTACAGCATTATGACAAGAACTTTAAACTATGACAATACTTTGGGCTAGCCTACTAGATGGACAGAGCTCTGGTGAATTTCCTACTTTATCATAAATTAATTAGATTAAGGAAGTGCTTATTTTAACCTATAAAAAGATTGTCTCAATGCCCTATTTAGTGACATGCCCAATCTAAGAGGCTTAGACATGTCAATTTTAATACATACTCTTAAAACTGATGACCTCAACATATCATCCATCCAACCATCTATCAGAATTGGCGTATTTATTTCCTTGGAAAAGCATAAAAGATTCTCCATTTTTGAATACATGAGAGAGTGCCAAAAAATTTATCAATATAAGGGCATACTTTATTTTAGAAGTACTTGGCCTAAATCTTGGACTCAACATCTCCAATCCCAATGGAAATCTAGTAAGCTACCAAGGACCATGCAAAAACACTGAGCCTCTATCAATAACTGACTCAAAGTGTAGAAAACAATAGCCAAATGATAAGTCTAAGATGTGAAATCCACTATAACATCTCTATTTGTTTAAAGATGCCTAGCAATCCATTAAAAAGACTGACGACTATTGTATTCTCCACTAATAAGATCAATTGGTGGTACAACACACGATGGTCACAAGCCTCGTTTGATAAGTGAATTTCATCAATTATAATGAGGGAGGTATCCTTCCATGGAATCATCATCACATCTACATTTATCAATATATCTATGTAACTGCCAAATGAAGTGCCAATAGAAATGTTGTTTTTATTTCCCATTTTTCATCCCAAAAGAGCATTCTTAAAGCTTACATCAACTAGATTACTTTCTGGCAAGTTATTATTTAGATAGTTTTCCTTCCTCACCACTTTGGCATTGTTACAAACAAATTGTGTACAAATTGTGCATCAGTTGCCTCAATAATATTAAAAAGTATAACATTCTTTTTAGATGCACACATGGTTTCATAAGTTCATTCAACTTTAGATCATTATCTATAATGCTAGTTCTTCCACATTCTCACTTACTCTAGTCATGCTTTTCAAATGAATAGCTACTACATCGCACAACCTAGTCGCTTCACCATCATCAAACTCAAATGAGTTCACTTCACAGCATGACTTATTTCATTCAGATCAATCTTATGATGTCTTCATATTGTTTCATGCATTCCCTTAAGTATGTCCACCATAGTATGCTAGAGCACTTAGTACAAGAACAATGCTAGGATTCCTAGAATTATCACCAACCATGATCAAAGCCTCTACATTTGTAGCCTACAGAAGGGAAGATTGCACCACATCCTTTTTTTCATGCTCTTCCTCAGCTTTAAGGCTATCATTAAGGCCTACACCTTGTTGAATTGTTAGAGAATGGTTGTTACTATGTCAATTTTAAAGTTTGCCAGTGGTTGAGAATGTAGCCATCAAGATGAACTTTCAACAATTACATCTACTTATAATTCTACCTTCCTTCACCTCAGTCCAGTTGCACCTCCGTATGTCATCTTCCTACAACTCCAAAAAATTGTCTGCCATATATTGCCCATAAAGTTCTTTTGGTTACTTGTTAATACAAATGGTCTAAGTTTACATAATACTCTTTTTAGAGAGGTTCATTTAAAAAGTCTAAAAAAAGACATAACAAAAGTACTTTGGGATGGACTATTCCTGAGCACAACAAAATTCTTTGGGTTCGCAGATAAAAATAGTACTTATGCAAGGCTAAAACTTAAAGGAGTTGATGGAAGAGCACCATCACTAGTGATACCTGTAGCTTAAAATGACTTAACATGATAAAGGATTGATAAATGGATAGTTCTTTAAGAATTCTTTTACTAGTAGTGCATAGTTATTCTTTGTTGGAGTGATATGGCTCATTAATTCCATTAATGAACAAGGCATCAGGTTGTTAACTAGCTATGCCAGGTTAGGCCCTATAGCCAACTTCTTAGAGGGAGAATGACAATTTAGGCCATGGAAGTTTGAGGGAATAATAAGTTTATGATGTCATTAGATGTTCTACATGACATGCAAGCTACTCTAATTTATTCA
Organism: Vanilla planifolia; assembly: GCA_023846275.1. NCBI lineage: Eukaryota > Viridiplantae > Streptophyta > Magnoliopsida > Asparagales > Orchidaceae > Vanilla > Vanilla planifolia. The sequence continues at coordinate 9,153,587 of CM043872.1, read as the reverse complement.
ATGAGTTCATTGCATTGGTAAAAAATGTGGGTAATCTTATAAAAATTTCATCATGATGAGGATAGATTACTGTAATAATTGGTTTTCAATAAGGAATTCATAGAAACATGAGTCATCAACTCATGTTGACTACATCTCTGGCCTTTGTACTTACTATCCATTGCTTCTATTAATTTAATGGTCTATTGAAGTGTTTAGATTACCATAATGTGGGTGGTTTGCCATGGGTTGCTTGATAAGAAGTCCACTAAACCTTATCATTTCTAGGAAGGTAAAGTCATAACAAGGGTTTTCTAGGTGAACTTGAGGATAGATCAGCAATGGGGGCAATGAATGATCAAGTGATCTATGATTGTGAGGATGTGATTATTGTTCCATGTCATTTTCTCACATTGTGCTTGCTCTTGCTTCCACATGTAACTTTATGCTATGGGAGATAAATAATAGATTATGGCATGGTCAAGCATAAAGGAAGAGCAAATGTTAAGTTGCCAATATGTCTGTTGTGCATATCTTGGTCGAGTGGGACTTGAAATTCTAATAACGTGCAACTCTCAATAATGAATATCTTGGCTATCATATCGATGAAGAATGCAAAAAACGTTATGCATGTTTTGAGTCATAGAATCTGTTGAACCATCTATTATTTCAACACAAGTGGTGTCAAAGGCTGCAAGCCAAGGGCATTTTTGCATGGGTGTAATGTGACCTGTCACTCCTTGAAGAATCATAAAATCATTAGTTTAGATCCCAACCCTTGTTTTGAGTTGATAGATGGCTCCTTGTGTTGCAACATAACATGCTGAAGAATTTGGTATGGTAAGTTATTAACATAATATGTGGTGCTTGCCATTGAGTATCGTGGTATTGGCCAGCTGCAATTAATATTGTAGTAGAATAAGAAAATTGCCCTCATAAATACAACTGCACCATGGTGTGGAATGAAGACACCTATTGAGATTAAAAATACAAATAAGTGGAGGAGAGGAAACATACAAGGATGCTCTTAGTACCGTCAAGAAAAATGACACTAAAAAATTATGGAAATTAGGTATCCTATAGCCCGAATTATAGTTTAGAGAGGTGTTAGCAAAGGTAGATTAGGATCAAGCCCCATGAAAGGGGGTCTTTAGGGAGGATGAGAGCTGAATTCAGCTCGCACACTACTTCTACATGAGACACTATCAATGAGTCAGGTAGTTTTAGAATGCATCCTAAATTGGTTGATAAATATTGTTAAAGTTTAAAAAATAATGGCAAGCTAATAACAATCAATTATTATAAGAAAAAGATGAAAAGAGCTTTGGAAAGAGACTCAAAAATTGCTTGATATTATTAGGAGGCAAGTAGATAGATGGCAACATTGTGCCTTAACTAGATACAAAACATCATTCGATAGTTTGTTGCATGGCTGAAGGAGAGGACCACCTCGAGCCATTGTAACAACATGAGGGTGGATGAATGTCTCTTATAAGGAAATCATCATCATGGATGATCATCATGTTTGCCAAATCGATTAGTGCCGTGGTAGCACCATGTGGATTGGTTATAATTAGTAGGTTCCCTATTAAACCCTTCATGAAATGTAGACCAAGAGTATAACATGCTTGTGAGTCGACAATTGAGCAAGCTCATAATGTGTAAGGATGTTGAGTGGTGGCATACTCATTTATGGGGTTAGCCATTGACAAGCCCACATCTTCTATAAGGGGTTTCAGTGATAGTATGCTCTCTGGGACAAAAAAGATTGTGATCTATGCTGGGGTAAGGTGAAGCTAGAAGAAACTTTAGTGGAGGGCCACATCAATACTGATGTGTAAACTATTCATTTGACTTAGGTATTTAAGAGAAAAAGACTAATCAAACTATTTAGTAGCCACTTCCCTTCAAAGTTTCTCTCAGGATAATTGGAGCAATATTCAAAGTTTCATTAGGCAAAGATAATGATCAGAGGCATTGAGGATATAATGAGTATGATTTATTCTCAGACTTTAAATATTAGGAACGATCAGGAGCTTCGGTGAGTTGAGCTAGGAAATTTGAGCTCCAAGTGAGCTGTTTTTGGTAAGTAGAGCTCGTAATATAGGATAAGCAAAAGTTGTGTTATGATGTCCAACTTTGCACTAACTAAGAGCTCACAAAGTGTGTTTGTCGATTAAGATAATAGGATAATATTCATCAAAGAAGAAATCCTCTAAGGAGTGCAATAGTTCACTTGTTAAATCAACTAGCCCCAAAAATGACAGGTACATAAGCATGTGACATACACTTGGCCATCGATGTAATGTAGTGCGCCAACAAGTAAGAGGGGGTAATGATCACCATAAAGTGTAAGGCATGAGTACGTGTGGGGGAACCACTATTGTAGGTCTTGTTGGTAATAACAAATATTTCAGTGAGAACATTGAAGGTCAAAGTGGGGAAGGTCCTATTCAAAGGGCACTTGCACATGGCTTAGCTAATCTTAATACATGAGGGAAACCTTTTGTGGAGTGCCATTTCTAATGAGCTTCAAAATGGATTTGAGCTACATTTCTAGAACTAGGATGTGGTTGTTGATAGCAATGGCAAGTCGTCTAGAAACATCGGTGGGGCCCGTGTGAAGAGTTATCTTTTCCCCTTAACAACTTTTCAACCCTAGAAATAGCTTAGCTAGAGGTAAGGCCAAACATTTTGAAAAGAACTACTTTTTGAGTGATATTCTAAGAATCCCTTATGGCCCTTTAAAATTTGGATAGTTGAGTGCCTTCCATTCCTAATCATACTCTTAACTATAGAAGAACATGAAGGTGTATAACCTTAAGGTGATGGAGTAGGTTAACACATATCAGTTGGGAAGCTAATTGAGAGTGGCCCCTATGGTGGCCTTCCTCAAGCATCGAACAATTGACTTAGAATTGAAATAGACATGGAGAATCCTACTATTTAATTAAAACAAGGGATTACAGTGGTCCTCAAGGATGCTCACATAATAGGATTTCTACCGAGTGATTTTGAATGTCAAAGTTAAGAAATTATACCATGCACAAATAAATGAGAAGAGTAATTATGACTCTCTTATGGTAGTTAATAGCGTCATGCATGAATAGATTTACAGATTCCTATTATCCCTATCTAATATCAAGTGAAAGCACAACCAAGGGAACAAATATGATAGAATAAGCAGGGAAAGAAGATCATGTTGAGCTTGACTTTAGTTTGATTTTATAAAATGACTTAAGAAGTGTAACATAAATGAGAGTAAGCATGCAGATAGAATTGAAATACCAATACTTTTAACATTATTTTTTATTATTCTATGAGATAAAGATAGGACACAGTCACTCCTTTTGGCTACAAGTCTCACCTCAGTGAGTCGATCTAGGTGGATGAAATATTCAGGTGAGGAGTTTGGCTGGGGTGCTATATCTATTAAAAGATAACATAGGTGTTTTAAGATGAGGTCAATGAGAATAAAAATCTTATATGGAACAATTAAGTAATACCTCATTTAATTTTGATTTAAAAAATGTTTATGAATAATGCGAATGTGGCTAATTAAACGTTTAGGTTTTCAGAATTTGAAGCTAGAGGTGTTAGAAAGGTTCCCATAAAGATAACTAACTCATGGTAGTGAACCATTCATTGCAATATTGCTTTTTGATCATTTGATGTTGGCTCTTCTTATCATTATGAAGAAGAATTCACTAAGACTTGGATTGTTCACCCACCAAAATGGAACGTAAGGTTTGTTTATATTATTATGAGATAGGTTCATTTTAACCAACTTATTAATGTGTCATGATAGTAATTCAACCTTGTACTAGAAGAACTTTTAATTCACATAATTGGTGATCATGCTTGGTTCAAAATCTAGTGGTACAAAGCTATTATGCATAGGAGTAAGACTAAACTATTGCTTACTTGATACTACAAGTAGAAGAGTGTCGTTGGTACCTTGATCCACTGGAAGTAACCCTATGTCCCGACATATTCACCCCCTCAAAGATATATACATAAAAGTTTCAAAAGAACTATTGCTTACTTGATAGTTTGATTGCTTGGCTTTCTTTAATTATTATGCTACTTTGAGTTGTACTTTATGTAGTTCTATGCAATTTGTATCATGGCCCTTGGAGGCTTGCTTGGGTGTAAGGTTGAAATAACTCACATTACATAGCATAGAAGTTAGACAGCTCAATATTTCAATTATAACACTTTTCATTACCTACAAATTGCAATCATCCACTAGTGTCCAACCCTATGTTGCAGTGAATTCGTCACCATAAACCCAAAGACATCATGTCACATAGGTTTGACAATTTTTGCTCACTTACTTGCATCCATTATTAATGTGGCGTGTATAGTAGTTCTAAGTGCATGGAAAAAAGTGTAACTTTTTTACCCAATTCGTCACTTGTGTTTACTTGTGGATGGATACAGAGTTGCTCTATTAAGAGAATTGCCATCTTTCTTGTTAGAATTGTCATAATATGTATTCCACAATGAGTAGCATGCAATGTAGTGTGGCCTATAATGAAGCAAAATTTTCATGGTTCAATATGTACTATTGTTTGTGCATGTTGGATTATGGCCCTAGTTATATGCTGCTACACCTATGCATATAGGGCATTATGCTTACATGCTATAGTTGCTATGCATCATATTATGGCTTATTATTCATGTTGTATGTAGGGCAAGCAAAGTGTAATGTTGTTTAGGTTTTTTAGCACCACAGGCTACTACCACTTCGATAAGGTGATGTCTTTTTAGGAGATGATCATTCATCCTTGATAGAATTATTACAAAATGCAATATATAGGGAGCAATGTGTGGCAAAGTATGACCAACAATGAAGGAGTAGTCAGATGATGCAACATGCACTAGGGTTTATGCATGTTGGACAGTGTTCCGTATCATGAGATGATACAAATGCAAGAATAACAAAGAACTATGTGCACCACAGCTTCATCTGTGCATAATAGGTACTATGTGTGTGAATGATAGCTCATCCACATGCACCCAATAGCATTTGATGCATGTGGCTAGTTGGGCCTTGAAAGTGAATTTTTTTTAGGATTTTTAGCATTTTGGGTTATTAGAACATGAATAAAGTGATGCCATATTGGGAGACTTGCCCTTTTCATTTACAAAATAGTTGCAATATGCAATTCATAATGGGTAATGTACTCAATAGTGTGAACCAAGGTGAAGCAAAAATTAGAAGATGCAATATACAATATACAATATACAATTCAAAATGTTTTGTTGTAGTCCAAACTATATGTTGTACAAGCTATGAGCAGAGTATAGCACATAATACGTTGTAGTACTATGTGTGAGCACAAGAATGTAATGTTCACTTCCATGGTAGTGAACTATTTCCATGCATGGAAACTATCCCTCACACACCCTCTAGCAATGAACGTGCATGGCTATTGGGGGACTACAAAATGCAAATTTATTTTTGTAACTTTTAGCACTATAAGCTACTAGTGCATGGATAAGATGTTGCATTATTATGAGACTTGCCTTTCTCCTTAACAAAATTGTTGCAATGTGTAATTTTTAAAGGAAAAAGTGTGTTATGGCCTTTTATAAAAAGGAAGTTGGATGATGCAATATAATCTAGAGTTTGTGCATGCTAGACTACTCCCTTACCCTTATGTTGTAGAGAATTATGGCTATCGGTGCTTGGATAAGGTGATGCTTTAAAGGAGACTTACCTTCTTTATTGATTAAATTATCATAATAGGTAATCAACTGGGGGCAGTGTGTGGCACAGAGTGGCCCACTATGAATTGGTAGTTGGATAGTGTAACATGGATTAGGGTTTGAGTAAGCTTGGATATGGCCTTAGTTTCATGCTAATACATTTGGGCATAGGACAAGCACTTATTGTGCTATAACACCAATAGTGTATCATTCCCTTGCTCAAATGCCAGTACACATGCTCTCTACTACATCAAATGCACATAATTATTAAGGGCCACAAAGTACAATATCTTATGATTTTTAATATTGCAGGCTATCGGTGCATAGATAATTAATTGTCTTATTTAGAAACTTGCCTTCCTCATTAATACAATTGATACATTAAATCCACATGTTTCAATATGCAATATGTGGTGCTATTCGTAGGGAAGCAAAAGTTGGATATTGCAATTTTCTCAAGGGATTGTGCCCACTAGGATTAATCCCTAGCCTCGCATGGTTTTCCATTGTTCTCGTGCATGACAACAAATGTACAAGCTACCTGTGGAATCTTTTGGACTAGTAGAGATTGCAAAGTGTAAGTTATTTTGGGATTTTTAACACTACGGACCATTGGTGCATGGATTAGGTGATGACCTATTGGAAGGCTTTCATTCCTTGATGAAATATTTGCAAAAAGTAATCTTCATAAGGCAATGTGTGCTATGATGTGGCCCACAATAAAGCAAAAGTTGGATGGTGCAATATACAATAGTGTTTGTAAGTTTTAGGCTTCATTTAGTCACATTCTACAGTCTACTATGTGAGCCCATGCTAGTTTACTATGCATGCACGTAGTAATAAGTCAGTCCACAGCCTTCAACATCATACTTGCCACAAGTGGAGCCCATAAAATGTAACTTCTTTCAGGATTTTTATTATGACGTGGTGTTGGTACATGGTTAAGGAGATGTCCTTCTTAGTTAATGGAATTATTACAATATGCAGCACTCAAAGGGCAATTTGTAATTTGGTGTGGCTTACGATGAAGTAGAAGTTTAATGGTGTAATATGTGCTAAGGTTTGTGCATGATGGGCTTTGTCTCTAATCGTGCATGTAGCTTACTATGAGTGCTTGTGATAGCCAATTTGCACATGCCTTGTGGTATCTTACATGTGTCTAGTGGGCCCCACAAAGTGTAACATATTTTGGGTTTTTGGCATAGTAGTTAGTAGTGCCTAGATAAGGTGCCCTATTAGGAGACCTGCCTTGTTCTTTGATTTAATTGTGAAATCCATAATAGGCAATGTGTCACATGGTGTGTCCCATGATAAAGTAGAAGATGGATGGAATAATAAGCACTAGGGTTTGTGCATGCTTGGTTGCAACCCAAGCTATGCACTATAGTAGCTATGCATTTGAAAAAAAACTAGGCATGTTGTAGCACTATACTAGCATGTGATGGCCTCTTCAATTGTGCCCTACTACATCCTTTGTGCATTGCTTGTTGGGCCCATGAAGTGTAACATTTTTTAAGGTTTTTAGCACTATGAGCTAGTAAGACAAGGATAGGGTCAAGCACCAATGAGAGAGTTGCCATCTTCTTATTGGAATTATCATAATATGGAATCTATAAGGGGCAATGTGTTGCAAACTACACCCCATAGTTAAGTGGGAGTTGGATGTTGGAATATGCACTAAGGTTTGAGCAGGTTGATTTATGACCTTAGCCACATGTTACTATAACTATGCACATGGTAGTGCATTGTGCCACATGTGAAAGGCAGTTTGCTCATGTATTATGTCATCCTGTGCACATAATGGATGGTGCAAACAAAGTGAAACATTTTTGTATTTTTAGCATTGTAAGTTGTTGGATCATGGATAAGTTGTTACCTTATTGGGAGACTTATCAGTATATAAGTTTGAAGTGCTACACATTGTCCTCTATGTAATTTTTTGCGCATGTCATGGTAGAAGTTTGATTGATCGAGCTAGCTCAGTAATGTCCTTATCATCTATGCTCCTTCTCTTCATTGTGTGACACATGATGGCATCCCCTTTGCCTGTGTGGTGGCTTTCTTCATGCATAGCAATTTGTTCCAAAAATGTGTCCCTTTTTCATCCAATGCCATCTCTCAAGAATACTAATATAGCAATAAGGTGCCACTTTAACCGGCACTTGAATAAGTGCATTATGGAAATGTCACACCACGCTTGTCATTTTGGGCTTTGCATGTTGTAGTGCTTTCCTATGTCATAACGATAAAATAGTGGTGCAAATTGCACTTACCAATGTGTTGGTTGAGCATGTTGTTGCCTTTGTATATTGCGGTGCATGGTGTCAATTCTCACCCTCGTGATGTGTCTTCCTATGCATTTTGAATGGGGCTTAGCAAATGTTACCTATTAATTATCGAATTGTATCTTTTATACATTATTCAGATGGTGTTTCCTGATGGTTGGCCAAGTTTTGAGCACATAGTTTTGCTTGTTTCTCTTGTTGTGAATCTTAGGCAAAATATTTCTAGGTACAGAGGTCATGCTCATCATCTTCGATTTTGAAGGTGTAATAATTTTCATCTATTTTATTAACTATTTAATCAATGCAAGCCTTTATGGATCATTTATATAGCTTTGCCCTTTTCTAGGGCTTTCGACTTATTGTAAGATGTGGGTGCTAGCAAAGGCCTTCATCATGCTTTATTTGTATATCTTTGAAGATCTTTGGATCACTCATATTGGATTGACTAAAGATCCCTTTTGCATATGAGTTGACTTTTGTGGTATTACTTCTTATGAATTGGATACCTCGATGTTTTGTTAGCCATTATGTGTAGTGCTTTTTCATGTAATAAAACCTTAATAAAGAGACAGTTCATATTTTGTCTTCTTTTCTGTAAATTAGGTATGTTCCATTGAAATATTTCATTGATTCCACACTACTATGTTGGAACTATTGGCATCCACATTGCTATTAAACTTGTGAATTATCCCTACCAAATGTTGGAATGGCCTTAGAAATCACTCATTTCAATCATCATTCTCTACTAAAAAGGGTTATCATCAAAGATTGCTATTTCCCAAAGGTAATGTTTTGAAACTTCAAGGATGCTATCCCAACTTAGAGGCATTTGCTCTTCCGTTATGGACTATCACCGGAGATGAAGAGCATGCGAACTACGACATGAGGTGCTTATTGCTGCTTTATCTCTATATTTTTACATGCTAAATCCTACCAACAGTCATATGCTTGTCTTAATTATTAAGTCATACATGCATAAGTATGAATAATTTTAAACTATGAAACTATGAATGACTTATTAGATTAGTTATAGTTTTCTTGATGATACATACAATGTGAATTACCATAGTAATTCTATAGCTAATACATGCACAAAACCATGGCTTTCTGAAGTGTTGCATTAATAAGCAAAAGGTTAATATATGCTATTTCCTACTCCTTAAGGATTCATAATACGTTGCCAGAGCTTGGCCTTTATGTTTGTTATGCATCATTTGTATTTCTAACCTACAAATGTTTAATGGTAGGACTATGGTTCTCTTTTGAGAAGGGATCTTAGAAGATAGCTATAGAACCCAAGGAAGGCAATGGGTGCACAAATTGCCAAATCCCAACATGGAGTGGTAGTGACAATAAATAATAATATCAAGCACCACATGTCTGGTAATTGAAATGAGTACAATCTAAATCCTTTAATGAGGATCCCTTAAAGGTCAAGTTTAATGCCATCAATGATTGTAATTCCAACTCCAATAACATATATTTAAGTTGGTGCAGTTAAAAAGCTCATAGTTGGACCTTGGTTTGAACTATTGGGTCCTACTTCTGATGTGCATCAGCTATCCTATTGCTTTTGTTAATAATGCAGTCTCACCTTAGCTGGCCGAGTCATGCCATCAACATTATTATTTTAAAGAAATTAGAGTGCTCAAAGCAAGCTCATGCTTTGGATACATAGACATGGGATAACATCCTAAGATTTTGATCCTTTATGTTGGCTTCAGGATTAGAGAAATAATTAAGTGGGTTGGCCATTGGCATTTGCATTTCATAGTTAGAGAAGAAATTCTTGGATTTTTGAAAGATGAACTATTATGACAGCATTTTCCTAAGATGCTATCATTAATCGAGCATGGAAGTTGGGGGCTCGAAGATGATCACATACTATCCTAGTTTAAACAAAAAATGATGTTGATAAGAGATTGGTGGATGTTGCTCTTTGGACTCTATCAATACTTTATAAGAAAACATATGTTTGAGTACCTTGATAAAGTAATGATCGAAGGCAACATTATACTCCCTTGAAGGAGGTTCATAAATAAAAACATTAAAAAGACAAAGTTGAAGCTGTTTAGAGAAAGGCAATCCTTAGTCCCAAAGAAAATCAAACAAAGGTGTGTTATGATGAACTTAGTCGGCAACACTGTTGCCTTGTTGCTTTATGTGGAATATTTTAAAGGATTTCATTCCTCAAACATATGCAATGACATTGTGATAAGAACTATATTTTGCTTTATACAAAGTAACTAGTCAACTATAGTAATGATTATAGATGAATTTGATTCAATCATTACTACCTCAACATTAGAAAGTGGTTTTCTTAGAAGTTTCATTACTTCAAATAAAGTAATAACCTCCATGGTAGAATCTAAACATGAAATCAAAGTTTGTTCAACAATAGTACTCGGTCTTCCCATGTCATCCTATGCAACAATACCAACTTCAGCATTCATGACATCATGCACAATTGTGTCATAGTTGAAGTTAATCCATTCCTTAGGGGAGGAGTCAAATAAGAAGAAACAAACAGCTCATCAAGGCCATCATAGCTCTAGCTAGACTTGATTGGAGAGTGATAGCAAGTAATAGCTACAATGTGAATGTTACTTTGAAGTGCATCTAACTTAAATAGCTTTTTCATAAGTACCAACAAATTCCCATTATGCCAAAGGTTGAACAAATATAAAGTACAATAGTTCATTGCTTACAAAATTTTAGCTGCCCACACATTCATACATAGCAAATTAAGGAGTTAAAAAATGGAGGTGGTGGCCTTATAGTTAATCCCACCAACTATGAAGAAATCATTTATGAAACTATTTGAAAAGTGTTTTTTGTGATATAGCATGCCTAGAATTAATGTTGTACATCTTCATAGGTAGAACATACCCAAGGACAAAATTTAGATGCATTAATCCCTCTTGAATGAAGGAAGGTGCGAATAGGATGCAGAATCCAAAATATTAAATCAAGCACAAATAACTACTAAATTTTGTGATCCTACACCCTATGCTCCTTAACCAACTTCACTATAAATTTTGGATTCTTCAAATCCATGTTAAGATAGGTTGGCCAAGTAACAATATTAAGGATAAAAAGAAAATTATCCAACAAAAAGGAAAACAAATTAACTACAACAATCTACCAAATAGCCTTCCTAAGCAATAACATGCCTATAGTGTTTTGCAGTTAACATTGATTGTTAAGTTGTCAAATTGTGAAATTCGAGGCCCCATAACCCTTAGATAGAGTAAGCATTTTCTATTAGTCATAATGTATTATGCTACTATCATTTGAACTACTCCATGTGTAAAGACATAATAATTTGTCCAACTCTAAAATTATGTGGCTTAGAATTAATGTATGGGCTAGGTTATATGTAGAAATAGCAACTAACATTGAGTTAAACTTGAAAATATAACCCACAATTTCAAGTGACTTTGTCATACATCTTAACAAAATTTTCAACATGATTATTAAAAAAACCTAAGTCTTCTTTCAAAAGTTTTGTTACTATAATTGATATGGCTTGATATTTCAATTAAGAACTCTAACCCATATTAGTTTTCATGCAATTACCTTCTTACAATCCTGCTCCCCTTTCTTGCACAATAACACTCATATTTGTTTAGATTCAACACCTGACCTAGTTGATGCCCAACTAATCTATAACATCTTGAATGTTTCTCACTATAATATAACTTATAAGTGCATACCTTATGACACCAACAATATATGGAAGTTAAGTATTCATAAGGGAAGAAGGGCCAATCTTTAACCTAATTATGGTAACATGATCAAGCTAGTATTATATAAGACATGGGAGATGGTTAAACACAATAATGAAGAGATATGGTGAGAGGAGATATCCTTATCTAAGACCCCTAGTTACTCCAATCCATGATAGATGGATACCATTAAACATAATCCCAAATTTTAGTGCAGTGATATAGGCCTCAATTTATTCACACCAAAGAGTAAGGAATCACAAATGCTTAAGCATATCCATCACAAATTTGTAGTTTACCTATTCATAAGAATTGCCCATATCTAATTTTAGCACCATCAATCATTCTTTGAAATATCGTAAGTACAAATGAGTTGGCATTTTTATGCCAAAAAACTATTATCAAATATAAGAAAGCCTGGTACAAAGTAACTTGCTACCTAACAAGGATCATAGGAAGCACCACTTTTAGTTTAGCAACAAAATATTTGTCAATACTATGTAAATAATATTATATAAGCTAATTAGTCGTAATTTCTTGAATTTAGTTGCTTCTTAAAATTTAAGGATGAGCAAGACAGTGTCTCTTTCCATCACTTTGACAAAATGCTATCTTTAAAGAATTGTTACACTATTATAACAATGTGAACTTGCTTGATCTTGCATAAATCAAACTTAGTTCAGATGCTATTCATACCAAGGGATTTATTTCTTTTCATGGACATCACAATAGATTTGATTTCATCATGATTGATTGGAGCAAAAGGTGTAGTTGCTTCATCACTATTGATAATTCTCAAAGGGTAAAGGGTAGTGGAGACCCATACTACATAGCTACACCACTGCTTGAAAAAAAACTTCTGAATGTGTTTAATCTCAATGGGGGAGGACATTAGTTTCCTAAAACTATTTTTATGTTGTAGGATATAGTTGCTCCTTGAAGTAGAGGTACTCACCATCCAAAAGCAATACATGTTCTAGTCTCTAAGGGTAGCCAAGTTAAGCACACATGTTTGCTAAGGAACTAGGTTTAAATTTAGGTGTCCACATATCTAACACCAAAAGATAAATTAGCAACCTATCATAACCCTCCCAAATAAACGTAATCTCCATCTATAGTCATCAAACTGAGATAAAAAAACCTAATTATCATGTCTAGTATTTGAAATCCTCTCAAATGGCACCACCTACATTGGAATGTTCTGGCCATCCATTGAAATGATAAGCAACCTTCATACACTCTACCCATAAGATCTTAAACTAGTTGTGGTGAATTTGTCATTCACATGTGTCACTCAATATATATATATATATATTTCATCATTAATTATGAAAGAGGTATCTTTTGGTGCCATAATGTTGACATAATAAATTGGTTGATCTATCCAAGTAGTTAACGGAGGGACCTCCCATCAGAATAGTATTAACAATGCTTATTCTCCCTTTGGTAACAGCCTCCTTAAAGCTAACATTAATCACGCTATGTGATTTTTGTTTATTATTCTGATAAATTTCTTCCCAAACCATTGTAGCATTTTCACAAGCACATTGCATATGATCTTGTAAATCACTTCATTAGCGTCTTTTGGATGGAGAGACTTATCCTACAAAGTAATACATACTTTACTAAGTTCATTAAAAAAAATTCACTATCTAATGGATTTAGTTTTTCCTTTTTCGATAGCGTCCTTGATTCCTAGCATAATGCTATTGCTAATGCACTATACAACCCATGAAGTAGCACCCTCAATTTCCTCAGACATTTTCTTGTCACAACAAGTCTTATCTACCTATGAGTTTACAATTAATGGCACCACATTTTTCCTTACACTTCCTAGAATTCAACTATCAATATTCATCGAAACTCAAATCCACTAGTACAATCCCATAGTCTGGAATATTCACACCATAACTATTAGGCTCATAAGTATCGCTGATAGTGTTTTGATCATCGTCACAGGTCATTCATTATGTGGATTGTTAAACCAAGCTACCCTTTGTTTGTTTCACAACTTTAAAAACTTTGTTCCCACCATAAATTGCTACACCTCATTATTTACTCAGAGTATTATCAATTCTAGATCCATTTTAGAATTCATCAAAACAAAATGAAAGACTGAGATGCCCAAACTCACCTCCCTGTTAGTTTCCAATGTCGATTAGAACCTAATTTTGCCAACACTTCTCCCATACCACCAAGTTCTACCACCTCCTATTACCACTGAGCTCCTCAAACCTTCCATCATTGATGATGATGCCCACCAACCCCACATCACAACCCACAAGTCCAAACATAACAAACACTTCTAATGCCATAAACAACACTTGGAGTGGTTCTGTGGGTTCTAAGGAAGTATTTATGTTCCTAGATAAAATATTGGTAGAATATGACATAGTCTACTTAAGTCGGTTCAAAAATAAAATTAATAAAAAAGCAAAGTCGAAGAGGTTTGGGAAGGAGCCTTTTGTAGTCTTAAATAAAATTAAACAAAAGTGCATGATGAGCATCCCAATCTATACCACTCTTTGCTTGGTGCTTTATGTGGGACACCTTGATGGACTTCATACCATGAAAATATGCAATAACAATATGATAGGAACATATATTTGTTGTATACAAAAGCAACAAGTTCACTGTAGTAATGGTCGTTGTAGAATTTTATTAAGTCACCAATATCTCCACAAGAAGAAGTAATCATCTCAGAAGTTCCATTTCTTGAAGAATATTAATAGTCTCCATGGCGAAAGCTAAATCTAAAACAAATATTTTTCCTATAATAGTAAAATGTATGTGCATGTCATCCCATAAAAAAATAATGATTTTAGCATTAAAGTAATAAGAAGCCTGTCATGCCTATCAGTGCTTCCATTAAACTAGATTGGAGAGTTGAAAAAGCAATAGTAGCAACTCAAATGTTCCACTGAAGTGTAGCAAAATTGAGTACCTTGTCTACATTTTCCTACAGATTCTAATTTAGCCACCCACATGATCATAGACATTGAATGAAGAACCTCAAAAATTAAATTTACGTCCCTATAGTTAATCCCTTTAGGCTTGAAGTAATCATTTATGAAGCTTCTAGACCAAAAATCATTCACAATATGGCACTCCTAGAAACAATGTTGCATGTGTTCTTTCATATTTTGTTGCCAAAATGCTTTGATGTCTCAATCCCCATTTTAGGTAGCCATGATTGTGTAAGAATTAAATTTAACACTAATCTCCATAGAAAAATATTTACATAGGGGTGCACTTACACTTTCTAAATCCTTGTGACCTCCTTCCTAGATGGATTGTACTTTTATGCATGTCTTTATAAATATTCATTGAGTCCAACACCATATCCTTATTCAGTTGAAGCATAGGTTTAAATAACATTTAAATCTTTTAGTTATCTGGCACACGAGGCCCCTTAACCAACTTTATTTCAAATGATAGATGCCACCTCCATGGTATGAAAGGTTGGATAAGTAGTAATAGTATGGATGCCAAGACATTTACCCAACTAAAATGAAATTCAATGATCACAACAATTGATCACACCATATTATTTGTGGTATAGGAATCGTAATATTAAGTAAGTTACATATAAGAGATGTACTGTGCAGCATATAAGAAGTATTACTTTTCAAATGCACTTCAAGCTAAAGGACTCAACCTATAAATAGACTTCTAGAGTGATAACTACCCTACAATGTTTTGCAATCAACATTAACAGTTAGGTGGATAAACCATAGACTCTAAATCCCTCGCACTCTTTAGGAAAAGTTACTAGTTCTCAGTAGCCATAATGTATTATGCTACTAACATTTAAACAACTTCGTATATAATGATGCAGAAATTTCTCCAACTATATAATAATGCCACTCAGAATTAATGATTGGGCTAATTAATTGGCAAGAATAGTGATTAACACTAAGTTTGTCATAACAACACAACCCACCATTGATCGTGATCTGATCATATATTTTGACATAGTTTTCAATATGATTGATAATGTAATTTAAGCCTTTTTTTGAAGTTTAGTTATTAAATTTGGTATGCCTTGATATTTCAATTGAATAGCATGTCGCTTGTGTATTGCTTTTGTAATCATCTTCCTTTATTTTTATTCCATCTCCTTTATAAATAGTGCAAAGTATTTGATAAGATTCACCATTTGAACAGAGTGACACCTATGTTGCTCCATAACATGTTAGATGGTCCTTACTATGAAACAAGTTTTAGGTGCATAAATCATAATGTCATTAGAATAAAGATGGTGTGCAAACATATTAAAGGAAGGGCTAATCTTGATCCCAATAGATGCAACAACATCAAGCTGGTACTTAGTAAGCCATGAGAAATACTTAAATACACTGGCAAATATGTAAGGCTAGAGTGAAAAACATTATTTAAGAGCCTTACTTGCTTTGAACCACTACAAAACAAATATCATTAAACATAATTCCAAATTTTGGTATCAAGATACAATACTCAATCAAATCACACCAAAAAGTAAGGAATCATAATTGCTTCAGCTTATCTAGCATTTTTTAGATTACCTTGTCATTAGCTTGGTTCATTTCTAACTTTATCTCTATCAAACCATATTTGAAAGTAGAATGATGGAAATGGGTAGCCACTTCTTATGCCAAAGGGTATTACTAGATATAGTACTACCTTGCACAAAAGCAACTTGTTCCTTGGCAATGATTTTATAAGTCATATGGAATAGTCTAATGGACTTGAATTGCTTAAGTTTGGATTTTCTTTGAATTTTAGGAAGGAAAATTAATAGTGTGTTTTTGCAATGTTTGGGCATAAAACTATCTTTATAGAATTATTTCATTGTTGTAATAATGTTCACCAGTGTGAGATTGTAAATCCAAGCATAGACTTAGCAAATATGTCGTCCACACTATGGGATATATTTCTTTTTATGGGCAGTATTGTAATTCTAATCTTATCATTACTAATTGGAGCCATAAGTGAGGTCATTTTTTCACTTTAAATAGTTCTCAAAAAATGGAAGGGTAGAGGAGGCTCATGTTGCACATGGCTACAACATTTCTTGTTGAACAATTACACAAAAATGTCTTTTATCTCAGTTGAGTAGGTCACAAGTTCCCCTCCATCATTTTTAAGTTGGTGGACATGAGTTTTCCTATACAAATAGTCACCACATGGAAAAAAAGCATGATCCAGTCCCTAAGGGTGGCCTAGTCATGCTTGGCATGCTGCCACAACCATGCTGCTTCCAAAACCATGGTAATGTGATAGGAAACAATACTTTGTGCCAAAAGATAATGTTCTAGCTCAATTAAGTCATTTATAGTTTCCTAAAGTTGAAGTTATTGTATTATTGAGGATGTTACCATGTTCTATTACACTTTATTTCTTTCGTGTCATTATAGTTTTACTAAATTTGTGGATAGATTGTCTATAGAGTTTTCTTTAATAGTACTTTTTTAGTCAACATTCACTACCATAGTTCATTGGTGAAAGAATAACTAGATATTTTGAAATTGGTTTCTTCTTCCAGTTTTGTCGAATAATGATTGTCTAAAATATATAAGTAATGGGTAGTAGTTTGAGCCGATGTGAGGAAGATGTGTAACACTGGTACTCAAAAAGGTTTGTGTATAGTCAATTTTTAGGAAAATTCTATTTGACCTTCAAAAACCATGGCAATCCCCTCCTTGTTTTTGCACAAAGTAAATTGATTTCAATAAAACCCATGTTAGTTAGATCCAAATCATGAATAAATCAGTAGAACTGATATTATGCCTAGTTGTTACTTAATATCCTTCCAACATTTTTTTGTCTGATTATGCATGTAAGGAATTGAAGTGCCTTATAACAAGTAATAGTCCACAAAGCTTTGTAGTATCTTTGATTTGGTCCCTTGCTTATTGATGTTCTTGTATTTTATTGATGCATACATAGCACAATACTACTTGATTTCACCTAGATAGTAACCAGCAGTGTGGAGCAATCCACATTCTCAAGCTTCACCTAATTACACCATAACATTGCAATGCCCCCAGATGGCCTAGTCAAACATTAATCTAAATTGTTCCAATTTCTACCTAAACGTCAATCTACCTCATGCTTATTAAAGGTCTCCACAGGAGTTTCAAATAGAGCAACAATGAAGACCTTATTTCCTCTTACAAAATGTTGCAAGTAGCCATAAGATTTTGTTGCTTTAATCCCATGGATATTTTACACTACTAATGAAATCATAGAAAAAACACATTGCCCTTGGGCATATTTATTCCCACTATTACATACTTAACCATGCTAAATCAATATTTTTTAGGCATAATGATCACCTAAATTACCTAAGAGCCAGTAGGTCACCCTTCACAAATACATCAAAAACTTTCAACACTTAGGAGATGTGGTATGCTTGCCACTTCCCCATTTCTTAATACTACTTTATTTGCATCCCCCCTAAATCATTGCAAAAGTGTTTTGCTACCATTGCATATTGCAATCTAAAGTGGTTGATGTAGACATTCCTAATTCAAGGTAGCCAATAATAAATGTTGTCACAACAAAGGCAAACATGAATGAAACTATACTACCTATAGTAGTTAAACAAATAAAGCAACAACTTCCCAACAATAGATTCCACATACTATGATGAGCCCCTCCTAAACAAATCTGCTTTCATACCCTATAGATCATATTATAGAAGAAAAAATTATTTTATCGCTATTTTGCATGACTACCAAATGTTTGAGATGAAGGAATGGATATAGCCCTCATTAATGCTAATCCTTGTGATAACATACTCAATAGACTTACTTAAGTAACCATGAGTCTAATTTAACAAAAGGCCCCACACCATTATAAACATTCTGACATAATTCGATGTGTATCATATGAAGCTATTTCTCAGAGCTATCGAACCGTAACTTTTAGTTGTCATTTGATGTAGCAATTGAAGAAAAAAAGGCTCCTTTCAAGCATAATGAACATTTTAATGACATGTGCTTGTGGCTCATAGGGTACGTTGGAGTTTTTATTATATTAGAAGTGATTATAATAGTCTATATAATAGTAGTAAACCAGGTTGATCATCATATCCTTAGAAATTATGATGAACACAAACCTTAAAATTCAAAATAGCTTGTAGTTCCTCAAACCATCTTTCATATAGTATATCCCCAGGAATAAAACTTCCTCATTATTTTTTGTGTAAAGCCTACCTCTATTAAAAATGATAAAGAAATTTGTAAAGCACTTAATAATGATATGTTGCACACAATAAATCTTGCCTCTCCCTTCTCGTAGCTCTAGCCATCCTTTTCCTAGCATGATTCTCAACCAACAAAATAGCCCAAATGCAAGTAATCAAATATATCTGGAATCTATGACATGTAAGCTTGATGCACTCAATGCTACAATACAAATAGACCCTTTTTCCTTATATAACCTAACAACAATATCCTTTATTCACATCAAGGTAAAACCATAAGAAATAAAACAATACTTTCAAAGAGATCCAAGCCATAACATAACCATATGGTCATTTGTTTAATTTCTTGGAGAACTGAAGCTACTACTCAATGCTCTGCTTTGTCTTATATACACCTACCTTGCAACCACCATTTTTTTTTTGATTTTCCAAATTACCTACTAGTTCCCCCTCCCTTTATTCACTTATTCTCATTAACTTAACAAAACTTATTCCACAATACCTTTGCCATTTTCTTAGAGTTCAAGAGGGGCCACAACAATGGATGGACTAAACTTGAAAAGAAATCCACTTGCTTCTCCAAATTCTATGACTCAGTATGTAAAGGATCAATGAGACCTTCCTTCACTCATCTACTGCTTCATGGACTTGTTTTTAATTAGTAGTATTTTAAGCATCCCATTAATTTTTCTTCTTTGGTATGCATTTGGTCTGAAAAGTACCTCCACTGTGTCTATATTTCTTATTGTGGGATCTTTCCCTTTGCATTACTTGCATAATATCTTCATATTTGTGTAGTTTCCCTACATCCTACTTTTATCTTTAATTTTATAGTACCTTCCTTTGCCAAACTCTTTGGGTTTCTTGATAAATAAATGGTTGAAGCCTACAACATGCTCTCCTTACAAAGGCTCATACTTCATATTAGAAAATAAAAAGACAATAATATATTAGTTTGGAATGGGGTATTCCCCAATCCCACCTAAAATAATTCAAAAGAGCATGATGCATAACCCAATAGATAATAGAATTTCCTTGATGAAATACATGGGAAAGCTTGAAGGATAGCATACCCTTCACCAACTTAATAGAACTTTATAGGTTCTGATACATAAGGTAGACTCAAGTAATTGGCTCACATTTTTAAATAGCTACTGTAGAGTCTGATTCGATCTTTATTACATCAATATTAGGAAGTAGTGTTCTAAGGGCCTCCATAACATCAAGATAAGAAATAGTTTCCATGGTAGATGCTAATCTTAAAATCCATATTTTTCTAACAATAGTGATTAGCCAACCCAAGTCATCCTGATAACTATAACAATTCCATCATTATGATTATCTTCCATAGTTATGTTGCATTTGAATTTTACCCATCCTATTAGAGGAGTCCAATAAAAGTTTACAAATAGTCCCCTAAAGGCCATGAGATGTCCCACTGGATAGGATTGGAGAAGGGAATATGTAGTAATAGTAGCAATAGCAAAACGTATACCCATTTGAAGTACATCCAGACTAAGCACCTTACTCACATGTGCTCATATAGTTTTATTTATCCAAAGATGATATAACACTAAAGCAACAAATTTAATTTCTTATGATGCACATGCAACCTGAATGTTGACTACTATCTAGCTTAGTAGCACATTTAAAGATTTAAAAACCTTGCTTTTAATTCCTCTAATAGTGAGCTTAGTAATAATGAATTTGCATGTCCAGAATTTCTTTGCCTAAAGATAATTCCAAAAGCAATGCATCACATTCTCTTCCATTATACAACCCCATGGATAAACCACCTACATCTTAATGCCTCTTGCACACTTCTAAGAATGAGAAGAAAGCTTCAATTTCTAAACACACTTACCCAAGGTTGTTGCTACAATTTCAAAACCCATGTAGCATCATCAGTTACGAAATTATGACTAATGTACATGTTGCTATAAATAATTTTTTATCCTAGAATCATGTCATCACCTTGATTAAAATGCAATACATCTCTATTAATTGATTTGTATTATGGGGAATGAATAATCCAAAACACCAAAGTGGATGCAAATAGATTTAGTATCTTATCTTAGTCCCGTACATCATGCTCCTTAACAAGTTCTATAGGTTGAATTAGATGTTTCATGTCCATGTTAATATAGGTAGTTGACAAAGAATTAGAATGAAAGCCTAGTACATTATTGGACAAGAATGAAACTTGCTTGCCCTTATTAATTTTCTAAACAACATTCTCACTTCTCCATGACACCACATTATACAGTAGTTTGTATATATGCATAGCCCTATGTTGGTTATAGAAATTGTTTTTTGTCATACAATACTTGGACTTCAACACATGAACCCATAGTGAATTAATAAGGTCCTAATCCTCCATCATGAAGTACTATTTTCAACTCAATCATTACAAAATTTAAAGTTTTTTTTTCTGAATTTGTGTTGCTGCAATAAGTATTCCTTTATATCTTAATTGAGAAGTCCTATTAAAATGTCACTTTTCTACTATCATCTTTCTACTCTTATGAACTATTCCCTTGCTAAAGAATACTCTATATTTGTTAAGATTGACCTCTTGCTTAGAGTCTTTCTCGTACTTGTTCATAATCTCCTAAATGGTCCATGCCATAGCACAAGTTGTAGGTGTGTAGATCAAAATTTCATCAGCATAAATAAGGTGAATAATCATAGATGAAGAAGGGCCAATTTGATCCCAATAATGATGGTAAGTTCCACCTGGTGCATAGTACACCAAATGAGATTTTTTGATATAATTATAAAAAGGTATGATGATAATGGATGTTGTCTAAGACCCATAGTAGCTTCAATCTTGGAAATGTGGATCCTATTGAACATAATCTCAAACCTTGGTATAATGATACAAGCCTCAACTCATTCACACCAAATATTCAAAAACCATAGATGCTTTAAGAAATTAAGCATAACTTCTAGTTGATCTTATCTTATATAAGCATAATCCATGTCAAACTTTAGTGTCATGAGCCCCTCTTTGGAAGTAGATGAGTTCATATGGGCAATTATCTCTTATGACATGACTAGGAATAAAACAAATTTGTTTTTTTACAACAATATGAAAAAACCATTTTTAATCTAACTACAAAAATTTTACCCAAAACTTTGTATATCACATTAGAAAGTCTGATGGCTCTAAACTAGTTAGGTTTAAAAGCACCCAATACTTTAGGAATAAGAATAACCAACATGTCTTTCCATCTTTTAAGTATACATCTATAATGAAAAAAGGTTTTCATAGTTGTGATAGTAACAACTTGGGTAATATTACAATATCCATGCACAAACTCTATTGAGATACCATCCATGCTTGGGGATTTATCTTGCTTGATAGACATAGCAAAAATCCTATTCTTATCATTTAGGTTGCTTGTTATTAGTAATTCTCAAAGGTTGGAAAGGAAGGAGAGGATTACATTGCTCAAAACTACTCCCTACTAAAGAACTGTATGTGTATTTCTTTAATTTTGGTTTGGGAAGCCAATATTTCCCCATTAAATTTTTTAAGTTGATGTATATAATTTCTTCAATTTGTAGAAGTAGCCACTTGCAAAAAGGAATGCATGTTTTTATGCCCTTGGTTAGTGCAACAAAGCTTGGCACTCTGTCACAACCAAGCTTCCTATAAAGTTGTAGTGTTGTCGTCGGAGATAATATGTTGTGCCAATAGATCATGTTTCTACTCACTTAACCCCATCATAGACACCGTACATTGAAGCACTTTGATCTCCAAGTTGACTAGCAAGGCTTGAGAAGAATATTTCCAAGTTTAGCTACACTCCACTTTTTAAAGCTAATAGTTCTATGCTAAATTTAGTGGATAATCTATCAATAAGATTACCCTTAATAGTTCTACTCGATGCTTCTTGAAGAATATTAGTTGAATGTGAAAATAATAACCTTAATTATTTAATTTGTATCTTCTTTGAATTTTATTTCAAAAAATTATTTAATTTGAGTAAGTATAGGATAGTGGTCTGAGCTAATATAAGGAAGATGTGTAATATAGTACTTAGAAAAGCCTAAAACCATGAATATTCATGAGAGCTTTATTTAATTTTTCAAATATGTGAGCATTGCCCACCATATTATTACACCAATTGAATATATTCTCAACAAATCTCAAGTCAAAAAAGTCTTTAAATCAAGCATGAAATTGGAGAATTCATTTTGAGATTAACCACTATGGACTTTGTTCCCTCCTTCTCATTCTACACAAGAAGAACATTGAAATGCCTTATAGTAAATAGTGCTCCACTAGGATTTCAAATTTTCTAAATTCCTCCTATGCTTCCTGCTAGATCATATAATGTTTTGATACAAAAAACACACAACACCACCAAGAATTATTTCTATTAGACATCACTTAGATAGAAACTAGTAGTGAGGATGACCCATAATTTCAAGCTCTATTTAATACCTTCATAGCATCACAAAACCCTTATATAATGTAGTCAAAGGATAGACAAAGTAGTTCAAATTCCTGTCCAAAAGCCTATCCACCTCATGCCTATTGATGTTCTCCATCTGAGTTTCTAACACAGCAAAATCAGATACTCCAAACTCACTTACAAAGCATTGCAAATAACAACAAGATTTTGCCACTCTAATCACTCGAATGTCCCAAAAAAGGTAGAATCATTTGGTGTTTCTTGTCATTCTATAATATTGTCAACTACCATTTGACATTCTCCTCTATTAGAGTTCCTTTTTTACCTTAAAAATAGAATACCAAATCTAAGTAGATGAAGAAGCACTAGCCTCTATAATAGTTATGTCTAAGCATTTCTTAGGTCATCCAATTAAGTTGCCACACAGAACCAACACAAATTTGATCCTAATTTGTCTTACTTAAGTAAAAAACTATAAATTAGCTTCTTTGAAGTAAAGAAAATCTTCTTATACCCACAATTCTATAACTTCCTAGACATTGTAAAATAGAATTGAGCACAACAATAATCATAAAGGTTGGCTATATGTCCTCCTCAAATCTGATAGCCTCGTTAATTATTAGGCACCACTACTTATATTATCTCCAAGAATTTATGCAATGAAGATCTCAATGAATTATACTTCCTCTGTGTCTCCATTTAGATAACTTCCTTTGATGCATACACTTGATAAACTTGTGTTCTTATTAATCACCATATCTTACCAAAACTCCATGTTGCATCTCCTTATTTCATAGGTATAGACATGTTGGAACCAAGCTTGTACCACATCCAACAAGATCATTACCAAATAGTTAGCCAAACACATCTAGTTTTTATTTCAAGTGAACTTCATGTTATCCACAGGAATGTAGCACAACAAAATCTAACTTTGGAGAGAAGGCTGAGGCTCTTGTCTAATATTAGCACTTAAGGAAAAATTCCAACGTGCCAATGAGGTCCTCCTTTTGGAGACGTCCTCCCCTTTCTTAGTAATAAAGTGCCCATTTTGGGTAATGAAAGAAGCACTCACCCATATATGAACTCTATGCAAGCGATTCCAAGTCTATCTAATTAAGGTGTATCTCCCGAGTAATATGCCATTACTCTTACTTTGCCCCTACTATATTAAACGGATAACCACAAGATTTATTGTTGCATAGTAAATTCCTATTTGTCGATTATCTACAACTTTCTCGATCAATTGTATCTCCCAATATTTTTTGCATAATATATCTCCCAAATTTTTACATCCTTATAGTTGCCAATCAGAGTCTTCCTCTTTTTTAAGCACTAAAAAAGTTTTCATTTCTATTAATCACTCTATCTTGACAAAACATAAGGGTTTACTCCCTATTTTATAATTGTATCCACACTCAACCCATATTTAAACCTTATCCCATATGTCATCACCATGAAGGCAATAAAAATTCTCTAGTTTTTATGCCAAGTTAGCTTTACAAAATTAGCAATAATACAATAGTGAGTGCACGAATAAGTATATAAATGCCTTCTCAACTAAAACCAACCTTGATCCTAATCTATGAAGATAAACCCAAAGTAGATAATTGAAAGCCTCCAATATCTTTGCCAAATGCTCTTCATGTGTAGTAGTGATTAAAGTATTATGAATGCCTTATCTTCTCTTATTCACCCTAGAAAAAATACCCTACATTCACCCCAAAATAAAGCTTTGAATGATATCACCTATAATTTCCTAATACATCTAGTAGCACCACAGTCATCTGCAATTCCACAAATGCTCCAGGAAATAAGAGACTGCTACCCCTACACAAACAAACTTTGTTTGTAATATGACCATTTTTTTTGTTTTAATTTTAAAACCAACTTCACAGAAACCCCTCCCTTTATTCTTTTTTATATTCATCATCATCACTACATTAATTCCAATGTGCAAAATGTTCCTTGTGCCCCAATAAATAAGAGGGAGTGCTAGCAAATGAATCCATATTAGGGAACAAATAATTGCTAGAGTAGATTGTCTAAATCCAAGTGTCCACATATCTAATCCCAATGCAAGGCCAACTACCTATAAGGGACCACCACAGCACATAGTCTCTATTAGTAACTAACACAAAGTGTAGACAAAAATTGCTAGTAGATAAGTCTAAAACCCAAAATCCAATAAAGTGTTCCCATCAACTTTAGAGAACTATAGCAATCCATTAAAAAGGATAGATGACTACCATACACCTTACCAGCAAGACTAAAATGGTGGTATTAAACTCAGTCCTCACAAGCCTCTTTTAAAAGGTGAATTTTAATATTTATAATGATGGAGGTATCATTTAGTTTAAACATTTTCACATCAACATTTGTCAAGTCTCTTTATGTAATTGCAAGATGAACCTCCATCCAAATTTTTTTTTCTATTACTTAAATGCTATACTATAAGACCATCCCTAAAACTCACTTCAATTAGACCACAAACTAGATGGTGAGTATTCAAAGAGTTTTCATTCAACATGACATTACTATTGCAATAAGCATCTCTAGTGCAGCTTGTGAATCTTTTGCCTTAGTATTATTAGGATGTATAACATTCTCCTTTCATACATTACATGATTGTATAAGAACATCCAAGTTAAGCTCATTTTTTTTATTTTTATTTCTTCTATGTTCTCCCCTGTCTATGTTGCTATATTCAAATTTGTAGCACTACATCTTGCATCCTAGATTAATTGCCATCATCATCCATAAATGAATTCACTTCACAACATACCTCACTTGATTTAGAAATATGTAATTACATCTCAAAAATATTTCCTACATTCTGTTGTGTATCCCACCATAGTATGCTAGAGCACTAACTACAAGAACAATGCTAGGATCTGATGATTATCACCTACCAAGATTAGAACATCTACACTTGCCTCTCATGTTGGAGAAGTTTGCATCACATCCCTTTTTTGTGTACTCTTTCTTAACTTCAAACACACCATTAATCATAGCACCACACATAATCAAAGAATAATTAATATTATGTCCATTTCAAATTTTATTGATATCAAATAATGTGTCTAATAAACAAGTCTTCTAATGATTCCATCCACCTATAATGTTAAGGGGAGTATGGTCACAAGGCTAAAACATAAAGGAATTGATAGATGGGCCACACTTTTAGTTGGGCATATGGCTTAATTTGACTCAACATAGGGAAGCTTACTAGTCCAAACATAACAAACATTGATAAAATAAGAGCTCTTTCTTAAATCTATGAGTGGTTGTCCTTTACCATTCTTACTTGAGGGAGCCATTTGAATAATTAATTTTGTTAATGAATGAGATCTCAACTTCCTAATTAGCTTATTGTGTACAAGTTCTATGGCTAGTTTCTTAGAGCAATTATTGCTACTTAGGGGTTATAAGTTTGAGGTAATAATAAGTTTATGAGTGCCTTAGATGTTTTTGGCCACAAGTGTGTAGCATTAATGTATTCAATGTGTCCATTGCCTTGGCCAAAATTCCTAGGAAATCTTATGAAACTTTCATCATGATTGGGGTAGATCATTACAGTCATTGGCTATCAACAACAAATTCCTAGTAAGCATGAGTCATCAGCTCATGTCGACTATATCCATGCCCTTTATACGCACTACCCTTCACTTTCTCAAATGAATCGTCTGGCCATGTGTTCAGATCACTACAAAGTTCATGGTTTGCCACGTGAAACTTTGCAAGAAGTTCATTTAACCTTATGATTTGGAAGAATTAAAAGTTGCAACAAGGTTTCCATAAGTGAACTTGTAGAATAAACATTGATGAGAGTTATGAATGATCAAGCAATATGTGCTACTTGTGAGGGCATGGTAACTATTTGACGTCACATTCTTCCATTACAAGTGCTATTGCTTCAATATGGAGGTTGATGTTGTGAGGAATAAACAACAAAATATATGTGCAGTCATGTGTCTAGGGAGAGAAAATGTTATGCTTGCCATGAGTATGTTGTGCATTACCAAGTCTAATAGAGCTTTGTAATTGATTATCAAATGACTTTTAACAAAGGATATCTGGCTCATGCATCAATAAAGAAGGAATAAAAAAGTGGTACATGTTGTGAATTAGGATTCCATGAACAATCCATTTTTTGAAAGCAAGTTGTGCCAAAAGATGCAAGCTAATGACATGCCTGCAAGGTTGAAATGTGACATATCACAATTTTTGGAAACAAAGAATCATTGGTTTGGATACTAGACCTTATGTGGGCATGATCGATGGCACCCTATGCTATAACATGGAATGTTGAAGCAACTGGAGATTGTCGACCATCAATGCTATAAGAGGTGGATGCTATCAAGTGTTGTGGTTAGTTGGCAGGAATCAATGTCCTAATGCGACAAGTAAATCTTACTCACAAATCCAACTTCATGCTCAATGGTGCAGGATGGTGATGCTATGTTAGATGAGGATACCCAATGAGTTTATGCATATAAATAAGTGGAGGAGAAGGAACATGTGAGGATTCCCTTAGTAACAAAGAGCGAGGGAAGGTTAGCCTTGTGTGGAAATCGAGTAGTCTAAAGCCTGAATTATTGTCCAGAGATGCATCCTCAAAAATAGATTAGGATTAAGTCCATTAGAAGGGGCCAATTTGGAGGGTGAAAGGCTTGTTCAATTCATACTCTATTGCTACATTAGGCACTATCAATTAGTCAAATTATTTTGGAAAGTAGCAAAAATTGAGAGTAAATTACATTCAATATTATAGAATTATGAGAGACCAATAATAAATAAGTATAAAAGAAAGCTAAAAAAGAATTTTAAAATAAAGTGAAAATATGCTTGAAATTGTTAGTAGGGAAGTAAATGAGGGCTAGTGGTGCTCCTCAGCTGGATGCAAAGTTTCATCATATGGTATGTTGCATGGCTTAAGGAGCAACTCGTCTCTGGCAATCTTGATGGCATGAGCCAAGACAAATGTTTTCGATGGAGAAATTGTCAACGTGCTTGGTCACAATGCCCACACCATTGAGATATGTCATGGTGGCCCTGTACCCATTCGCCATGGCCAATGGGCTAACAATTTGACGTGTTTTAAAACATAGACAAAAGAGTTTAACATGTATACAAATTGATGGGTGAGCAAGCTTAGAGGGTGCAAAGAAGCTTATGGATGGTATCCATGTTCTAAGGGTAAGCCACAAATCAATCCTGATCTTTTATGAAGGGTTTGAGTAAAAGCATTCCTATTGGGAACCAAATAATGGTGAACTATGCCTAAATAAGACAATGAAGGAGAAAAGTCTGGTGGATGCTTGTAGTGATACTGACATACAAATTGTTCATCTAACTTGGGTATATATGAAAAAGACTAATCAAATAGCATAGTAGTTAGTTCCCTTTTAAATTCCCTGAAGGTAGCTGATGCCATTATCAAAGTTCTATTTGCTAAACCAAAGTATTAAAGGAATTAGTATAATGTGATTCCTTGACAAGAAAAAGGGTGCAATAGTCACAACAAAAAACAAGACACAAGAAAATTGAGCATTCAATAGAGTAGATCTTGGTTGTAGATACAAATATTCAAATAAGAACTTTGAAGGCTGAAAAGTTAAGCTTCCATTTGAATGACAATTACAGATGGGTTAGTCAATCCTAAGAGATCGAAGAAACCCTTCGAAGTGTGTTATTTGGCATGAGCTTTGAAAAAGAGTCGAGTTAAAATTCTGGAGTTGAGATGTGGCAGTTCATGGCTATGTTAAGTTCCCCAAAGATAATGGTGGAAGCCTCAAGATGAGTTATCCTTTCATCTTAATAGCATGCAGGCCTAGTGGTTTGTAGAGCACTACTTGTTAAGCGATTTTTTATGCAACCTAGAGTGTCTTCCACACCCAATTGTAATCATAACCGCATCAGGTCTCTGAGATGAATAACATCTGAATAATGGATCATTGTAGGCAAGGGAAGTTGACAAAATGGATCATAACCTTAGGAAAAGGACTAGCTCTAATATTTGGGCATGGGTGTTCTTGTCCAAAACCCATCAAATATTGGTGGATTGCTCTAGTTGCTCAAGTAATGAGAGCCAAAAATGCTAGTTGACTAGCGGACAAGTTGGGAGTGGCCCCTAAGAGGGCCTTCTCTAGTCATTATGCAATCAACTCAAAACTAGAATAGACATAGGGAATCTAACTTTTGAATTAAAATAAAGCATTGTGATGGCCCTTGTGGATTCTCATGCAATGCAATTTCTACCTAGTCCTTTGAATGTAAATGTGAAGAAATCCAACCAAGTGTGTGAAAATGGATAGAATTACTATGACTCTCTTATGGTAACCAAATGACTCATCATCTAATTAGTGAAGCACATGAATAGATTAACAAGATTCTCATTGTCTCACAAACTATCAACTGAAAGCACAATCAATAGAATGGTCCCAGTTGAATTTATGGGGAAAAGAGACCTATTAAGCTTACATCTAGTTTGACTATATGAAATGACTTAAGAGGTGCTGTAAATATTGGTGTCAGTTTGCTAACGGAATCGAAATGACACTAATTTAAAAGTTATTTTACTTATTCGATGAGATTGGTCCTAGCCCATCCTTTTAACTCATGTTTTGCATTGATGGGTTGATTTGAGTGGAAGAATTATTTTGTAGGGTGTTTGGTTGTGGTGACATATTTGTTAAAGGATATGCAGGTGTCATAAGATGAATGCATTAAGAACAAAAAGTCTCTTGTCAAACAAAATGGTAAAATCTCATCTTATTCGAATTTTTGATATGAATATGAACCTTGAAAGCATGGCCTATAATCTTTTAGGATTTTAGAATTTAATGCTATAGCTGTATAAAAAGTTACTATAGGGACAACTAGTTTGTTACAACCAAGCATTCATAATGATGTTGCTTTTTGATACTACAATGTCACTTGCTTTTATCATTAGGAAGCAAAATTTCGCCAAGTTTTGGATTGTTCACACACTAAAAGGGAACATGAGTTTGGTTTGGACCATCATGAGATATTTTAGTTTTAACTTATTGATGGATGTGTTGTGATAATAATTTAACCTAATATGAGAGAAACGATTCATTAACATAATTGACCATCATGCTCGGTTGAAACACCAATGACATGAAGCTACCTTTTGTAGGTTTATAATTGAACACCTTTATGTCAAAAACCACACTAAGTTTTGACATCTAGGCCTACTATTCACCTGTTTATTAATAGTAAGGGCTTAACACCCCAAGGGTACATGGCCATAGGCTTGCATAGAGTTGACAAAGTTGGATGGCATGGGCACCATAAGAAATGGTAGCTAAGTATGAATGGTGGCTAGAATACTTTGTAGAAGGTCTAAATTTTCAAAGTGGTATTGTTAGTGATGGACTGACCTTACTATCATGATCTATTGCGATAAAATCTTATGTCCTCTAGATTCATCTCTTCGAAGATATAGACATCATAAAAGTTATAAAACATCACTTGCTTGCATACGTGATGGCTCAGCTTACTCTACATGCTAACTAGCTAAACTTTCTCTACTTATTGCAATGCTACATGTGTCGCTTTGTGTGGTACTTTGAGTGGTACAATGTAATTTCCATTATACTCTTTGGAGTGTTTCCTATGTACAAGGTTGAAATTCCTTACATTGGCAATTGTAGAAGTTTTACCATGCAATGCAGGAGTTATGACACTTTGCCTTCTCAAAGTAATATCATTATCTAATGAGATCAAATCTTATGTCAAAGTAGATTAATCCTTACGTTCCAAAGATGTCATGAAGGTCTAAAAAAGTTTTCTCTCTTTCTCACTTCCTTTATTAAAGCGATACCACAAGTAGTTTTATGTGAGTAGCTAAAACTGTCACTTTTTTACCTTATTCATCACTTTTTATTGCTTGGGAATGGATGTGAAGTAGCTCCATTAGGAGGCTTATCTTCTTCTTCGATAAAATTATCATAATTTGCAGTTTACAAGAAGTAATGTTTGTTGAAGTGTGGCTTGTAGTGAAGCAAAACTTGGATGGTACAATATGTGCTAAGGTTTTTGATTGTTGAGTTGTAGCTCTATCTTCATGTTACTATAATTGCTTGCATGGCATCTAGTCCATGCACAACCTATGACATCCTTTGAAATTGACTTGTTGGGATTTCAAAGTGTAACCTTTCCTTGAACTGCTAGCACTATAGGATATTGATGCATAGATAAGGTGATCTTTTATTAGGAGACTTGCATTCCTTATAGACATAAATGATATAATATGCCATTCACATGGGGTAATGTGCAACATGATGTTGCCCATAAAAAAATGGAACTTGAATGGTGCAATATGCACTTGGGTTTTGCATGTTAATCTATGGTGCTATGCTTATGTTGCTACAACTGTACAAGTGAGAGGGCATTATATGTGCACTATGGCCAATTCATGCTTGCCTTGAGGCAACATATGTGCATGGTTGGTGGAGCCTACAAAGTGTAATGTTTTAAAGATTTTTAGTAGTGTAGGTTGTTGGTGCTAGCATAAGGTGCATTATCGGGAGACTTTCATTCATACTTGATGGAATTGTGACATTATGCAATCTTCAAAGGCAATGTGAGGCATGGTGCATGCCATGGTGAAGCAGATGTTGGCTAGTGAAATATGGACTATGTTTTGTTCATGTTAGATTGCACCAATGGCTATGCACTATTATCTATGCACACAAGATAGAGAACTACACATTGTAGTAATGTCCCCAAACGACTATCAATCGATAGGCATTCGATGTGAATGATTAGTCTGACAAAAAAGTGTAACCTTTTGGTGATTTTTAGCACTTTAGATTGCTCACACATGGATAAGATGATGCTCTTTAAGGATACTTGCCTTCTCGCTTTATAGAATAGAAAAAATATGCAATTCTTAAAGGGAAATGTGCGATGTAGTGCTCAAGTGAAGTAGATGTTGGATCGAGGAATAAGCATTAAGGTTTGTGCATGCTTGGTTATGGCCTTAGCCACTTGTTGTAGCTTCTGCAAATGCATTAGAGCATTGGGTCTTTTGCAGTAGTGCATGCTAGCCAATCTACGTGCACTTTGCGACATGATATTCATTTGTCTTAGGGCCCACAATATGTAATTTTATGTTATTTTTAGCAACTTAAAATTTCACACATGGATAAGGTTTGCTCTATTATGGGACTTACCTTGCTTCTTATCAGAATGGTCAGAACTTGTAATCCATAAGGAAAATTATGTGGGTCGATGTGGCCCATAACGAAGTAGAAGTTGGATGGTACAAAATTTACTAGGGTTTGTGCATTATGGGCTGCACACTTAGTCACATTTTATTATATCCACATGCATGGAAAAGACCTATGCAAGCTATAACACCTTGCACTTGAATGACAACCAGTTTGTGCATAGATAACACCATCCTATGTGCATGGTCGATTAGGCCTACAAAGCATAACATTTTTTGGGATTTTAACACTATGGATTGCTAGTTCATGTATAAGATGATGCCCAATTAGGGGACTTCCTTCATCATTGATGGAATCAACATAATATGCAATGCTTAAGAGGTAATGTGAGTTGCAGTGTGGCTTGAGCTGAAGTAAAAGTTTGACGATGGAATATGAGCTAGGGTTTGTGTATGCTTGGACACCACATTAGTTGCACGCTACTATAGCTACACATGCGACATAGCTCCTGTCATGCTACAACATTGTGTGCATGTGTGATAATGAACTTTTTGCAAGCATAGTCTAAAAAATTTGTGTGAGTGGCTACTTATCGATGTGCACTTAACAACAACAATTACATATGATTAGTAGGGTTCACTCTATGTAACACTTTAGGTATTTGTTAGAGCTTCAAACAGCTAATGCATAGATAAGATGATGCACTATTAGAAACTTGCCTTCCTCGACATAATTATTACAATATACAATATGAAAGGGGCAATGTGTGACATTATGCAGTTTATGTTGAAGTAAAAGTTGGATGGTGCAATATGAATAAGGGTTTGTGCATATTAAGCTGTGCCCCTAGTAAATCACAATAAAGAACAGTGTTTGCTACAACATTAGCATGAACCTTATGGGCCCACAAAGTTGAACTTGTTTTTGGATTTTTATCATTATAATATACTTTCCCTTGTACAAGATAAAGCTTTATTGGGATAATTTCCTTCTTAGTTGACACAATTATCATAATATGTAATTCATAAGAGGAAATATCCAATCCAGCATGAAGCTTGATGAAACAACCTTTGGATGGTACCATATGCATAACAATTTGTGCATGCTTAGGTGTGCCTCTAACTTTATGCTACTATAGCTGCATGTACAATAGATCTCCTGGTGTAATGTAGCCCAAGTAGTGTATTGTTCATGCATGCAACAACAAGCTAATGTGCTCCTTACTACAAGTAATGCCTATGACCACTGGGGCTTGCAAAGTGTATCCTCTTTGGATTTTTAACATGATAGGATACGTGTGTATGGATAAGTAAATGTATTATTGGGAGACTTTCCTTCATCCTTGATGGAATTAACACATTAAATAAGCAAGTGGCATCATGTGGCATGTGTTTCTTATAGTGAAGCAAAAGTTGGATGATGCAATGTGTATTAAGGTTTATAAACACTGAGCTTCATCCCTAACTGCCATTGTAATCTACTATTTAAATGTGTGACACCTAGTTAGAATGTGGCCTATATCATCCTGTGTGTTTGGTAGGTTGGCTCTATAAAGTGTAAAGTTTTTTTTTAGTTTTTATGTTGTAGTTTATTGGTGCATTCATAGAGTTATGCTCTATTGGGAGACATTTTATTATTCCTATTTGAAGTGCTACTAGTTGGCATTGCCAAGTGTGCTTGGTAATGTTTTTGTCATCCATGCTTCTACCCTTCATGGTGTTATGTGTGTTGGTGTTTCCTTGTCCTTTATGGTGGCTTTCCTAGTGTGTGAAATTTTGTGCCCACAACACACCTCTTTTTTACCATTCTCATCTCTTAGGACTGCTAATGCAAGAATAAGGAGTCTCTCTAAAAGGGACTTCCATGTTACAATGTGTAATGTTCACATCATGCCTACCTCTCCTAAGTGGTATAGGTTGCACTTAAAATATGTGTTGGTTAAGGGTGTTATTATCTCTGCATGGTGTGACAAGCACTATCAAGTCTAGGCCATGTGCTGTTTCTTCCTATGCTTGAGACATGGGGGGCTTGACAAATGTGAGCAGTTAGTTGTGGAATCATAGCTTTTTTAAGAAATTAGCATGGTCTTTCTTGGTGGTTGGCCAAGATTTTAGCATGCATGTTTCTTGCTTTCCTATCATGGATCTTTGACAAAAAATTTTGTAGCTACATGAGTCATGCTCAACATCTTCAATTTGGAATGTGCAATAATTTTTCAACCATTTAAATGACTATTTTATTAGTGAATGCCATTATGGATCCTTTGTATATTTATGCGCTTGCTACTTTTTGCACAATTTAGGTGATAGATAAGGCCTTCATCATTAATTAGACATTTTGTTCTTTTTTTATTATCCTTAAAGCATTATAGCCTAATGAGATTAGATTTTCTTGAGAATACTTTATAGTAAGAGAAGGTTTTTATGTTGTTTCTTCTTATAACTTGCCAACTTCTTGATGTGGTTAGTCACTATGTGTGGGCTTTGTCAAATAAATGAACGTTCTTAAAGCTGCTCATATGTTGCTTCCTTTTTTAATTAAATTCCTAAGTTCCATTAAATTTTTTATTTGATGCTACACTTCTACTTTTCTAGAGCCCTTAGTGTTCTACAATGGTATTTAATATGTGATCATCTGTACTATCTAGTTAGCATAGTTTTTGAAATCACTAATGTTGATATTCATTCCCTATCATGGATAATTGTCATTGATGAAAGCCATTATTGAAAGGCAATGTGTTGGAACTTAAGGGATGGCATTCTGACTTAGGAGCTTTTGCTCTTGCTTTGTGGAGCATTTCTAGAAATGACAAATGTATATTGCTATAACATTGATCCTTATATGAATAGCTCATTAAATTAGTTATAGTTTGTTTGATGTTACATGGAACTTGAACAACTATAATAATTGTAAAGCTAATACTACAGGCACCTAACACTTACTTTAGAAGCGATTCCTTTATTTAGAAAATGGTCAATGTAGGCTTTTGTCCAGCTCTTTAATGACTCATGATAACTTACTGAATAAGATGACCTTTGTGCAAGTGATGAATTATTTTAATTTTTGTTTTATAACCTTTTGATGTAGGAATAGAGCCTATCATGGTGGTGATTAATGATGGAGAATTAGTGTGTGATTTTGGAGAGGAAGCCTAAGAGAATTCTACCACATCAAAAAGGGTAATAAGTGCACCAATTATCCAATCGTATCATGGTCAGGTAATTACAATAAATAAAAATAATAATAAACTCTATGGATCTATTAGTTGGAATGAGCACAATCTCAGTCACTTAATAAGGATCCATTGGAGGGCAATTTTTGTGCTAGTAGACACCTTTTGTGGGCACTACATGTCGAGATCCTTTTTTTAAATTATGTAATTTTGCCTTAGCTAGCAAGGTCATGCCCTTTACATCATTACTTTGAAGAAATTAGAGTGCTCAAAGCAAACCTGCCTTTTGGATACATTAGCATGAGATAACATCATAGGATTTTGATCTCATTTCGTTGTCCTTTGAGATTATGATTAAGATTGACAATTGTGGGCAATAATATTTCATATTTAGAGGTAAAATTCTTTGATTTATGGAGGATCACCCATTACAAAAACATTTTCCAGGGATGTTTTAATTAATCAAGAATAAAGGTTGGGTGCTCGAAGTTGATCACATACCATCTTAGTCTTAACCATAAGTAATGTTGACCAACTAATGGTGGATATTGCTCATTGGACTCTATCAACACCTTATGAGAAATAAAATTCTTTGGGTTCCTTGATAAAGAAATGGTTTAAGCCTACATCATACTCCCCTTAAAGATGTTCATGCATAAAATAAGTAAAAGGAAAATATTGAAGCAATTTGGGAAGGGTCATTCCCTAATCCCAAACAAACTCATACAGGGGTGTGTGATGTGCCATCTAGTCTACAACAAAATTTCCTTGGTGCATTATATGGGATTGTTTTAAGGTCTACATACCTTAAACATATGTAATGGCATTATGATTGGTATCTCTATTGGTCATTGATAAAAGCAACTGGTTCACTACAGCAATTGTTAATTTAGAATCTGACTAGTTCAATGCTCCCTTGACATTTGGAAGTAGCATTTTGAGATGTTCCATGCTACAAGAATGGCAATAGTTTCCAAGGGCAAAACTAAACTTAAAACCAAAGTTTTACCTAAAATAGCAATAGGTCTGCCAATGCCATCTCAATTAGCAATACCAATTCTAGTATTGCAAACATCTAACACAACTAAATCTTAATTGAGCTTAATTGGCATCATTAGAATAAGTGGTAAAATTTAGGTCACCAAGGCCAGTAGAGCTCCTACTAGATGGGATATAAGAGTTGAAAAAAGTTGTAACAACAAGTTAAATATTTCTTTGGTGTGTACCTAAATTGAGAGCATTTTCTAAATTTTCTTGTAGATTTCTATTTAACCATAGATTAAACAACATGAAAGTACCAAAATTGACTATATGAGATGTAGTAACCATCTTCATATTCATAGACATTGTGTTAAGAAGGTCTATTAATGAAATAGGGTCACAGTAGTTCACACCACCATACTAGAAATTCTCATTGGTGAAGTTGTAGGACCATAATTCTTTTACACTAAGATTCTCTCACAAACAATGTTGCACACCTTTAGTCACATTAGAGTCCTGCAAAAAATGCTCTAGCATCTCAATCCCTCATAAATGAAGACAAGAATAAGGAAGAAGCAGATTTAATAGTAATCTTCACAATAATATGTTAACCCTTATGCTACACTTCCACTTTCCATACCCACACAATCTCCTTTCTAGTAGAATTCTAGCACGTATACAAACTACTATAGATAATCTTTGAGTCTAGCATCATATGCTCATTCAATATGAAGCCCAACAAATAAGTTTCATTCAATTGAACTTATAGGAAATGTAGAAACTGAGCTAACAAATTAAGAGCAATAAGTTTTGTATCTTATTGTGATCCCACACACCATCCTCCAAAACTAGATCTGCTTCATGTATTGATGGTCTACTTCCAAGTTATGATTGGATTGCAATTAAGTAATCAGAAGGATGTGAAGTGAATTATCTAAAGAGAATATTAGCAATCCTCCAAACCATAATATTTATTATCAAAGTGCTTGTAATATTGAGTAAATTACATGTATCAAAAGAACCACATGGCATATAGATAATATTATTTGTTAAAAAGAACTTACAACTAAAGAACTAAACCCATGAGAAATCTTCCCAAGACATCACCCCCTATAGTGTTTTGCAAATAATGGTAATTTTCTAGCTGACAAACTGTGAACTCTAAGTCTCCCATATTCCATAAGAAGAGTTACCATTTCCTAGCAGGTATAATGCATTATGTTGCTAGCATTTGAACTATTCTATAGTTAATGTCATAACAATTTCTTCAACTCCATAAAAGTACCACTTTAGATTAAAGAATTGGCTAAATTGTACATAGGAATAGCAGCTAACATGAAGTTGATCTTGATAATACAACTTGCCATCCACAATGACTTGATCGTCCATCGTGGCATATAGTTTTCAACTTGATTAATTATTAAATTGAATTTTTTCTATAGTTTAGTTGATGTAAATAATATGCCTAGATATTTCAATAGAACAACTTGATGCATATGTAATTTTTCAACAATCATCTTCCTTCATTGCATTCCATCCCCATATTAGATAATACTTTATATTTATTAAGATCTACTTAACTTCAACAATGCCCATACTACTCCCTAATATCCTAGATGGGCATCATGTGGCAAAGGTGTAGGTGTGTATATCACATTAGTTGATTGTGGAAAGGATAACTAGATGTTTTAAAAGTAGCTTCTTTTATTAGTTTTTCTCAATGATAATTTTCTAAACTTTATAAATAATGGCTAGTGTGGTTCATGATGATGAGTGGGAGATGACTGATAGTAACACTTGGTAAGGCTTGCATGCCATCTATGTTCATGAAACGTTGGTCTAATATTTCATACATAAGGGAGTTCCCCTCCTTATTTTTTCACCATGTAAACTAGTTCCTAAAAAATACCAAGTTAGTTAAATGTAAATCATGAATAAACTTGTAGACTTCAAACTAAGCTTGCCCACTAGTAAAATTTCCCCTTTGTATCTCTTCCTTCACGAGCAAGGAATTGAAGTCCCTTGCAACAAGTAGCTATCCACCAAGTTTTGTAGAATCTCTAATTTGTCTCAAGTTTCTTGTTAGTTTATATAGTCTTTTCAGTTATACACAGCACAACACTGCTAAATCTTATTATTGAAAGATCTCACCTGAATAATAACTCCTTTGAGATGTAATCCACAACCACAAGCTCGACACAATCCCTTACTAATACTATAATGCCCCATGATAACCCAGTTGAAGGTTGCACAAAGTAGTTCAAGATTTTGTCAAAAGGCGAATGTACCTTTTCATGATTAAAGGTCTCCACAAGGGTTTACCACAATGCGACTACAAAATACCTTATTTTCCCTTATTAAATATAGTAAGAAATTTTGCCACTTTAATCAAACTTATGTTTTAAACAACAAAAGAACTCATGATCTATTACTTAAAAAACATTGCCCCTAGGAATAACAAAGCACTTTTCTACACATCTGATCCATTAGAAATCTACATTTTATAAGTGCAACAGTTCAACAACGACTCATATAGCTTAGAAAATTCATGAGAATACTCACACAATTTGGAAATAGTAAGCCTTCCTGAGCAATGTTCTAGAAGTTCATAGCCACCAAAACATTAATCAAATTAAAAATGTGCACTACATCTATAAACAAAATAGCCTATAATCTATATCACCAACACAATGATGAACTAATGCATTGCAACCCCTTCGTTGCAACGACCACACACACCCATAGTCCAAAAATGCAGCTTACAAACCTACTTTACTTTTAAGTGACACCTACAAGGCTTGCTAGAGTGAGCAATCTTCCATTTTTCTTTAATAAACTTATAATTTTTGAAGTAATTATGTGTGGGCATAATTCTTAAATATTCATAGCTACCCTTATTTTGGTAACTTATTACCAAGCATTTGAAATCCAATCTTAAAATAGAAATTAAATTCCCATACTCCACCATGTTGTAGCAATTAAAAGAATCATTTTATTCCCACCTTACATAATTGGAGTGTAATTATAACAATTAATGAATGTCATCATAGCAACAATCATGATATATAGCCACCAGGTCACCCCTTTTAAACTTATTCTAGGTATAAAAGATAAGTTGTTCTCACCTCTCCCTTAGTTCTAACTACTACTTGACCTGTAGCCCCTTATACCTGTGTAAAATTTATTTGTTGTTCTCTCATATAGTTTTCCTTAGTTATTGATCCACACAATCCTAAACTAAAGCTCCCAGCACCTGAAGTTTAGTAGACACAAACATACATGACTTGATCTACACACCCTATAGCAGCTACACATGTGAAGTGACATCTTTCAAGTGGTAAATTCAACATGCTTTGACCAATGCCTCACCACCAATATGCATCAATATCCCTTATAAACATTTTGGTAAAATTCATACAAGTTCAATATATTACGCTACATCCCCAAGCCTACATATTCTATCTTCATATTCAATCAAGTTATAGTTGACTAGTGCATTAAACTTCCTTTTGTGTAAAGTGCTTTCCTAATATTTAGAATTTTGAGACTCCAAGGGCATGTTAGAATTTTTTTTATAGTACACAATAGAGTATAAACTCTACATAAAGCCTCAAAAGAGTATCACAATAATTTCTCTAACTCTATTGTGTGTTTAGAACAAGTGCCTAATACTGATGGAGAAGGAATTTACAAAACTTATTTTAACCATATCTATTACACAAACAATTATGCACCCCACCTCATCATAACTATAACCGTGCTTGAGCCTAGATTGATCCACAACTAGAGTAAGCCCAAAAAGTTCTCAAATGTATCCAAATTCTTTGACTTATAAGCTCCCTACAACTAACATCCGTGTAGCAAAACAAAAAACCTCTTTGTCCTTACCCACTACGTCCGTAACACACATTATCCACATGAAGGTTGAGTCAAGAGCAATCCCAAAGTTTCTTTTCGATTGTTCCTTGCAACAGCAAAATTGTATGGTCACCTTCTATATTTCGTACAGATGTGAAGCATCTGCATAATGCTCTACCAGATCTAGTGTTCTCTTGTCTTACCACCCTTTTTTAGTTTTTTGATTTTACAAATCACCATAGGGCTCCCTCTCTCTTTATTCATTTTTTGTTTTTAATTTCTTAAGAAAACTTATTCTGTCATACTTTTCCTTTCTCTTAGACTCTTTGCTTGACACTTTGATAGATGAACTTGAAATGTGTGAGTTAAATCACATTGCATATGCTGACGGACTTAAAATGTATGAGTTTAAAAACATCTTAAACTTTAGGAATGAGAATGGCCAGTATCTCTTGTTATTATTTGGTCAAGAATCTAGCCTTAAAAAAACTCTTCACATATGTGATAATATCGACCAATGTAACATTTTAATAACCATGC
Source organism: Vanilla planifolia (assembly GCA_023846275.1). Taxonomy (NCBI): domain Eukaryota; kingdom Viridiplantae; phylum Streptophyta; class Magnoliopsida; order Asparagales; family Orchidaceae; genus Vanilla; species Vanilla planifolia. Next base: position 9,112,519 of record CM043872.1, on the reverse strand, counting down.
TCAAACTTAGTAGAGATGCCATGCAAACCAAGTGATTTATTTCTTTTTATGAACTTCACCATATTTCTAATCCCACCACGAATGATTTTAGCCACAAGTGTGGCTACTTGATCTTTATTCATAGTTATCAAATGCCAAAAAGATAGAGGATGTCGATATTGTCCTTAGCAATACCACGTTTGAATAAAAAACTATATGTGTATGTTGTTAGTCTCAGTTAGGGAGGTCACCAGTTCCTTACTTTCTTTATTAAGTTGATGGATTAAATTGCTTCTAAATGCAATAGTCATTCCCAGGAAAAACACCTTTGCTCTAGTCATTAGGGGTGACCCTTTGCAAATTAGCACATTATAACCACCAAGCTTCTTTTAAAACCACCACTTTATTCTAAGAAATGATACATAATGCCAAAAGCTCATTCTCTAGCTCATTTAAGACATTGTAGGTTCCTCGAGTTTAAGGTCTGAGATTTCTTATTCTAACTGACAAGGCTTACAAAGGACATGACTTAGTTTAGCTGTACTCCTTTTCTTTAAAGTTGACAAGGCACTACTAAAATTAGTGGATAGCTTATCCATAGAATTTCCTCTAACCATTCTTTTACAAGCTCATGTACACTATTAGATATTTTTTGGAAAGGTTAACTAGATTTTTTTCAAATTGTGTTCTTTATTATTCTTATCCAATTGCCATTCCCAAACTTCGTAAGCAATGGGTAGTGGGCTAAGCCAATGCGAGGAAGATAACTGAAAATAATACTTAGGAAGGCTTATAAACCAACAATATTCTTCAAAGGTCTATCCAATCTTTTGTATGCATTAGCACTTTCCTTCTGATTATTACACCAAGTAAACAAATTCCTAGCAAATCCAAGTCATTCAGACCTAAGTCATGAATCAGATATGAGAAATCATAATGAGCCTTCTCATTGTTAAATTTTTCCCACATTTTTGCTCTTGCTATGAAAGGCATTAATGTCCCATAGAACAAGTAATAGTCCATGATGTCTTGCAAAATCTCTAATTTTATCCCAAGCTACTTTTCATTTAATATATTTTTTTTACGCTTGCACTGCACAACATCACCAAATGTCATTATTATGTCATCTCGCCTAAATAGCAACTACATGTTAATAGTAATCCGTAATGCCAAGCTTATCTCAATCCCAACATAATATTATATTTCCTCAGGTAAACTAGCTGAAGATTGCACAAAGTATTTCTAGTCTGTGCCCAAAACAAAATTAGCCTTGATATTGGTTAAAGGTCTCGAGATTAGTTCCTAAAAAAGCAACTACAAACGCTCTTTTCTCCCTTACTAAACATTAGAAGTACTCATGGTACTTTTTTACTTTAATCTCTCTTTTGTTCTATTCCATGAAAGGTCTCAAGATTTATTAACAAAAATACATTATCCCTAATATAATGTATCCTTTTCTACACAACATAACCATGCCAAATTTGCATTTTTATGAGTACAACAAGTCAACTAATTAATGAAATTGCTCATGCAATTTAGAAACCACTTGTCTTCCCAAAAAATATTCTAGAAGTTCACATTCAATAAAAGATTAACCAAATTGAAGATGTGCACTTATGTAAAACAAAAATAGTCTATAGCCCATCTTACTAGTACAATGTTCAATTTGTGCATGAAACCCCATTTGTTGCAGTAACCACCCACAACAATAGCCCAAAACACAACTTGCAAACCTACTTTACATTTAATTAATCTCTACAATGCGTGCTGGAGTGACCAATCCTCCCATTTTCTTTAATGAAACTATAGCTTTTGAATTGGTTATGTGCAACTACAATTCTTATATGTCATAATTTACTCGATTCTTGTATCTTATTGCCAAGAATTAAAAATATGAAATAAAAACATAAGTTGAATTCCATTGACCCACCATTTTGTTGCAACTAAAAGAAAAATTTTCTTCCTACATTGCATAGTAGTCAGTCCAAATGCAAGTAGTTGTCTAGATATATAGCCACTAGGTTACCCTTTGAAAACTTTTTCTACATATAGAAAAAAAAATTATGTTAATCACTCCCCTAGTTCTTACTGTAACTTTGCATGTTACCCTCCACACCTTTGTAAAGGGTAATCTCTAGCCTCCAACGTTGTAGTTCTAAGCCATTGATCAATAAAAAATAGAATTGAAGCTCCCAATAGTAAAAGCTGAGAAAATAGAAGAAAAAATAACTTGATTTATGCACATTGTAGCAAATACACTCATAAAGAGCCCTCTTCTCTGTAGCAACTTCATCTTTCTCTGACCAGTATCCCCACCACAAATCTCCATTAATACCCTTTATATCAATTTGGAAAAATTCATATAGGTCTTGCATATAAAGCTACTTCTCCAAAAGTGTAGATTATTGTTTCCAATTTGCTCTAGTTGTAATTGATTTTTACATATAACCTCCTTTCATGATTAATCTTGTCCCCAACAACTAGTAGTCTAAGACTCCTTCAGCATGTTAGAATTTTTTTTTGTAAAATCCATCGCAACATATAATTTCTCACCCTGCCTCAAAAAAATACAACCTCAAAAATTTCAATTGCTTCCCAATGCTAATCAGAATTAAGCCCCTACTACTAAATAAGTAGAAATTTGCAAAGCTAATTTTAACCATAACCATTATGTAAACAATCATGCAGCACACATTGTCAGAGTTGTAGTTGTGCTTGAGCCTCTCTTGATCCACAACTAATAAAATAAGTACCAAGAAAGCTCTTAAATGCAGCCAAATTCTGTGAACTATAAACTCACTATGGCCAACACCATTGTAGCATAACAAAAGAACTCTTTGTCCCTATCCACTCTTATCATAATGCTCTTTAGTAACATCAAGGTAATCTATGAGTAATTCTAAATTTTCTTTTAAAGTCTTCCCAATAACAACAAAATTATATCGTCATCCTCTAAATTTCCTAGAGAGGTGAAGCCACTACAAACTGCTCTTGCTAATCCGATGTTCATCTACCTTGTTGACCTTCATTGTTTTTTAATTTCCAAATTACTAGCAACTTCCCCTGCTCTTTGTTTATTTTTTTCATTATCTTAAGAAAACTCATTTCAATGTTCTTTTGCCCTTCTTCTGAGCTTCTAGCTTGACCACTACAGTGGATGAACTTGAAATGTGTGAGTTTTCCACCTATTTCTCTAGCTCTATAGGTAAGTATGTGCATAACTAGTAAGACCATTCTCCACTTCCCTATTTCTTGGTGGACTAAAATTTTTATTAGTAACAAGATGGATGTCTCCTTCACTTTTCTTGTTTGATACTGATTTAGCCTTTTATGCATATCCATTAAGACCATTTTGCTTGTATAGGACCTTCCTCTTTACATTTCTTGTATCATGTTCTGTTATATATATTTCTTTCTTTCCTCTTGCCTACCCATATCATTTGCTACTATAGTTCATCATTGTCATGATGTTTCTGTTGGCCTCCTTTTCTTTGATTTGACATCTATTTAAGGACCTAAACCTTGTTTCTTCTCATCATTATCCTATTGACCTATCTATGTCAAAATAGCTTTCCTATTCTTAGCCTATTTCTTGTCTTGTATGTAAAGGACAAGAGATCTAACTTTTCATTATAGTAAGTATTACCTCATTTGATACACATATATAAGCATGACCCACCTTGCCATATGTAAAACATATTGTCGGTAATCCCTCATATTCAAATAGTTGAATAGATCAACCCACGAGTCCATTAATCTATATTCCAACTCCAAGAGTTTTGGAAAGGCCTATTCTAACACACACCTTAGCAAAGGATGGCCTTTACATATTTTTCATCTAGTCATCAAGATGTATAGAATCCTCTACACCTTTAGCAATGTATAATATTTTCTCTATGTTCCAACACACTAGTAGGAGTTCTAAAAAGAAATTTAGGCTTGAGTAGACATAATGGCTTACATACTAGGTTTAAATTTAGTTGTCCATTTGTCCAACCCAATGCAAGTCTAATAACTTGCCTTAGTCCTCCCAACCACATAAAATATCTATGTTTTATCAAATCAAAATACAAATAGAAATAGCTAACCATCAAGTCTAGAACTTGAAAGCCTCCCAAATGTTCGCACCTACTCTATAATATTTTGGTTATCCATTGAAAAGATGGATGGCCACTATAAATTTTACCAATGATGCTGAGCTTGTGGTACTGAATATGTAGTTCACAGGAACTGTTCTATTGATGCACTTCATCACTATTTATGAAATATGTATCCTAAGGTGCCAACATCTGAATATCAAAATTAATTGGCCTCATAAAGAAGTTAACAAAGGGACCCTTCATCAGCAATAGATTATCATTGCCTTTCCTTCCATCAATAAGCACCTCATTGAAGGTGACCTTAACTGGGTGATATAGCTCTTGTTTAACATTTTAATAATTATCTTTCATTGCCACCACAACATTTACAAAAACATCATGTGCGTAGACACAAAAAGGCTCCCAATTACACCATTTTGATAGGGAGTCTATGCTTGTGAAGCAATATTATTCTTAGTAAGTGCGACCAAATACCTTTCACTATCAAGTGGATTTAGTTTTCCTATTTCTTAAAATATTGTATGCAATGTGACCACTTCATCGTTTTCTAAAGGATTCCCATCATCAACATTTAATGGAGACAATTCCCTATAATGAACTACCATGTTCCCTACACGATGATAAAATTCACCTTTTATTGATAGTACTTTTATAGTGAGGGCAATTTTGGACTCTTGGAAGATCATGCTGGGACTTTTTAGTGTTCAGTTTTCCCAATTGAATGTAGAACATCAACAATTTTTCTGTTATGGGGACACTTACAGCAAATTAATTTTTTTTCTTAACTAACCTTCTATATTTAGCTCTCAATAGGTTCATCACTACTCAATGCATATTTAGATGTTTAGTAATTCCAATTTCATTGATGATGTTGATGGAAGAAATCCAAAAAATGGATACCAAATACATGCCCTGAGCATAATATCATTGTAGGGCATGTCTAAACTCTGTTTGTTATATTCTGTTCAGCTCCGTCTCACCAATGCCATTAATAAGCCCATCGTTTGTCACCTTCTGTGCATACAACTCTACTCCATCTGTCATGTCTATATACAACCTTTTTAGAAAAAAACTTTTGGGTTCCTTGATGAAGAAATGGTTGAATCCTACATCATACTCTCCTCAAAGAGATTCATACATAAAATTACTAAAAATATAATACTGAACTAGAAGAGAAGGTGAATTCCCTAATCCAAAACAAAATCATACAAAAAAACATGATGCACCACCCAGTTAGCTACATCATTCTGCTAAAACTTTAAGTGGGATAGTTTGAAGGGCTACATACTTTACACATATGTAATAGCAGTATAATAGGTACTTCTAAGTGTTGTAGATAAGAAATTGATTCACTTCAATAATAGCTATTATAAAGTTTTATTTGACCACCACTATGTAGATATTCAAAAGTAATTTCCAAGGAGCTTCATTGCTTCAATAATTGTAGTAGTCTCTATGGAAAAAATTTAACCTAAATCAAAGTTCTACCAATAATAATAATGGCCTACCCATGTGATTCTGAATAACTATACCAATTCAAACATTTAAATTATCTTACACCATTATGTTGTAGTTGAGTTTAACTAACCCCATTAGAGCAGTCTCATAAGAGGTAATAAATAGCCCCAAAAGGCAACCGAGCTCTCACTAGACAAGATTTGAGTAATGGAACAAGCAGTAGTAGTAGCAAATTGAATAATTTGTTGGAGTTTAGCCAAGTTAAGCACATTGTCTCTATGTAGTTATAAAGTTCTATTAGTACAAAGGTGATATAATGCTAAAGTAGAAAATGTAATTGAGGAAGGTGTAGTTGTTACCCATATATTCACTGCGACCAAGTTAAGAAGCTTATTTATAGATTTAAAATCCTTATTTTTTGCTTTATCGAGCATAGGATTATTGTTTGTGTAGTCGGTGAATCAAAATTCCTTCATTGTATGGCATTGCTACAAGATATATTGCACATCTTCCATCACATTATAGCACCATGGATAGGGCAACAACATGTCAATCCATCAATCACATTACCAAAAGTAGGAAGCATATTGAAGACTAATCTCCATATGAAAACACTATCCTAGGGTTGTAGTTGTCATTTTTGAGCCCAAATAGCCTCCTCTCTTATTACATTTTGGCTTATATACTTGCTACTATAAATGAGTTTTGATTCCAACACATTGTCCACACTTTGTTTGAAGTGCAACATATCTCTTTCATTTCATAATTTAAAATATTGAAGAAGGAAAGAATAATTTTTGTATCTTATCATAGTCCCACACATTGTGCTCCATCACTAGCTTTACAACATGCATTGGATGATCCACTTCCATGTCGATATAGGCATGCTACAAAGCAACCAAAAGGATGCCAAGCTAGTTATCTGACAAAAAATAATGCCTAAACCCATAAACCATCTTCCTAAATCATAACCTACTTGCAATGCTTTACGATCAATGGTACCTGCCACGTTGGCAAAATACAAACTCCAAGTCATCCACATTCACTAGAAAGAGTTATCGATTCCTAGTATGCATAATGTAGTGTGCTACTAACATTTGAACTGCTTCACAAATCTCAACACATCAATTTCTCCAACTTAGTAATAGTGTTGCTCAGAATTAAGAAGTGGGATAAGTAAAATGTATGAATTGTAGCTATCACTAACTTGATCATGACAATAAGCCCTACCATTGATTATGACATGACCATCCATCTTGACACAATTTTTTACTGACTCAATAATCAATTTGATGTGTTTTTGTCTAAATATTTAGTTGTTATAATAGGTATCCTTAGAAATTTTAATTAAATAGCTTGAGTCGTATGCATGTTAACTATTATTGTCTTCCTTCACTTTCATTCCATCGCCTTGATAAATAATACTTTAGATTTTTTATGATTTACCACATAATAAGAGTGTTTCATATACTACTTCATAATGTCCCGAATAGTCTTCACTACAGCAAAAGTTGTTGGTGCATAAATTTGATATCATAACCATATCATAGGTATGTAATCATTGGGGAGGAATGGCTAATGTTAATCCCAATCGAGGCTCCTTTCCTCACTTCGTTTTGAATAAACCAAGAGACAAATCATTTTTAATGGCAAAACGATTTAACGGAATTTGACAACCCTATCTAAGACCCTAAGAAGCTCTAATCTACTAAAGGTGGGTACCATTAAATATAATCCTAAATCTTGTTGTCCCCCTCAATCCAATCACACCAAAGATTCAAGAACCACAAATCCTTTAGCATATCCAACACAAATTTCTTGTTGATGTTATCATAAGTCATGTCCATGTCAAACTTTAATTTCATAAAATCTTCTTTGGTAGAAGATAAGTTCATATGTGTAACCATTTCCTATGCAAAAAATATATTATAAGATATAGCACAACTAAGTACAAAAGGAACTTATTCCTTGGGTATAATATTATGAAGCACTATCTTCAGTTTATTCACGAAAATTTTGTCACAGCTTTGTAGATCACATTATAAAGTCTAGTGGTCTTAACTATTTAAGTTTAGAAGAACCTTAAACCTTAGTGATAAGAATGATAAGCATGTCTTTCAATTATTTGGCCATACAACTATCTCTAAAGAATTATTTGATAGCTACAATAACATCAACCAAAGTAATGTTCGAATAACCATGCACAAACTAAGTAAAAGATGCCATACACACTAAGGGCTTTATTTCTTTTGATAAACAATATAGCATTTTTTACCTCATTAAAACTGAATGGAGCCACAACAGCTACAACTTTCTCACTATTGATAGTACACAAAGACTAGAAAGGTGGGAGAGGGTCATATTAGCTAAAAGCTACACCACTTATTACTATAGAACTACATGAGAATGCCTTCAATCTACATTGAGAAAGCTACTACTTCCCTACTATCATTTTTATGATGACATATATATATATATATATATATATATATATATATATATATATATATATATATATATATATATATATATATATATGTGCTTATGTACATAGAAGTAGTTGATTTCTAAAAATAATTAGTGCTCCTCTACTACCTGATAACTCTATTAAAGTTTGAATAGAGTGGTTCTAATTCCTACCTGAAAACTGATCTACCTCACACCTATTATAGTTTTCCACTTAATTTTCCAACAAAGAACTACGAAGGCCTTATTTAGCCTTATCAAATGTTGCAAGTACCTATGGGAGTTTGTACCTTTAATTCTTTGAATATTCTACACTACTATTACAACCATATTTTAGTTGAAAAACATGTCCCTGGGTAAACCACATACCACTACTGGACTCCCCACCATGGCAAATATGCATTTTAGAGGCACCACACGTCCATAAAAACACAAAGGACTAAAACACTTTGTCATTTATTGCACTATATGAAATTAGCCTACTTTACCAACCTAAAGTTACTGGTCCATAAATCACTTACCCAATATAAAGTATTACCTAGAAAAGGAAAAAGCATCTTTTACCAACTATTTGAAATAGAGCAATGATTCTAACTCCCTTTAATGCTCCTTCTTTGAAAGACACCCTCATTTATCTTGAAAATATAGTCACACATCTGAGCTAATGAAGAGCCTTTTCCCCTTATAAGCATTCTAATAGAATTCTTCCAAGTCCATCCAATAAAGGGTTTCCTCAAAACTAGCACACCAGTTCTCCCATTTAGGCTATGAAGCGGTGAAACAATTTGCACAAGCTTCTTATTAGAAATCTCATGATGGGTAATTTTTTATAGCTCCCTAGATGTGGTAAAGCTATTGACATACCTAATTGAATATGTCATTTTGTATAGAAGCATTCAAATAAACTAATCGACCAGTCTTCAGTAAATCTAATGAGCACATTGTTTGTAATCCTTCACTACTTATAGTATCTTTATGGATCTTGCATAGAATACATCTCCAAAAATTACACATCCTCTCTATTGCTATTTTGAATCCATTATCTACTATAAACACTATAGAGATTTACATATTTGTCAATCACCATATCCAAAAAAAATTAATGTTATTTCTTCCCAGCTCAAAGATGTAGGCATGCTCAAGCCAAGCTTAAAACTTATCCATTAAGATCGGCATCGTAGAAGTAACTGAGTACCACCAGATTCTATACCAAGTGAACTTCCAATGATCAGCTACTATGCACCAATATAAATACCTTCTCTACCCTTATAAACCCTAGCTAAGATACCCTGGATTCAAGACAAGGTAACACCATGAGAAATAATAGAATAAATTTTTGAATGAGCCCTATAACAACATAACCATCTACATTTCCTAAAAAATTCAAGGATATAATATGACACTACTCCATACTCTATCAATTTAGTGTTCTAGAATATGACTATTATGTTTTTTTTTAATTTTAAAAGTTGCTCAAGAGAATCCCCTCTAATTATTTGTTTCTATTTTCATTATCATCACCATATTCATTCTCCCTTTCCAAAGCTCTAGGAAGTGCAACTATAGTGGATAAACTAAGATCACAAGAGACTTTTATCAACTTTTCTAAAATTTGCAAAATAATGTATGAGTAGTCACCAAAGCCTACAACATATGAAGGTCCTTCTAACAACACAAAATCTCTATCTACAGTTGGCTCAAAATGCAAGCAAGAACATAATAAAAAAATCTAGAACAAAAAGTCTTCTAAAATGACCCTATTTATGTTGATGTGTTATAGTAATCTATTGAAAGTACAGATAACCGCCGTACATTGTACCATCATGACCATTCTAATGAAAACGAACTTGCAGATCACAAGCATCATTTGAAAGGTATATTTCATTATAAATTATGAAAGAGCTATCTCCCATTGCTAGCATCTCTGCATCTAAATTTCCTGGTCTATCTTTGTAATTATAAATGGAGCCTTCTATGGAAATGTTATTGCCATTATTCATTCTCCCTCTTATAAGAGCCTTCTTGAAGGTCACAATAATTTGGCTTTTTGCTATATGATTTGCATTCAAAGAATTTTCCTTCATCACCATTTTGATATTCTCATAAACACAATGCATGCACCTGTGTAAATTAGTTAATTTAGTAACATTAGGATGTGCAACATTCTCCTTTGAGGTAGTAATAATTTCATAAGGCCATTAAACTTCTATTTACCATCTATTAGTTTGTTTCTTTCGCATCATTCCTAGTTTATTTTACCATTCCAAAATTCGTAGTTAATGCAATATGCATCCCTAGAGTTCATCCTCATCATCCTCAAACAAATTATCATCACAATAGGCATCATCTAACTATGATGCTTCCATTTGTTTCACGACAATGTTCCTTGCACTTCCCAAATCTACATTATTGATTGATGCAGCTTGGACAATATGAAAAATCCCAGAATCTTGAATGTCATAGCATTGTTATCAAATTGGTTCTACACATCTTCATTGGCCATCCTATTTTAAGATTGTTGTGTGGAGACACCCTTATTTTTTTGTCACTACTTCTTATAAAGTACTAAGAGGATGCAGATTTTAGGTCCATTTAGAAGTTCTATAGAAATAAAATGAAGCATCAAGGCATGCACACATGCCCACTAGTGAGATGACAAATCTAACAAAATAAGAATTTTTTCATGCTTAAAGGAATTGATAGAAGGGCACCTCTAGGAGTGGAACTTATAGCTTAATTTGACTTAACACAAGGAAGGTTACCAATGTTGACACAGAAAGGATTGATAGATTAAGGTCTCCTTCTTAATTATATGGGTGGTAATGCATGGTTATTATTAGTTGTTTGTGTGATTTATTTAGTTAATTCCATTAATGAAGGAGACATTAGTATGCTAACTTGCTATGTTGGTGCAAGCCTTGTGGCTAGTTTCTTAAACTACCTATGGCCACTTAGGCCAATGATGTTTGAGAAAATAACAAGTGAATGATGCCCTTAGATGTTCTTGGTCACAGATGCACTACACTGATGTATATAATGACTCGATTGCATTGGTTGAAAGATCTGGGTAATCTTATGAAACTTTCATTGTCATGTGGATATATCATTACAATCATCAGCTCTTAAAGAGAAATTCCTATAAAGTGTAATTCATCAACTCACATTGACTATGTGTCTAGCCATTCTACACGTAACCCATAACTTTGATCAATTAAATGGTCAAGTGAAGTGTTTGAATAGCTACGATGTGGTTGGTTTGTCACATGTAACTCGATGAGAAATCCATTGAACCTTTTCCTTAGAGGAGGAAGAAGAAGTAATAACAAAGTTCTCATATGTGAACTTACAAAAGGATCATGGATGAGTGCAATGAATGATAAAGTGATATATTCAATGTATTAGGAGAGAAGGATGTTTGATGTCTCATTCTTCTATTGTATGTCCTTTCCCCACCATATGAAGTTGGATGTTATAGGGAATTAATGACAAACTATGGGCATGGTCATGCACTAAGGGAGAACTAATGTTAAGCTAGCAATGAGTTTGTTTTGTGTCACCAAGTCAATTGGAGTTTTGTAATCAATCATCAAATGATTCTCGATGAAGGATATCTTTTATTTTGCATTGATTAAGAACATAATGAAATGTGATATATGTTGTGAATTATAGAATCCCATGAACCAGACATTTTTTGAATGCAAATTGCACCCAAGAATTTATGCCAATGACATCTCTACATAGGTATAATGCCATTTGTCACTCCTTGTAGAAGAGCACTAAGCTTGTGGGAACACTTTGGAGGCTTGCATATGTGCAAGGTTGAAATGCCCCACATTGTTAGTTGCTGAAGTTGGACAACACAATTTGGGATTTATAGCACTTTTTCTTCTTTACAAATTTTCACAGCCCAATAAGATTCAATCCTATGCCACACTAGATTCATCCCAAAAGATTTCTCATAGGTTTCAAAACTATTTCCCACTTTCTTACAATCATTATTAAAATGATACTTATAATGGTTCTATGTGTGTACCAAAAAGTGTCACTTTTATTACCATATGCATTGCTTTTGATTTCTTGGGCATGGATGTGGAGTTTAAATATTAGGATGCTTACCTTCATTAATCATGGAATGGTTGTAATATGTAGTTTGGAGGGGTAAAGTGCAGCTTGTGATGAAGCAAAAATTGGATGGTGTAATATACTCTAGGGTTTGTGCTTGCTTGGCTACACACCTACCCACATGTAGAAAATTACACACACTACAGTATTGTGAGCATATTCGATAGCCATTCTTCATACTCCCTGTGACAACTTATGCGTATTGCTAGAGGGGCTCATAATGTGCAACTTCATTCATATTTTAAGACATACTGCTTGCCCGTGCCTGGATAAGGTGAAGGCATATGGGGAGGCATTGCTTCTTTCTTGATATAATTATCATGATATGCAATATACAAGAAGCAATTTTTGGCATGGTGTGGCCTAGAATAATGCAATATTGGATGAAGCAATCTACATTAAGGTTTTTGCAAGATTTAGTATGGCATTAGCTTCTTATTGTTGTAGTTGCATGCATAAAAGAGTACTGGTGCACTACAGCACTAGCTCTGCACTATTCACATTATATGCATGGTAGCCAATTTGCGTGCTCAATATTACATCCAATGCACGTGACTATTAAGCTGACAAAATGTAATGGATTTTTAGTACTTTGGGTCATTGGCACATGGAAAAGATGATATCTTATTGGAACATTTACCATCCCCCTTGATGGAATTATTACTATATGTAATCTATAAATGGGAATGTTCTTTGTATGGCCCAAGATAAAGTAGAAGTCGGATGGCAAATGTGCTTTTTGGTTTGTTCACATTGGACTTCATCCCTAACTTTACATAGTAGTGTAACATTTGCACATGTAGGGGCAGTAAAACACCCAATTGATGGCATCTCCTGCATATGATTGGTGCATCCTAAAACGTTTAACTTTTTTGGGGTTTTAGTGTTGTAGGCTATAGGGACATGGATATGCTGATGCCTTATTGGGAGACATGCCTTCCTTATTGGTAAAATTATCAAAATGTTTAATCCACATAAGGCATTATATGGTGTAGTGCAATCCACTATGAAGCAAAAGTTGTGTGGAGCAATATAAGCTAGGGTTCATGCATGTTGTGCTTCTTTGCTAGCAACATGTTGTTTTCTACTATTACCAGTGTAGATGCCAATCTGTGCATGGTCTATGACATCTTCTGTATGGCCTATGGTTTCTATAATGTAACTTGTTTTGGGATTTTTTGGACAATTGTTTGCTAGTGCATGAATAAAGTGATGCCCTATTTAGAGACATGCATTCTTCCTTTACTGAATGCTCACAATATGTAATCTACAAGGGGCAATGTGCATTGTAATACAGCCCACAGTGAAGTAGAATTTGAATGATGCATTATGCACTAGGGTTTGTTCATACTTGGCTGTGGCCCATGTTATGTGTTAATACATATACATGCATGGTAGAGCATTAGAAATGTTGCAGCACTATCTTAGTGTACATTATCTAATTCATGCACACCCTTCTAGATGCTTTGCGAGTGAATTTTTGGCCTACAATGGGCAACCCTTTTTGGGATTTTTTGTAATACAGGCAGCTGGCACATGGATAAGGTGATTATCAATTGGGAGACTTCCCTTCCTATATGAAAATACATAAATAGTTAATTTGTAATAGGAAATATGTGACACAATACTGCTTATGGCAAAGTGAAAGTTGAATGGCATGATACACTCTAGTGTTTGTACATGCAAGATAGTGCCCTTAGCAATGCACTATAAAGAACTTTGCGCACTATAGCATAGTTCGTGCATCTGTAGAGAGTCTGTGCACATCTAGTGGCATCATGTCCATGCCTTTGGTGGGTCTTACAAAGTGTAATTTTCTCTTTCTTAGTTTCTTAGAATTGTGATTTTCTATTTCTTAGATAATGTAAAGCCCAATTAAAAAGCTTGCCTTCTTCATTGATGTAATTATTACAATATGTAATCCACAAGAGGTAATGGATGATGTGGCGGTGTCCATGGTGTAGTAGTTGGATTGTGTAGTACGCACTAAGGTATTTATAGGTAGGGTTATAGCACAAACTTTGTGTGGCTAGAGTTGAGTCTAATATAGAGCACTGGGCATGTTGTGGCATTAGCGATGCATTGTTTGCATGAGTGACAGCCAATATGTGCCCTCAATTTTTATTAAATGTGTGAAACTTTTGAGGACCAAAAAGTTTTTCTTCTTTTGAGATTTTTAGGGCTTTGGATTACTGGCATAAAGATATGGTGTTGCCTTATTGAGAGATTTTCCTTCCTCCTTCACCATATTTTCGCAACATATAATCCACAAAGGATAGCATGCAACCTAGTACTGTGCACGATGAATGGAAAGTTGGATGGTGCAATATGTGTTATGATTTGTTCATGCTGGCTTCGTGCTAAGCTACATGTGGCCTATGACATCCTGTGCTCATTGTTGGTTGGGTACACAAATTATAAATTTGTTTTGGGATTTTTAGCACTATGAATTGTTGGTGCATGGATAGGGGGATGACCTATTGAGAGACATGCCTTCCTCCTTGATGGAATTATTGAAATATGTAATGGATCAATGTGTCACGAAATGTGGCTAATGACAAAATTGTATGTTTAATGGTGCAATATGAACTAGGGTTTGTGTATGGTGGGCTTCATCCCACTTCATGTGTAGTAGTACAAGTGCTCACCTGTGATAGCTAATCATCATGTGGCCCAAAAAGAGTAAAAGTTTTTTTATATTTTTAGCACTATAGGCTCTCGACACATAGATAAGGTGATGTCTTGTTGGGAGATTTCCTTTCTTACTTGATTGAATTGTTAAAATATGCAATCTAGAATGGGCAGTTAGTGGTCTGGAGCAACCTACGACAATGTGGAAGTTGGATGATGCACTAAAAGCTAAGGTTTGTGCATATTAGGCTATGTCTCTAGCTGTAAGAAATAGAGAATTACTTGGGCTTCAACATCATGTCTAGCAAAATGTTATTCATGTCGCTGGTGACGCCCACAAAGTTTAAGTTTTTTTTAATTTTTAGCACTTTGAGTTGCTATTGCTTGGATAAGGCAATGCTCTAGTTGGAGGCATGTCTTCTTCTTTGATAAAATTGTTATAATATGCAAACAATAAGAGGCAATGTGAGACACTATGTGGCCTACAACAAAAAGGTAGTTTTGTGATGCAATATGCACCTGCATTTGTGTAAGTAAGCTTCACTATAGCCCTACCTTTGTGCTACTGATGCTTCATGCACAATAGAGCACTTGGCATGTTGCAACACTATTTGTGTAGTTTCACGCATGTGGCTATTAGTGTGCTCTCTTCCTACTACATTCAATATATTTGCCTTTTGTGGCCCACAAAGTGTACCTTTTTTTAGAGATTATTTGCATTGTGGTTTATTGCATCTTTGGTAAGGTGATGATCGACTTGGTGTATTAGCATCCTTTTTGATAAAATTTTCACAACATGTATAAATGTGGGGTATATGCAGTGTGGTGTAGTTAGCAGGGAAGTAGAGGTTGATAGTCTGATATGCACTAGGGTTTCTGCATGCTAGGCTTCATCCCTAACTGCACATAGTTTTCCATTGTTCGTGCACGAGACAAAAAGTCCATCTGTTGCCTATGTCATCCTTTGCATGCTACTAGTAGGGCCAGTATAGTGTAACTATTTTTTTGGGATTTTTAGCCTTTTATGTTACTAGCATAAAGTTAAGGTGATGGTTGTTAGTAGACTTGCCTTCTTTCCTGACAAAATTATCATAATATTTAGCACAGTGTGACGCATGGTGAAGTGTAAGTTGGATAGTGAAGTATGCGCTAAGATATGTGTATATCATGGGCTTCATCCTTAGCTACGTGTGGTAATCAAAAATGTATGCACAAGGCCAACAATGTTCTACGTATGACTTGTGGGGCCCATAAAGTGTAACTTTTTAGGTTTTTAGTGTTGTGGGTTGTTGATGGGTGTATAAGGTGTCGCCTTATTAGGATACTTTTCTTATTTCCTGAATTGTTTCAATATGTGTTACATAAAGGGTGACGTGTAGCATTGTGCATCCTAGGTGAAGTAGAGGTAGGATGGTGCAACATGTACTATAGTCTATGCATGGTTGGCTATGTCCCATGGTGCATAAAGAATAGATGATTGGGTTTGTCATAGCTCTATGCTTTCTTATTGTAGCTAGTGTATCCATTGCCCTATTTGAAACCTTTGTGTGCAGCTTACTAGGAAGATGAAATATAACTATTTTGTGGATTTGTTTCTTTGCAGGATACTGGTGCATCGATATTTTAATGCCTTATTAGTAGACTTCTTTTTGTCATAAAATTCTTGCAATATGTAATTCAAGAAGGGCACTACATAGTGCAGTGTAGCTTATAATGAAGTGAGAGTTGGATGGTACAATATGCATCAAGGTTTGTGCATGTTGGGCTATTACCATAGTTACAAGGTCCTATACCTGGTGTAGTGCAACACTTTATGCACACAATAATGGTCTAAGTGGAAGTGCTAAAGCCAGTTTAGTTACAACCCTATGATATATTGTGCTCGTGGTGGGTGGGGCTCATAATGTTTTATGTTGTTTTAGTATTTTTAATATTTTGGGTTGTTGCTTCATGGATAAGGTGAAGCCCACCTCAACAACTTGTCTTTTTGAATGCTCAAAGTGCCACTCTTTGCTCTTTGTGTGTGGCATTGTGTGGTTGTGGTTTTGCTCATGTTGTAGTAAAAATTTTGTGGCACCTCCTTGCTATCCAAAATCTTTCCCTTCATGGAGCAACAAGTGGTTTCTATGAAAAAAAGAGATAAATTTTCAGAGAAATTTGCATTCCAAGATGTTAATGAGATTGATCGTAATATTCTTGATGCTAAATCATGTAAGAATCAAAATATTAAAAAAATTACAATGACAATTGTTTCATCTTGAGTGAACCTCATATGGAATTACTATAAAATACCAAAATAAATAAACATAAATAATAAAAGTTACAATTTTTATATTAAGAAAAAAGATGCTTAAGCCAAAATGGGATAAATTGATGCAATGCTATATAACCAACTCAAAGGCATGTAAAGGTTACATAAAGGAAGCTTTATGGTTTTAAAATAATAAAATAAAGTTTAAGGTAAAAATTTGTGGAGTTGAGATAAGTTCTATAAACAAGTTACATTCCAAGTATAAAAGAGATCAAGTGTAACATCCTCAAGCATCAAATGTGGTACATTGCAAAATGTCACATAAAATGTACAAAAATACTAGAAAATAAAATATTTTAAAAATATAAAATGAATATTTGATTCGGTAGTGTTCATCTAGGCTAGTTGAACGAAGTTTTATTTGTCTCGATTGAACCTAATTTACAATTACTATGAGTTTCCAAATAAAAGGAAGTACAAATTATAATAAATTATCATTTTAATTTAAATAATTATATAATGATATAGAAATTAATTAAGTATAGGAAATGTAATGTAACCAAATCAAAGAGATGTTCATGTCACATAAGAGAAGAACTTGAATTTCATATTAACATAACCAAAACAAAGAAAAATTTTTGAAAAAATTATTGAGCATTAAAAAAATTTATTTAATTGTATAGAGCATTCAAAAACATTTTTAGGGATATTTTTTCATTTAAATCAGGCAAATTTTCTAATTTTTGTGAATTATTAATATAAATAAGCATAAATATGATTAAGTTATTTTTTTATAAAAATTAAACATATATTAAAGTTGAAATGAGACAAAATGGAGAAACATAATGTAGTCATACAAAAGTGACATTAAGGTCACGTGAGATATTTAGAGTTACATATTAATGCAATCAATTCAAAGCAAAAACTTCAAAGAAATATGGTAAATTGTGCAATAAAATTTTATTCCAAAATGTTAAGGTAATCAAATGTAATATCTTCAATCATCAAATTATTTTTAATTTAAATGTCTCACAAACAATGCTAAAACCTATGAAAATAAAGTATTTGAAAAGAATGGGGATCATATTGGTGCTTCTTAATATCTTATTTTTTCTACCTTAAAGGAGAGAAATAACATGTAAATTAGAATAAGATAATGCATACCCTTCATTCTCTTTATCAATCTTAAAGTAATAGCCTGTAAGAGTAAAAGGACACTTCATATATGTCATGTTGTTATAGATTTGAGAGTTACAACATATAATTAGCATGACATTATTGAAATATAACATTCTTCATCAATCTGAAAGATGCACTACATTACTGCATGATAACTTGATGATTCTCTTATCTGATGCTTACATTAGATGATCATACTTGTAAAATTATTGCAATTAGATCTCCTTTTGTTGTACCTATACAACCGCTTTCCTTCATAATTGTGTACTTCAACTAACAATTGTCCTTATATGTGTTGTTGTAGTCATCTTGTATGAAGAAAGATAACTAACATACATTGGTGTCTTTAATGCTTATCTTAGTATTCTACAAATTTGATAACTATGTCATACATGTACAAGAAAAGTCTTCCTTAATAGTTCGTTCACACTTACCTTTCAATTGTTGTTATAAAATGGTACTATACATTTTCCTGACATTATCAAGTTCAATATTCATAATTGAGCCTTCAACAAAGTTTTTAACCCTCATCAAAACATAAAATCATCTATTATGAAATTGTATGACTCTAATCAAACACATTTTGTATAAATCTAACCTTATCATTGAAATTCTGAAGTCATATAAATGTCATATTAAATTAGGAATCACAAACATTGGATAGCAAATTTGATGACCAAATTTTTTTTATTCAACTATTGAATTTAATCCTTTAATATTTTTTATTTTATTACATGTGACTTCATATCTCATTGGTCAACTAGTACTATCCAATTTTGCTACATTATATGAAAAAATGATTAGCACTTTAGCCACAAGTTTTGAAGTCTAAATTACTTTGTGCTTAAAGTAGATAATTTTATCAAATGAATATGCATTTGGGTGTGATTAGATCTTGTTTTACATGGTTGGTGCAATACAATTGTGGGAATTAGTTCAATCCAAACTTGGTCCCCCAACATTTTATTTAGCCTGTTCCAAAGAAACAGTCATTCCTTTGATTAGCCCATGTGAATTAGGGCTACATAACATGGAATTCCTTTAAACTGCTATAATTAATACAATCTAAATGTTTACACATTACCTCTAACTTTGGTAAGGAATGCCTTTTGTAATTATCAAGAGGTGAAATTCCATTAAATCACGTCATATAGTGTAAAGCCTATTAGTGTCCTTAATAATGTTATTCAGATTCTTTCTAATGTCCTTCATTTAGAGTGTGGGTGATTAGTGTAAATGAATGTACAATCAAATGATGTATTCCATTGTGATTTTTTTGTAAGAAATGAATTATGTTCCCCGCACGCTTTAAAATTTTGCAATCTAATTCTTTCTTGTGTTGGTCAAAGTGCAAACTCTCTATCAACTATGGCTTCTTATTTCAATGTTCCACTAGTTTCATTAGTTAAATCATAATAATTTTTTTAAATAAGTAGTTTAACTTATATTTAATCATTCATTTGATGTTCCCATAATATTCAAAATGAGAATGTTATTCATTGTAAGTCATTTTTCATTAATTTGAAGGTCTTAGAAGTTTTTATGGGATTCTTCATTGCTAACAAGCTTCTCATGTGCATTTTTCTAATGCTCTTTAAATATTTACATTGAAATAGGGTAACGTCTTCCTCATAGCATTGGATTTTCCTTAAATTCTTTGATTTATCCTTAATCTCATCACTAAATTCTTTAAGTGAATGATTAGTGTATTCTTCCTTATTTTGTTCAAATGAAGCATCCAAATTAGAAAGTGAAGTGAATTGTACACTTTTCCCTTAAAATGGTTTTAAGAATGATGTAATAATCTATTATCTGGTTGAAGATTATATTTGCATCTGTGTTAAGAGATTTTATAATTCATAGGATATTAAGGATCTCCTTTGCTATTTCCCCAACAAATGGTGCTTTTACTTGTTCTTCACAAGGGTTGAACACTGTAGCTAACATTCTATAGCTACTTTTGTAAGGTTCCGTTCAATTGGAAGCTTTGTCTAGGTGTTGTGTCATTTTTGTCTATTTTGCTATTGTTTTCACCAATAGTAATTTAGTTCAATTTAGTTACCAAAATGACCTTGAATCTTTAGAAAGCTCCATCATAGTTTGTTGATATTAAGGAAATTTGATTTATTTGAATTATTGAATATTGTGGCCTTAATTGCAATAGCCTTGAGTGCAATTTGATAGATTATCACGTTATGTTTAATGCAATAATCCATCTCCTTTTTTATCATAATTTGATTTGATAAGTCATTTGCTAAATCCATCTCAAGGCATTTATCATTGTGGCATTCACTTTTAAAGGATTTTTAGTTGCAAAAGACATTGGATATAATCTTACGTTGTTGAAGAAATGTATCAATCAAGGTTCAAATATGATCTAGGGTAGTAATAGAGAAGATTATGTGGTTAATTCATAATCTTTGTCCCATATGGAAACCTTCACAAAATAATGTATGGTGTTCTCAGCTCTATGATGCAAGCATTACAAGTAATCTTCCTCTCTATTTAATCATATAAGAATGTCTAAATTGTTAATGCATCCGTCCATGAATGCAATTGAAAAAAAACCGATTTTGTTTAATCTTATGAGCGCAATTGAAGCTGCACTGTTTCTAATGAGGGAAGTTGCTTATCAACAAGTGCTTAAAGGGAGAGTCCATTTTGGAAATTTCAACTTGTTCAAATATGATGTCCATCTCTTCTCTAAAGTATTTCATTTTGAAAAACTTTAACTTGTGATGGATCCACAACCTAACCAAACACCTTTGGAAAAAGATTAATTGTGGCTAATGCTACACTTCAGGCTCTCCATATTAATCTTTCAAGCTAAAAGGCTTGACAACATTAACAAAAAGAAAGGGATGGTTTGAAAATCATACTAGTCTATTCCAAATTACTAGAGTTGTCTTCCTTGTTTTAACTTTAACTAAAAATTCAAAGTTGCCATTTAACCATTGCTATAGTTCCCAAAATTTCAAATAACCCTCTCTTTCAAACTTTTATATTGTGTAGCACTACCTTCATAATCTTTGATATCATCATTAACATAATTTCTAAAAATAAATTGCTCAAAAAAATATAAAATAAATTTGCAATGGCATAGAACTTTTTGGGAGAATTCTAATAATAATTATTTCACTTCAATTGATACACATTAGAAAAAATTGTAAATTAAATAGAATAAGTTGTCATACATAGTAATAAATTTTTATTTTACTATTAAAAATTATTTATCGAAGTTGAAATAAGATAAATTGAAACAATATAATACAAACAAATCAAAGCAATGGAAAGCTCACATGATAGGAGATTTAGAGTAACATAATAATATAACATAATCAACGTTAAAAATCTTAATGAATACAATAAATTTTATGAATAGGATGCATTCTATTACACTAAGAATATTGAGTGCAATATCTTTAATGATTAAATCAGCTATGAATTAAAATGTCTCAAAGAATTCTAATTAGATCTAGACAAAACAAGCATCATTCAGTTTTTTACTTGACATTTACTCAATTAATAAAGCAAATAAGCTTAAATACTAATGATTAAAAATGTTACACCTAAACTCCTTTATATCTTAAAATACGAATTTCTCCTATAATAATTCTTGTTCTTTTTAATATTTTACTCAAATGTTTTTTAATTAACATGTAGCTATAAGTCCTCACATCATATAAACTTTAATTATCAAAAATTTTATTAAATAATATTATTTCATTTGAACTCATTTCGACTTTAAAATATGCTTACTTAACATTAAATAAATAAATTTTTATAAATTATGCTTTTTCGTTTTATTAATTGTTGTAATTCAAAATTAAATTCACCAAGATGAAATAAACATTAGTGGCTCATCTTAATGACCTTTTGTAGTACTAACTAAGTGCAAATAATATTAAAATTATTTTAATATTTGGTAAATATATATTAAATCATAAATTAGATATACAAAAATAATGTAATATAACAAAATTAAAGTGATTTAAAGGGCACGTAATTGTTGGTTTAGAGTTTCCTAGTAAACTAATCGAATGAAAGCAAAACCTTAAATGAATGATATGCATTATTTGGGAAAGTTTTATTAAAATATACCAAATAGATTGAGTGTAAAACACTTGATCCGCAAATCATGTACAAATGAAAACATCTAGCAAATTAAGCCAAAATAATAGAAAATAAAATATTAAAAAATGGCAATATATATCAAATTAGATAAAGCTTGTCACTATTATTCCAATAATATTTTAATTTATCTGAATTAGAAAAATAATAAATTTGATATTCACGAATTGATATGAATTAAAAATAAGTATTCATAAATAATAATAAATTATCTTTTTTCATATTAACTAAATATATATTCAAGCTAAATATTATAACTAGAGCAATGTGATATAAGCAAATCGAAGTGATGTATGGTCAGACAAGAAGAGATTTATAGTTAAAAAATAATATGTGCAAAATGAAGGTGAAAACTTGAATAGACGAGCTAAATTTGGAAAGTTACACTTTTTGATACTTAGAGGCCTAGTGTAACATCTCTAATTATCAAGTTGGGTAAAAATCAAAATATTAATAAAAAATGTAATAATACTAGAAACTAAGATATTTAGTAATTTAAAAAGGAATATTTATTTGCATATAGCTCATCTTGACTTGCCCAATGTTTTTAGTTTCATCTCCATCTATTCTCAATTAGAATTATAACTAATTCTAAAAGTAAATGAGTATGAATAATAATATTTAATTATTCTAATATTAAATAAATAAATAAATATATATATATATATATATATATATATATATATATATATATATATATATTATATATATATATATATCAATGTTAAAAAGTTATAAATTGAAGAAATGTAATGTATCAAAACTAAAGTGATTTAAAGGTAACAAATTAGGGGATTTAAAATGATATAGTATTACAACTTAATTAAAGTAAAACATTTAGAAAAAAGAGGTACATTATATAAGAATGTTATATTACACGAAACTAAGGAGATCGAGCATAATATACTCAATCATCGAAATAAGAAATAAGTGTTGCTTAAAATGACTCACATTGCTTGCAAAAATCTTAAAGAATAAAATATTCAAAATAATAAGAAGGAATATTTAATTAGTTAGAGCTCAATGTGATGAGTCTAATGAAGTTTGTTTTACTTCATTCATACCTTGAATGAAATCATTGTGATTCACCAAGTTAAATAAGTAAAACTTGAAATGAGATAAGTTGAAGCCATTTAATACATTCAAATTAAAGTTATGTAAATTTCACTCAAGAGTATATTGCATTCCAAGATATGAGGAAGTTGCATTTCACAATACCAGAATGTTGTACTATAAAATATGAAGAAATCAAGTGTAATGTTATATATTATCAAATTAAGTACAAATAAAAATATCTTATAAAGTATGCTAAATGAGAACAAAATCGAAAATTTAGAAAAATAAAAATGTGTAATTAATAAGAAAGAGCTCATTGAGATTAATAAAGCAACTTTTTTCATCTTTATTAGAACTCATATGAAATTACTATGAATTGCCAAACTAATGGGCATAGATAAAAATAAATTGTTATTTTAATACAATGTATATTTATATTATAGCTAAAATGAGACAAATTAGAGTAATTTAAAGTGACCAAATCAAAGCTTTATAAATGTCACACAAAAGATGTTTAATGCTACCTAATAATATAACAAAATCGAAGAAAAAAATGCAAAACAAATGAGATAAATTGCACAGAAAAGTTGCATTCCATGATACAAAATAGATTGTGAAGCATCATTAATTGTCAAATTAAGTGTGAATCAAAATATTTCATAAAACATCCAAAACCTAATAAGATAAAATATTTAAAAGATTAAAAAGAAATATTTAATTGGATAGTGCTTGTTAAAACATGTACAAAAAGTTTTGTTCCATCTTTACCAAATCACAATTAGAATACTATGAATTACATATGTAAATAAATAACCATAAAATACAAGTTATTATTTTAATATTAAGTAAAAATATGTTAAAGCTAAAGTGAGATAAACTGATCACAATATATCATAAACAAATAAAAGTAATCTAAAGATTACTAGAGAGGAGATTTATAGTTAAATAAAAATAAAAGCAAATTGAAATGAAAAATTTGAAAAATGAGATAATCCGTATTAGAAAGTTTCTCTCCAAGGTAGAAAGGAGATCAAGCATAATATTCTCGATAATCAAATAAGGTAAAAAAACAAAATATCTCATAAAATATAAAAAACAATGAAATAATTAATTTAATTATTTTGCAATAAAGATTTAATTACATAGAGCCTATTGAGATAAGTCCAACAATATTTTTTTTGCTTTCGATCAAATCAAATTAAGGGTTTTTTTGAATTAGCAAACTAAATAAGTAAATATAATGTAAATTATCAATTTAATATTAGGTAAATATTTAATAAAGATGAAATGAGATAAATTGAAACAATAATGTGTTACTAAATCAAAGCAATGAAAGGTCACACGAGTAGAGATTTTCATCAACAATGTCCTAACACTACTTTACTGCTTTTCTTTAACTTCCCAATCAGGTCATTAGCAAATGTCTTTGGCATTATTCCACTCCTAGATTTCAGTAAGAAAGACATGGATATCATTCACTTAATAAGTTGATAATCAAGGGAGTGTAATCAACATCTATTTGATGTGAAAAAGTTATCGATCATTAATTACTATATTAGAGAGATTTGGGACATGTTTCTATCATGTACATTAAATTTCTTTTCTTTAAAATTCATTTTTAACTTTTTTCTTTTATTAAAATTTGATTTTCATTCATATCATTTTTTTTATAGAATTTTTTCTCAAACTTTATATGGGAGGTTAAAAAGTGGTTTATGTTAATGAAAATAAAAGTTTGATAACATTTATTTGTTAAAATTTTGATTATTTTGAGTTTTTAATAACAAAGTTTTTTAAATCTATTAATAGACACATTGAAAATGCTGTAAAATGCTTCGTAAGCATAAAAAAGCTTTATTTTGCTGTTAAAAAAGATAAAGAGAAGCAAATCTAGAAACATAATTTTATTTTTATAAAAATAAAAACTTTGATAAAAATATATTTATTGATTCTTTTATTTTTTTATGCTTGAAAAAGAAAACTCTTTAGAGATAATTTTATCCACTTATTGTTCATGTCACAAAATATCAAAAAATAGCATTTTAGTAATTTCTATTGTTCGATTGACCAAAACAGAGAACTTTAGTGCTCTACTACGGCTCAATAAAGAGCAATCTTTCAATAGAATTGTAGACATCTGCAACCTTCATTTGGCCTCCAAATTTCCTAAAGTATGCAAGTGGTTAGCTGGGTGGGGCGAACCTTGGCTTTAGTGCTTCCTCACCAATAAACAAAAAATAGAAAAATTCCAAAAGTTAAGCATAACAAAGAAGACCAGAAGTTAGGCAGCTACACTCAAAAGGTCACATATCTATCTTTCTAATTTCTATAAATAAAAAAATTCATATGAAAAATTATTTTTTATATTATTTACCTTATGTTATTACAAGTGAATACTACTGATGTTTTATAAGGAGCATGATGGAATGAAGATGCCAACTGGGTTGCTATATTTAGTTTTGATTCTTATGCATGTGGGTTCTAGGTATGCTCTTTTTTGGACCTATTTATCATGTTAGGGCAAGTGGTTATATATTAATTACTTTAATTAAATCATAATACATACTATGGCAATGATTTATAGAACATATTTTGCAGATTAAAATACACTTTTGATATGTAATTTATTAAGCTACAAATTGCTTTCCAAAAATAGGCCTCAATTTTTTTGTTTTACTTCATTGTCTTTTTTTTCTTGAAAGTTGATATTTATTTTGTGCTTTAACTATTAGTCCTTGTTAGGGCTGAGTATAATTTTTGTGATACAAATATTTACTTATTTATATAATTAATATATTAAGATTTTAAGAAACAAACCATCATTTCTTTTATATCCTATATAATGTATAATTTGATATGTTATATGTAAAAATTTATTTTAATTTATGATTAATGTTGCATAGTTGGCTTGATGTATTATTATATGCTTGTAATAAAAAAGAGATAAAAAATGAATATTAAAGACATAGAAAAAAGACAGAGAAAAAAGTGGATTATAGGTAAAAAACACTATGCGATATATCAAAAAAGACAGAGAAAAAAGTGAATAAAAGAATTTTTATTTTAAGTCTAATTTCTTATCAAGAATAAGCAATGTTAAAAATATGTTTTTTTGGCAAAATTATCTTATAATGTCAATTACTATGTGATATAGTGGCCATCGCTTAATGTGAGATCTTGTGGTTGACATCTATAGTGATAATATGTACATATATATATATATATATATATATATATATATATATATATATATATATATATATATATATATAATATGTCACTTATTATGCAGTTGTATGATCTTATAATATTGATACCAATGACATCAATGATTGAACTGCTTACTTGTGTGATTAGAAGATATCATTTGTTGTGTGATCTATTCTCCATCACTTGTGTGACCTGATAGTTGAGGTCTACAGTAGTGATTGATATATATATATATATATATATATATATATATATATATATATATATATATATATATATATATATATATATATGCCATTATTTCTTGTGTTTTCTAGCAAAGTACTATAGTATCAAACCTCAATGATTGAGCTATAGTAAATTAATAAAAATCTAAACAAACAAGTTAATTTTTGTGGGAATGTTGTATTATATGATACTAAGGAATTCAAATGTAGCATCCCCAATCATCAAATCTAGAACCTATACAAATGCTTCTTAAAGTATGCATAAACCTTTAGGCACAAGAATATTTAAAAATTGAAAATAAATATTTAATCTTATAGACCTCATCAAGATGTGTCCAATGACTTTTGTTTCACCTCGATTGAACCTTGTTAAAAAATTCAAATAATTTTGAAAATCAATAAGCATAAATAATTAAAAATATTTTAATATGAAGTGACTATATATTAAAGTTGAAATATTATAAATTGAGGCAATGCAATATTATTAAATACAAAGTGATATAAATGACATATGATAGAGAACAAGGGTTTCGTTATAATCTAATAGAATCAAAGAAAAACATTTGATGAAAAGCAATAATTTACATAAGAAAGTTGCATTCCAAGATATGAAAGATACTAAATGTGACATCCTTGATAAACAAATTAGATACAAATTTTGATAACTCATAA
Organism: Vanilla planifolia; assembly: GCA_023846275.1. NCBI lineage: Eukaryota > Viridiplantae > Streptophyta > Magnoliopsida > Asparagales > Orchidaceae > Vanilla > Vanilla planifolia. The sequence continues at coordinate 9,085,037 of CM043872.1, read as the reverse complement.
AATGAACCAAAATAATAAAAATTATTTGAAAATGTTAAAGATTCTTATTTTTCTTTAAATGTGTTATTTTATATTTTTGACAAATTATTGAGAAAGGAACATAAATGATATTAAATTACTATTTAAATATTAGTTAAATATATGCTAAAGTTGAAATAAGATAAATTTAGATATTCTAGTATAGAATACTCAGAGTGATTTAAAGGTTAAATAAGAGAAGACCTCAAATTACATGGTGATATAACTTAATGAATCAGAAAAATGTGAAAGAATGACATAAATTTTATAGAGAAGTTACACTATAAGATACTAAAGGGACTGAGTGGAACAACCTCAATCAATAAATTATGTTTGCCAAATAACTTTTTGTTTCGTTGTTGTAGAGTAGGAAACTAAGAAAGAACTAAATTTAGATAATAGCTCTTATTGGAAAGACTAAACTAATGAAAATATAAAAGTGATGAACACGTAGGATTTAGCAATATTATTATGGAGGATTTGAAATTCAAAAGTCTTAAATTTAAATTACATAGATTTCAAATTTGATTATTTAGGATATAAAATTTTGATATCTTAGGTTTGAAAATTCAACATAAGGGCTAAGAATCTTAGAAAATGTTGATGTTAAATTATGACTTAAAAGAACAATGGAAAAGGGTCTTAAGTGGATAGAATTATTAAGGACGAAGATCTTACATCAAAGAAGCTCTAAGAAAAAAATTGAGGAAGAGTTTGTACTATTATTTACTTCATGAAAATTTGAGCACACCCATAATGACTTCATCATTTAAAAAGGGCCCTTGATTGATTTTTTATGAGGGTTTATTAAAATAGAGATCTAGATTTTAGACTTAAAAGTGTTGATACATTACCAAGGAGCCAAAGATTACTTGGATTTCTACTAAACCTTAATCTAATTTTGTTTGATGGATAAGATTATGAGTAGCATTGAATTGGACCTTTGGCCATAGCCTAGCAACAAAAATGATCATTAGAGTGATGTGGGTGGCTCAATAGAGATCTTTGGTTAGGGTGAAGTAATTTTGATAAGATTGTGATGAAAAGGATAATTACTAATAGAATTCATATGAACATGGTTTAACATCAAAGATTATGAGCAAAAGTGCTTAAGATATGGATTTATAAACTAAGTACTCAAACAACAAAAAGATTGCATTAAACCATCTAGATTGATTTATGTGCAAGGACTAGACATTGATGTACAAAATTTTAAGTGGGAAGACACACTCGATATGAGGATTAGGATTTGGTAGAAACCTTAAGTTAATAAAAACAATTGTGTTAGGCAATATGACAATAGGTGGTTAATGGTTTAATGCCCTAAAAAATTCCTAAATGATAAGTTAAAGTTAGGAAAGCATAGATAGATAAAAGTGAAGATATAAAAATGTTGAGTAAGAGAGTCCATTTATCATGACCTAGGCTAAGATATTAAATTAGAGCTTACCTAGATTAGCCTAACGATGTTCATTTCTTATGGAATGGACATTGTTTAAAATTATTACAAATTATAAAATTAAATAGGCATAAAAAGCAATAAATTTTTATTTTAATACTAAATAAACATAAGTAAATTAAAAAAACAAAATTATTTAAAGCAATGTAATTATATTAAATCTAAATGCTTTAAAGGTCACATGCAAGAAGAATTTTAGTTTCATTATAATATCATGAAACGAAAGAAAATAATTTGGAGAAATGAGATACATTTAATTAAAAAGTCACATTAAAAGATAGTATGGTGATCAAGTGTGCAATCTTTATTATGAAATCAAGTAACAATTTTAATCTCTCTCCAAGCATACCAAAATATTAGAAAATAAGCTATTTAAAAACTTATAACAAAATATAGTATATAATTATATATAACTTATTTAGAAGAGTTGAACAACGTACGTTCCATTTGGATCGGACCACTTTTGAAAATATTATAAATGTTTAAATTAAATAAACATAACTAGTAATGAAATATTATTTTAATATAATGTTAGTATATATTAATGGAAAATGATATAAATTGTAAAAATGTAAAATAAATAACTCAGAGGAATATAATTTTTCACACAAGAGGTAATTTTGAGTTAGTTAGTATTGCAACCAATAAATGAAAAAACTTTAAATAAATTAGATGCACCACACAAGAAGGTTTCATTCCAAGATAATAAGGAGATTTACTGTAAGATTATCATTCATCAAAGTAGGTACAAATAAAAAGGATGTATAAATCATACCCAAAATCTAAAAAATAAAAGATTATTAAATTTTATCTAAAATTATTAAATTTTATCTAAAATTATTAAATTTTATAACTACATAGAGTTATTGAAGATTATATATTGGTCGTGCTTGGAATTACTATGAATTAAAAAATTAATAAGCCAAAATAATATCGAATTATTATTTTAATATTAAGTAACTATATGTTAAAGAAAAAAATGAGATAAATTGAAACAATGTATCCAAATAAAGCAAAATAAATCAAATAACTAAGATAAATTGTATGATAAAGTAGAATTCCAAGTTACTAGCATGATAAAGGGAAATATCTTTGATCATCATATTAAGAAAGCATCTATATGTCTCAAAAAAATACTAAAACCTCAAAAATAAAATATTTAAAATAATATATAAGTGAATGTTAAATTGTCTAGAACTTATGGAGCAAAATACAATCACATTTGCTTCATCTCAATTTGACCTTTTTTGAATTATTATAAATCATCAAAGAAAATAATCATAAATAATAATAATTACAATTTTAAAATTAAGAAAAAATGTGTTAAAGTAGAAATGAGGTAAATCATGGCAAAGTAATATAACCAAATCGAAGCATTACAAATATTATATGAGAGAACAATTATAGTTTCATAATAATATAAAAAAAAACTTTTGAACAAATGAGATAAATTGTAACTATAAAAATCTTCAATGGAGATGAAACGAACATCATTGAAGTTTCTCAATTAGTTTTATCTTAACAAATATTCATTTTTATATTTTAAAATATTTAAATTTTGAGTGTTTCAGCATGCTTTTGGAGATATCTTGATTAATCAAAATTTCTATGATCAAGGACATTAATTAGATGTCCTATAATGTTGTTCAACTTTACATTACAACTTATCCCATTTCTTCAAATATTTTATTTTGATGTGGTTAAACTACTATGAAACTTATAAATAATTTTAGTTTGTTATATTACATAACTTTAGTAACTTTTAGCTTTAGCATAAATCTCCTTAATTTAAAAATTATAACTTATTATTATTTACGTCATATATTTTAATAATTCATAGTATTTCCAAACAAGGTTTGGTGTAGAAAAACATACATCATTTGTCTTGCCATGATATGATTTATTTTCTAAAAATTTCATTTTGATATTTTTATTGATTTCTTTGAAAGGGTTTTGACATGTGTTATGAGGTCTTTTGATTATTACTTAATTTTACAATCTAGGATGTTACACTTGACCTCCTTAACATCTTAGAATTCAAATTTTTTGTACAATTTTTCTCATTTTTTTAAATGCCTTACTTTGACATTTTTAATAATATAATCTAACTCTAAATCTTCTCTCATGTAACTTTTGCATTCCTTTAATTTCGTTATATTACATTGCTTTAATCTATATCATTTTAGTAATAATATATATTCACTTAAATTTTAAATATTAATTTATTATTATTTATTTTTAAATACATTGATAATTCATAATAAGTCTTAATATGATTAAATGATGATGAAACAAACATCTTTCGAGTAAATTAAAAATATCTAAAGGAATTACATCAAATTAAGTAATCATTTTTAAATTTTCATATTTTATCTATAGAAATTTGGCATACTTTATAAGACATTTAGATTCATATTTGATTAGTAAATCTTTTATGCTACACTTAACCCCCTTAGTGTCTTGGAGTTCACCAATCTCCTATAATTTCTATCATTTCTAATCTTGTTATACTATACTAAAAGTTCTCTTATTTTTTCTATATAGTACCTTATATTACTTCTATTATATTACTTTAATTTATCTAATTTCATGGCCATTATAATAATTTTTTTAATTATTTATGTTTATTTACTTTAGTAATTGAGAGTATTTCTTAACAAGGTTTGATGGAGACAAAACACATCATTAGTCCCATCTCAAGTAGCCTATCTAATTAAATATTCATTGCTACTTTGTAAAATATTTTTAAAGAGTTTTTCTAATTTCGGGGATATTTTAGTTCATACATAATTTTCTCCAATTTCTTTAGTATCTGAGAATACAATGTTTTTCAAAACTTTATATCATTTATTCAAAAGTTTCATTTTATCTGGTCAAATTACATTTTTATAATTTTCTTGTATTATATTCCATTAAAAGATAACTTTAATATCTATTTTCTTGACATTATAAAAATAACTTATTGTTATTTTAGCTTATTTAGATTTATAATGCACAACAATCCTAAACAATATCCATTCGAGGTGAAAGAAATGTTTTTGGAATCACCTCCATGAGTTACACCAAATTTATTATTAGTTTTAATACTTTTAAATATTTAACTTTCCCATGTTTTGGCATGGTTTTCGTTGTATCTCTATTCATACTTAATTTAAAGATCAACGATGTTGTACAAAATCTCTTTAATATCTTGGAATACTTCCTTCCAATATAATTTGTATTATTATTTTAATGTTTGCAATGATTTGGTTATGTTACTATGAAACTCTAATTTTATTATGTATAATACTTGCATCACTATTCTTTTTTAATAATTACATTGCATCAATTCATCTCATTTCAACTTTAATATCAACTTAATTAATATTAAAAATAAAAAATTTACAATTAAATACATTTTTATACTTTGATCACTCTAAAAAATAAAAAGAAGTAAAATCAAGATGGAAGACACTTCATTGAACTCATCTCAGTGCTCTCTATTTTACTCAATATTCATTTTTAAATGTTTGAATATTTTATTGTTAGGAAATGCAGCACATTTTAAGAGAAATTTTGATGAATAACTATTTTAATTATCATGTTTGTTACACTCCATCACCTTATTTTGTTGTAAAGCTACTTTCAAATTAAATTGAGCTAATTTCTTGAAAAGTTTCACTTTGATTTGTTTTACTATTATTAAGCTCTTCATATCTTCTTGTGTGACCTTTGAATTTCTTTGATTTTGTTATATTAAAACACTTCAATTTATCTCATTTCAAATAATATATATAAAAATATATATAATGCTCAATTAATAATTTCTTATAAATTATGCTTAGTTACTTCGGTAATATCATAGTAATTCCAAATGTGTTTTGATTGAAACCAAACAAACATCATTGGACTTATCTCAACATGCTCTATCTAATTAAATATTCATTTCTACATATTTTTATTATTTTAGTTTTAAAGATTATGGGATTCCTTATTAGGACACTCAATTTCTACATGAGTTAATAATTAATAATGCTACAAATTGTCTCATTAGTATCTTGGGATGTAACTTGTTTAATTTGTCTCATTTCTTTAAACATATAGCTTTGATCTTGTCATATTACTTTGTAATTAAAAATAACCACTCAAATGTCCCTTACATTGCTTAGATTTTATTATTTTATTTTTCTTTAATTTATCTCATTGAAGTTTTAATATTATTTTTCCTGATATTAAAAAATAGTTTATTTCTTTTTTTTGTTATCTAATTCTAAAATTCATATAGTTAAAAAATGAGGTCTATTCAACATGAAATGTGTTCTTATTAAATTTGAAATAAATTTTAATATTTTTTAAACACTTTTTTCCTTCGGTTTTGGTAAGTTTTACAAAACAATTAATTTTGTAGAAGTCGTGATGATTGATTATGTTACAAACGATCTATTTAGTATCCTAGAATGTAGCATTCATATATATATTTTATATCATTTCTTTAAATGTTTTACTTAGAATTTGTTATATTACTATATAAATCTAAATCTACTATTCTATCATCATTATATCAAATGGAATTAGTTATATAACTTTACTTCAGTTTATCTCATTTCTAATTATTATCTATTTTCTAAATATTAAAAATATATTATATTAATATTTAATTCATATTTAAAATTTTAATTAACAGTAATTAAAAATGTGGTTCGATCATGATGAAACAAAAATCACTAGACTCATATCAACGACCTCTATCTAATTTAATGTTCATTTTTTATATTTTTAAATATTTTTTGTCAAGGTATGTCATGCTTTATGAGATATTTTTATTTGTAACCAATTTGAAGATGAAGGATTTTACACTAGATCTCCTTTTTATCTTTGAATGTAAGTTTCTAATTAATCTTATCTCATTTATTCCACTTTTTGTCAATTAATTTTATTTAATTTTTCAAAAAAATTTTATATTAAAATAACAATTTCTTATCATTTAACGCTATTTATATTGATAATTCATAGTTGTTTTGAACAATTTTTGTTCAAGATGAAATAAATATTATTAATGTTGATAAGCTATATCAAATTAAGTTTTGTTTTTTATATTTTTATAGATCTTGTTTTCGTTTGTTTTCCTTTGTTTTCTATTGTTTTCACACTAAATAATTTTACAAATGTGGAATGCAACTTTCTAATTCATTTTGCAACATTACGTAAAAAGTTTTCTTTCATTTGATTAAATTAAATAGGAAACACCAATTTTTTTGTGCGCAACCTCTATATCTTTATTTATTTTATATGATAATAATTTATATCATTTTATTTTTAATATATATTTTCATAACATCAAAATAATAAAATATAATTATTCATGCAATTTTTTTAATTTTCTAATACACAAAAATTCCAAATGAGGTCTGATTGTGATGAAAAATACTTTGTTAAAGTCATCTTGATTAGGGTTATCTCAGTAAATGTTCAATTTTAAGATTTTAAATATTTTATAATCTATCATTTCATTAGGTTTTATGAGAAATTAGATTTGTGTTTTTATTAATTTTTTGTGGTATTACACCGAATCTCCTTAGAATACCAGAATGTAAATTTACTATTCAATTGTTCTCATTTTTTAAAAACTTTATCCTTAAACTTCTTTTTTTGTTATTTAACTCAAAATATCTTCACTAATGACCCTTAAATTTCTTTGAATTGGTTGCATAACATTGCTTCAACTTATATCATTTTAGTTATTAGATATACTTTTTTAATATTAAAATAATAATTTATTTTGTAATTTATTGTAATTCTAAATGAGCTCTATTTTGGATGGAATATATGCTACTGGATTTGTCTAAAAAAGCTCCACAAAATTAAAAAATAATTCTCATATTTTTTAAATATTTTGTTCTTTAAGTATTTTTTTTATTTTATGTGACATTTCATTTCATACATTACATGATGCTCAATGAAGTTAAAATGACCTCCTTAATATTTAGGCAGTAATATTAATTTGAAATTTAAATAATTTTCTATGAAGTTTTTACTTTAATTTTGTTCCCCAAGTTATGCCAATCTTTAGAAGACTTTTTAATTTATAACTTATTTAACGATTGGGGATCTTACACTCAATCCCATTTGTTGTTGGAATGCAACATTTTGGGATATTTTATCACATTTTTTTAAATTTTACACTTTGATTTTGTTATATTACATTACTTTGATTTATTTTACTTCAACTTTAATATGTATTTACTTAATAATAAAATAATGATTTATTATTACTTATACTTAATTACTTTGGTAATTCATAATAGTATCATATAAGGTCCAATCAAGGAAGAAACATTGTTAAACATGCCTTAATGAGGTTTGCCTAACTAATTATTTCTTTTTGAATTTTTAATTCTTTTTTATTTTTTTAGTTTGCTTTACAAGACATTTTGATTATAGCTAATTCGATGACCAAGGAAATTACTCCCAACTTTCACAATGTCTTCGAATGTAACTTTCAAATAGAATTTATCTTACTTCTCCATGGTTTTCACTTTTTTTGTTGTTGTGTTACTATATAATTGTAAACCCCCTCTTTGGTGTCCTTTTTATTACTTTGATCTCATTAAATTACATCACTTTAAGTTTTCTAATTTAAGCTTTAAAATTAAAATAAAAATTTATTTTTTTAATGCCTCTTTAATTTAATAATTGGTACTACTCCAAAATGAGGCTCGCTCAAGATGAAACAAAGAACATTTGATTAATCTTAAGGAGCTCCAACTAATTAAATATTTTTTTATATATTTTCCTAAATATTTTAATTTCTTTTTTTCTATAATGGTTTGCAAGACATTTTGGGTCATGCCTAATTTGGATATCAAGAATAGTACACTTGATCTCCATATTATGATGAAATGCAACGTTGTCATACAATTTACCTGATTATTTAAATTTTTTAATTTGACTTGGTTATATTCATGTGAAACTCAAATTCTCCTCCAATTTGACATTTACAACAATTTTATTTGGTAATCTAATATTGCTTTAATTTATCTCATTCTAACTTTAATATATATTTACTTTAAATAAAAAAATTATTATTTCTTAATCTTATTTACTTTTGTAGTTTATAATAATTCTAAATGAGGTGCAATCAAGATGACACAAACTTTGTTCCACTCATTACTACAAGCTCTATCTAATGAAATATTCATATAATATATTTGTATATTTCTTATTTTCTTTGGTTTGGGCAAATATTAAAAGATATTTCAATTTGTACCTATTTTGATAATCAAATAAGTTGCACTCAATCGCTGCAATTCAATAGAATAAAACTTCTTAATACAATTTATCTATTTATTTTATATTTTTTATTTTATTTTGATTATATTACTATGAAGTTCTAATTCTCCTCTCTTGTAATATTTATATCACTTTTATTTGATTATATTACTTTGCTACAATGTAACTCATTTTAGCTTTAATATATTTCTTTACCTCATAACAAAGCAAAACTTTATTGTAATTTCAACTTCTTTTCTTTCAAAAGTTATAGTATTTGAAAACAATGTTCCACAGAAACGAAACAAAACTTGTCAAACATTTTTTGACATGCTTTATCAAATTAAATATTCTTTATTAAATTTCTAAATGTTTTAGTTTCATTTGTTTTGGCATGCTTTGTAGTATATTTTAATTCATAGATGACATGACAACTAACAATATTGTACTCTATCTCTTAAGTGACATGGAATACAACTTTCTCACATAATTTGTCTCATTTCTTAAAATAGTTTGCTTTAATTTATTTATACTAATATGTTGCTTTAAATCTCTCATGGTGTGAGCTTTAGATTACACTAATTTAGTTAAATTTTATTTAATTAATTTATCTAATTTTTTCTTGATAACAATTTGCTAAATGTGGAAAAAAAATATATTTTTATATTATTTATGTTTTTTAAATTTTGTAATTCATAGTAACTCAAAAAAAATCCCAATTAAAAAGATTAAGCATTATTAGACAAATCTCAAATACATATATCAAATTAAAAATTAATTTTTTTATCATTATTTTTTTTGGTTTTGGGATGCCTAATGAGCCATTCTGATTCATGCATGATTTGGCATTCAAGTATTTACATGTGATCTCCTTAGTATCTTAGAATAGAGGTTTCCTATCAAATTTATCTCATTTATTTAAATGTCTCCCTTTTATTTGTTTATATTAATATGTATCTCTAAATGTACTAATGTGTGACCTTTACATTACTTAAATTTTGTTATATTACATTAATTGAATTTATCTTAATTTCACTTTATTATATACTTTCTTTAATATTTAAATAATATTAAATTAATACTTATTCTTATTTGAATTCATAATAAATATAATGCCAAACGAGGTTACATCAAGACAAAATGAACATCATTATACATGTCTCAATGAGCTCTATCTAAATAAATGTTTATTTTATTATTTTCTTTATATTTTTTATTTAATTCGTACTTTATTTCAGGGCCAAGGTTATTAAAGTTAGCCTCCTCAGTGTGTTGCAGTGCAACTTTCCCAAGTAATATCTCATTTCCGCAAACCTATCACATTAACTGAGTTATAATGCTTTATTATCCAAAATCATATCTCAAGTGATGTTTGCAAGCCTTTGATATTGATCATATTTCTAATTACATTTGCTAGAATTTATAATATCTAGTTTAATTAATTTTGGAAAATAAATGAAGTTATTAGAATTACTATAAAAAAAGGGAGATTCATGAATTGTATAAATAGTTGTATTTTTAACTTATAATAAAAGGTTGAACACATTGCTACATCTTTTAAAAGAGCTTGTTTTTTTACATGTAAGATATAATGAGAGCTTTTTTTGTTGCCCTTAAAGATCTATCTACAAAATTTTTCATTATATTATATTCATCTTGTTGATTCCAAACATAGTTAAATCTTCATCTTATAACTAGACATTTCCTTGCATGTCTTGGAATGGGTTCAAGATAAAAGTTGTGAAATTTTGTAAAGGGTTTTACATTGTTTTTTTATTGGACATTATAATTATTGTTGTGCATGGTAATTATTGGCAAATTATTGTGCACTTGTAGGTGTTGTGGTTGATCATTGGTTAATCAAGTTATTTTGAGGATTTCTAGCCTACTTGGCTTATTGCTAAAGGTACTTGGGGTGATGTAAGACTTTTGTTGGTGATTGAACAATTTCAAATTATTATGTATTTTTATTTGATTTTCCTTTTCTTAATTGTTCATTATTCAATAAGGATATGTCTACCAATTCATGAAAAGACTTCAAACGTTCAAATTAATAGTTGGATATGACTTAGTCTCATCCAGTACAATCACATAGAGGTTCCACTTGAAGGTATTTTTGTCTAACTAAGACCAAAAGTGAAGCGGGAATTGAATCCTCTACTTCTCACTAGCAATACTATCATTGTTGTTGCAAGGGGCAATTATAGTTGAACCATTATTTATTACATATTCAAGTTTTCTTTCCATTAGCTCATTAAGTTATTTGTCACTGCATTTTATTCTATGTTTTTGAAAGGTCAATTGGTAGCTTGTTGTACATTTCCAAGTTAAAGTTATCTCTAACATTACTATGGTGGTCTTGTAGTTCCTTTGTGGAAAAGTTGTAACAATTTGTGTTAAAAATTTAGTTTTTGGATTGTTCTGCCATCAATTTCCATTTGTAGTTATCAACTCTTGTTATGACACCATTTGTCCCTTTTGCTTTATTGGCTTGTGTCAACTCATGCATCTTGCTTGACTCGCTCTTACGCATCAAACATAGCCAATCCATTTGACATATGCTAATGAATCAACTTGAATTTGCCCATGATATCCGCCTCATGTGCGTTGACCTACGATCAACAAAATAATGTTTACCCATAAATCCATGCCATCCATTCAACTAACTCTGACCTACAAACCAAAGCTAAGAAGTTAGTACTCCTTTCCACCCATGAAGGCTTGATTAGATCACCTTTGGCCTCACCAATCATTCGATCACAACCAAAAATTCAAACATTGTTTGTGGACTATTTTTTGCATTTCATTTCATAAGATTTAAATGCAATTTCTAAGTAAATTAAAAAATGTGTGTTATAATTCAAAAATATTTCCCGTAGTGTTACCGAGAGTCCTTTCATATCCCTTAATAAGAAAATTATTATTGCACACCATCCACAATAGCACCAAATGAAAAGGCAAATGCACAACCTTCTTGTTTCATCTTTTAGAGAAATTAATCATCACATTGAACTTTCATGTTTGTTCAAGTCAATGTGTGATAGTCGTTTTTGGCATAGTAATAACAACACTTGTGTGTGCATCTTATGACTTCTCCACCATTGTGAGTACCTTAGGTATGAGTTCAAAATAAAATTTCCTTTAGGTCAAGATCTCGCATGCTAATGATTTGTGCGATTCTTTAACTTATGGTGAAAATCTTACTTACTCGATGATCCTTTGACTTTATTCTAAACTAAGCACCTTTAGTATGCCCTTATATTAAAATATTTCTTCGACCCTGGTACATCTCAAATTGTCAACAAGCCAAAGATAATTTCTAGCATATTGTTTTTCATCAACTTCCTATAAGCACATAGTTGGCATTAAGAGCTTGAATGATTTTTAACTCATTATTAAAAAAGCATCATTTAATTTTGTGCACGTGTTGTCAATTTCTAAAAGTTAGTAAAAAAAGAAGACAAAACAAAAAAAGAAAAAAGATAAAGTATAAACGAAAGAAGATCACAATGGAAGATCTAATGTATATTTTCATATATGAAGGAAAGAAGACCGCATCATACACTTCAACTCCTTTTTTTTAAAATTTCTCACACAAGTACTCCAAAAGAAAAAGATAAAGGAAAAAAAATTAGTTAATATCATTTTATTTCCCAAGATTGGGAGGAATATAAGTAGTTGTAAGGCTTTCTTATTTGTGGCACTTAGTATACCAATGTCACCACATGTGGTTCAATCTTTGTTGGAAGAAATTGTCAATGTATTTTCAATGAGTTTCTAGAAATACAACAACCATTAAGAGCTATACAATGTTATGGATCTACTTTCTAGTGCATCACTACAACATTTTCCATATTATTCATTAAATACATTTACTTAAGGAGAACATACTTGACAAGTAAACGAGCTCACCCTAGAAGGATTTAATAATGATTGTATTAGTCCATTTGTTGTCCCATCTTTTTTTGCACCAAAAAATGAAGAAGTTGGTGCTTTTTTAAAGATAGTTATGTGAATAGAAAAAATTGATTAACTATGTGTCTCTAATTCCTTGTCTAAATGATTTGTTAGAACAAATGATAAGAGCCACCAAATCCTATAAAGTAAACCTAAAAAGTGGATAACATCATGGTAGAATCCACATAGTGACAAGTAGAAGGCTGCTTTTATGAGAAGAGGACTATATGAATGGTTAGTTATATCGTTTAAGTTATCGACTGCACCAAGTTCATTTATGTGACTTATGAATGATGTTTTGTGGCCATATCTAAGTCATTTTGTCGCCATATTTTATGATGGCATATTAGTGATAATCAAACCTCTTCAAAATATTTAAGACATCTTAGATTGGTAAGTACTACAATATGTGAACAACTTTTATTTGTTGGCCATAAGAATTGTGAATCTTTGTTGGAAAGAGTGTCTGTCCTAGGTGTTATGATTTGAAAAGATGGACTAACCATTAATCATCAAAAGATAAAAGCTATTATTGAATGTTCGACCACCAAATAATGTATATGAAATTCTTATCTTTCATGGCCTAGTAACTTTCTATTAATGGTTCTTTTAAGGATTTAACATAATAGTAGCATTGATTAAAGATTATCTTGAAAATTTGAGGGTTCAACAAAGCAAAATCAGTAGAAGTAGCTATTGCTAAATTAAAAGAAGCCTTAAAAAGCACTACTCCATAGGTAATGATACTTTTCAACCAGCATTGAAGTCACTTGTGATGTTTTAGGTGTAGTCATTGATGGTGTTCTATATCAAGAAGTATTCTTATTGCATTCTTTAATGACAAGCAAAAAGAAGCAACAAAGAAAATCTCAACTTATTAAGGATAACTTTATACAAAATGCAATTACTAAGACATTTGAGGCAATAACTATTATACAAAGAAGTTGTTTTTTTATTTAACCAAGAAGTAATTACGTATTTAAATTCATAAAAGAATTAAAGTCAACAACATCCTAAATTGTTAGAAAATTTACCAGAGTTTATGTTTTTTGACGAATAATCTGGGAGTGGAGAATAAAGTAGTTGATGCATGAAGTCATTACGTTTATTTATTATCAACAATGAATGTAAATTTTCTTGGATTCAAGCACATCAGGAATTTCTATAGTGATTTCCTAGACTTTGATAATATTTATCATGATGTCAAGACATTACAAACTAAATTTTTTGGTCATTATCGTTTTTTGTTTCAAACCTTGACACTACAACATACATACAACTTTTAGGGCTTTTCTTGTCAAAGAAGTACGTGTTGTAGTTCTCATTGATCAATTTCGCTTATCCAAAACCATAACAAACTTGGCTGAACAATTTTTTTGCCATGATTATTGGAAACTTTGAATTTATAATTGCCCATCATAGAACTAGTTCCATAATTAAATCAGTTAATTGTAGCTAAAAGCAAATACAGCATTACCTATACCAAAATGACCAAAGGAATATTTACGGAGTTTGTATCTTGATTGCACAAAACAATTAGAAAGCTTGATTATGTAATCGTAGATGTTGATAGGTTTTATAAAATAGCTCATTTCAAAAGCTGTCATATGACATTATATGCATTTCGAATCACAAAGTTATTTCTTAATGAAGTTCTAAAGCCATATGGTTTACCAAAATAGTTGTGCTATATTATGATGTCAAGTTTACTAGCTTCTTCTAAAAAAACAATTTTAGCACTTAGTAAGAATGAAATTTAAGTTTTCGTTAATCATCCTTTGATGCATAGACAAACAAAAGCAGCCATTTGATGATTTAGCAAGCTTCTTCATAGCTAAATGAAGGAAAACATTTCAACTTGGTGCCTTCAATTACTACACATGACTTCTGTAATAATAATTAAAATAATTGAACAATTATTGAGTCATTTTGAAATTTATTTCAAAAACCTTCCTTGAAGTACTATTAATTTAATTCTCTTACCTTATGATTATTACACTTCTGAATTTACTATGTCATTTACTCATCATAGTTCATTATTACAAAAACATATTGCATAATAAATTAATGCAAATAATAACATATATAAATGGATAGAAAATGGTCAAAGAACACTCAAAAAATTTTCTAAGAGCATTTATCTAACAACTATAGAGATATTTGACAACCTTAGAGATATTTGATGCTTGTAGTGTTAGTTTTGAATGATTAAGAAAGAAGTTATCCACATGCACACTCTACAATTGCTCAAATATTATTGAATTAACACTACCATAAATGTTTAGCATCTTGCATTTAATATGCCATCATATCAAACACCTAGCAAATTTCTTGAGCCTTCACTATCATTATCAATTAAAACTATCTTACTAATATCTTTAGCTCTGCTTAGTGAGTTGAGAGATCAACTAGAACAAATCTAAGATGATCAAATAGGTTTGGATCGAGAACAACATATATATATGATATGTTTGTGTGGCAATCCCACCTCCTAAAATTAGTCATTTCAATATTTATAGTAGCCCCATAATTCTATCCATGCAACACACTTAACACTCTTTGACCAACAAAAAATAGCTAAACAGCTTGACCTGCACTAACCAATAAACTAAAATAGAGGTGTCATCATGCATCTCTACCCAAGTCATATTAATAAGCTACGAAGTCCTTGTTCGCCTATTAAACCATCACTTAAAACACATATGATATTTATTTTCTTATTTTATTTAACTTTGTAGTTTTACAAGACATGGTTTTGGTAAAATTTAATGTCTTTTTTTAACAATTTGTTCTTGCTTTTAGTATTTTTAAAATGAATTTACATTTAAAAAATGTGGGCCTTAATAATCCCAAAAGTCCTTTCATATTCCATGGGTAGACAATTACTATAGTTTCTCTATAGTCTCTATAAATAGAGATGTTCACCATGTTCTTAGGTATTAAATTTGAATTAAATAAAAAAGTGTTATCACCAAGCTTATTTTATATGAGTATGTCATGTGAGATCAATCTAACGATGTGAATCTAGTGGTACTGTAACAAGTCAAGGGAGATGCTAAGAAAGGAAGATCTTGACCCATTATTCACAATCCGCAAGTGTATCAATTCACTAAAAGTTAGTTATCACATCTAACTCTCTTTTTGAGAAATTAGTTTTTATTACAATATTATTATAACATAATTTTGATCGATAAGGCAAATTGATGGAGTATTTTGACATGAAGTTATCCTTAGGTGGAGAATATTTCACATGAATTTATAAAAAAAGCATTTAGAAAGCTTTTGCCACAAAGTTTATGAATGATGCTCCAACTATATGAATGTTTAGATCACAATAATGTTATAGACTAACAATAATTTGTATTATTAAGTTTAAAAAAAGTTAAAATAATTATGGAGTTGCACAAGCTCTACTTATGAAGTTGGTTGAATGTTTTAAATACCATAGAAAGGTAAAATAAAAGAAATTATAATATTATGAAACCCCAGTTATATCAACATGACCCTTTACCAAAGGCATTAAGTTGTTATACAACTCATACATGCATGTTTAGCTCATAAGACACATAAGACACCTTTCCACCTAGAAGCCATTTAAGTAAAACTTGAGTTAACCTTGTACAATAGTATCACAATTCAAATAAAATGTATCAATGAAAATTTAGTTTTGACATTGTGTTAGTATTTTTAGCAATTCAAATCTATAAAATATAATAAATGCCATTTGGGACAAATAATATATGATGTTTTGTATTGATTCAAACAAGGAATTGGACTTGTAAAAGAACTATGTTTTGAGTAGATTATAAGAGAAATATCATATATATGCCCACAGTACATTGATTATTGGTGGACAATGATTTCGTAAATGAAATTTTCATTCACATCTTGGTGTCTTATTTTGAATCATCTTGTATGATCTGATCATTTGTATAGGCGTTCTTCAAATATGTATGGATAACAGTGGAATAGAGCATTTTACGAAACAAATCATAAGAATGTTTAAGCTAGAACATGAATCATCACATGGTGATATCAAAGTGATCAACTGTATAACAAGTTTTAAGACACCTTCAGCAAAAGTCAATGTCTCTTTGCACTTGAGAATATAGTGCTTCATATTTCTCTAAATCACTTTCTTGCACAACTTTCACACATCTTGTTTTGTCATCATCATAACAGAGAGAAGCAATATTATTTTTTGAAGTGTCCTTTATCTTTTATTTTTATATTTTTTGTGTATGTGTTGCTACACCTTCGAAGTTATATTTAGAGATGAACATAATCAAGTGCCATAGAATTATCGAGCTTTCCATAGAGAGATCCCTAGAATCATCTAGTTAAGTGTTTATTGATAATCTATTTTGATCATTGGAATAGAAGAAAAGGAAATTGCCATTGACTAAATCATAACATTCTTGCACCTAGCACAATGGAATGGATGTAAAAAAAAAAAAATTAACCTATTATAGTAATGGAAATTATTCTACAAATAGTCTAATAAGTTTGAAATCTTTTGAATAAATAAATGACTAGACACTTCTTCTATAACTTAGACGTTATTGAAGACTTTAGTTCAATAAAAACTAATTTGTATAAGACCTATGTTTAGATAGCAAATGTCATTTAAAAGCATTCTACAATGTTTTTTTATGGACCTTCAATTTAGACATATTTTAAGAGCTTAAGACTTTATTGAGAGGAAGTAAATTCTATCATCACTAACATTCCTAGGAAAACACACTTTCAAGAGGTAAAGTACACATCCCTGTGGGTCCTAACTAAACACATTCTTATAAGTAAAATCATGCTAAAACGTGAAGATAATCAATGTCTTGCACCTTTTATCTACTTTGAAATTAAAATGACTTAAACGAAGAAGGATTTGACAAGGTCAAAACTATATTTCAGCTTACAAAAAGTGGTACTTCTATGAAATGTCTCAAATTAAGGAAAATCATGAATCATAGCAATGTTTCAAATAATTGCACCAATAATGACATATAATTACAACATGTGTATACTTTACTTGGAATTCATAACACTTTCCATAAAGAATACTAACATTAAAAGAAGTACAATGCATAAACACATCAATGATAGGATATAGGATGTGTTCCAAGTGATGAAGACTACTAGTTATTTCAAACAATTGTTGAACAAGAATCAAAATCAACAAGAACACCATATGAGCAATGACAACATTATACTTTTATTAATAAAGAATTTTTAGTGCTTTATTATTGGGTAGATGTGAAGCTTATATTATAGGGAACATGTTATCTTTTGTTTTAGCTACCTACACTCAATAATTTAGGGAAACCTATGTTCAATTATTTATGCGTTACAATAGTAATTTGATATTCGTGTTCTTGTTTCTTTAATGATTGTTAGGTCAATGTTCTTATATACTTTTTAGCTTTGTTATTTAGTATTTTTATCCTAGAATTGACCATAAAATCATCGAAGGGAGATTATTTACCACGTATATTCGATGATCACAAAACTAAGGAAGTTTTAACTAATGATTGGTTAAGGTTTTGTGAATTTATGATACTAGCTAGATGTTGCACCATATTTTTAGCAAATGTTTTAAAACTAGCAACTATAGCAAAAATCCACATATCCATCATGGCATCAAGAAATGAACCATGTAAGCTACAATGCTAAAAATATAAGAAAGCCCACAAATATAAACATCCATAATCCAAACATAAAGCCATAAAGTATTAAATGCTCAACAACCTAATGTCATATGTTCAACAAAAGGAACATAAATATGCAAATACATAATTCCACAAATAATAGTTTGTTATAGTCCAATAGACATCTATAAGTAATTAATAGAAATAATAACTTAACTTTTGTTAATCATAAAATTTATAACGATTGTAATCTAATTAGTGAACTAACATTGATGATCTCATGTGAGGCTTCTATTTGACTCATAGCTCTCTAAACCTACAAAAATAAAAGGGGAAGTGTGTCAACAAAATTAATAGGGAATTATTGAGTCACTATATAAAATTAACATCAACTAGTAAAGAGATTCTTATATCAAATTACAAAAGCAATATTTATAAATGGCATAAAATATAAATCTCAACAACTGAAATCTGTCTACCAAGACAAGGTAATGCATAAGCCTGTAATATAGCCATTTGGATAATCTATGTGTTGCTATTAATCTCGTACACTCTGTAATCTAAGAGGTTCATTGTAAGACTTAATAGTGCTATCATATCGTACTACTTTGCACTCCACAAAGACAAAATTGATCCCATAGACTAACTATATGGAACTATAAAGGTCAACAATTACCACATCAACTCCTCATCATATATAAAGACACCTTATTAATTCACCAAGAAACTAATTCTATAGTAGTTCCCTTTTGGAACTAAATAAGAAACTAGTGCTCTCCCAATTGTAGAGTTTCTTACAATGTGAATTAGAACTCCACTTATATGATATATCAACTATGTCAAATGATTTCCTTTAAACTAAAGGATTAGAAATATTTATCTTACTCATCCCCATTGTGTGCATCAAAGATTAAGGGTCCTCTACATCTATTCCATTTCTAATCAAGATCATTTTCATGTTCTAATAACAACATGCAATCCGTTATAAATCAATTCCAAAACATTACATTGGTTTCCTTACAAAAATCCCTTTGGATACTTTAGTGTTCCTCTAAACCATAAATTAACTTTTTGGGTACCTTACTCTACCATTGCTATTAGTCTTTACCCTAGTTTCATTTAGTTCACTTCTTGTAGTTTCCTTTTCTGTTTAGATAATCCATTTAGTTTTTATTTTAATCAAAACCATTGCCTTTACGAATAGGAGTAATGTCAAATTTTTTGCTAACAAAACCAAATCTATGCTCACACAACTTTTATTGGTGACTCTCATGATTCATAAGAAAATTGGGGAACTATAGCCCTTATAAAGCCTCCTGAGAAACTGTTATTCTCTGGATCATAATCCAAGGAGTTAAATAATGTCCAAAGGAATAAACTAGCATAGTAATGGTCATACATAGTAAACAAATTTAAACCATAGGCTTAGCAAACATTAATATATAATTTATTATATTATTGAGCATAACACATTCATACTTGTTAACTTGAGCCATCCAACTACTTAATAGATTTTCCTAAGTTCTTTGCGATGATATATATATATATGCATAAATGTTCACAGTGCTTTGTTAATCATTTTCTTACCATAAGATCATCTAGAAAGAATTTCTTTCAATATGAACCAATCTGAAGCCTTAAAAATGTAAACATAAAGCAATCTCAACCAAAACCCTTAATAAGCATTTTTCTTATTTTGTTGTACTATTTGAGACTCAACAATATCTTAACATTTATTTATCTTTTCTAAGTGCCTTTAGTTTATTTTGATCCTCATCTACAATTAACAATAGGACCTTAGCAATATATTTTAACCAACAACAATTTTTACACTTATTACTTCTAACCACAACCGATTCTCTTTGCAAGCTAACTTTAACCATAACTATCTTAGCCTTTCTTTATAGACAAAATTAAACCCTTCTAAGCTTCCTTATTATACAATAAGGGTCATACTCACCTTAGAAACCTTCTAAGTTCACCTAAGACCTTCAACCAATGCCTTGCATGACTGGACCCATCCATATCTTAGGCTTCCCATGCACACACATTGCAATGAATGCACTCTACTATAAGAATCCCTAATATTTCAAAAACTTTCCAAATAATGCACAAAGGCTGAGGATTTAAGGAAGGGTTTATTTTGCATACGAAGTAATTTACATATTTCTTTAATAAGGTCATGCATTTGAATTGTACGTTTTCGTTTAGTCATGTCATTCTAGTTGGCATTTTATGTAATATTATGCTTAAAAAAAGTACAATATCACATATGAATTACTATCATTTACATATTTCTTGATAGAGTAAGGTCTTTTTTCTTTTGACTTAACAATGCTTCACATAACAAAACTTTAACTTACATTTCAACTAATGGAGGTAATGAAAGATACTAATAAATAACACTACAATTCTCATTTTACTTTAAAAAAATAAAAAAAAATCTTAAACATCTTAGTTACAACACACTATTTTGTTTAGAACCATGCTATTATGTCTTAAATAAAGATTTTTGTCAACACTAATTAGTTCTTTGTTTGTTTAAAGATTATATAGCATTCTCTATGCTAAGAACAAGCTCATTTATATATATATATATGTGTGTGTGTGTGTGTGTGTATAACCAACAAAGTATTTGAATAAACCATACAACTATTAATAGTTCTACAATAATGAAAATTATATTAACTTCAAGTTTTTAATTTACATATATGTCAACAAAGCTCTCTACATTTGCAAACATGTGATCAGGATAATCAATTTCACATTCTTCAATAACTTGTAAATATTTTATGTGACATGTTTTTGTAATATTTCACAAGCAAATAAATAAATGAAGCCCATTACATGTGTAATAAAAGTACCTAGAGTCATTACTAATGCAAATTCATTCACATATAGTGAATTTTAATTAGAGTAGATTAGCTAATTGCTTTCATATTTGCTTTCCATGGTCATCATATGCAAATGTAGCAACCTAATAATTTGTTTCTTTTCTTTAGATCTAACCTACAATTAATCTATAATATGAAGAGTCTTCTTACCATGTAATACAAATATCAGACATCTACTTGGGTAGGATTTTTCTTCCTTCAAACTATTAGTTCTTTCTACAAATTCTAACTAACAATTAGAATGTTTTCCTACCTTGATGTTACTTGGTTGGATCTTTGCCCATTGTTATAGCTAAATTTAACTAAAACTAAATAAATAAACATTTTAGCACTTTAAAATTGGCTCTGCTAAGCATCCTTAAATTAGGGGATTTGCTTAATAAAAGGTTCAAGTTTTTATGTTGAGCACACGAATCACTCGAATCATGTGTAAACTATTGCTACTTGCTATTTTTGCTGTCAATTACTACTTAAATTTTAGCCCTCTTAAAGAAGATATGACTAAGGTATATATATGATATGTTATGATTTTCCTTAGAAATATATTTGAATTTATGCATATAATAAACCAATTTCATTTACATGCTTAGATTTTAAGGTCTTTTTGCACAAGGGTATCTTATTTATCCACGGTTCGATATGGATACGGAGGATGCAAAGCTTATGCTACAAGGCATCAAGAATTATCAAGAATTTAGTAGTAGTAGCCAAAGCATGCATTATCAAATTAAGCTCGCCTCATTCCAATTTCATTATTCAAAATTAAAATATCAAAATTTAGAAAAAACATTTTCTAAATGTACTTAATCTAGAAAAATTTCTTTTTTAATGTCAAATTTGAAAGTACCAAAACGACACTTAAGATGGCTAACTAAGGAATAATAAAATTGCCTTAATGATGGCTGTAACGTTACTCCTCAATTTGAATTTCATTCTCAAACTTTAGAGAACAAATATAGCCATTTGTGATGCTTTTCATTCACAACCTATAAAGTGGGCTTGTATTATTTGTGATATCTCCAAGGGAACTTTACCTTTGGTAAACTTCTATTCCATTGTTGACCAACACTAATGTTTAAAATGTGAAATGGCTACTTTAAGTGTGATGCATTGGCTATAACCCAATATTCCTAGTCTCCTTCCCAAGAATATGATATAGATTTGGAACATATTTTTTTAAAGTCAACATACAAAAACTTCATATATACTTATTAGAGCCTTTATCAACTACACCTCATAAGCAACAAATAAAATATTCTCTATGTTATGTTAAGGTCTAATGCACTTAAGAAAAATTTTTTAAGGCTTTTGAAACGTAAATATATAGTACATCAGTTAGACCTTGAGAAATACCTAGTCTATAACTCTAAAACTAATAGTTCTATGCTTATTATAAAATTATTTTTTTAACGGTCATGCACAACATGTGATATCTCATGTGAGCTATATACCTCCGTTATAGTCTCCTCTACAATGAAAGGTCAAAATATTTTCATTGTCTCACCCTCATATAACCACAAAGGAGATTGAAATTGCTAAATATAAAGAGCTTCAAATAGTGACATATGAATGACAAACTAATGGCACGTATTATAGACAAACTCTAACAATGTCAACTACCTAAACTAGTATAAGGAGTAAGATTTAACACAGAGCATGAAGAGGTCCTCCAAGGGAAAAGTAATTCGTTCTAATTACTAATAGTTTAAGAATGATAGATTTTGTTGAATGTCAGAGTAGCTCCCGAAGCATGATGCATATGGCTCCAAAACTTGGAAGTTAATTAATCTCATATCTCTATGCAAAAATGCTCTAGCTAATCCATCATATTATAATCACCTAAACATTTAACTCTATCAACATAGCTATTGCATGTACCATCCTCACAACTATGATTGGAGCTAATTTAGCCAATCAATTCATTATCACCACAAATAATTCATCACTTTATCTCTTCATTAGTAAATTTGGGCTAAATCCTTAGAAGCTTCATTCCATTTCTACTTTATTATGTGTAAATTCAAGAGTATAACATTTGGCATCTAGTTCTTAATCTTAACATTTTTACAAATCAAGTTTTTTTGAATTTATTAATCCACATTACCCTTTGAACGCCTATAATAGACATTGATTTTAAGGTTTCTATACATTGTCGCTTTTCCTAGATGATAAGGGAGCTTCCAATTATGAGCCTCACCAAAAATGCTTTTCATAAACTCTTATGGTCAAGGGATACACCATCTTGCATGATTTGTTGAAGACCATACATGAAACAAAAATTCAGAGAGTCACTAAACAATAACTAGGTGATAAAATTTTAAATTTGTGGATCCTTTTTCTATAGTATTCTTCGTACAACCAACTTATTAGCATGGAAAATATTTGCATTATTTTAAGCTACTAAAAATTATAGTACCAATTAATTTGATGCCTCATTTAAATAAATCCTAACTCCCTTTATGATCTACTAAAAAGCAAATATCCAACAGTCTTGCCTTTATTAAAGGCATAAGAATCTAAGGTTGTCATAACAATGCAGTATTTTATATCCGAGTCAGTTTTTAATTTGTTGTAACCAACATTAGTAATTTATTTTAAGCACCATTTGAGTTTATATATATATATATATATATATATATATATATATATATATATATATATATATACCTATGTGTGTGCGTGTGTAAGAATTTTATGGTTGGTAAATAGCTTAATATACACTCCAAACAAGTAATTATAATAAATTTTAACGGTGAATACCATAGTAGTTAACTACAAGACATTCATTAAGTAGTAGCATTAATTATTGTGCTATAGCTTACATACATATGTCTAAAGCTAACTATCTTACATAATCATAGCCCTTAATCATATATGTAATGAATCAATGAAGACTTTGTAGGGCTAATCCAATATTTGAAAGTTTCAAGCCATAGTTGAACTAAGTTTACTTTTTAAAATAGTGAAGCTCTACTCACATAATTTGGACCACAATAAATATATCATTTTTCATGTTTGTTTAGGAAAAGGTGATAAAGGTTTTGAGAAAATTGATAGAATCTTTTGATAATGACTATAAAGGAATAAGACACTATGCACCTTAAATATGGTATTGGCTCTTTTCCAATTAATAATAGCATATGCCTTATTGGGATCTAATGAAACCCCAATAGAACTTACAATACTTCCAATAATACTACTAAATTTAGTGAAAAGAAATACTTTAAGACTATAGCATACAATTGCTTTGCCTTAAGAAATTCCAATAGAATTTATAGATTTTTAGCATATCGTGTTGTACTCTTAGAATACACCAAAATATTATATATGAGAACTATCACAAAACAGTCTTGGCTTTGGTGGAATATGCTAGTAGTAACAACCTCAAACATTAAAGGAGGATTAGATAACCCAAACGGTAGGAGTATGAACTTGAAATACTCATAACAATGTTTTGATAATCTTTTAAGAATTTCCTTTTATGGAGTCCTAATCTAACTATTCCTTAGTTGAACATCAATTTTAGAGAAAGTCGATTCTTGTTTTATCCAATCAAGCAAATAATTAATATGTCATGGTGAAAACATTTTTTTGTTACCTTACTCTATTCATGGTGTTAAACACATACACACTTAACCTCAACTATTTGAGAAAAATAATGTGGGTTTTCCAAGCTAAAACACTTGTTTTAATCAAACCCTTTCATACTAAGTTGACATAATAGCATCCAATGTATCATTCAGAGGTTGTGCTAACCTTACTCAAACTTAAATCTATGCTAGGTTTGCCAAATACTTCTCATTAGTCATTATTATCATTGCCAATTGGGGGCTTCAATTGTATCTAACCCATTCTTATTACAAATTTTAGTTTACTTTTCATTAATTCATCAAGTTATTCACATTTATACTTTAGTGTTTCTTTATGATTAATTATTAATATTTTAGATAGTTTTAGCTTTATATTTAGTACAACACATCACTTTCATCATTCCATAATGCTGGTGGATCAAGATTATGTTAAACATTGCCTCAACAAATGTTAAAATTGAAGTTTGGGCGTTTCTATCACTGTTTACTATTTGTCATCATTATAAATGTTGTCACCAACCATGCTTTATCAAACCACATTTACTCTTTGAGCTCAGTATTCAACTACACCTATGGAGACCCATTCCTCAGCCAGACTCATTGACTTGCACAAATTAATTAGGTTGTGCTAATTTCCCCAGCTTACATTGACCTAAAAACGAGACCCAAAGTTTCATGCTCCGCACCACTTGCACAACACCATTCACACTGTTATACCCGGGAAAATATTATACGTTTAATCTTCAATAATTCAATTGTGGCTCGGATGATTTCAGATTACCAGTAGGATGAGCCAGGAGCTCAATTGGAGGCTATTGGAATTTCTGAAATTTTTTGGGGATTTTTCGGAGCACCAAGGAAATTTTTAAGTAATTTTCCCTGTTTAATTGGATTTATTGGATTTTTGGAAATTCGAAAATCTAGTTAAATCGGTCTATTAGATTTTTAAACCAGAATTTGGTTTTTACCACGCGTGAACCGGACCGGAGCGGTTCAGCGAAGGCGGGGGCGGTTCGCCGAGGTGCGTTTGCGCGTGCGTATGGATAAGCCGCGGATAAGCGGATCGGACGGACGAGAACAGCGGTGGAGATTAACCGGCTGATCGGGGTTAAGCAGCGTTATTAGAAGGTCAACCAGCGCTTAATGGGTTCTTAACAGGTTATTACCGGTTTAAGCTGGGTATTTAACCTGATTTGTTCGGCTGTTAGGGTTTCGAGCGGTGGATGGAGACGAAGTGTTCGCGGCCAACGGCGATACTTTCCGGCAGCCTTTCAAGGGGCTTTTTGTACCTGGAGGTTCGCGGGACCGAGGAGAATCGATTGGTACCGGTTTCGTTCGGCGAGGAGCAGCGGTTGGTCGCGTGCGAGCTTCACCGTCGCCGGAGAAGAAAGGTAGGAAATTCAGATTTTAAATTAGTTATTTAGCAAATTAAAAATATGGATTATTTTGCAAATAGCTACCGGAGCATGCGGATTGTGGTTTTTGGAATTGATTAATGCAAATTATTGATTTTAGCATTTTAGGGTTTTTCTTCGGAAAATTATAACCGCCGAATTTGGAAATTTTACCAAGCATGTGTTGATTCGATTATGTGCTTTAATCATATTAAGATAGTATCAAATGCTGAAATTTGTTTAATTTCATAGATTGTTAAAATGGGGATCGGATGAAACTTCGGCGGAAATTTTGATTGAACCTTAGAAATTAGTGGCATTAATGAAACATTAGGATAGTATGAACATCAGATTTTGTTTCTCTTTGATCTCGGTCGCTGGAAATCGACGGGGGAAACGAAATTTCCCCTGAGGAATCGTCGGCTAGGGTTTCGCTAGCGCCGGGCGGAGGAAGGAGATGGATTAGATTAATTTCGGTTTAGTTAATTAAGTAATTGTAATTATTCAATATTTATTAATAATTTAAATGTTAAACGTCGGCTGGAAATTTGATTAATTATTCGGCCGGTGGGTTCTCGGTTCAGCGCGAAGGCCGAACCGGCACCGAAAAAACCAGTTCAGCGTGATTAGGTGAGGACAAACGGCGCGAAGGCCCGAACCGGCAGCGAATACCGGTTCAGCGGGATTCGGCACGGAGGAAATTTATTTCGGAAATTAATCCGAATTTTCGAAAAAAGGATATATGTGGAATTTAAAAATTAATTCGGAAATTAATCCGAATTTTCGGAAAAAGGATATATGTGAATTTAAATTTTAATTCGGAAATTTATTACGAATTTCGGAAAATTTAGAAAGGGCAGAATTTGATTTTTTTTTTGGAATTTGGAAAAATGCAGTAATTAGAATTTCGGGATTTTAAATTCTGAAAAAAAAATTCAGAAAAAGAGAAATTGGGATTTGAGCGATCTCGAAAATTCTAGAGATCCGTATGTAGAGAAAAATTTCCTGAAGTAGGGAAAAATATTATCAGTGATGACAGTACAGTTGAAACAGTCAGACAGAGGTATGGTACATGGATGCTACCAAAACAGTCAGTAACTGGTACAGTTGTGTTGCTTGGACGGCAATGGCATGGATTGAGTCAATTTACTCAATGTTGGCATATTTCACGGATTGGCATAATGGACCGGACTACTATAGGCCCTATATGATGTTTTAGGGTGGTTGTGGTAGGTAACTGTGCGGTACAGACTTAGCTTCCACAGTATACATGTGGACTGGTATGCGCCTTGTTGTATCTGGACACATGTTGCCGAATCTTGGAGTTATAGCTTAGCAATGACTGTAGGGGCGTGGCTTCTATGGAAATTGTTGGGAGAGGACTTCTTGGGATGGTGGCTAAGTCGATCTCTTCTGGTCCATGAGTGTAGGCCTGTGCGCCTGAGAGTAGCAGTGGCAGGGGTGACTCGTCGTGGCTAGCCAAGTGTGTAGGCCTGCGTGCCTGAGGGTGGCAGGGGTGTCTTACGTTGGCTAGAGATCTATGTGACTGGTTTTGTTTATAGTCTCCAGAAGATTGATTGACGAGAGACGCTGCGGTGTCGGGTGCTAGGCATTGTGATGGGTGCGCAGAGATGGGCGTGTCCCGCTGGCATGCTTTGCCTAGGCACCATGCGTGTGCAGAGATGGGCGTGTCCCGCTGGCATGCTACCTGGAACCCAAGAGGAGAGCTACTCTGGTGTGACTAGGGGTGACTGTGGTTGGTCGGTGTCTGGAACTAAGAGTGCCTTTCCACCATACATTGTTATGCTGTATTCCTATACTCTTGCTATTATCCTTCTTTTGCATGTGAGTTTTACTAGCTGTCTTTCCTACTGGGCGTAGCTCATTCCGATATTATCTATATTTTTCCAGCGGCTCGGCAGACTTGACGCCACCCAGATTAGGTGGGATCGTGGTCAGCAGGCTAGTGGAAGATATCTAATCTGTGATTTCTGAGACATTTTGGTTAGTGTGATTGATGCTATTGGATGTATTCAGTGAGACTATTATTCTTATGTCAGGTATTGTGTGATGATGAATCTGACTTATGTATCTGGTTGGATGATGTTGCACTTGTTGGACTTGGATCTTATTCTTGTGATGTAGTTTCCATTCACTGTCTTACTTATTGTTTTGGTGCTATAGTGTGTGGAGTGCTATATTTATATATTTATTCTATGGTTGTTATATATATTTTTTTTATGGTGAGGTCATTACATGACTATGGAACTTACCGTGGGGGTTCAGACTTCTATTAGATCGGTTCTCCTATCGATATGGGATAGGAGTATTGGGTCTAGTAGGAGTAACATTGCGCGAGTCCATCTGTTAATTCAGGAGTCATGAATCCTGAGTTGACGGTGTACCCAGGAGATGGGATCCACATTGTTAAGGAAAGTAGGTGTGTAATGATGTGTTATCTCCTATGTTTTTCGTAGGCTACTCAGGTTGGTATGGGACGATCTGAGCTGTTTATATGTAAAGAAAAAAAAAATGTATGCCAAAAATCAGCCTAGGAAAAAATGGGGTGTAACAGGAGTGGTATCAGAGCCCTAGGTTGGGATAGTGGGGCTAGACATATATAGAAGTTCAACCCAAGGTGGGGAGAACTGTTGGACATTTTATTATACTATAGTAGTCCGTATGCCAAATGCCAAATGATGACTCTAATGTTAGATTAGTTTCTTTTGACAGTATGGCTGGTACCAGGAGACTTCCCTTTCGTGGAGCAGCTAGAGGCAGACCTGTATCTGCTACTCCTACCCCGGAGACGAACCCAGCATTGCCAGTTGAGCCAGCCGTGGATCGTTGGATCGATGCCTTTATGCGGTTGCGTCCGCGGAGCTTCAGTGGGTCGGCTGACCCAGCGGTGGCAGATGACTGGATGGCTCATATGCTTGAGCTGTTTGATGCCTTGGGTTGTCCACTTGGCAGGAGGGTAGTACTTGCTGCTCTAGTATTGGAGGGAGAGGCTGCTACCTGGTGGAGAGGCCAGCGGCGCGCTGTGTTTGGGGAGGTCCAGAACAGCGAGATAGCTTGGGAGGACTTTGTTGAGGCATTCAGGGAGTGCTACATTCTAGCTTCTACCATGTCTCAGTTCAGGAGGGACCTTATACACCTCAGACAGGGCCAGATGTCAGTGAACGACTACTTATCGAGATTCACTTATCTGGCGAGGTATGCCGCAGAGCTGGTACCATCTGAGGAGCACAGATGTGAGATGTTCTTGGAGGGACTTCGTCCTATGGTGCAGCGTCAGTTGGTTGTGAGCCAGTTTGCCAGATTTCGTGACTTAGTGGAGGCTGCAAGATCCGTTGAACTTATTGACATCCGGATGGAGGCCCAGAGAGGGGATCACAACAAGAGGAAGGAATTCAGAAATGCCCAACAGAACAAAAAGGGCAAGAGACAAAGAGGCCACCGTGGTACTCAGGAGGGCGTGTTCCAGCCACGGCCTATTTCCGAGAGGCCAGTGCAGTAGACAGGTACTCAGACTGGGGGAATTATTTGCTACCACTGTCAGCAGCCAGGACACAAAAGGCACGACTGCCCGGAAAGGAAGAAACAGAGGATCACAGGACCAGTTGGTTCATCTAGGGGACAGCCCAGAGTATTTGCATTGACTCAGCAGCAGGCTTCAGAGTCACCAGAGGTGATAAAAGGTATGCTTTATTTTGGCAACATGCAGTGTGTGACTTTGTTTGATACTGGTGCATCTCATTCTTTTGTTGCTGAGAGGATTTGGAATCAGATATCAGGATCCAAGGGTTATTTAAAAGAACCCTTACTGGTTAGGCTTCCTGATGGGAAAGAGATTCCCACTATTCAGAAGATTGATGGGTCTATTCTGATTAGTGGACACGAGTTCGTGACAGAGTTGATATGTGTACCACTAACAGAGTTCGACATCATCTTAGGGATGGATTGGTTGTGCTACCATGAAGTGGTTCTAGATTGTTGGGAGAAGAAGGTTAGGATCAGGGTGCCTGGTTCGGAGGATGTGATATACTTTGGTCTGAACAGGCAGATTCCCCTGATCTCAGTTCTTCAGGCAGAGAGGCTAGTGAGTAAGGGTTGTACTGGTTGGTTGGCTTATGTGGCAGATAGCCAAGCCACCACTACCCCTTTGTCAAATATTCCAGTGGCGAGAGACTTCCTTATGGTTTTTCCAGAGGAGTTGCCTGGACTTCCACCAGCTAGGGAAGTAGAGTTTTCGATTGAGTTGGAGGCAGGAGTAGCTCCTATTGCTAGAGCTCCCTACAGGATGGCTCCAGCCGAGCTAGCAGAGTTGAAAACTCAGTTGCAGGACCTATTAGACAAGGGACTCATACGCCCCAGTTGTTCACCTTGGGGTGCCCCTGTCTTATTCGTCAAGAAAAAGGATGGTAGTATGAGACTGTGTGTGGATTATAGGGAATTGAATAAGGTTACGATTCGTAATCGATACCCTTTACCACGTATTGATGATTTACTAGATCAGCTGCAGGGGGCAACTATGTTCTCCAAGATCGACTTGCATTCAGGTTATCACCAGATCTGGATTAGGGATTCTGATATACCCAAGACAGCCTTCCATACTAGATATGGACATTATGAGTTCACAGTGTTACCTTT
This sequence comes from Vanilla planifolia, assembly GCA_023846275.1. Classification (NCBI taxonomy): domain Eukaryota; kingdom Viridiplantae; phylum Streptophyta; class Magnoliopsida; order Asparagales; family Orchidaceae; genus Vanilla; species Vanilla planifolia. The sequence goes on along the minus strand of CM043872.1, from coordinate 9,054,179 downwards.
TGGATTGACTAATGCTCCAGCAGTGTTTATGAATCTGATGCATTAAGTTTTTCATGCTTTCTTGGACCAGTTTGTGATCATATTTATAGATGATATATTGATTTATTCCAGAGATAGGGAGGCTCATACAGATCAGTTGAGGACAGTGCTCACAGTATTGCAGGAGAATGAGCTGTATGCAAAATTCTCCAAGTGTTCTTTTTGGCTAGACTCAGTAGCATTCTTGGGACATATTGTCAGTGCAGAAGGCATGGCTGTTGATCCTAGCAAGATACGAGCTATTACTGATGCAGGATGGTAAGGTTGTGGCATATGCTTCGAGACAACTGAAGGATCATGAGAAGAATTATCCCACTCATGATTTGGAGTTAGCTGCTATCATATTTGCCTTAAAAATATGGAGGCATTATTTATATGGAGTATCCGTAGATTGCTTCTCTGATCACAAGAGTCTTAAGTATCTATTCACTCAGAAGGAACTGAATTTGAGACAAAGGAGATGGTTGGAATTGATAAAAGACTATGAGCTGGTGATAAATTACTGCGAGGGTAAGGCTAATCCTGTTGTGATGCTTTGAGCAGACACGCAGTTATGCATACTATGTTAGTCTGTGACTCTATACTAGACTTGGATTGGGATGTTGAAAGATGTCAGGAATAGTTGTCTGTTCAAAGACTGGTTCACAGACTCAGCTCGTTGACTATTCGGGCTGACTGGTTATCTGAGATGCGTGATCTTCAGCTTTGTGATGAAGAGCTGAAGGAGAAGTTTGAGTTGGCATCGCAGGGATTGGGAGGAGACTTTGCTCTCAGAAATGACATTTTGACTTTCAGAGGTCGCTGGTGTGTGCCATCACATCAGGAGTTTAAGGAGAGGATCCTTCGAGAGGCTCATTATGGAACTTTGGTATACACCCTGGAGAAGTCAAGATGTATAGGAATTTGAGGAGTGTTTTCTGGTGAAGAGGTTTGAAGGCAAATGTTGCTGCTTTTGCTAGGAAGTGCCTTACATGTCAGCAAGTTAAGGTCGAGCACCAGAGACCTGGAGGATTGTTGCAGAGTTTGCCGATTCTGGAGTGGAAATGGGATGACATCACTATGGACTTTGTGACTGGTCTTCCTCGTACCAGACAAGGTTTTGACGCCATTTGGGTCATCGTGGATCGATTGACCAAGTCAGCCCATTTCTTATCAATTAAGAAGACGGATTCAGCGGCACAGTTGGCAGAGGTATATATTCAGCAGATTGTCAGATTGCATGGGATTCCCCGATCTATTATTTCTGACAGAGACACCAAGTTCACATCACAATTTTGGAGGAGCTTACACACTGCCATGGGTACACAGTTGAAGTTCAGTACTGCTTATCATCCTCAGACAGATGGACAGTCTGAGCGGACTATTCGGACCTTGGAGGATTTGCTACGCCTGAGCGTACAGACTTACTCAGCAGATTGGGCCAGACGGTTACCCTTGGTAGAATTTGTGTATAATAACAGTTTTCAGGCGTCGATTGGTATGGCACCTTACGAGGCACTGTATGGACGTCGGTGTAGATCTCCTCTTTGTTGGGAAGAGGGTGATTCCAGGAGAGTGTGGGGACCCCAGATTGTGGAGGAGACCGCAACGGAAGTCAAGTTATTGCAGGACAGATTACGTACTGTGCAAGATTGCCAGACGAAATATTATGATCCTAAGCACAGAGCTGTTGAGTTTTCTGTGGGAGATAGGGTATTCCTGAAGATCAGTCCTATGTGAGGTCTATTTAGGTTTGGCAAGTCTTCTAAGCTTCGACCTCGTTACATTGGACCCTATCTTATTCTGGAGAGGATTGGTGAAGTGGCTTACAGGTTGGCACTTCCTGAGCATCTGACTGGGATTCACAATGTGTTTCATGTTTCGAATCTCAAGAGATATGTGCCAGATCCTTCTCATTGTATCGGTGATGATCCTCCTGGTTTGTAAGTGGCACCAGATTCTTCTTATGTGGAACTGCCAGTTCGCATCCTCGAGTAGAGCAGCAGGAAGCTGAAGAACAGGTCGTTTCCTATGGTCAAGGTTCTGTGGAATAGACATGACGAAAGGGAGGCAACCTGGGAGCTGGAGCAGGATGTTGCGGAAAAGTGGCCGGAACTTCGTGCTGAATTTCGAGGGCAAAATTCCTGATAAGGTGGGGAGATTGTTATACCCAGTAAAATATTATACGTTTAATCTTCAATAATTCAATTGTGGCTTGGATGATTTCAGATCGACAGTAGGATGAGCCAAGAGCTCAATTAGAGGCTATTGGAATTTCTGAAATTTTTTGGGGATTTTTCGGAGCACCGAGGAAATTTTTAAGTAATTTTCCCTGTTTAATTGGATTTATTGGATTTTTGGAAATTCGAAAATCTAGTTAAATCGGTCTATTAGATTTTTAAACCGGAATTTGGTTTTTACCACGCGTGAACCGGACCGGAGCGGTTCAGCGAAGGCAGGGGCGGTTCGCCGAGGTGCGTTTGCGCGTGCGTATGGATAAGCCGCGGATAAGCGGATCGGACGGACGAGAACAGCGGTGGAGATTAACCGGCTGATCGGGGTTAAGCGGCATTATTAGAAGGTCAACCGGTGCTTAATGGGTTCTTAACGGGTTATTACCGGTTTAACCTAGGTAATTAACCTGATTTGTTCGGCTGTTAGGGTTTCGAGCGGTGGTCGGAGACGAAGTGTTCGCGGCCAACGGCGATACTTTCCAGCAGCCTTTCAAGGGGCTTTTTGTACCTGGACGTTCGCGGGACCGAGGAGAATCGATTGGTACCGGTTTCGTTCGGCGAGGAGCAGCGGTTGGTCGCGTGCGAGCTTCACCGTCGTCGGAGAAGAAAGGTAGGAAATTCAGATTTTAAATTAGTTATTTAGCAAATTAAAAATATGGATTATTTTGCAAATAGCTACCGGAGCATGCGGATTGTGGTTTTTGGAATTGATTAATGCAAATTATTGATTTTAGCATTTTAGGGTTTTTCTTCGGAAAATTATAACCGCCGAATTTGGAAATTTTACCAAGCATGTGTTGATTCGATTATGTGCTTTAATCATATTAAGATAGTATCAAATGCTGAAATTTGTTTAATTTCATAGATTGTTAAAATGGGGATCGGATGAAACTTCGGCGGAAATTTTGATTGAACCTTAGAAATTAGTGGCATTAATGAAACATTAGGATAGTATGAACATCAGATTTTGTTTCTCTTTGATCTCGGTCGCCGGAAATCGACGGGGGAAACGGAATTTCCCCTGAGGAATCGTCGGCTAGGGTTTCGCTGGCGCCGGGCGGAGGAAGGAGATGGATTAGATTAATTTCGGTTTAGTTAATTAAGTAATTGTAATTATTCAATATTTATTAATAATTTAAATGTTAAACGTCGGCTGGAAATTTGATTAATTATTCGGCCGGTGGGTTCTCGGTTCAGCGCGAAGGCCGAACCGGCACCGAAAAAACAAGTTCAGCGGGATTAAGTGCGGACGAACGGCGCGAAGGCCCGAACCGGCAGCGAAAACCGGTTCAGCGGGATTCGGCACGGAGGAAATTTAATTCGGAAATTAATCCGAATTTTCGGAAAAAGGATATATGTGGAATTTAAAAATTAATTCGGAAATTAATCCGAATTTTCGGAAAAAGGATATATGTGAATTTAAATTTTAATTCGGAAATTTATTCCGAATTTTGGAAAATTTAGAAAGGGTAGAATTTGATTTTTTTGGAATTTGGAAAAATGCAGTAATTAGAATTTCGGGATTTTAAATTCTGAAAAAAAAAATTCAGAAAAAGAGAAATTGGGATTTGAGCGATCTCGAAAATTCTGGAGATTCGTATGTAGAGAAAAATTTCCTGAAGTAGGAAAAAATGTTATCAGTGATGACAGTACAGTTGAAACAGTTAGACAGAGGTATGGTACATGGATGCTACCAAAATAGTCAGTAACTGGTACAGTTGTGTTGCTTGGATGGCAATGGCATGGATTGAGTCAATTTACTCAATGTTGGCATATTTCACGGATTGGCATAATGGACCGGACTACTATAGGCCCTATATGATATTTTAGGGTGGTTGTGGTAGGTAACTGTGCGGTACAGACTTAGCTTCCACAGTATACATGTGGACTGGTATGCGCCTTGTTGTATCTGGACACATGTTGCCGAATCTTGGAGTTATAGCTTGGCAATGACTGTAGGGGCGTGGCTTCTATGGAAATTGTTGGGAGAGGACTTCTTGGGACGGTGGCTGAGTCGATCTCTTCTGGTCCATGAGTGTAGGCCTGCGCGCCTGAGAGTGGCAGTGGCAGGGGTGACTCGCCGTGGCTAGCCAAGTGTGTAGGCCTGCGTGCCTGAGGGTGGCAGGGGTGTCTTACGTTGGCTAGAGATCTATGTGACTGGTTCTGTCTATAGTCTCCAGAAGATTGATTGACGAGAGACGCTGCGGTGTCGGGTGCTAGGCGTTGTGATGCGTGCGCAGAGATGGGCATGTCCCGCTGGCATGCTTTGCCTAGGCACCATGCGTGTGTAGAGATGGGCGTGTCCCGCTGGCATGCTACCTGGAACCCAAGAGGAGAGCTACTCTGGTGTGACTAGGGGTGACTGTGGTTGGTCGGAGTCTGGAACTGAGAGTGCCTTTCCACCATACATTGTTATGTTGTATTCCTATACTCTTGCTATTATCCTTCTTTTGCATGTGAGTTTTACTAGCTGTCTTTCCTACTGGGCGTAGCTCATTCCTTTATTATCTATATTTTTCCAGCGGCTCGGCAGACTTGACGCCACCCAGATTAGGTGGGATCGTGGTCAGCAGGCTAGTGGAGGATATCTGATCTGTGATTTCTGAGACATTTTTGTTAGTGTGATTGATGCTATTGGATGTATTCAGTGAGACTATTATTCTTATGTCAGGTATTGTGTGAGGATGAATCTGACTTATGTATCTGGTTGGATGATGTTGCACTTGTTGGACTTGGATCTTATTCTTGTGATGTAGTTTCCATTCACTGTCTTACTTATTGTTTTGGTGCTATAGTGTGTGGAGTGCTATATTTATATATTTATTCTATGGTTGTTATATATTTTTTTTTTGATGGTGAGGTCATTACATGACTATGGAACTTACCGTGGGGGTTCAGACTTCTATTAGATCGGTTCTCCTATCGGTATGGGATAGGAGTATTGGGTCTAGTAGGAGTAACATTGCGCGAGTCCATCTGTTAATTCAGGAGTCATGAATCCTGAGTTGACGGTGTACCCGGGAGATGGGATCCACATTGTTAAGGAAAGTAGGTGTGTAATGATGTGTTATATCCTATGTTTTTCGTAGGCTACTCAGGTTGGTATGGGACGATCTGAGCTGTCTATATGTAAAGAAAAAAAAATGTATGTCAAAAATCAGCCTAGGAAAAAATGGGGTGTAACACACACCACCCAAAGCCTCATTATTCATCGCTACATCACCCAAACTGCACGTGCTAATTTTGAAACTACTTAACTTTATAGCTTTTTAAGTCACATTCGTTCATTTTTTTTATAGAATTCAAATAATATTTTTATAATTTGTGGTGATTTTTGGTATTCTAAGATGCCCCTTAGAATTCCAAAATATATTATCACATTTCTTGGCTAACAAATTACCGTCATACTCTTGATATTTATATAAAGTTAGATGTTCACCATGTTGTATGGGATTAAATTTTTAGTGAAGTAACAAACTGCTACCTCAAAGCTTTTTGATATAAGAATGTTGTGAGCAAACAATTTAATAGTGTGATTCTAAACATACTCTCAGAAGGAATGACGGAGGCACTAAAAGAGAGATCCCAAATCATTATAAGAAATACACGAGATCATCAAATCGTCAAGGAAGTTCATCACCATTTTATTTCAACTTTTATGAAATTTAATCATTGTATCTAACTTGCTGATCAGTCAATGTGGCCATGAGATTTCTTTTTTGTTCTTCTATGAACCCCACTTGTGTTATTACCTCCACTTCACCAATGATTTAAATAATTAGGCATGCATTTCTTAAACTACTTTTCTTTTATGTTGAGACCCCTTATATTAAGAATCAATACTAGTCACTAGCTTTTAAGAAACTCCTACTACCATTGTAATTCTAGGATTTTTAATTCTAAACCTATTACACCTTTGTATAGGCCCTAGTATGAGTATATTACTAAAACTTGAGCCCTTCTTAATCGCTTATGAGCTAAAATAAGTTTAAACATACCATCTTGCATCAACATTTGTATTGAAGCATGGCGAGCTTTAGAAACTTGCAAGCATTTAATTCTATTATTAAGAAATCATCTTTTAATTCCATGAATTTTTTAAAATTTTTAAAAGCTATTAAAATATACATATAAAAAATTATTTTTTTAAGTTTTTTGCCATAAAAGTTTTTTGTTTATGTCGACTCTTTTAACACAATTTTTTATTTAATTTATTTATTTTCCTCATTATCAAAAATTATGAACTTCATTTTCAACCATGTAGTTTATAATTAGTTGGTTTAAAAAATAATATAGCATATCTAGCTCTTGACCAACACAACCAATCATGGACCTAGTAATAAAACATGCAATTCTTGAACAAAGTTATTGGATGAATGAATTAAGATCTACCTTAGAAACATCCATAGACTAGTTTGAACAATGTTGAGATAGTAAATTAGATGGATCGTATAGATCATATAGGACTAGGGCAAGTAACTCTAAAGTTGAGGAAATGTCCTTTGAAATATCAACCTAGGCATAAAGAGAGTCCACATACATATGATAGAAGATATAATAAAGATGATGATCGCAAGGTTAATAGGGCTAAATAGAATGCCTTACATGTTATGGTAGTTTTGATAGTAGAGCATATCAAGATTACGAAATGAGAATGGAGAACATTGTTTTACTGGTATTACAATAGTGAGCATCAAAATTACAAATTTGGAAAAAGTGGGTTCACATTACATGCCAAATTTTTTGTTCACATATAAGAAAAGAAATATGTTATCAAAAATTAAGCATTACCTAAATCATGAGAAGAACTCAATATTTTCCTATGAGCTAAACATTATTCAAATCTTATTGAGGTGAACTTTTAGATAAATGAAAATGACTAAATGAAGGTTCAAAGAGTGTTAAGGAGCACATTGTTAAAGTTGAGGGCTATATGCTTAAAAATGTTGTACAAGAGCCAAATCAAGTAGTGTTGTCAAGATTTTGAGCTAGGCTAAAGTGTTTGTTAAAGCTAAGTTATACGTGAAAAATGTTACTCTAGTTTAGAAAATGCATATAAAGTGGCCCATCATATTGAAAGATTTAGAAGATCAATTTCTTGTAATAATGAGATTACATGGACCATTTCCTATACTAAAAATCATACCACAACTGCCACAATTCCTACTTCTATACTATAAGCGACATATGTCACTCCACACACACTAGCAACCAGTGCAACCTAACACTTGAACAAAAGCATCTAGTAATTCTAGACTTGAGTGTTATTACAGCCATAACAGAGGTCATTCGTAACCTAGTGCCTTTAAGAGGGCTTCACATCGACATGAGAAATATTAGAAAAAGCATTGAAGTTGAGGTAGAAAAGATTATATGGCAAGATTAGGAGATTGAAGAAAATTTTGAAATATTAGGTGAGACGTTTGGTATATTTGACCACCCATAGTTGTGAGTTACATTTTGTCTGTACTAGCACCTTTTGAAGAGTGGCAATGAAATAACAACTTTAGTTTCTTTATTAGAATTAAAGACCAACTTTATCAGAATATTAGAGATATCGGTAGTTGTATCAATTTTGTAACTTAGAATGCTACCAAAAAGATAGTTTTAGCAATGACAAAACATACCTACCAATAAAGTGTATCTTAGATCGATGAAACCACAATTTTTATATAAAATAGATGCTATGCTCCTTCAAAGTTTGGTCACTATTTTGAGAAATTATGATGTCATTTTATCCCAATATATTTATCTTTATCTTAGGAAGACTTTTGTTTTACAATCAAGAAAATACCTTAAAGGCAACATGTAATATGTGTACTTCAATATATGAATGAAAGAGGTTGATAGATATTTAATATTCTATAGATCTAGTTCCTGGCACTTCACTACCGCAAGATTAATTAAATCCATCAATTCAAGTAAAACCTAAATTCTTATCAACTTATCATCAATAATAAAAAAATTTTACTAAACATGTTTAAGCCATCTTCTTCATCGCTTAACGGGGGAATATGTCACAACTTGGGATCTTTTATTTCCAAGTGCTAACTTTTCTTATAATAATGCTCTTAAAAGAATAATTGGTTTAAGCCCTTTAGAAGGTTTTTTGGAAATCATCCTTGGATTCATGCTCATTTGGTTCCATTACCTCATGAGTTTCCCACTTTTGAGTCAATTATCTCTTTTTCTTGTCATATTTCATCATTACATAAACATATTATTAAACACATTGAATTAAATAATATAGTATATAAATGACTAGTAGATGCTTATACAAAACCTAAATAGTTTTTTGGTAGTGATTATGCATTGATCTTTATAAGTTTGAATGAATCCCATAAGGAACCATAAAGAAATTTTAAGCCCATGGTGCTACACTATTTCTAATCAAGAAACAACTAGGTATTAATATGTATGTTTTGGATTTATCTTAAGATTATAAAATAGGAGCTACTTTTAATATTTGGGATTTTCTACATTATAAGGAACCACACCCATTACCAAGTGAGACTTTTGAGCCTCCACAAAATTTGTTGAGTACACTTATCCCACTAAAACCATTACCCCCATATAATATGTTGGGAGATCAAATGGAGCAAACCATAGATCATCAAACAATTTTTACTCAAAATCAAGACAACAAAGATTCTTCGTACATTATTGAGGCCATCTCACCGCCATCAACACTTGCATTACTAAGGTGTACCTTCACCACATAAGCTCAGAGATCATAGAGTAGTATCATAGATTTCACCATAACATCACGGAGTTAAACTATTTCCTAACAAGAAAGGATGATATACTAAGGTCCAATACATCATGCAAAGGTTGCACTAAGAGGCAAACTAGTCTGTTTTATACTCTCAGTCATGCTAAGATTGGCCCATTTGCTATCCAATAGTTTCTATTATCATTATGTTTTGGGGATCAATTACAACTAGGCCAAACTTATTGCATATTTTAGTTTGATTTTCAAACTTATTGCATATTTTAGTTCATAGAATTAAATATTATTTCTTTTGAAATATTTTATAGTTTTTTTAGCTCTAAAATTTTCCTTCAGAACTTTAGAACATATTTTGGTATTCCAAGGTTAGTAAACTATTGATGTACTCTTAAGGACTCTATAATTTAAGATATTCACCACATTATACATGAGGAATTTCTTAATAAAGAATTAAATTATTATTTACAAGTTTATTTTTTATGAGCATGTTGTGTGTAAACAATTAAGAGGCTCATAAGACGAGATCTTATTCCATTATCTAATATTAACAAGATCATAAAAATACAAGGGAAGTCATTCACCATTTTATTTCAATGTTTATTAAATTTAATCGTCAGGGCCAACTCTCTCAATCAGTGAATATGATCATGTCATTTCTTGTTTGACCTTCTATAAACTCTACTTATGCTTTTACCTTGCAGCATCACCATATATGAGAGTAATTAGGTGCTTGTCATTTGAACCACTTTTCCTTTTGGTGGTGATCCATTGTGTTGAAAGTCAATATAAGTCCTTATCTTTTGAGAAAGTTTGTTATTACTTAGAGATCCTAGGATTTTTTATTTTAATCCAATAATAGATTTAAGTAAGCCCTTGTGTGGATATAATGAGTGAACCTAAGCCCTTATCGAATGTCTATGAGAATGAATTTGTATAAATATATCATCTTAAATCATAGGTGCTCTATCTTAACTTTAAGCTCTTATAATTCTTTTATGGCAATATGATATGGTGCTTTTGTAATGGGTATAACACTTGGGTCCAAATCTATAGAAAACTTAGTCAAATACTCTAGGTTTTATCCTGATTGTCTATCTTGATAAACTTCGAGATAATCTCACACAATTGAGGTGTCTTGTAGAGGTAAACTTTGTATGAATGATTGGCTAAAAAGCTAAAAATGTTAAGTTGCCAATATAAATTAGCTCTATAGCTTCATGTGCCAAAATCAAAGGGAGCTACCTGTCAAAAAAATAAACAAAGTTAATTTTGCTTAACATTCAACTTTGGACATTGTTTTTTAACAAATAATCATTCTACTTTGTAGGGTCATCTTATTGATGACTAACATAATTTCAAACTTAACTAAAAACACTTAAATGAGCTTTACCTCAAAGTAAAGGCTAAGAATAATTATGATACCATGAACCACAAATATAGCTAAAATAATATCTAAAAATGCTATTTAACCATTAATAGTGACTATAGCAATTAATTATTACCCTCAACTAACCAATGTTAAAGAGGACAAAAAATACAATGTTACAGAATAAAATCAAACTAATTATAATGCTAGATGATACAACCGTCTACTATTTAGTAAGAGCACAAATGTGTGACTATCCTTACGATTTGGCTCTTATTCAATCAGCACTTTGCATTATCCTTTATCCCACGGGATACTTCATCTTTTTTATGTCGTTGTTTCAAATTGATAAAAGTACATGTCATCTTTCAATTTGCAACCATCGTGATGCCTTCTTTTTCTCTAACAAACTTTGTAACAATTAATTCAAATAGATTAAAATGATAAACATTTTTCAACCACTTGCCTAAAACTTTTCTAGTCTTCTTTTCATAAGAAAAACTAGAATCCCTCCTTTTCTTCTTTGCCTCACAATGTACATGGATTTGGTTCTCCTTTAAGTAATATGATAGTATCAACAAAATCTCAATATCATGTAAAATATATCACCTCCAAATGTTTCTAAATGGAATGTCTATGTCCCAACAAGAAAAACATGATTAACATTATCTATAACTAACATTTTTTCATACTTAGGCATAATAATCCTCTTAATCTTAGCCTTAGCCAACTGTAAGACAAACTTATTTTTTGTCCCAATGTATATGATTATTTTCAGCATTCCCAGAAACGAATTAGCTCTGGCTACTCCTTTAAGTAGCTATCTCAAGTCTTAGTTCGAAAGATATAATTACAAATATCTATTTTGTTAGGGAGCACAATGCAATAAACTGCTCGTAAAAATTGGGTTACCAACCTTCAACAAGTGCTACATAAAAAAACTTTAACAAGTGTTCCCTTAAGGATCCAACCATTACTTGGTGTGTCTTGGCATATCAAGATTGTGAACCATAGGCTCTCCTTCAACGAGCTCACTATTTATCAAGTACTACATGTGCTAACCATCCTATCAAGGGAAGAATAATACTATACTAAAGTTACTCTAAGAAAAGATGAAAACCAATAAATAACCTTCATAACAAATGAAATCTTACATCTCACTATCTTGAGCTTGTCAACCCTAAACATAATATGTATGTCTCATGAATCTTACCTATGATATTCTAGTACTTTTGTTCTCTTACACTTTAGTTATGTTTCCTAAAACCATGAGTACAACAAAAATATATATGTCCAGTAATGTGCCTACAAATGAAAAATATAAATAATAATTCTAGGCTAATAAAATAGCTCATAGATATCCACCCCCAAAATCGAAGAATATAAAAACATCAAATGTTTAATGCTTAACAACTTCATGTCGAATTGCCAACAAAACAAATAATAAATATAAAAATAAAAAATCCACAAATTGCAATATAATGAATCACAATATCCATCAATAAATAAAGTTGATAAGCATAAATAGAAATATAACTTAACTACTACAAAACAAAAAAATGTAAGAACATTATCATCTAGTTGACGTGCTAACTCTGCTGGTCTCCTATTTTACTCCTATACGACTCCTATCTCTCTAGACCTATAAAAATAAAAAGGAAAGTGAGTCAAGAAGCTTAATAGAGAAACACCAATTCAAAATATCAAACTAATTTGTATTATGAAAGAGATGTGCATGTCAAACTGTAAGAGCAATATACATAAAAAGAGTCAAATAAGAAACAAATGCAACTCTATTAACAAAATAAGCTTATGAAAAAACTTATAATATTGCAAAATAGATGCTAAAGTTTGATTATCAATTTAGCACACTCTCATAACCAAAGCATAAGAGCAAATGCTTGGCCAAAAACATGGTTCTTCTCGTATGCTCTTGCTAATCACTATACACGGTGTAAACATATTAAAATGATCATGAGTTGTCCTTTAAAGTACTTAGACCATAGATTGGACATTTTAGGTAATAGTTTTGGGTAGTGGGTGGCTCAAGTCTGACAATTGGGAAGGGCATAGCTACCCAAGTCAGTTGGAAGGCATGGACAGTGCTTGGTGGAGCACTTGCGAACCCATGATTTGAAAGAAATTGTTATGACCTAGATTCATAACTAAAGGTTCATGATAAGCTAATGAAATTGAGTAAATCTCAAGTTGAAGTTGTAACATTCAAATAGATCCTAGTGAGTTACTAAATATTGGTTAATGGTGGAGTCTAGTCATATGTTTAAAACTAGTAGCTTAGAAAAGAAAAAATATCTTAGTATTTTTTAGAGGAAGACTTAGAATCACTTCAGAAACACAAATAAGTGTTTCAAACAATACCCAAGGCTATCTAAGAAAATCATGGTTATAATGCAATTAAAGTTATGCCAAATGTATTGTGATTGGCTGGTGTATTTAGCATCCATCCTTCAACAAGCATATAAAGAATAAAATAATAGAATGCTAACATGAAATTTGCATGACTCCAATGATTAGAGCATATGACTATTATTAAATGGACAAAATGTTTTAAAATACCAAGAATTGGGATATGGTAAGGAGCTAATATAGGAGCACTTTTGGAGCATTGTAGTACCATTTCCCAAGATTAAACTCCCCATTTATAATGTGATAGATTTCATGATCAAGTAATTTGACATATTAGCTAATTAATTTCTTATTAGGACTTCCACTAAAAAATAAACAAACAATTTTGTGTTATTTGACTCCCAAATGTATTTGGTGCTAAATTTGTTGATTATTTACATCTTATATAGGTAAGTTTCATTTTCTTGATGAGGACATCTGATAGGATCATGGATCTATAAGAGTACATGATGGAGGAGTGTAACATTCTTATTAGGGACACTTGAGGCCCAACCAAGCATTGTCTCATTCAATTGAACTCCCAATTATGGGGTGTTTCATTAACTGATCATAAAATCCCAGTATGGCAAAAGAGTGAAAAATGTTAGGCTAAAATATAATGCATGGAGGGAATGCTAAATTGCTGGTGGGACACTAGTCAACTTATTTAATTACATGATAAGAACATGAGATGGTAGGGATTAATGAGCTCACAAAAGATATTAAGTGAGTTAGGATAATAAGATTTATTTTGGGAGACCAGCGATTACAATAGTGTTTTTGTGGCAGTATCCCAAGTTATATATTAATTTACCTTGGTAAGTTGTGATGTCTTATGCAACATTCTAATTTATTATATATGTTGTTTAGCTATACTTTTCTTACACCAATTGTATGTAAGTCTAGAGAATTAGAAGTTCATATTTGGAATTTAATTTAGGCATGAAAAAGAAAATACGTCTTTGTAGTTTGATCTCATTATGTCTTATTTGCTATTATTATGTTTGGTTTAACATATTGACATTTGTTCTTGTTAGATTTCTTTTTTGTTTTAAACCTTAGTTGTAAAAATCTTTTAAATCTATCTTCACATGGTGTATATTGTTCTATCGAAGGAATGTTAATCGTGAAGATATATTAGCACCATGGATTATGTATAGATTTTAACACACATTTTTTCATGTTTGGACTAGTATTAAACTAAAATTGATGTGTGCTAGTGGGTTAGTCTAATCCAATTTGGACCCATCCATCAATTAGTTGATTGATTAATTAGTAAAGGATAAATGTTCATTGAAGTCATTACACCAAGGGTATGATAATCATATTTGGGAATGATGATGCCCAATTTGAATATCAACAATAGGGAATGAATGGTAGCTAACAAAATACATTTTCAAGTTGTTGTTACAATTAGGGATATTAGAAGGAAAATGTTGCAAAAAAGATTGGAGTCATAGACTTGATAGTAGACTCTAAGTTATGTTCTACTACATCACTAGCCATACCAGGTTAACATTTTTAAGGTGAAAACAAGTTTGCTATTTTGTTCTTTAAGGATCCTAAATTATAATTTCTATGAATAATATTATAATTTGTGGAGTGCACAATTTAATGAGGAACTACCCATTTAGCTTTAGATAATAAAAAGAAGTTTCTTTAATATTTCTTATCAGCTAGGTTACCTCCATTAAGCAATTTATTTGATGTTAGAGCTGAGTAGATGTTTGTGTTTGATGGTATGATAGTAATTTTTCTATGTTGTGTGCATGGATTTTGTCTGATTAAGTGAGACAAATGCATCATCTCAAAGAGTTGAAAAGGTATTTTTCTCATTATGAATGATCTAGTTGGATATAGAGTATGATAGGTATTATAGGTTGCTAAGATGGGAATGTAATGTTTGAAAACATTTTAGTCAGATGCAATAAGGTTACATTTTAGAAGTATGATTACATTATCTTTGAGTTCTCTTATCATACTTGTCTAGTGTTGAATTGCAAACTAGCATCAAATATGATGGTATGCCAAAATAAATAATGCTCACTTCAAAGAGGAATAGATTTGCAATAAAAAATATCATGAAGCTGCCATTATGTGATATTGTAGAATAAAATTTCGTTGTGCATATTTGTCTAACAAAGAGTAAGAAGGCAATGTATCATCATAATCGAACCTAAGATGAACATTATGAGCTTTAGATGCTTAAATACATAATGCAAACCTTTGGGGCATCATGTTGATACGATGATGTCCAATGATGAATAGCATGGCTGATGATTATTTGTATCTATTTGAAGCATTTGTATTAATTTTGTAACTATAACAATGAGGCCTTTATTTTAATAATAATTTCCATTATTGGTTGGACTTGTCTAATTCATTATCCGATTTTGTTTATAGCTACACCATGAGCAATTTGTTGATCATTATATCATACTTGGAAGACAATTAAGGAGCTTAGAGTAGCGATAAGGTTATTATTCTTTCACATATTTTAATTATACTTGTTAATGCCAAGATGATGTGAAATGTCATGATATGAAGTTAAAAAATTGTGATTAATGAGTGCTTCTTATACCACAATGATAATTATCTCATTATATGATAGATTTATACCTAGATTAAATCAACATACATATATTGGACGATGCATCAAATTGTGTTTAAAATTTGACTACATTGTAATTGGTCATCATCCAAATTGTTAGTGCCCTACAAAGTAGGGGAACATTTTTGTAAATCTAAGGTACCTACTTTTGTAGATTGTTTTTTCAATTTTAGTATGGTAGTTCACCACTTCATTGCCCTCTTTTAGAATGTAAGAAAACTTTTAAAATACCTAATACATGATTCATTTCTTGAATAATATTTGATAGCTTCTAGGGTTCATCAGATGATGCAATATTTTAATGAACTCTTTTCCATCTATTTCAATAACTAGAGAAGAATTTTCTGTTGTATTATATTTCCATACAAAGGAGTAGACACATCCCTATTTTTTTCTAGTAATGATTTTTTGTTAAGTAAGACAAACCTTCCACATTTTGGCCCCTATGATTATGAATAATTCGACCATTGATCGTCTATTATTAACATTCATGATGCCATAAATATTTATCTAAAGAGTGTGATATGTATCACGACTTCACTTTAAAAATTCACAGCTTTTACATCTCAAAAGTGAATATAGAGGGACTATTTTAGTTGAACCAATTGAAGATCTTTCCAGGGCTTTTGTGAGAGTGGAAAGTAATTAAAGATGTTATCGCAATGGAAGATGATATTATTGGTGATGTTATTTACATAATAGTGAATTTTCTCATGGAATCTTTGGTTTCATGTCTTTTATATTTTAGTAGATAATTAGAGAAAGATTGAGAATGATTTCTCTTCTACTTGAGTGATTATTTCTTTACTTTAAATAATAACATTAAATTAGTACTTAAAATTCTCTTGGTTTATTGAATGTGAAAATTGCCAAGTCAACCTTATGATTGATGAATAAGCTCACAAATATTTAATATTTTTTTATAATCCACTTATTTAGTTTGAATTAGGATTATTTATCAAGAACAAGCCATCTGCTTTCTATGATGGTGAATTATTGGTCTTTAAAACAACATGTATGATTAAATAAGCTTCAAGAAATTAAGACATCAGCATCAACTTTAAAAATGTTTTTTTGTTATGAAGTACAATGTTAGCTTTTGTTTATTAATTATAATTCACATCTCGAGCTAAGCAAGTCTGAGATGGCTAGCAAAGGCTTAGGTTAGGAGACTACCTAGAAATAAGTAGTGTTAAAAGAAAACATGGTCAAGGTGCATTCCCAAACCTAGTTGGGGTAAGATAGAGGAAGAATCAAATAAGGCAAGATTTGTTTGAAGTGTATCTTCAGTAGACGAACACTTGAAATATAACTTGCAATGCTCTAAGGATTAGCTTGGAATATGACATAAAATTGCAAGCACACAAAGGGGCCTACCCCATGTCTTAAGTAACATTTGAAGTGCATGAAAAATAGCATAAAGGGTGAAAGCCATTGAAATCCTACAATTTCAGACAAACGACTTTTGCCATTCCAGTGCCAACTCATACCGATACAACTTTTGCACTAATTTTTATCGTTCGAATGTTGATTGGATTGTGTAGATTTCATTTGCTATTAGGACTTGATCATGGCTTGACAATTGATGACCAAGATCATGTCTGAGTTAATCAAACTACCATTAGTGATTCTAATTCTTCAAATAATTTATCCTTGAATTGGATGGCTCATATCTCTTCAATTCTTAGAATTATGGTTAGGGTTTGTTCTTGTGCTCACTATTTATGTTTCAAATGATCTAGAAGTCATCTAAAAAGATTAAACAAACCTAATCTGATTTTCTTATTCTAATCATATATAACTTATCTTTTTTCTTTTTATCTTTATCAAAAAGTTTATATCCTCTTCAATTGAATCCAATCGTCTTAGTTTATGTTGCCCAATGACTACTTTTGTAGCCCATAATTTGGCCATTTTGTGATCGGTTTGGAAAAAACTTTTAATTTGTTTGTAAGAGCTCTTTGATCTATTTTGCAACCTCTTATTAAAGATTATTTCATAGACTTTCTAACTAGTATGACAAAAATGTTTCATTAAAAATCAGACTATTATTAATAAAATGGATAATCAATGTGAACAATACCATAAGACCTTAAAACTTTATTCCATGATGTTCTACTGGTATATAATCTCCTCATGGCATGATAGAGCTTAGTACTTCTCAAAATACTAAATTGGTTTAGCTAAGCTTAAAACTTTTAAAATTTCATTTTCTTCTATTCATGATTTTGAGTAGTTTGTGACCTTCTCTATGTATCACTAATCTTAGTAAATACTATGAACTTTATTAAAAATTTATTTTATTGCTCACTTTTCCTTTACTTTGGTGTTGGGAAACTAAAATTTGCAAAAGTTTGAGTTTAGTTCGGTCTTATAAAAAATTGAGTTGAGGTTGATCTCCTGAAATATTGATTTATAGTTGGACACAAAAAATCTCATAGTTTGGAGGGGAAATAAAGGAAAAAAAATCTAAAGTAAATTAGAGGCGAACCATAAGTATAAACCTCAGGTAGATTGGAGCTAAACAACAATGACACACCTTGAATTATAATTCTTAAAAGTGGTGTTTCTCTTGACCTAAGTTGAGGGTTCATAAAGGTTGCTAAAAAAATTTTGTGTTCCATTTTAACTTTTACTTTTATTATTTTAATCATATATAAATAAAAATAATTGAGGTTTTTGCAAACTTAAAATTATTTTAATAAAAAAAACTATTGAAAAATAAAAGCTATCCAAAAATAGCAAAAATATTGCAAAATTGACAATTTACTTACATATTATGCGATTCCATAGTTATAATACTTCAATTCATATCAAACTAGGTTCACTGTAAAAGTGAGTAAAATCACTATGGTGATTCATTATTTGGGAGTGCATATCTATTGGGTTATTAGCATTTACTCTTTGCTAATTTTATTCCTTTATTATTATCAATTAGATTTTGTCATTCTACCATATTATCAAATTACTTCATTTTCTAATGCTCTTGTTTATTGAATTAGTCAAAAATTACTTCACCCATAGTTAGCATTTGTGAATTTTGAAATGAAAAAATTTCATCACAATGTTGCATTGTGCTTTAGGGTGAAAACTCTCTCATTTTGAAAATGTATTTTAAATATATTATTTGAATTTTTAATATTAATTTGTTAGAATTTCTCTGTGAATTTTTTTAATTCATAAAAATAGAATTAATAAGTAATGTTTGTTTAACTAAATTTTAATGAAATGAAATACTTAGTTTGTGCATTATCTCAAGAAATTGGTTTGTGAGTGTGTAACTCTACAATGTATCTTAAAGGTGGTGAATTAATGGTCCTTAAAGCACGTTCCACTGTTCATCAAACTTAAAAGATTGAAGACATTCACAAAAACTATAAAAAAGTATTTTTGTTAAGAAATAGAATATTTTGTCATTGATTATTAATCATAAAACTCATCTCTTCATTTAAATCCTTCTTAATCAACCAAATTGTTTATTCTTTTCCTTAATTAAAAAGACATTAGGATTCTATTTTTCAATGACATAATCCTATTTTTGTTTAAATCTACCTCAAAAATGTTTTCTAAATTTTGTGAGAAGACAATTTTCAAACTTTTGTTACGTGAAAAAAAACAAAACTATTAAAATTTTCACAATTAAAAAAGAAAAAATGTTCAATGCCATATTACATGTAGAATGCACTTGGGCCAAACAACCTCATGTGGACTAGGCAATCATGGGGTGAGGGAACTAGCTGGAACCAAGTATGTTTGAACCAAAAATTGATTAGAGTTTTGTGTTAAACCTAGTTTGGGTAGGATAGAGAATATTTAATGTAGGTTAAGGCTCAAGTGGAGCTGCTTTTGGAGACATTCATGCATTTAAATCCATACGACATTGTTGGCACAACAAAACTAGCTATGTGAGATGATTTAGATGACTTTTGCAATTTAGTTGAAACCATGGGGTGCATAGCAAAGAGTAATGTTTCCTTTATATAGTTAGTTCTAGCTTGAGAGTTTATTACATTGTCAAAACATAAGCCACAAACTATGTTTGGGGATATCAAAATTGTGAGACGTTATAGATCAAGTTTGCTATTTTATTTAGAGAGGGCTATGTGTCTAAAATGCCCATTGCTCAGATTATGAGTTAGTTTAGTCTTCCTAATCAAACATCGATAATTGTTACTGATTATTCCTCCAGACTTTGAAATCTAATAAGTTATTTTTCAATTCTTGGACCGTCTAATGATAGGTAATGTGAGCTCTCCATGAAGGGACTTAGGGAAGAAATTTTTGCTTCTCAATTAAATCAATATCAAGAATTGGTGGAGCTCATCAAGTTAGTTGAGTATGTCAATCATGATGTAGATGCTCTCAAAGTGGCTGGAAGAAAAGAAAAAATCCTACATTATCATTTAATGAGAAGATTTGAAGGGTTCATTGCTAAACATGGTAAAGCATCTTTGATCATTCTGATTAGTATGCATCCATTCCTATAGCACCAATAAGAGAGTACTAGATATAAAAGTTTATGGATCAGGTTTTAGGGTTTAGTTGATGTGATAATGAACATGGTGGTTATTTAAGTTCAAGATTTGCTTTGATGGGTTGAAGCCCAATCATAGAATGTCCACTTCTCTCCATGGGTAGTATACCATTTAGATCATTGGATGTGTATGATATATTTTCAGAGCATAATAAAAAATCAATGCACAAACTTAATAATAAGATCCAAAGCCTTTAGATGTGATCATTAGTATGATTTTATTGAGGAAATTTTTTTATAGTCATTTTTTATAATAAATTTTCACATTCTTTTATTTTTGCGCTTTCTTGGGATATGATTGTTGATGATAAATGAATGTTGTTACCACCAATATTGGCAAAACTACATTTCAATATTGTGATTATATTTGCTTTTGGTGTTTGAGGGGGATGTTACCAATCAAGACTAGGGCTTTGAGGCTGAGCTTATTATAGAAATGAATTGGACAATCTAGAAGAGGGTGGTGAGTTAGTGTTCTTAAAAGAAGGTCCAAATCAATCTAGTGATCTTCATTGATGTGATGTAACTTAAAGTCAATTCATACGGTCCCAAGATTTTAGCTATCAAGACCTTATATTTTTTTGGTAATGGTTTTCAACATGGTCAACAACTCCTAATGATATGCGATTAGAGGCCCCTAACCTTTTTGGACATCTTAGTTATGCAGTACTATGTGGATAATTTTTTAGATGATTTAGTAGGTCTTTTTTTTTAGCATTAAATTGAGTTTTTCATTGTCTTAGAACCAAGAGCTACTTCTATTTTCAAAGAACTTTATCATATTTGACATATAGAATATTAGGAGCTAAAAATTCAATTATAAGGTTTATAAACAAAGGCATTGTTCAATGTAGTTTTGCTCCAATGGGTGCCCTTACACTTTTCCTTGGAAAAAGATCGTTATTAGCATATGTTTGTGGACCACTATGCATTTAACAAAGCAATAAGCAAGAATAGATAACCAATACCACGAATTATTGATTTTGTTGGACCAACTTTTTTGTCCAAAAGACTTTGTAGAAGAGGTTCCTCAGTCATGATATCATGAGAATAAAATTTTAGAGGAAACCATAAATTACACTTAAAATTGGGAATAATCATTTTTAGTACTTGTTGTTGCACTTTGGATTGTTTAATTCACTTACTGTACTTATGGATCTTATGATTGACATTTCTAATGATTCTTGGATTGTTTTATTTATGTGTTTATTGATGAATCTTGATGTATTTTAGGAGCAAAGAAATTTACAAAAAATTTCCTAGTGATCTTTTCGTTAGATCCAGAAGTGCTCCTTAGTAAACATTGTCAATGCTATAAACTCCAAAGTATTCTATCAAGATATGAATTATCATTGATTGGAAGACACAAACTCTACTTTTACAAATCAAAAGTTCTTAGGTTTTGCTGATTACTACCATTGTTTTGTATTGTGAACTTTCACTTTACTATAACAACTCTTACTAAGTTGATAGGTTATGTTGTGGTTTTCTCTTGGACAACTTTTTGTGAGTAAAGTTTCTGTGAACAAATGGATTGGCTGAGTTTTGGTGCAATCTTAATTCTATGAGCGACCCAATAAATGCTCCAGTATTGTATCACTCACTTCTTTAGGATTAGTTCTTATGTTCTATGATTTATTGCAAGCATATGCATGTAGACAATTGAGGCAGTGATGACAGTTGGAGCTCAGTAATGACTATGAACTATTTCATGGACAAGATAAATTATGTGGTTAATGCTCTGATTAAGAGCACAACTATTAGGTCCTTGCTTATGGATAGACCATAGAAAAAGGTCAAGATGCATATTAGTAGTGTCCAAATTTAGTTTGCTATGCATACTTTGGTTCCTCAACTTTGTGCACTTAGCATCCAAGCCAAATATTTGGCGAGCTATAGACACTTCATTGAGGTGACTCTATGCTTCAGGTTGCTAATTTCTTACTATAACATGATGAGTTTAAGGGTTTTTCCTAAAGGTATCGTAGGTTAACCTATCTTGGTATGTGCTGTGATTGACAACACTGGTAGTTCAAAGAGAAGTTTCTGAGGGAAGATCATGATAACAAATTACTTATTCATTCATGAAATACCAACATTTGTATGAACCTCAAAACCATACTTTTTTAAGTGGTCTAAAAAAGTATGTAACCCAATATGTTTGGAACTACTTAGCTCGTAAGTTAGTGAAAGTAGAATATAATATTTTCCACAATTTATTTTAGAATCTTGCAATATAAGTTGGAAGTTTGATAACATCAACGAGTTTCATCTTAAACAAAGAACACATATTGATGATAGTGAATGATTGATTAAGTTGGCTCAATTTCTTACTATTATAAGCACTGATTTTGATGGCAATATGGTTGAGTTGTATGTGTAGTAGATTTTTTTGATAAGTTGGACTATCAAAACAAATTATTTTTTGTAAAGATGCAAAAACAACTTCATAATCAGGCTTTGGAAACCACTAATATGTTTAGTGTTGTTAATATCCTAAAAATATGCTATCTAGAGAAATTAATCGAAAAAATTTACATATTCTTCTGGAGGACCAAGACGTAAATTTTCTACCAGTAGATGCAAGATGTTAGGTGTTCTTAGTGTTTATCTTTGAGGTTAATACCAGAAAGCGTGAGAGCAAGGGCTTGCCCAAACATAAATTGGTATTGAATAATGAAGAAAAATAAGAGACTAACCATAAGAAAGGGAGTGAGATTTATTGTAGGTGGTCATGGATATTTCCTTGATTTTGGTGATAAAATAGAACTAAGTATTGTGAGAAAGCTAAAAACCTCAAGTTAGCAATTCCATATAAGATATTTGGACAAGCTATGTATGTTTCTATTATATTGCTTCATTTGATAATGTGCTTTTTAAACTAGTTTGTCAAGATGCCATTTATTATTTTATATAAGAAGGATAATGGTAAAAAAATACTTAAGCTTGTTTGGAGGTTACATTTTCTTTGTCTATTGAAACCTTTTGGCTACAATCTTAGTTGGCATTAATTACCAAGAAATTATGAAAATGAGGAGTAGTTTATCAAAAAAAGATTTAAAATATAAAGTCCATTTTGATGCTTAATAATATTAGTTGAATTTTCGTGAGTTGTAACCTTAGCTATGACACTTTGTGGCACATCAAAATTATGAAGTTATGGTAACATATAAAATTAAGGATATAAGTGTTGGTTGTACTTATGGGATTTGAAAGCATAGCTATGAGAAATATATCAAAAATCTTAGCCATGTGTGAGAGCAAGGAGGAACGCACACTATGATCAAACAAGAAGAGAGATTCAAGCTAAAAGTAAGGTAGACAAATCCACAAGCTTGAAGAGAAAGAGACTCGGCTATTTGAGTTGATAATTACATAGTTCAAGAGTTGGGATCATCCTAAAACATATGCGAACTAAAACTAGAACATACTTGGTTAAAATTGATAATTTCATTACACTACACATGCCAATAGGTTTTGGTCATAATAAAGAGAATTATTGTTGTGATATGCCATGGCAAAGAACTAGTTTCAATAGATGATTGAGATGACTCCATGATGCTGGGATTAACTTCATAACATGATGATCTTATATTTTCATGGAACCATGTATGGTAAGGGAAAATCCTATTTCTATTAATATTGTAAAATCTATTATATTACCCTATCTGCTTTTGAAATTAAAACCATATAATTTACTTCACCCATTGCCAAACACTAATTGATAATTTCTTGTAGGAGAAATTGTTTATTACATCATGCAAAAATTATGGCATGATTCCTTTGCAAAACTAATGGCATGGGGGGACTTACTAAGACCATGTGAGAACCTAAATGGCTTTTGTGATAGTTGGAAGCATTTCATTTTTCTAGGTTATAAACTTGGGAAGTCTCAAATTTTTGCTTTAGAAGAAAGATAAGGATTTATGAAGCTCTTTAGTAATCTAAATAAGTGAATATTGAGTTTGGCCACAAGACATTATTTGGAGTCAAGATTAGAATTTGGTTGATAAGATGGATGATAGCCTTGCTGATGCATGATTACTGATTAGAGGTGTTTAGATTTTATTAAAAAGCCCAATAATGTTTAAGTTTATGTGCTCAATTACATTTATCATTGCATTAAAAGAATTTTATGGCTTTTGATGAGTGATTACATTAACATTTGAGAGCAAATGAGACTATAGGCATCCATAATAATGGAGATTTAGGGATGAGTTCCTCTTTGGAAAAAGGATGATTAAGGTTAGGGTAGTTTTGGGTTGTATTTATAATGATGTATAGGATTTCGTTTAAACATTAGAAAAATATAAATAAAAGAATTGAGGAACATTAATTCTTGGCCTTGACTTGGATGTGCTCTTGTCCAGTAATAACTTTAAGGGAGAAGCTATGACATCACCTTTGGTTGGGTAGTTCTCATAGGTTTTTGCTAGAAAAACTTCAAAATATTGGCAAGTTCATGTGTGGCCCTATTGGGCTCGAAAGGAATGTATTAGACACCTTAGATGGTATTCTAGTGACATGAGTAGAAAAGGAGAGGCAATTATAAATGGTGGAGTGGCTCATGTAATATTAATAGGTATGGACGTCCATTATTAGAACTAAAGCCAAACAAAATTTTGAAAGAAATGGCTATGGCCTTAACTTTTGCCTAAGGATTAAAGCCAAGTTTATGGTGTTAATGAAAGATTTATAGGAAAACTAAATAGGAAGAAAATATCATAGTGATCATCCAAAAATAAGAAAGGCTAAAAGGTAGGTCATACATGTCAAATGTTGGTGGATGGCAAAACCTAAATAGCAAAGTATGGTTTTCAAAATATCTTGCGATGAATTGAGAAACCAAATTATGGTTTAAGTAAATAGTTTATTAAGGTGTTTTTATAATAGTTCCCAATATATTATCATAGGTTGTCATACATAGTAGTAATCCTCTAGCATTTTTATGAAGAATATAATAATAGAATCTTAACACATTATTTTATTGACTCAAAGGATTACAACACTAGCCTATGATGACAAAGGGCGAGCATTTTGAATTGTATAGATTAAGGAAATGGTTAGATTCTAGTTTGGGCATTATTTTGATAATGGAGGTGACACAATGCATGAGTAAACTATTTAAATATTGAGAACCATGTTTCATAATCATATACTCTTCAATTTTAACTGAGTAACAAATTATTTTAGTTTTTATTCTAGGTAGGGGATGTCGCATTTCACATTATTGGACTCCCTAGTTTGTCGACTAATAGTTGTTTGATTATATCCCCCCAAAGTGGCCAATAGCCACATTCCTATTGAACACATCTTACTAACAGTAGATGTTCTTCACTATAGTATCAATGAGTTTACTTTTTTATCAACAACCCTTGGGAACTATTAAAGCGAAAACTATTCTGATTAGGGTCCCTAATTACTTGATCATAGATAATTAATATGACTAAGGAGTGTTAAATATTCTTCTAGGAATTAAAGTACACCAAATTGATAATGGAACACTCATCATCATGTTTAGCTAAATCATTGGATTAGTAGGTTATAGTAATTAGAGAGCATGCAATTGATATTAAACAAGTTAAGGATGTTAGAGTTCTTTGATGAGGTTAATGATCAATGCATTGCATCAAAGATAATATCATAGGTTAAGTATTTGTTCTATTTGTTAAGCTAAAAACTCTAATGTGATAGTTTATCAAAATTAGTGTGTCTTAGCAGTGTTGATTATTTAGCATTTTATTTCATGATGTCTTAGTTGTTGTGATGATGTTTCCTTTATAATAAATGTTGCACTTTGATTTCTAGTAATATTAAACTTTTAATAGGTGTACATCTTTTATATTTTGCATTTAAATGGTGTATATTTCACTCTAAATGGTATGTGTGTCATGGTAATAAGATTGCGTTAGTACAACATACATAGATTTCTTTAGTAGATTAGTTCAAGCAAGGTGAACCGATCTATTCATTTGTTAGGTGAGTAGCCCATTGATGAATAAGCATCATTAAAGCTAACACAACGTGATCATGATTATTATATTTGGGTATTATGACTTAGATTTTGAAAAGTTCACAAGTTAGAAGAGTGTTGCTAACAATATGCTTTGATTGGTGCATGTTTTTCATCATATTAGATAATTTATAAAAAAATGTTGCTATAAAGGTCAGGGTGTGACACAACTAGTAGATTTATTAAACTTTTCCGTTAATGTAATCAATCTTCGCACATGTTAAGTAATTGTAAATTAAGTTCTACAAATCATGGTTAGCATTACAATATGCAAACTATTCAATATCGACTCCTTGTATTCAAAATATGTGTGCATCCCCATTTTGTTTTGTTTATTCACATTTCTATATCATTCCAAATAAAGTAATTTGTCCTACTTGTATGCTTTATTTCTTTTTACAATTAAGTGAAAGGCTTTAGGATAAAAATCTTATAATGTTGTCATAAAAATTTATGGTTATTATCATAATTAAGGAATCATTTGTTTATGGTCAGAAATGTAAACTTAATATGAAAATTGTATCAAACTTGTATAATCCAAGCAATCATTTTTTTACGATATCTAAAAACATGAAAAAAGTGTTAATATCATAATTTTATGATAAATGTATGTATCTAAAATGGAATTGTGTTATAAATGGTTTTTGAAAATACCACCTATATGTGCTTAGCACCTTGGCATGATCTATTTATTGTTTTTGTATAAACTCTCAATGAAATTTGTAATGGCTAAAAATCACTTTAGGAAAGTAAACAAAGTTGTTGGACTTTCCCTAACCATCAAATGGTACATAAAAAATATCCATATAAGTCTTCTATATCATAATATAAATCAATGAAAACTTTCTTATGTCATATAAAAAATTGCATTTTGCTTGTCTTAAAAGTTAACCTAAAACCTTTGTTTTTTTAGTTTTAAAAATGTAACTTATTCTTTTATAGTGGCATTTTTCACATGGATGCATCTCCTCATAAAAATAAATTAAAATAATTGACTATATAGTTTAAATGGTGAAGCTTTTAATATTTATGATGATTATTAGCAACAGATAAAACTAAATGCAGATACTTCTCAAAAGAAATGACCTTGAGCTATCTATGTTTATGGAATATTTTTGTTAGACATAAAAATTAGTTACACTTTAATTACCGAATGACCTTTTACCCATAAATTACAATACATATGCTATAAGCATTTAAATAGTGTATCTTCCCTTAGTAAAAATATTTTCAAATATTCTAGTAGCATAATCATGACAAATATTTTGTTGTGACTTATATCTGATAAAAATTTAAAAATTTGCTAAAATATCAAATATGCAAACATATTTAAAAAGATGTATACTTATGTGATAAGATAACTATATAAATGATGTACAATCTTACAAATAGTGTTTGTAAAAACTATAAACATTAAAATTGTGTTAATGCCTTAACAAAGCATACAATGCTCTTTAGTTGTGACTCATATCTAAATATACCATGCCATTGCAATAATTGTGTTAATGCCATTGTACGTAGCTTTGTAAATTGTTATCCTTGTCAAAGTACTTTTGCAATGCATATCTCCACCAATGCGTCATACTATAATACTACCACCCATATTTGCATTCAACATGCTTGTTAGATCTGTTTGACATAATGAACATATGATGGTTATGCACGCTAATAATGAACAAGGCCTACACCACCAACATAGATTCCGAATTTCAATTATTCCCCAAAGTGTTGGCATATCGAACCATTGCCATCTAAATTAATGAACAATTCAATGATTGCATGTATCCCAAATGGACTTCAAAAAACTCATTAATATCTACAATTAATCCACATCATGCATATATTACTTGCTCAAAATGGTACAACTTATTTTGCATAATGAATGAATGATAGAATTTATGCTTTAAATATCTTAACAAAAATCTTTGTAGTGTTCAAAAAGGAATGCCATATCATATGATTTATAGGTAGATTATTTTAGTACAAATTTCCATGAAAGTGGCAAGTTTTTTTCCCACTATATAATTATAACTCCAACAAATGTGGAATGAATTCAGTTTTTTTGCTTAATTTGATTATCGAAGTGGGACATGTGAAATTTCATTTTAGCTTAACCTTATGTTAGTTTGATAATTACATTGTGACCCATCTCAATTATTGATAAATTTATTTTTTTATTATAGCATATTACACATTGTACAAACCTTAGAGATTTTTTCACCACAATAGATTTATTAACACAACACTAAATAAGACTTAAATTGTTTTACACTTGTGATTTTTGATAATTCATCCAATCCAAAAAAACAATCATTGTAGTAGAAGGTACCATGAATGCTAATTTTGTGCATTTGTAGAAGTGATGGGATTAACTCAAATTACTTCCTATTTAAGTAAATTGTGGTGCTAACAAAAAAAATTATAACTTTGTCTTCTTATCCTAATTAGATGAGCCAAAATGTTTGAGTAAATTTGTAATTGAGAATATTTTCTAACTAACAAGATTGAAAGCAAAACAAGTTTATTTTCTCATTTTTTGCAACATTTTTTTAACTTTCCTAATTTTTCTATTTATTAAAAATGCAAAAATATGTATAATTTCCAATTAATCAAGTGATTATCAGCTTCTTCCATAATTTTCTTTTTAAATCAGAAAAAATAAATGTTTATGCTTGCTAAACTTTTAGTTCATTAGCAAAGCTTGGACAAACTTGTTTAAGATATTTTAAACTATAATTCAAATCTTTTGTTGACATTTAGAGTTCCAAGAAAACAAGTTGGAATTCATTATAAAATCTTTATCCTAATTGATTTCCATTTTCATTGCAAGTTGAATGTCACTTTTTCAATCAAAGTGTAATTATAGGTATATAATATTCTATAGTAGTGTATATGTTTCTACTTCCAAACATCATATGATCTCCTTTTTTTTTCTGAATTTTCTTTTTCTTTACTTGTCATTTAACCTTATTAGATGGATCTTATGTTATTCAATGTCCACTATAATTTGGAAAAAAAAATTCAAACATTGCATGTTCTAGCATTTTATGTCCACGAATATTTTATATATCCTAACAACTGATTCTTTATCAATATTGCTATGATGTCCATTCACCTTATCTGTGTTTCGTAGAGGAAGCCATTAAATTTCCATTGTACTCTATTTAAAATATTTAGTGGTAGTTTAATAATCATTAAAAAATGTAGGATTGATAACAAAACATGCTTCAACAAGATAAGTACACCTCTATTTGAGAATAACATCTTCCATCTTGCCATCTTCCTCTCTTGTTTTTACTTATATGTTTGAAGTACCCATTTTTCTTTATACCAATGTAATGAGGATGATCTAAATAATTAATTGGAAGTTTAACTCTCTAACAGCCAAGCTTCTAACTTAGTTTCATTTCAAACAACCTTGGACTTTGTTGTTAACAAAGAACATTCCTTTTTTAATTTATTTAAAGTTTAGTTATTGCTTGGAACTCTTTCAATTGAATCTAAATGCTAGATATTATTCTTTTATCCCTTTCAATACAATGTTATCCTTTTATTACACTTGTAAGCTTTTGTAATACATAGATCAAGTGTTGTGCGAGATGTTTTCCATGATTTTGAAGGAAATTTAGAGCACCGTTAAAAATTTCTTTTGGCAATATCAATAATGAGAGAGAAAGTTGATTCCAATTCTTAGGCTCACTTAATGCCTTTAAATAAACATTGTGCCATGATGATAGACAACTTGGAGCTCCCAAGAATATTAAGAATCACATTGATAAATTTTTAGCAACTTTGAATTCTATGAGAACCCTAGTGAGGAAATCCCAAGCAATAGAGTGATATCCACTCCTTGAATATACTTCATCAAGTGATTCTTCTCTCTTACTTTTGTGTTCAAAGTCCAAATTAAATCATGAGCTGGTAGAAGATTAACAATAGCCTCTCTTCCTTTTGATGAAGGCTACTTTTGAAAAGTGAACTTTTTTACATCGTGTGAAAGCCTATCATTCAATAGTTTGACAAATACTTTTTTCAAGAAATTACACACACAAATTTGTTTGTAATCATTAATGGATTTTAGATTCTTGTTTTTTTTTATTCACCACTAAATTGTCTCTTGTGATTCCATTAAGGATATGTGAGACTCATAACGAAAACTACATTGTATGTAGTACATCCTAAGCAAAAATGTCCCAACATTTAATAAAACAATGTATATTGAAATAATCAATGTTAGATTGTTGCCCATTCAAAGAACAATCGCTTTTTTCTCCCTAACTATGTTCTCTTTTTTTAAGCCCATACTGTCTAACTTGACTAACGCATCTAAGAAGAATTTCATTCTCCAAACAATCAATAACAATTATTAATTTTTGAGAATGGTGAATAATTGTCGTTTTAATTTTTTCTTCCTACGAAATGGAAAGTCATAAAATATCTTTATCACAATTTATATTCAAACATTTTTTTTATGCTCTAACATGACAGAAAATTTTAATATTATTATCCCCATCTCTAAGTTATTTAATTATTTCCTTTTGATACCAATGCATCTCATCCTTAGCAATTGTATAATCATTGGCAATGACATGGTCACCTGTTGCACTCTCGCTTTTGCAAGCTTTAAATTTTTCATCTTTTTCATTTTAAAATTCTTCATCATGTTTTATAACCGAAAAGATATTAACAAAATATTCCACTACATTAAATATTTTTGAAACAACTTTAGCTTGATGAAAAATGCTTTCAAACTTATGAACTTAATTTGATTTACCCAATTCCATGCAATAGGTTTCATGAACGTATTACTTAATTTGAACCTAACATCAATAAAAACATAGAACTTATTGTAAGCGATCTAAGCCTATTTAGCCAAGATGTTCTATGATGGATGTTGAAGCTAAATCTTACAAAGTCATATTCCTTAAAACTCTATCAACCTATCCCAAACACATCTATCAATCATTTTCCTAGCACACGTGAGCAAAGAGCCAATGATTAGCAGATCCTTTAGCTTACATTGATTTATTCAATCTAAGAAATCCTACACCTCCAACCATAGTGAGGATTTCCCTTTTAATTGATCCAATAATACAAATACATTGAAATCTTCTCCCATAAGCCCAGGGTTACAGATAATCACAACCATATTGTAGAGTTTTTCTAAAGACTTATCCTTTTCTTGCAATAGATTTTTGATTAAATAAAGTAATAATGAACTTCAAAATTTCATGTTGAGTGCTTAATTGGAAAATTAAAGAATTTTTTATCATCAGTTGATACAAGGAAATCAAATTCATCCAACCAAGCCACACATATTGTATTGGATGTGATATAAGTATAATGAACAAATTGCTACCTCCTCATCAACTTAAACCATTACATTCCTTTGTGATGAAGGCTCAATGAGCATAATTAAAATTAAATTGTTTTCATTTAAATATTATTTAAGTTAGCAAACTAAGGTTTTATTTTTTAGTCTTATAATATTATTAACTAGGATGTTATTCATTCTTGGTTAATTAAGTCACTATTTCAATGGAATAAGAGCTTTTATGGGATGCATTTGTGATCTTAAACTTATCTTGAAATTTCCTTGAATTCCACTTCACATGCATTGTTATAATTAGAATGAAATGGGATTAGTCGAAGAAATTTAATTAGAAAAAATAAAAAAAAGGTAAGTTTCATGCGAGATGTGATTTAAAATTACATAGTAATTTATGAATATCAAACCACAAGTAAATTACAATACTTAAACTTTCATCATTTTGAATTACAGTGATAACCAAAGTAAATAAGCAAAAGTAACATTTAATTATTATTTCAACTTTAAGTCAACCTATGTTAAAACTAAAAATATGAAAAATTTAAGTGATGTAATTGAACCAAATGAAAGCCAATAAAAGGACACATTTAGGAAAATTTAGAGTTACTTAGTAATATAATAAAATAATAGCAAATAATATAAAGAAATGTTAAAAATTACACATGAAATTTGTGTTCCAAGATGCTAAGGAGATTGAGTATAGCATCCTATATTTTTAAAATAGTTGTTAATTAAAGTATATAAAAATGTGTAAAAAATGGTTTAAAAAAACTAAAATAAAAAAATATATTTATTTACATAGTATATTTTGGGATGAGTCCAACAACGTTTGTTTAGACATCATTACACCATGTTTGAAAATATTGCAAATTATAAAAATAATTAAAAAAAATGGAAAAATTATTATTTTAAAATTAAGTAAATGCATACAAAAACTAAAATGAAAAAATAAAGAAATGTTATGTAATCAAATCAAAGTGAATTAATGATTAAATAAGATGAGAACTAGAATTTTCTAGTGTTACATCCATATCAAAGTAAAAACTTTAAAAACATCAAATAAATTGTACATGGAAGTTACATTAGAAGTTTAAAGAAGATTTAATGCAATGTCCATGTTCATAAAATAGGGTACAAATCAAAATATCTCGTAAATCCTGCTAAAATTTTAAAAAATAATTATTCAAAAAATAATATAAAATAATTAATAAAATATTGTTTTAATATTCATTAAATTTAAATGCAATAATTTGAAGAAATAAATTTGAACAAATTAAAGGTGATGAATATGTTGGACGAGATGACGCTTAGAGTTTTATACTATTTTAACTAGATTGAAGTGATTAATTTGAATTGTATAGATAAATTGAAAAACAAAATTGAACTCTTACGTAATAAAAAGATTTAGTGTAGCATTCTCAATGATCTAGTTATGTACAAATTAAATGTCTTTTCAAGCATTCCAAAACTACAAAAATAAAATATTTGAAAAATATGACATTGAATTTTTAGTTGATAAAGCTCATCGAAGATTCTAATGAAATTTATTTCTTCTACATTAGAAATCACTATTAATTATTGCAAATTAACAAAGTAAATAAGATCAAAAAAATAAATAATTAGCTTTTAAATATTAATTAAACATATATAAAAGTTGAAATAAGAAAAATTGAAGCAATGCCATAAAAGAAATTAAAATTATGTAAAAATCACATGAGAGGAGATTTTGTGTTACTCAATAGTATAACTTAAATAATTGAACATAAATAAAAATAAGTTAAGTAATTTGGTAGTATCTTGGCGATATGATAATCATATGAGTGGATAATTAGAGTTTCACAGTTTTATAACAAGAGCAAAGAGATGAACTTCCAAGATATAATATAAATGGTTTAGGAAAGTTTTGTACCAAAATATTATAAGATCATGTGTAACATCCTCAATCATCCAATTATCTAAGAATAAAAAAATCTCATAAAAAATGTAGAAACTCAAGAAACAAAAGCATTCAAAAATATTAAAAAATGTTGCCTAATTGTCTAAAGATTTCAATACTATAACAACATTTCTTCCATTTAGAGTGCAAATGATTTAGAAATACTGCAAGTTACCTAAGTAAATCAACAAAAACAATAATAAATTATTACTTTAATGTCAAATAAATATATGTTAAAACTAAAATGAAATAAACTAACAATGTAATATAATAGATTAAAATGATTATGAAGCTCACTCGATAATAGAATTAGAGTTTTATGGTGATATAGCAAAATAGCACAAATAATTTTAAGAAAAGTGGTAAATTGAGTGAGAAAATTACATTCCTAGACACTACCCGATTTGAGTGTAAGGCCTTCGATTATCAATTCATTTATGATTTAAAAATGTTTACAAAATAGGTAGAAGAAAAAATATATTAAAAAATTGAAGTGAATATTTTGTTAGGTAGAGCTTGTGAAAATAATTCCAAGACATTTTCTTTGTCTCCATTAGATGATTTTTATAATTTCTATAAATTTTAAAATTAAATAAGATAAAATAATAATACATTATTATTATTTTAACATTAAATATACACATATATGAATATTTAAGCAAATATATTTCAAAGTTGAAATAAGAAACATGGATACAATGTAATATAACCAAACCAATGTGATCTATGAGTCATAAAAGTTAGGAATTAGAGTTCCATTTTAATATAAATAAGCAAAAGAAGAACTTTAAAGAAATGAAATAAACTTTCTTGAAATATTTTATTTGAAGAAACTAAAGAGATTGAATATAACATGCTCAGTCACCAAATAAGATAAGAATCCAAAAGATTCGTAAAACAGGAATGTAAAATATATAAAAATTATGAAAATCAATTATTATTTAAGAAGAACTTCACGAGCAGAGTAAAACAGAGCTTTTTTTTCTTGATTTGATCTCATTTGAAATTACTACAAATAAAAAAAATAAGCATAAATAATAAAAAATTATTATTTTAATCTTATAAAAAATAAATTAAACCTAGAATGACAAAAACAAAGGCAATGCAGATAATAAAATCATGGTGATATAAAGATCATATGATAAGAGCTTTAGTGTGACATAGTAAGATAACCAAATGAAAGCATAAAATTAAAAAAAACATTAGAAAAGTCATACAAGAATATTACATTCTAGGATACTAGGTTCATCGATTTCAACCATCAAATTAAGTGTGAATAAAAAAATCCTCAAAGCATTCCTAAGCCCTTAAAAGTAAAATTTTAAAATTGAAAATTTTAAAGGTGATGATTTATTTATATAGATCCCATTGAAATGACTCTAATGATTATAGTAAATTATAAAATTTTATTTAAGATTATAAAAATAAATACTTAGAAAAAGCTCCTCGAGATTAGTCAAGCCACAAGTGTTTTTTCTTGATCTAACTTTATTTGGAATTATATTAAACTATTCAGTTAAGTAAACAAAAATTATAGTAAATTATTTATTTATAGTAAAGTAAATATATATTCAAACAAATTTTAGATAATTTGAAGCAAAGTAATAGAACAAAATCAAACTGATGTAAATCTCACATGAGAGAAGATTTAGAAATGCATAGCAATTTAATGAAATTAAATAGAAAACTTTAGAAAAGAGAGAAATTATGTGGGAATTTTGCAGTCGAAGATTTTAAGAGGATTCAGCGAACATCCTCAATCATCAGATATGGTAAAAATTGAAATATATTAGAACTTATAGAAATGTCCTTAAAAAAAACTTTAAGAATATAAAAATAATTATTTAGTTGTATAGAGCATATCAAAATGACTTCAACAATGTTTGTTTTGTCTTTGTTGGGGGTCATTTGGAATTACTATGAATCACCAATGTAAATAAGAAATAATAATAATAATAAAGCTAAAATAAGACAATATATACATATTAAAGTCAACGAATACCAATATAAGTAGGTTATTGTAACAAATGAAAGGAGTATTAAAGTTTACAATAATATAACCAAAGAAAAAGGAAAAATTCATAAATTTAGATTTATTGTATAAAAAACGTTGTATTCTATGATACAACACTGATCATGTGTAATATTTTCAAATTGCATACAAATTTAGTTCTCTCATAATGTATGCAAAAATCATAGAAAAAAAACTTTTAAAATTATATAACAAAAACTTTAATTTGGTGAAGCAAGTCAAGAGGAGTCCAATGATGTTTGTCTTATGTAAATAAGAATTCCATAAGAATTATTACGATTAAACCCTATAAATAAACATAAATAGTAATAAATTATTATTTTAAAATTAGTTAAATAAATAGTAAACTATAAATAATGCAATTTAATGCAATGTAACATAACCAAATAAAAGACATATAATGTTTTAAAAAGATAAGATTTAAAGTTACAAAGTAATATCACCAAATAAAAAAATAAGTTGAAAATTTGATAGGAGGTAGTTGAATAGTATGAATAAAAATATGCAATGTAATGTAGAAAAATTAAAGAAAATAAAATGTTTAAAAATATAAAAATTGAATTTTTAGTTGTATAGAATTTGTTGTGATGAAATAAAAGACATTTATTTCTATTTTCATGACAATTATGAACTAAGTCAAATACCAAAATAAAAAATAAAAAAATAATAAAGAATTATTAATTTTAATTTATATATATATATATATATATATATATATATATATATATATATATATATATATATATATATATATATATATATATATATATATATATATATATATATATATATATATATATATATATATATATATATATATATATATATATATAGGTTAAAAAAAAGATAAATTAAAATATTATAATTTGTTCAAATAAATTGATATAAAGGTCAAACAAGTAAAAAAGGTGTTCTATAGTAATAAACTAAATCAAAGAAAAGCAATAGAACAAAAATGTTAAAATATTTAAAAATGCTATTTTCCATGACACTAAAGAGATTGAGTGTGATACTATTGATCATCAAAACAAGGCAGAGATTGAAAAATCTTGTGAATTATAAAAGAACCTAAGTAACTAAATTATTTTTAAAATATTAAATTAAATTAAATTATAAATAAAGATAAATAATAATAATTTTCTTTAATATTATGTAAAGAAATATTGATGTTGAAATAAAAAAATTTAAGCAATGTAATAGAACTAAAAAAAGGACGTATAAATTTCACACGAGAAAAGATTTAGAGTTACAAAGCACAAATATTAATAAGATATGTGAAATAGAATGTTATAATCCATGTTGGTAAGGAGATCTAATGCACTTTTCTTATTAATCAAATGATTTATATATCAAAACAACTCATAAACCATAACAAAATTATTTAAAAAATAAATTATTTCATTAACAAAAAAAAATATTTAATTAGATAGTCCACATTGAGACTTGTGAAATGATGTTTCTTTTGACGCGATTGAACCCTATATGCAATTTTTTCAAATTAAAAAATTAAATGATGCTAACAAAAATAAGATTATTACTTTTATATTAACCATATACATATATATATATATCAAAAATTATTTGTAATTAATTGAATTAATTTAATAATAAAAATCAAAATATTTTTGTGATAGCAAAAGAGGAGATTTAGAGTTTATAGTCATTTAAACAAATGAAAATAGAAAACTTCAATTAATGAGATAAATTTTCTTCGGTGGCTTTCATCCCAAGATAATAATGAGATTGACTGTAGGATTCTTGACTATCAAATTAGCACGATCAAAAGGTCTCATAAAAAATGCTAAAATAGAAGAAAATAAAATATTTTGAATTATCAAAATGATAGTGCTTATAGGGATGGGTGCAATGACATTTGTTTTTTTTTCAAATAGAGCATGTTTATAATTGTAGAAAATTATAAAAAGTAAGACCTATAAAAAATAAAATTTCTTTTTTTAATATTATTTAAATTTATATTAGAGTAGAACTAAAATAAATTGAAGAAATTGAAAATAACCAAATGAAAGACAATTAAATGTCTAACAAGAGGAGATTACCAAAACATATAATATATCTAAATCAAGTGAAGCATTTAATAAAATAAGTCACATGATATAGGAAATATGGATTCTAAGATGCAAAGGAAGTCGAGAATGAAAAATGTAAAACTTGTTTGATAAAGTTTTTGAAGATGAGTTTAATGATGTCTATTTCATTCTAATTGGATCTTATTGTGAACTAGTTTGAATTACAAAAATACTTAAGAAAAATAAATAATAAATTACTATTTTTAAACATAGGAAATATATATATTAAAGCAATAAATGATATAAATTGAGGCAATAGAATAACAACAAATCAAGGCGATGTAAAAGTCACACGAGAGGAGATTTAGTGTTTCATAATAATATCTCCAGTTGAAAGATTAAAATGTGAAGAAAGGTGAAATTATATAATAATTTTTTAATTAAAGATATTATAGAGTTCGAGTGTAACATCTTTGAACTTCAAATCAAGATAGAATTGAAACTTTTAGTAAAGAATTCTAAAAACTTTGGAAACGAATTTCAAAAATAAAAATAAATACATAACTAGATATAGCTCATCAAGATTAACGCAACAATGTTTATTTTTTCCCGTCATATCTTATTTTGTATTAATTTAAGTTATTCACTTTGAATTACTTGAAATTTATCTAATTTATTTAATTTATTCACTTTGAATTACTTTTTTTAAATTTTATCTCATTTCTACTTCAAATTATATTTCGTTAACAATAAAATTATAAGTTAATATTTTTTATTTTTATTCATTTTATTAATTTTTAGTAATTTCAAATGTGTTGTAATTGAGCCAAAATAAATGACATTACCTTATAGAGCAAACAAGAACACCAAGAAAAATATATTTTATTAAATAAAGTTGTATACTTAGTTGTTTGGAGCACATCAAGGAATGTCGAATGAAGTCTTTTTTGTCATGAACAAACCTCCATTGAAATTCCAATGAATTACAATGTAAGAAAAAATAATAATAAATTATTAGTTTAAATTTCCAGGAAATATTTATTAAAGGTAATATATGATAAATTAAAGTTATATACCATAAACAAATTAGACCAATGTAATGTTGACATAAGAGGATATATTGAGTTACATGGTAGTAGAAACATACCATAGCAAAAAAATTAAATGAGACGAATCATGAGGGAGAATTCCAATCCATGATACTATAGGGATTGAATATAATTGTATATTAAAACAAGTATAAGATCAATTGAAAGAACATAAATTACCAATTCTCAGTGATGTAATGGTCAAACAAGAAATGATCTAGAGTTTCATAGATATGTGAGCAAATAAAAGAAAAACATCTGAAGAAATTAGATAAAATTTACAAAAAAAGTTTTTAATAATAAAAAGAAGATAAAATTTAACATCGTTGATAATCAAATCATTTATGAATGAAAATGTTTTACCAAAAAAATCATATAACACCAAACTAATATATTTAAATATATGAAAATTAAAATTTTATTAAATAGAGCCTTCTAAGAGAAGTCCAATGATAACTATTTTATCTTAATTAAATCTCATCCAAAATAACTATGAATTATCTTAGTAAATAAAGATAAAAAATGATAAAATGTTATTTTAATATTATGAAAAATATAAATTGATCTTAGATGAGATAAATTAAAGAAATATAATAAAACCAAATAAAATGGTTATATGGGCCACACATAAGGTGATTTATAATTTAATAATAATATATCCAAATAAAGAAAACAATTTGCATGAAAGATATAAATTATGCAAGATAGTTATATTCTTAGATACTAAGGGGATCGAGTGTAACATATTTGTTTGAAAAATCTAACTTCCTTATAAAATGTGGCAAAAAAATACAAATAAAAGTATTTATAAACACACAAAATAATATAAAGTTGGTTAAACCTTTCAAATGAGTTAAATAATGTTTAATTCTTTTCGATCAAACCACATTTGTGATTACTACAAATTACTAAAACAATTAAAAAAATTTATTTTTTAATTAAATAAATTTTTATTCTAAATTATGAAAAAGTAAAGTAATATAATATTGTGTAATCAACGCAATGAAGGATTGCCATAAAGGAAGAATTAGAATTTCATATTTGTATAAAATAATTAAAACAAAAGATCTAAGAAAATGAAAACAGTGCATAATTTCATTACATGTTGCTGTAGAGTTCAAGTACATTTCTTTGTTAAATAAGTTTTCAAAAAGAAATTCCCTATTATGTGCTTTAAAATCATAGGAACTTAAATTATTAAAATTATAAAATTTAATTTTTAATTACATAGAACTCATCATAATAAATTATTTTTTTAATTTTTTAAAAATATTTAGTATTGCTAAAATTGGTTAAATTAAATATACATATTACAACATAATCAAAAGTATTCTAAAACTCAAATAGAAGTTGAATAATAGATTAATAGCAATAAGACCAAATAAAAGTAAAAAACATTAAAGACATGAGAAAAATTTTATGGTAAAGGTTCATCCCAAGATACTGACGAGATTGATTGTAACTTCTTCGCTCAAAAAATATGTTACAAATTGAAATCTATTACAAATAATACCATAGAAAAAATAGAATTTTTAAAAATATAGAAATGAACATTTAATTGAATGAACCTCAAAGAGACGAGTCCAACAAAGTTTGTTTCATCTCTAACCGACCACATTTGAAATTATTATAAGTTACCAAACAAAATAAACATAAAATAACAAGCTATTTTTCTAATATTATGTAAATATATAACAAAACTAAAACAACATAAAATGGTGTAATGTTACATAACCAAATAAATATAATATAAAGGTCACATGAGTGGAGAATTAAAGTATCTTCACAAAATAGCTAAATCGAAGCAAGCTTTCATAGAATTAAAAAAAAATTTACATGGATGTTTTATTCCAAAAAGGTAAGAAGACTGAATATAAAATCCTCAAACATAAAAAATCATACAAAAGAAAAATCCTCATAGTGCATGGTAGGATGAGAGAAAATAAAATATTTTAAAAAATATAAAAGTAAATATTTTATAGGATAGAGACCTTCACATGACTACAACAAACATTGTTTCTCCTCAATGCCAGATAAATTTGAATTACTATGAGCTACCAAAGTAAATAGGAATAAATAATAATAACAAATTAGTTTAACATTATCTATTTATATATTGAAGAAGGAATAAGATTAATTGAAGTAATGTCATATTACCAAATCAAAGTGATGTACAGGAAACATGAGATAAGATTTAGAGTTACAAAGTAAAATAATTTAAT
This sequence comes from Vanilla planifolia, assembly GCA_023846275.1. Taxonomy (NCBI): domain Eukaryota; kingdom Viridiplantae; phylum Streptophyta; class Magnoliopsida; order Asparagales; family Orchidaceae; genus Vanilla; species Vanilla planifolia. Next base: position 9,013,633 of record CM043872.1, on the reverse strand, counting down.
GAAAGCAAAAAGTTTTAAAAAAATAAGATAAATTATATAATAAAGTTACATTATAAGATAATAGGGAGACTTAGTGTAAGATTCTTCATAATAAATTAGTTATGAATTAAAATGTTATGTAAAGCATGCTAAAGCCATAAAAAATATAATATTTGGGGGAATATAGAAGTAAATATTTAATTAGATATTCATTAAAGAGAGAAGTCCAACAAAGTTTTGTTTTATCCCTATTGAAAATTGTTTAGAATTACAATGAATTACAAAGGCAAATAATCTTAAATAATAATGATTTTGTTTAATTTAATATATATTGAAGCAATGTAATATATTCAATTTTAGGTTATGTAAACATCTCATAAGAGGAGAATTATAGTTTCATAGGGATCTGACCAAATGAAATAGTAAAATTTGGAGAAATGAAATAAATGGTATGCCAAAGTTCTGTTTCAAGATACTAAGGAGATTGAGTGTAACTTCCCTGTTCATTAAATTTGGCATAAACTAAAATGTAACATAAAGCATGACAAAAAAATGTAAGTTAAAAATTTAAAAATACAGAATTAAATTCTTGGTTGGATTGATCTTCTTGAGAAGAGTATTATTTTCATTTCATATCAATCTAACCATGAATGACATTACTATGAATTAAGAATAATAAAAGCCCAAAATGAAAAATTTATCACTTTAAAATAAATTAAATATTTATTTTAGTTAAAATAAGATAGATTGAATTAATGTTATGTAACCAAGTCAATGCAATGCAGGGGTTGCAAAGGAAGTTTTGCCTGCTTTGTAATGTAACAAAAAATTCAAGAAATGAGAAATGTTTTATAACAAAGTTATATTTTGTGATAAAAAGAAAATTGAGTGTAACTTCCTTATTTATCAAAGAAAATTCAATTTGAACTACTTCATAAAGTTTGCAAAACTAATTACAAAAAATATTTAAAAATATAAAAATAAAAAGTCAAATTAATAGACATTAATGAGATTGTTCAACTGTACTTATTTCATAAAGATAAGAAATCTTATGCAACTACTATAAGTTTCAAATTTAAATATGCATAAATAATAATACCTTATTATTTTATTGTTAAGTGGATATATAATAAAGCAAAAATGTGAAAATTTAAATATTGTATTAGACCAAAAATTGAGCAATGTAGAAGTGCCATGTGATGAGATTTATAATAACATAATAAGAAAACAAAATTAAAGCAAAAATTTTCAAGAATGGAAAAACATTTTATGGGAAAGTTGCACTTCAAGAAATTAAGTTTATTGGGTGAAATATGTCTGATTTTAAAATCATGCATGAATTTTAGTGTCTTGTAAAGAATGCGAAACTTTTGAATATAAAATATTTAAAAATAAAAAAATAGAAATTTAATTTGATAGAGTTCTTTAAGACTAGTTTTTTGACATTTGTTCCATCTTGATCAAACTTCGTTTGGAATTATTGTGAATTAAAAAATTTAAACAATCCTATATCCAAAAATTTTTATAATAATATTAAGTTAATAAAAAATAAAATTGAGATCAGATAAGTTGAAACAATATAATATAACAAAATTAAAGAGAAGTGAGCTTACATTAGAGGAGATTAAGTGTTTTATAGAAATATAAAAACTCAAAGAAAAAACTTTGAAGAAATGAGATAAATTTTGAGTGAAAGTTAAATGCCAAATTAGTAATTGTATCAAGGGTAACTTCCTAAGTCATCGAATTAGGCACAAATGAAAACATTTCATAAAACATGCCAAAACCATAGAAACTAAAATATATAAAAATATAAAAAATGATTATTTAGTTATATAGTGATCATTGAGATGAGTTTGATAATAATTTTTTACATCTCATAGAATGCCATTTGGATTTTCTACAAATTACTAAAATAAACAAGTATAGATAAAAATAAATTATTTTCTTACCATTAAGCAAATATATATTCAACTTTATATGAAGTGATATATAGTAATATAGTATTGCCAAATACAAGAAATATAGAAGTCACATGAGTGGAGAATTTGAATTATATTATTATATAACCAAATCAAAGTGAAAAAAATGAAATAAAATAGATATGTTGTTTGAGAAAGCTACATTCCATGATAATAAAGATTTGAGATTAAATGAAATATGCTCATTCATAAAATTATGCACATTTATATTATTAAAACATGTCATTAGTTAAGAAAATAAAGCTTTTTAAAATTTAAAATTTCGTTATTAGATGGATTAGCTCATCAAGATGACTGTAACGATGTTTATTTTCTCTCAATTGGACCTTGCTTGGAATTACAACAAATTATAAAATGAATTGCACATAAAAAAATTAAATAGTTATTTTAATAAAAAGAAAAAAATTATAAAAGTTGAAATATGATAAATTCAAGAAAAGTATTATCGCCAAATTAATGAAATGTTATAGTCGCCTGAGTGCAAAGTTAGAGTTTCATTATAATATAACAAAATCAAAGAAAATGATCTATAAAAATGAGGTAAATTATGCGAGAAATTTATACTCCAAGACACTAAGAAGTTCTTGCCTTACTCTAGACGTTCCAGAAAAAACTATTTAAAATTATACAAATGAAAATTTAATTGATTGGGGCTAATGTAGACAAGTCGAGCGATGTTTATTTCGTTTTAATCAGACCTCATTTGCTATTACTACAAATTATTAAATAAAATAATCATAAATAATTGCATATTATATTTAGTAAGTAAACAAAAAATCTAAAATGAGATAAAATGGGGCACCATAACATAAGAAAATCACAACGTTGAAAAGTTTATAGGATGGTAGAATTACAATTGTATTATAACATACAAAATCAAAGATAAAAAGTTCAATCAAATGTGGTAAGAATTATGAGAAAGTAGTATTATTAGAGTTAAGATGAGTTTAACGACACTCATTTTCTTTCAATCAAACTTGATATAGAATTACTATGCAGCACTAAAAAAGTAAATATTCTTAAATAATCTTAAATTATTATTATAATATCAAAAGAGTAGATATCAAAGTTGAAAAGATGTAAATTTAATAAAAAACTTATAAACAAATCAAAGCTATGTAATGGTGAAATGATGAAACCTTTGGAGTTAGATCATAAACTAACAAAATCAAAAAGAAAAATTTGAAGTAATTAGTTAAAAGTTATAAAAATGTCATAATTTTATGTAGTATGGTGAGCGTTAAACCTTCGATCATCAAATCAAGCATACCTAATGAAACATGTCAAAACATTGGAAAGTTAAATATTTCAAAATATAAAAATGAATCCCTAATTAAGTAGATCTCATCAAGGATAAAAAAATTTGATTCATTTCTATCTGACCTTATTTGTAATTACCCAAAATTAGATCTATAATTAAGCATAAATAATAAAAAAATATTATTTAAATATTTTTAAAAGTTCTATTAAATTTAAAATAAGAGAGATTGAGGCAACATAATTTAACTAAATCAAAGAGATGTAAAGGTCACATGGAAGAGGATTTAAAGTTACATTGTAATGTAATAAATTTGAAGTGGAAATATGTATAAATGAGATAAATTATATAAGAAAGTTCTTTCAATGATATTAAAGAGATCTATTGTGACAACATCAATCATCATTTCAAGGACAATTCAAACATTTTCATAAAACATGTAAAAACCTTAGAAAGATAAAACTAAAAACATATAAAAATCAATGTTTAACTAGATAAAGCATTTTGAGGTTTGTGCAATGAAATTTATTTCATTAGAATTGGATATTGTTTTGAAGTATTGCTAATTAATGAAAATAGACAAGCATATATGTTAATAAATTTTTATTTTACCATTAAGTTAATATATGTTAAAATTGAAATGAGATCAAATAAAGCATTGTAATTTAATGAAGTCAAGCCGATATGAGTGTCACATGAGAGGAGATTTGGAGATTCATGATAACATAAGAAAATAAAAGAGAAACACTAGAAGATATAAGATTGAGTGTAGAATCATCCATCACTATATTAGGTAGTATAAAAATGTCTCATAAAGAATAACAAAACCCTAGAAAATGTAAAAATTAAAATTTAATTGTATAGAATTTTTAAAATGTGACAAAAAATGTATGTCTCGTCTTGATTGGACTATTTTTGGAATTTTTGTCAATTACACAACTAAATAACAGAAAATAATTATAAATTAATATTTTTAACACTTTGTAAATCAATGTTACAATTTTTATAAGATAAATTAAAGAAATATAATTTAACAAAATCATAGCGATGCAAATGTCACAATATAGGAGGACTAGAGTTTCATAGTAATTAGATAACTTTTAAGACAAAGTTGAATTGCATGGTGTTAAGTTGATCAACTATATTCCCAATTATTATAACATGCATGAGTTAAAATATCTAGTAAACCATACAAAAACTATTAAAAAATATTTAAAAAAACTAAAAATAATACTTAATGTGATTAATCTCAATATGATGAGTAACTAAATTTTAATCTTTTCTCAATCAAATATTGTCTCGAATTATTATAGATTATAAAAGTAAATATACATTAAAATAATAATCAATCATTGTAATATTCAGTAAATATGTATTAAAATAAAACTCTAGAAATTAAATCAATATAAAATATCTAAATCAATGTAATGTATAAGCTACACAAGGGGAGGTTTAGAGATAAATAGTAATATAACCAAACAAGTAAGATGTTTAAAAAGATTAGATTAATGATTTGGGAAATCATATTCTAAGATCTAAGGAGGTTGAGTATAATATCTTTAATAGTCAAATAATGTGCAAATCAAAATATTTCATAATACGTAAAAAAAATTAGAAATAGAAAAATTTTAAATGTTAAAAAATTAAAATTTAATTTGATAAAGCTCATTGTGATGGGCTCTACAAGCTTTTTTTCATGTATATCTAACATCATTTAGAACTTTTGAGAATTACAAAGCACAAATGAGGATAAATGAAAAAATTATCATTTTGAATAGAAGAAAATATATACTAAAGCTAAAATTTAACAAATTGAAACATTATAATGCTAGTAAATTAAAGTAATAGTGATCGACACATGATAGGAGATTTGGAGTTAAATAACATTATAACTAAATCATACAAAATCATTAGAATTTGAGTTATATATAAATAAAAAATTGAAAATTTAATTCGATAGATCAGGTCTAGTCAAGTTCAACCACATTTATTTCATCTCGAATGAACCTTCTTCGAATTAAAATGAATTACATAACTGAGTAATCATAATAATAATAATATTTGTTTTTCTAAAATAAAATAAATATTTTTTGATGTTGAAAAGAGATAAATAAAGCAATGTAATTCTGCCAAATGGAAGCATTGAAATGGTCACATGAGTGGAGATATTTAGTCAAATACTATTATAAATAAACAAAAAAATAATGAAATAATGAAAATTACATGAAAAAGTTGAATTCAAAAATAATATGGAAATCTAAGAATCATACTCGATAATCAGAATAGTTATGAATCAATTTTTTCTAAAGCGTCCAAAAATCCATGAAAATAGAATATTTAAAAAACAATTCAATATTTAATTTGAGATAACTAGTCAAGGTGTATCCAATGATTTTTGTTTCATCTAAATCAAACCATTTTTAGAAATATTATGAATTACTAATTTAAATAATAATAAATGTTCACAAATTATTATTTAACAAAATATAAAATAAAGTTGAAATAATGATAAATTAAAGTAATGTAATACAATCAAGTGAAAGTGATGTAAAAGGTCACACATGATGAGTTTTTGAATTATATAGTAATATAACTAAATCAAAATAAAAAATTTTAGGAAATAAGATAAAAAGTATAAGAAAGTTGAAAGTCAAGTTATGAAAGAGATAAAGTGTAATATCCTTGATTAACGTATCTATTATGAATCAAAATGTGTCATAATATGTATAAAAATATCAGAAAATAAAATTTTCAAAATTACGAAAAAAATATTTAATTAGATCTGCATCTTAAGTTGAGTTCAATGATGATTTTTTCATCTTTTTAGATATTGTTTGAAATTAATATGAATCTCTAAAAAGTACAACAAATAATAAAATATTATTTAATAAGAAACGATTTATATTAAAGTTCAAATGAGATAAATTGTAACAATAAAATATAACCAACTCAAAATGTTGTAAGTTTCACGTGTGATGAGATTTAAAGGTGAATCCAATGATGTTTGTTTTGTCTCAATCATACCTATTTGAGTATTATTATAAATTAACAAATTTTTACAACATAAATAATAATAAATTAAAATCTATATATTAATTAAAAAGTTATTAATCCAATACTACTAAAAATTGAATAAATATAATATAACCAAACCAATGTATTAAGAGGTCACATGACATGACATTTAGAGCAACATAACAAAAAGTTATAAGTGATAAATTATTTTAGAAAATTGCATTTTTAGATACTAAAGAGATTTATTGCAACATCGCTTGATTATCAAGTAATGTAAGAATTAAAATTTCTCACGAACAACTGCAATAGCCAATAAAATTAAATATTTAGGAATATAAAATATTAATACTTAATTCGATAGAGCTGATTGAGAAGAGTCAATTGACGTTTCTTTTGTCTCAATCAATCATAATTTGGAACTAATACAAATTATTCATTTAAATAAGAATAAAAAAATAATAAGTAATTACTTTAATATTAAATAAGTATTTGTTAAATTTAAAATAATAAAAATTGAAGTAATATAACATAATTAATCAATGTGATGTATAGCTCAAATGGGGGGATATTTTGAGTTACCTAGTAATATATAAGAAATAGAAGCAAAAAATTTAATGAAATGTGAAAATTGTATTAGAAAGTTGTGTTATAAGATACATCAGAGAATGAGTTTAGAATTAGATAGATATTATCAAGATAAGCATAACAATATTTGTTTTTTTTTACTTTAAGAGACATCATTTCGAATTAATACAAATTGAAAAGTAAAAAAGCATAAACATTAATAAATTATTATAATATTAACTCAAAATATATCAAAATTAAGAAATATAAATGTAACCCTAAAATAGATAAAGAGTTAAATAATTATACAACCAAATCAAAACAAAAACATTGATGAAATGAGATACATTATGAGATAAAGTTGTGATCCAAGAAACTGGAAAGATTGATTTTTTCATCATGTATTGTTAAAAAAGCTATTAATTAAAATATCTCATAAGATGTGTAGAAATCATTAATAATAAAATTTTTTATAGTATATATATATATATATATATATATATATATATATATATATATATATATATATTCAATTACATAAAGCTTTTCGACTAGAGTAAAATAACATTTGTTGTCTTAATTTGTCCTCTTTTGGATCTACTATGAATTATCAGACTAAATATACAATAGTAATAAAAAAAATGTTTATAAATTTAGTAAATATAATTCAAAACTAAAATAAGATAAATTGAATCTTTGTAATATTTGTGTTTCATAATAATATAACCAAATCAAGTGATAGATTTGATGAAATGAGAAGAATTGTATAAGAAAGTTTCATTAAAAATAGCAATGTGATCAAGTGCAATATCCTTAGTCATAAAATAAGGTGTGTATAAAAATGTGTTAAAAAAGGTTGCAATAAAGAAAAAAATAAAATATTTATAAATTTAATTAATATTAAATTAGATGGAGGTTGTCGAGAGAAGTATAAAGACGTATCTTTCTTCTTAATCTATCCTCATTTTGAATTTTTAGGAATTACCTATGTAAATAAAAATATTTAATAAAGATTATTATTTTAATATTAAGTAAATTTTTGTAAAAAATGAGATAATTTAAATTAATATAAAAGTAATGAAAAGGTAACATAGTAGGAGATTTTGAGTAACATATTAATATAACCAAATCAAAGAAAAAAATTTGAAAAGTAGAAAACTTATAAAGACACATGATTAAAGAATCAAAATTACAAATAATATAACAAAATTAATCGAAAAAATTTATAAAAATTAGAAAAATTATGATGCAATGTTGCATTCCATGTTATGAAAGAGATTGAGGATAACATCAATCATTGTCAAAACTGGTATGAATCCAAGTATCTTATAAAACATGGAAAAAAATTTATCAAATAAAATACTAAAAATAAAAAATAAATATCTAATTAGAAAGGACTCGTTGAGATGAAACCAATGACATTTATTTCATGTTAATAAGACCTCACTTTAAATTGCTGAGAATTACCACAGAAATAATTTAATAAAAATAAAATATTATAATTTAATATTAAACAAAAAATTCATTAAATATGGAAAGTGATAAATTGATGAAATGTAATATGAAAAAATGATGGAGATGTAAAGGACATATAATTGAAGATTTAGAGTTGCATTGTACATGAATAATACATTCCATGATACTAAGGAGACATAGTATAACATCCTCAATTCCTAAATTGGATATAAATAAAAATATCCCATTATATATTCAAACCCCTATTAACTAAATTATTTAAACATATGAAAATGAATATTTAAATTAGTAGTGTTTTTCAAAATAAGTCTAATACTTTTTATTTCACATCCAAAAAGATCTCATTTGGAATTATTATGAATCTCAAAATTCAATAAGCATAATTAATAGTAAGCCAATAATTTGATTTAAAATAAATATGTAACAAAGGTAAAATGAGATAAATTGAAATAATTCAATATAACCAAATCAAAGAGATCCTAAGGTCCCACAAGAGAAGAATTCGAAGTTTATAGTCATAAATACAAATCTAAGAATTTTTTTTAAAAAATGAGATAAATTGTATTACAAAGTTATATTCCATGATACCAAAGAGATTGAGTGTGGCATCCTTAATAGACAAATTAGATAAAAATAAAGATATCACATAACAAAAGTACAAATTAAATGAACATATATGTTATAATATAAAAATAAAAAATTAATTAGGTAGAGCTCAACTGTTGAGTCCAACAACATTTATTTTGTCATGATGATACACTATCTAGAATTACCACGAATTATCAAAGTAAATAAGCATTAATCACAATAAATTTTTATTTAAAAAATAATTAAGTTTTTATTCAAGTTGAAATGATATAAATTGTTGCTAATTATGTAACCTAACCAAAATGAAGTAAACATCACAAAAGAAGAGATTTAGGGTTCCATAATAATATAACAAAAATTGACACAAAACTATTTTTGAAATTTGATAAATTGCATTGGAATGCTACAAATGTAGTACGAATAAAACTTCCATATAAAGATTACTAAAAATAAAAAGAACGAGGTGTCAGGGAAGGAGAGTTGATGTTGGGCGATAGACACTGTTTAGAATAACTACAAATCACTAAACTAAATTCATTATTAAAAAAGTATATTTAATAATACCAAATCAAAGCTATTTAAAGGTTACATAAGAAAAGATTTAGAGTTACATTATAATATAACCTAATCAAGGAAAAAAAATTGAAGAAATAATATAAATTATTCAAGAAAGTTTTAATTTAAGAAATTACAGAGATCGAGCATAAAATGCTCATTCATGAAAAAAGGTATAATTCAAAATGTGCCTTAAAACATGCCAAAAGCATAGGAAAGTTATATAATAACATAAAAGTTAATATTAAATTTGTTAGAACTCATTGAGATGAGTCTGACAATCCTCATTCTAACTCCTTTATACCTCGTCAAGAATTATGATAAATTATCAAAGTAAATAAACATAAATTATAATACATTATCACTTTAATACCAAATAAATATATATCAAACTTGACATATGAAAAATTGATGAAATGTAATTATGCAAATAATACTTGTGTAATGTTCGCACAAGAGGAGATCAATCATTAAATGAGACATGAATAACAATTCCACTTAAAGGGAGCAAAAACTCTAGGAAATAAAATTTTTAGAAAACAAAAAAATATTATTTAATTGAATAAAGGAAGTTGAGACACTTTAGATGTGGTTTGCTCCGTCTCAGTGAGACATCGATTAGAATAACAATGAATTACATTAGTAAATTAACATACATAAAACTAAATTATTATCTTAACATTAAGCAATTACATATGAAAGCAATAATAAAACAAATTTAATCAATATAATAAAATCAAATGAAAGTGATATAAAAGTGACTATAGAGAAGATTTATAGTTACATAATAGTATAAGAAAATTAACATAATTGGAAGAAATAGGATAAACTATGTGGGAAACTTTTGTTCAAAGATACTATGTTGATAAAGTATAACATCGTAGATAACTAAAAAAAGTAAAAATTAAAATATCTCATAAAACATATTAAAATATTCATAAATAAAGCTTTAAAAATATAAATATTAACATTCAAATTGATAGGACTCTTTCAGATAGGCCCAATAATGTTTTTTTTTTGCAACCATTGGGTCTCATTAGGAATTTTTTTGAGATCTAAAATTAAATAAGTATATTTAATAATACATTAATTTTTTAATATTTAGTAAATATGTCTTAAAGCTAAAATGAGATACCTTAAGGCAATGTAATTGAATAAAATTGAAGAAATATAATGCTTTAATTGTAGGAAAGTCAACGTTTTATGATAATATAATTAAAATTAAGGAAAACTTTTGAAAGCATTACGTAAATTATATCAAAAAATTTACTTCTATGGTACTTCAGGGATCATGTGTAATCCTTTAATCTTTAAATTAATTACAAATTGAAATGCCATATAAAGCATACAAAAATTTTTGAAAATAGAATAATTAAAAAGAATATAAAAATTAATATTTATTGGAATTGATCCAATTTTGATACATCCAACTACATTTGTTTCAACTTGGTCAAATCCCATTAGGTTACTAGAAATTTTTAAATAAATAAGCATAAATAATAGTAAACTATTACTTGGAAATATAAAAATTATACGTTAAAGTTTAAGTGAGATGAATTAATGTAACTTAACCAAATGAAAATGATTTAAATGTCTCACAAAGCGAGATTTGAAGTTGTACACTAATATAATCAAATCAAAGAAAAAAATAAAATAAATTGTATGGGAGAATTATGTTCTAAGGTTGTTTGCTAATCGAGTGTGGAATCTTGGATCATAAAATCAGCTACAAATCAAAATGAATCATCAAGCATTACAAAATTGCAGCAAATAAAATATTTTTTTAATATTAAGATAAAGATTTAATTAGATAGTGCTCATACAGATGAGTCCAATGACATTTTTTTATGTCAAACAAATATCATTTGGATTTACAATTAATTGCAGAAGTAAATAAATATTAATATGTTATATTTCTTATATTAAGCAAAAATATAATAAAGCTTATAAAAGATAGATTGATGAAAAGAAATATAGCCAAATCACTATGAGGTGAAGTTCATATCAGTAGAGAATTAGAGCTCCATAGAGACATACCCAAATCCAAGCAAAAGAATTTTAGAAATAAGATAAAGTACATATGAAAGTTACATCACGAGATACAAAGTAGATTGAGTGTAATGTCCTTAATTGTTGAATTAGGTACAAATAAAAAGGTGTCATAATGTCTGCAAAAACCATTGAAATAAAAATATTTAAAATAATTCAAATAACATTTAATTTTGTTGGCATTGTCTATAAGAATCAATGATGTTTTTTTTTTGCCTTAATCAAACTTTATTTTAAATTATAGTGGTTTACCAAATTAACAATGTAAAAATAATAATGAAATGTCATTAACAAGAAAAAATATATTAAAATTCAAATAAAATAAATTTAAACAATGTATAATGACATAATCATTTAAATGTAAGGCTCACAAGATTAGTTAATTAGGGCTAGATCATTACAAAACCAAATCATTGAGATCAGTTTTTGGAAAAGTGATAAATTGCTAATGAAACTTGCATTCTAAGATAAAAAAAATATGGACACAATAGCCTCCTTTTTAAAATAAGGTATAAACCAAAATGCCATGCAAAGCAAGCCAAAAGTCCATAAACTAAAAATATTAAAAAAAATAAATGCGACTATTTAATTGTATTGTGCTAATCAACACTAGTTGAACTACATTAGTTTCAAGTAAATCTATCCTTATTTGAAATTACTAAGAATTACAAAATTACATAAAAAAACTTATAATAGTATATTATTTTAATATAAGGTAAATATATATTAATGGTAGAATAATTAAAATTGAAACAATGTATTTGACAAAACCCAAGTAATTTAAGCATCACTATAGAGGGGAATTAGACTTACGTAGTAATATAACCAAATAAAAGCAAAAACTTTGATGAGATGACATAAACTGCGTACAAAAGATGTATCCTCAGATACCTAGGTGATAAACTATAACATCCTTGATCTTCTAATAAAAAATGAACATCAATAACTAAATAGGTGTCCCAAATCCACATTAAATGATTTTTTTAAAAAAATATTTAGTTTGATAAAACAATTCAAGCAGAGTCAAATTAAGTTTTTTTTGACTTTGTGGAATCACTATTAAAATTTTTGCAAATTACCAAAATAAATCTTTATAAATTAATATTTTAGTAGTAAATATAATATTTAAAATAAAAATAAAATTAATTCAAGTAATTTAATGAAGAAAAATTAGGGTGATGTAATGAATGAATGAGAGGCTAATTAGATTTTCATAATAATATGACCAAATCAAAGTAAAATAATTAAAGAAATGTCATTAGTTACATAGAAAAGTTATCTTCGAAGGCAATAAGGTGATTGTCTTTAACATCCTTAGTTATTAAATCAATTACGAACCAAATTACCTCACAAAAAATTCAAAAATAATGCCAAATAAAAAATCAAGAAATGTGAAAATTAACATTAATTTTGATATATCTCATCATGTCAAGTTCAATGACATTTACTTCATCTTGATGAGACAATATTTGAAGTTGTTGTGAATCAAAGTAATATAAAGGTTAAACAATAAAAAATTTATGGTTTCGTAGTAATATAAACATGTCAAAGTGAACAAAAGTGAAGAAATAGGATAAATTATTTGACAAATAAGAATTCAAAGACTCGATGGAAATAGAGCTTAACGTCCTTGATCATGAACTCAAATGCAAATTAAATTGGCTTTAAAGGATGCCAAAATTAAACAAAAGGAAATATTTGATAATATAAAAATAAATATTTAATTGGTCAAAGTTCCTCAAGATTAGTCTAGTAACTTTAGTTTTCCTAAAATTAGCATTTTTTGAAATTTATATGAATTGTAAATTAGCAATGATAATAATAGTTTTTTTTAGCATGAAATATACAGAATAAGCTAAAATAAAAAAATAAAGAAATTTAATGTAACCAAAGAAAGGAACTATAATTATCAATTGTGAGGAGCATTAGACTTTCATAACAATATTACAAAATCATGGCAAAATATTCTGGAAAATGAGATAAACTATATAAAAAATGTTATTTCTGCGATACTAATGAGATCATTTGTAACATCCTCTATCACTAAACAATTTATAAATAAAAATGCCTTATAAAGCAAGCCAAACTATAAAAAACTAAAACACTTAAAATTATAAAAAAAATAATATAAAAGATGAATTTAGCTATGTTTGTTTTGTGTTTGTTTGCCATTATTTTAAATTTCTACCAATTGTTAAATTAAAGAAAGGCAAATAATGATAAATTATTATTTTAAAATTAAGAAAATATATTTTAAAGATAAAATAAGATAATCGAAGTGTTATATAAAATCAAATTAAAGTGATATAAACATGTCCTGAGTTAAGAATTCGAGTTAAACAGCCATATAAAAAATCAATGTAAATAATTTTAAAAAATGGGAAAAGTTGTATGAGAAAATTTGATGTAGGACAAAAAGGGGTATGGCGACACGAAAACATACGGGATTGTGTGTGTAGATAGAAAAGGAAAGGAAAATGGTAAAAGCTTTAGATTTTGGGATTTTGGTGGAGGGGTAGGAAGATGGATAGTAGAACCAGTGTCGGGGATAACTTACTGGTGTGGCATCTCACCACTTGGGCCTCGCACCCCTCCTCCCAGTACCAGAGCTTCAGCGAATCAGCACGCCAAAACTGGTTCCACTTGATTTCGTTCTAATCGATTGAGTCTTGCATTTGTTTGAGTTGATAGATCCTGTATAGCTAATTGCATTTGTTGCATCTGTTCCATGAGTTGTTCAAATTGATTATCCATTGTATATTCCCTACCAGATCTAGTTCGCATAAACGTTTTCGTAAAGTGTGTGTGTGCAGCTCACAAAGTAATCGAATAACCGTTTCTCTGATACCAAATGTGATGTAGGACTAGACGAAATTTGCTTAGTTAGAAAATTCGTGACTGATGCACAACAAAGAGCAGGGTCATCACCCTAAGGGACACACACCGAGATACGATGAGGGTTGAACGCAAAGGCACCAACCAATGAATCCTAACTAAACTTAGGATCGATAGCGGCTAAGAAGTCGCTAAATCGATTACGGCTACACACTTTCAAACACGCAGAAATAGGGAGTACTTAGATTGGTTAAGTACCAGTTGAAATTAAAATATAATTTATAGTAAAAGTTGCACTTCGCAGAATGAAAATATATTGAAGACAAATTAATAATCTAGGAATGGAAATTACTCGTAAAAAGGAAGACGAGGAAAAACAAAAACTTCACTTGAAGATGGTTGAGCGGTGAAGGAAGATGATAGACTGGAGTGGCAACTCACCACTTGGACCTAGCATCCCTCCTCCCAGTATCAGAGCTTTGACGAGTCGGCACGCCAGAGACACTCAGAGCACTCACAAACTCAGAATGAAAGCAAAGAACACTCAAAAGCTTGCATTAACTATTCAATATATTTTTACAACAGAAGAGGACTTCCCCTTATATAGGAATCCATAAGGGTACAAAAGACATTTAACTCATAACATGGGAATACTAAAGGACACATGGGTAAATTAAAAGTCACCTAAAAATTACAAACCGACTCTTAAAATTCTGAGAAAAATAATGAAAATTAAGTTTATTGAAACCTAATTTCGGATGGCTGGAGGCGCGGCGACGGCGGCGGCGGCGGCGGTGGCGGTGCGGGTCGGTGCTGGTTGGCGTGGGTCGGCGCATGTCACAGGTCGCGGGTCGGTGCGGGTCGGCGCGGGTCGGTGTGGGTCGGCGCGGGTCGGTGCGGGTCGGTGCAGGTCGGTGTGGGTCGGCGGGGGTCGGCGCAAGTCACAGGACGCGGGTCATCCGAGGGTAGCTTGGGTCGGCGCCTGGCTGGACTCAGGCACTGCGGTTCGGGCAAACCTGGATCCGGTTATGGCACGAGCGGTTTGAAACAGTGGCGGGCGGTTCACTGTGACGGCAGAGGTTGCGGCGGAGGCGGCAGGAATAGTGATTTTGGCCTTGTTTTTGCTCCCGGGGAGCCATTCGGACTCCGATTTCGAATCCGAAAGTTGTGTTGGCTTCCTAAAGATGATAATAGGTTTTTAGTGCAAGACCTGGTTCGTGGACGTCGAAAATCTTTCTCAAACATAATGTCCTCATCAAAATTATATTCCAAAACACCAAAGAGATTTTCCATAGACAAATCAAAATGACAAATAAAACATACCTAAACCCAATATGCAGCAATATTTTAATTTAATAAATTTAATAGTTTGTTGATAGTGCAAGTGGAACATGTTTGTTTCATTTTAATTGAGCCTCATTTAAAAATAACATGAATTACTGAATGTAAAAAAATTTGTAAGAATTGCCAAAGTAAAAAAATAAAAAGCAATAGTTATATATTTTTTTAATATTATAAAAATATATGCTAAATCTAAAATATGATAACTCAAAGCATTGTGATATTATCAAATCAATGTCAAGTGAAATTGACATGAGAGGAGAATTAGAGCTTTATAGTAATAAAGCTAAATCAAAGCAAAAATTTAAAAAATGCTATAAATTGTGTAAGAAAGTTATATTCCAAGATGGTAAAAGTCTTGGTGTAATGTATTCAATCCTAAAATAAAGTACAGAATAAAATTCCACTTAATATGTACATTAACTCTACAAAATAAAATATTTTAAAGAAATGAAAACAAAAATTTAATTGGATTGTGCTCATCTAGTTAGGTTTAGTATTACTTCTTTTCATCTTGATCAATCGTCATTTCACATTAGTAAGAATTTAAAAATTAAATAATTATAATAAAATTACATATTTTTTAATATTAAGGAAAAATATATTAATGCAAAAATAAGAGAAATTAAAGCAACATTATGTGACTAAATAAAACCATTTAAAAGTCACACAAGAGGAGGTATAGAGTTATATAGAAATATAACCAATTTGAGTTTAACAATTTTAAAAAATTAGATAAAATATATAGGAAATTTGCATTCCAAGGAATTAAGAAGATATAGTGCAACATTCTCGATTATAAAATCATATCAAAATTAATGTGATGTATTGTTTGCCAAACCATTTGGTACAAAAATTTCCATACTATAAAATGATCATTTAATTTAATAGTACTCATTGACAAAAAACCAACAATATTTTGTATCTACATCAAACCTCCTTTAAAATGCTTACAAATTATTAAAGTAAATAAGCCTAATAGATAATAAATTATCATTTCAATATCAAGTTAAATTTTATCTAAACAAAAATTAAATAAATTTATAATTGTGACAAGCAAAAGATTAATGTGATGTAGAGGGCATATAAGAGGAGAATTTAGAGCTTAAAGTAACACAATTAATTTGTAAGAAAAATGCTTTAAAAAATGAGTTAAATTGTTTAGGAAAGTTAAATTCCAAGGTATTGAGTAGATTATATTTAATATGCTTAATTATTTTGTTGTTTAAGAATTGAAATGTCTTTCAATGCATAACAAAATCATTGAAAATAAAATTCTAAGGAATATATAAATGAATATTTATAAGGATAAATCTTGTTTATTCAATTCCATTGACCACTATTATGATCTTAATTGAGACATTTTTTAGTTACTATGAAATAAAATTATTAAATCTACAAAAATAATAACTAATTATTATTTTTAATAAAAGCAAATAAATGTTAAATCCAAAAGAGGTGAACTTGAATTAATGTAACATAACCAAATCGAAGTGATATAAATATTACATGATAGAAGATTTTGAGTTTCATGAAAAAATAACAAAATTAGAGCAAAAAAATTTAAAAAATTAGATAGATTATATGAGATAGTTGCATTCCAACACAATAAAGAGATAGCATTTGACAGCCTTAATTATCAAATCAAGTATGAATAAACATGCCTCATTAAATACTAAAAAATCATGGCAATTGATGTATTAAAAAAATTTAACGATGAGTACTTAATTTCGTGGAGGACATTGAGACAAGTCCAAAGACATTTTCTTGACCCCATAAAACCTTGTTTTAGGCTTATAGGAATTGCCAAACTTAAAAAGTATAAATTATATTAAAATATTACTTCAATATTAAGTAAATGTAAGTTAAATCTAAATTAAGTTAAACTAAAACAATATAGTATAACAAAAGTAAAACATTGTGATGGTCAAACGAGAGGAGAATTAGGTCTTCAAAATAATTTAACGAATCACGACAAAAAGTTAAAAAAAATGTGATAATGTTTTAAGAAAGTTGATTTTCTTGGTAGTAAGGTGATTGTTTATAATATTCCTCATCATTAACTCAATTATGAATTTAAAATGACTCATAAAACTTAACACAACCTAAGAAAATAAAATATTTAAAACTATAAAAATAAATATTTAATTGGCTAGAGCACCTCAAGATGACTCCAGCCAAGTTAGTTTCAATTTGATCTCACCTCATTTTAAATTACTGTGAATTATCAAAGAAAATAACAATAAATAATGATAAATTATTACTTTAATATCAAGAAAAAATAAATTAAATTTGAACTGAGAAAAAAAACTAACAAATTATAGCTATTTGAAAGTGATGTATAAGTCTTTCAAGAGGAGATTTAGAGTTATATAATGATATAATTAAGTATAAGTGAAACATTTGAAGAAATGTGAAAACTTTTAGGATAAAGCATAATCCGATGATACTATGGAGATTGAGGGTGACATCATCAATCATCAAATCTGATCATAATTGATGTGAATCATAGAGCATGGAAAAACTTTAAAAGGAGTTTATAGAAACAAAGATTTAATTAGATTGAGTTAATGAAGTTGTGTAAATTGACATTCGTTTCATCCCGATTGAATTTCACCAGGAATTACAATAGATTACAAACTTAAATAAACATAAATAATAACAAATTACAAATTTTTTAATAAGTTAAAATAAATAAAACTAATATGAGTTAAATTTAAGCAAAGTAATATAACTAGATTAATGTAATGTAATATTAATATGAGTGAAGAATTACAGCTTCATAATAACATACCCTAATCTGAATAAAAAAATTGAATAAATAAGAAAACTTCTACAAGAAAGTTGCACTCAAATATACTAAGGAGATTAAATGTACCATCCTTGAATGTCATATCAAGTAAGAATCAAAATGCCAATATAATTGAAAATAAAGTACTACATTATTCATCTTATCTCGAATAGACCTCGATTAAATTTACTAATAATGACCCAAATAAAAATGCAAACCTAATAAAAAATTATTATTTTAATATCAAACAATAATACATTAAAGTTAGAATATGATAAATTAAAGCATTACAATATGACAAAATAAATGTAATGTAATGGTCACACTAGAGTTGAGTTAAAGTTTCAAGGTAAATTAACAAGGTTATCTCTAAGAACTTGAAGAAAAATTATGAATTATAAAGGAAAGTAGAATTATGAATACTAAAAAGTTTATATTTAACATATCTTATTATAAAATAAAGAACGAATCAAATACCACATAAAAGCTAAAGCTACCTAAAATAAAACATTTTAAAACATAAAAATAAATATTTAGTTATGTTGTACTTCTCGACACATGTCCAATGATGCTTATTTCATCTCGATCGGATCTCACTTGAAATTACTAAGAAAGTTATATGTGAGTAAGAAAAAAATAATATTATTTTTAATAATTAACAAATTATTAAAGTGGTAATAAGTTAAGTTGTTGTAATGTAATTTGACCTAATCTAAGTAAATTGGGCAACATTAGAGGAGATTTAGAGTTACATAATAACATGAACAATTCAAAGTGACAAGTTTGAAAATTAGATAAATTATGTTTTGAAGATTCAATGAAAAATACTAAGGAAATTTTTTATAATATCCATCATCATTAAGTCAGCTACAAATCAAAAGATGACATAAAATATATAAAACCAATGTACATAAAATATCTAGAAATATTAAAACAGATTTTTAATTTGATACAACTCCTCAAGATGTGTCCAATGAAGTTTATTTGGTCACCATAATACCTCATTTGAAACTTCAATGAATTACCAAAGTAAATAGGAACCAAATTAATGCAATGTAGCGGTTACACTAGAGAACAATTAGAGTTTCATACTAATAAAACCAAATGGAAGCAAAAGATATTTGAGGAAATATGATAACTTGTGACATCCTTTATCGTTAAATCAAGTATGATATCAACATATCTCATAAAGTGGACCAAAAAATTAAACATAAAATATTGGCCAATTGGTTTATAATGTATGTGATCCCTTGATTTTTAGAAGTTATGGTTTCACGAGAAAAGAAAAAAATCGAGAAAGCTAGCAATAAAGTTGTAATTTTTGCAATTTATAAGTGAGCAATGCAAATCTACATTAGTACTTTGACAATTTGTAGTTTCTATACAAGCATGTAAATTTAGTTAAGAAAATTGCAAGAAATAGGCTAAAATTGACAAAAAAATTGATTAGCTATTGAACTTACCAAAATAATGGGGAAACCTATGAGGTATTCACTTTGACATAAATGTTTTTACGTATACTTGGTGCAATGCTGATTTGGTAAAAATAAGACTTACCATGTAAAATAGATTCTCTAGCACAAGTAATGTATACATATATTTTATCTGGTGTTGCTTTGTTGAAAATAAGTCCTTGCATGTGAATTTTATATCAAGTATGTGCATCTACATTAAAATATGTACTTACAACGAGCTATATGCCTTTTGTTGTTAATAATTGGTTCTATGAAATTATTTAGCTTGATCAATTGAATAAGCATGACATTTTTGGGACAAACACATAAATACTTTGAAAATTAAGGACTTTATATGTGAGAAAAAGTTAAAGGATTAATTATTGATGATATATATTAAATGATATGAATGTATGTTGTCTTACTTGTTAGTTACCATGGATGACACAAGAGATTACCAATGTGAGGTGGCTAATGACTATGTCGTGTCATGATATTGTGATATTACTATTGTAAAATGGCTTGTTGCCATGTGTACCACAAGCTTGAGATATTATTGCAGTGTGGTGGCTAGTGACCTCTACGGATCACAAGATTAAGTTATTATCACAATGAGAATATAACACGTTTTTCTTTAACTGCATAACATATTTCTTCTTTACATTCATGTTGACTTGCTTACTTAAAAGCTAAATTAAGGTTGTGATTAGACCTTACATGCGATTGTCTCAAGTCATTACATATTTCATATTTTATATATTTATTTTACTATTAGAGATGGCCCACTATGCTAGTGATGATTGGCTTATCCTTTTCTTTAGTACTAATATTTTTGATATAATGGAAACCTTTCAAAATGAGGACTAGCTAAAAGAATAGCTTATAGAAAATAGAGAATTGGAATTGCAATGTTTTTTTGTAAGGGTCATGTTAAATTAATTATTAATCATGTTATAAAGTTAATATTGTATGTGTATATAGAAATAGATTTAGAAATAGATTATAGTATTGTAATAAATTTTGGAAACTATGATGTGTGAATGGTGTAATAGTTTTCATTGTTTATTGTTATAATTATAGATATAAATAGCTTAGTTATGTTGTTATGGATATAACTGTTGTATTGTTGCATTTAAAAATAGTAAAAATAAATAAAATTGAGAAGATCTTCTGTCCATTTGAATCCTAAATTTTGGAAAATTAATTCAACGTATAAAAAAATAAGGGATGCCATATTTATGATATCATAGATTACATAATTAAAAATAATTGGGCCATAATTTAATGAGAAAGTACATCAAGATGAAATTTGGATACTTGAAAAAGAGATGCTATCACAATGTTGGCATGAGAGCAGTTGAAGCACTGAGGGACAAATGTTTAAATGACATGATGTTGAATATCATCTACAATAATGCCTCAATTATATCATCACACAAACAAAGGCTCTTTGTATCACCTAATATCATCACATGTACTCTTATGATATATCATATACCTATACTAGTTTTATTTGATCATGGTGCATCTCTTTCTTTTATGTCAGCTTATCTGATTTCATGATTGCAAATTGTGATGCATATTTCAAAAACTACTCTTTTAATAAAATTGCTTACAAAAGAGGAGGTGAATGTAGAAAAATATGTTAAATAAATGTGAAAATCAATGAGACACTTTTTGAATCATTATTAGCTATAATAAAACTATCAGAATTTGATGTTATCCTTATGATAGATTGGCTAACATTCCATCAAGTCATTTTTATTATTGCAAGAATAATTGATGATTCATATAACAGATGGTGGTAAATTTATTTTTTTTTGGTGAGGTAGGAAGGTACCTATAATATTTGGTCTAAAGACTTAAAGGTTGGTAAGAATAGTATATAGGCATTATCGGGTGTCAACATAGGAATTAGAAAAGAAATAACTCTGATTGTAAGTTCTATTTGCTTGGGAATATCAAGATGTGTTTTTTAAAGCATTACCTTGAATGTCATATAAAGATAGATAAAATTTATGGTTGATTTCATTCTAGAAGTAACAATAATCTCAAAAGCAAACTATAGAATGGTGCCAATTTAATAGCAAGAACTAAAAATACAATTACTAAATCTAATTAAGAAAGGTTTTTTTCAAACCTAGTGTATCCCTTCAGGTGCATCTATATTATTTGTGAAGAAAGTGTTGGGAGCTTAAGGATTATATGTGTTGATTACAGAGAATTAAACCAGATCACCATTGAGAACAAGTATCACTTAATAGCTAAAATATATGAATATTTGATAAATTATAAGGAGCTAAAGTGTTTTCAAAGATTGACTTAACAATTGGTTACCATGAACTAAGAATTATAAGAGAAGACATTCAAAAAATATAATTTTAGAATACGATGTAATCATCTTTAATTTGTTATGTTAGCTTTTTGGTTTAAAGAATGCACTAGTAACTTTCAAGAATTTGTTGAATATAATGCTCAACAAGTAGTTGGATCATTTTGTTATTATTTTTATTCATGACATCTTAATCTGTTTCATAGATAAATTAAAGCACAAAAGATAAGATAAATACATCTAGTTTATAGAGGCTACGAGAGCACCAATTTCATGTAATATTTTTAAAATTCAATTTTTGGTTGTCTACTACATCGAATGGCCTAGGCCAATCAGCTGAATGTGAAGTTTTGTTTTGTTTTTTTTGGTATTATTAAAAAATTGTAAAAGATTTTCTTAATTTTTGATATCACGAATAAAATTAACTTAGAAGTTAGTCATATTTGAATGGAATTCAAACAAAGAAAGAAGTCATTAAACTTTAAAAAATAAGTTGACTTCAACATTAATTTTAGCATTACTTAAGATAAAATTTTTATTTTAGGCACATATTAATGCATCATAACAAGGACTTGGGTGTGTATTAGTGCAAAATGATAGTGTTATAGCATATGTTTCAAAGCAACTACAAAATCATGAAATAAATTATTCTATACATGATCTCTGGCATGGTGAAATTATGTTTGCCTAAAGGATTTGCCAATACTTTCTATGAAAAGTTATGAATTTTTTGATCATCAAAGTTTGAAGTATATTTTTACACAAAAGAAATTAAAGACAGGACAATCAATATGGTTGAAAATACTTGAAAGATTACGTCATGACATTGTATATTACCTAAGTAAAGGCAATGTTGTAGTTGATGCTTTAACTCAAAGGGTTAGTCTCCATAGCTTAGTATGAAGCTCAAAAGAAGAACTAGTAATTATTAAAATAAATTTGGTCAAATTAAATGTAATATCAATTGTTTTTAAAAGGAACTTGCCTCAGTTAGTTATTTCAACATATTGGTTTGCTCAAGGTATAAATGAAATCATCTAACAAATCAAGGTGATGATTATTAAAGAAAAAGAAACAAATTTTAATTTAAATAAAAAAGTTTTTTTATTAAAAATAGAAGCCATATTTTTACAACAAATGCATGGAAAACAATTTTATTTAAAGGGATGCATGAAAAAAGATACACAATACATCCAAGAATTATAAGAATTTATAATGACTTGAAAAAGAGATTTGGGTGAAATGGTATGAAGAATAGTGTCTATGATTACATAAGCAAGTGTATGAAGTGCCAATACATGAAAGGGGAAATAGAGATAGCGTGGGCTAGTATAAACTCTTTCTATTACAATATTGAAATAGAAAAAATATCTATGGAATTCATAGTTGGGGTGCAAAAAAACCAGCCAAAGATATGACATTATGTTGGTAATTATTGGTAGATTAACAAAATCATGCCATTTTTTGCCCATTAGAATTGTTATTCAATTAAAAGGTTAGCACATATTTATATTGGTAAAATTACCAAATTACATGGGGTATATAAGGGAATTATATTTAATAAAGATTCTAATACCACCTAATTATTCTTTGAAAAAGTAAATGAAGCATTTGGTACTCAATCAAGGTTTTAAAGGCTTTTCATCATCAAAAAGACAGATAACGAAAAAAACAGCAAAATCATTGAAAAATATGTTGAGAGTAAATATATTAGATTTTGGTGGAAGTTGGGATACTCATTTTGTATTGATTGAATTCTCTTACAATAATAGTTATCAATCTAACATCAAAATTGCACCATTTGAGATAGAATGCGACAAAAATTTTTAGTCGCCACTGTGTTTGTATGAAGTATGTGAGAAAACTTTGTTGGGTCTCGAAATTATTGATAGAATGACTCAAAAAATTCAGATGATTCTTAAAGATTATAAAAAACACAAAGTCATCAAAAGAAGTACTTTTACATAAAACACAAAAAGGTAGTGCTCCAAGAAGAAGATCAAGTATTCTTATAAGTGAATCCAATGAAGGGTATAACTCAATTTTGGAAATGTAAGAAGTTGACACAAAGGTATATTGTTCATTTACATCTATTAGAAAGAGTTGGAGAGGCTACATACATTATAACGTTATCGTAAACATGGGTAGACATGTAAAAAATATAACACTTTTACATTTGAGAAAATGCACTTTTGACCAATCCCATGTAGTTTTATATGATATAAGCCCCATATAAATGTAACCAAATCATAGTTATAAATAGAAGCCTATGGCAATCTTAGCTAAATAGATCAACTATTGTGAAAAGAAAGTAATTTCTACCCTTAAAGTACAAAGGTATAACCAAACAAAATGTGAAGCTACCTATGAACTAAAGAATTAGATGAGAAAGAAGTATCCCACACTTTATTGAATTTTGAGGAAGAAATTCTTACAAGGAGGGTAGAATTTGTAACATTCTTAATGATTAAATTAGGAACAAAATCACATATCTTGTAAAGCAAGCTAAAATCAAAGAAAATAAAGTATTCCAAAATATAAATAAAAAATTGGCTAGAGCTTATTAAGATGAGTCTAACAATTTTTTTTATTGATTAGAGTTCATTTGGAATTTCTATAAATTATCAAAATTTATAAGCATAATTATACATTAACTATTTTTGGTTCTTTTCAAAAATCAACATTTTCTCTTTCCCTGTCCCCATGCCAAATTAAACCATAAAAGAGGAGTTTTGTGGTAGTTTTTCGAAATTTCACAAAGAGCTTCTTAAATGACAAAAGACGACATAAATTTCCATAATCTTTTCATGAGAATTAAGTATTTTCAATAACACTATTAATGACCTTGCATAAATTAGAAGTGCTAAAACCCTAAAGTTGTTTTTTAATTTTGCAATTTTCAACTTTAAATTCATGGGATTCTAAGCAAAGCCATTATATGAGACATAAATAAAAGTTTTCAGACATTCGTGGAAGATTTTTGGAAAAACCAATGATGGTAAAAATTGGACTTCCTTAACCCACCATTTGTTCTGATAATTGCATTCAATTTCCTTAGTTTTTTGAAATATAAGCTATCATTTGGTTTTAAATAAGATCTATTTTTTCCATTAGGTTGATAGTTTGTAGAATCCTTTGAGTTTTGCAAGTTAAGATTTCATGCTAAAGGAAAATCAAGAAAGGTGACAAAAAATATATCATTTTAGAAATTTATGAGTCTTTCAATTCCACATTGATGCTTGCAGAATTTTTAATTCATGCAAAAGTTTATAAATCTAGTTGAGGAAATTAAAATTGATAAGACAAAATTGATAAAATGGTACTACCGATATCTGTAGAACTATCACAGACAATGAGAAAAATATTGAGATAGTACTTTGACATATATATTTGTGCTTATGCTTACTGTAGTATTAATTTGCTAATGTTAGGACCTTGCATGAAAAGTAGGCCCTCTACCATGAAAAACATATGTGTATGTTTTATTTAGTGTCGATTTATTGAAATTAAGAACTTAAAAAAGCATTTTATATCGAGCATGTGTTTTTGATGAACAATGTTATCCCATTATTTTTGTCAACATAAAATATTTACTTAAAATTACATTTATGCATTCTTCTTATTATCAAAATTAATATATGAAATTTCTTGGCTTCATTAATTACACCAAAAAAACTTCATGAACTTATGCATTAAAAATTTTAAAATAATGGATTTTACTAGAAAAAAATAAAGAAATGGTAGTTGATGACATATGTGAAACGACATGAATATATGTGTTGCCCTTTGTGCCTAGGGCATATTGGGCCATACGAAATTTCCATGACAGGTACCTAGTGACCATACAAGTCATAAGATGGAGATATTACCACTATCAGATGGCCAGTGGCCATGCAAGCCACAAGATTGAGATATTAATATTGTTAGATAGCTAGACATCTTGTGAGTCACAGGATTAAGATATTACCTTCATGAGATAGCTAGTGGCCCTGTAGGACATAAACTTTAACTATTGTGGGGTGGTCAGTGGCCATGTAAAACATAATATTGAGATTTATTATAAAGATATTTATATCAAAATATAAAAAAACTAAGCATAACTATGCATGTGAACATACTATGATAAATCAAAAAATGGATTTTTATTATAAGTAAATAATTAAAAAGTGGTTAGTAAATAAGGTTACTTTGTAAAGTTGAAATAGACACTAATATGTAAGATCACATAAAGAAAAGAGAATTAAAATTACAATAAAAAAACTATATGAACTTGTAATTTTTTTATAGAAGATAGCATATTTATTTTTGATTAACATATTTTCTTTTTACACTTATGTTGAATTCCTTGCTTACATGCTATAGTTGATGTTATGACTGGACCTTACATGTGATTGTCCAAAATTATCACTTATTTTATATTTCACATTGATTTTAATATTAGAGATAGCCTATTAAGACAATGATGAATACCTTAGTCTTTTCCTTAGCACTAACATTTTAGGTATATCAGAAATCCAATAAAAAGAGGACAACCTATAAGAATAGTTTATAACAAATGAAATCATTGAAATTACAAAATGTTCTTACAATAGGATTAATGTGAAATGTTCGATTAATCATGTGATTAGCTCAATATTGTGTATGTACATGGAAACTTATTATATAATGATAATAAAATTTGAAATCTATGACACCTGAATTATGTGGCTGTTTTGACAGTTTAAAGTTGTAGTTGTAGATTTGAACATCATGGTTGTGATATTATGGACATAACTATTCTATTGTTGTACTTGTAAATTGCAAAAATGGACAAAATCAAAGTGATGCTTCCTTCATTTGAGTTCTAAATTTCGAAAAATTAATTTAGCATATGAAAAAAAATAATGGATTTTACATTTATTGTATCAAATATGATCTAATTAGAAAAGAATTATAGCATAATTTAATAAGAAAGTAATTTGAGATGGAATTTGAAAAAACAAAAAAAAGAGAGACCACAATATAAATT
Source organism: Vanilla planifolia (assembly GCA_023846275.1). Lineage (NCBI taxonomy): Eukaryota > Viridiplantae > Streptophyta > Magnoliopsida > Asparagales > Orchidaceae > Vanilla > Vanilla planifolia. The sequence goes on along the minus strand of CM043872.1, from coordinate 8,986,406 downwards.
GTACCGAAAAGTTTAATTTTGAGATAGTAAGATGATAGTGCATGCATCCATGATTATTAAATTTGATACAATTAAAAATTTATAACAAAGCATCCCAAAACCTTAAAAAATAAAAAATTAAGAATAAGAAAAATGAATATTTAATTAGATAGATCACGTCATGATGAGTCAGACTACAATTACTTCATCTTTGTTTGACTTCATTTGGAATTTGTTGTTTAATATTATGCAAATAAATATTAAAACTAAAATAAAATAAATTGAAGAAATGTGATATAAGGGTTGGACTAGAGGAGAGTTAAAGTTTTATAGTAATACAACAAAATCTAAGAAAAACATTAATGAATTGAGATAATTTATATAAGAATATTGCATTACAACTTACTAAGGAGATAGAATTTGACACCATGATCATTAAACTAGATATGAATCAAAATCTCTTAAAATGTGCAAAAAAAATTTGAAATAAAAAATTTAAAAATGTAAAGATGAATATTTAATTTGACAGAGTTCAAGAAAATTTTAACAATATTTTTTCGTTTCTAAGAATCTTTTTAGAAATTTCTATGAATTAATAGCAATAATTGGTATAAATAAAACTAAATGAATTTTTTAATATTAACTAAAAATATATTAAAGCCAAAATGAGATTTATTTGAAAACATTTAATATTTTTTAAAATTTTAATCATAAGGAAAACTAGTGTTTAATAGTAATATTACCAAATAAAGTCTAAATAATTTATAAAAATCAGATAAATCTTTTTAACAAATTAAATTTCGAAGATACTAGCAAGATCATGCAAAACATCCTCAATTTTTAATTTATTTAATAATCAAAATGCCTCATAAATGATGCCAAAACCAAAGAAAATCAAAAATATAAAAATTTAAAAATGAACTATTAAGTGGATAGACCTCTTCAAGCTCGCACAAACTTCATTTGTTTTGTCTCAATTGGATGTTGTTTTGAAATTTCTATAAGCTAAAGAAAATGATAAACATAATAAATTATTATTTTAAAATAAAGCAAATATATATTCAATTTTAAAAGTATGTAAAGTTATCATAAAAAGACTTTAGAATTGTATTATTATTTAACAAAATAATAGTGAAATGTTTTGAGAAATTAGATAAATTATATTGAAAAGTTACATTCTAAGATATTAAGGAGATATAACATAATATTATTGATCATCACACTAGGTACAAATGAAAATGATATAACAAATGCTAAAACCCTTGAAAATAAAATATTTAATCAAATAAATTAATATTTTATTTGCTAGAGTTATTCAAGACGAGTTTAATGGATTTGTTTTGTCTCAAAAGAACATCATTTAGAATTTCTATAAATTACAAAATCAAATAAACATAAATAATAAAAATGATTTATTTTTTATGTAAAAATAAAATAATCAAAGATGAGATAACTTTAGGCAGTATAGCATAATTGAATGAATGCAATATTATTGTTGCCTAAGTAGAGAATTACAATTTCATAGTTACATACCAAAAGCCAAGTAAAAAGTTCGAACAAATGAGTTAAAAATTATTTTGAAATTAGATATGAATAAAAATATCATATAAATAATTCAAAAAACCTTGAAAATAATAATAATAATTAAAAAAATGAGCTGTTGGCATTCAAGTCGTCTAGGTGAGACCAACAATGTTTGTTTCATCTTGACCACACCTGATTTGAAATTATTGAGAATTACCAAAGTAAATATATATTAATATTAAAATAAGACGAATTGAAGAAATGTAAAATGACAAAATCATTACTATGAAAAAATCGCTAGAGAGGAAATTAAATTTTAAAAATAACTTAAACAAAACAAAACGAAAGAATTTTATGGAAGGTTATAAATTGTATAAGAAAGTGAGGCAAGTTTAACATCCGTATTTGTTAAATAAAGAAAGAATTGTAATGCCGCTTAAGGGTTGCTAAAACACCAAAACTATTTAAAAAAAAGGAAAAATTAATTTAATTGTGCTCATTGAGATTTCCTCAATATTCATTGTTTCATGTCAATCAAAGCACCTTTAAAATTACTAAGAATTACCAAACCAAGTAAGAAAAAAATTAAAATATTATTTTAATATTAGGAAAATATATAAAAAAGCTAAAAAATGATGAATGAAAGTAGTTTAATATGATCAAATGAAAGCGATTTAAAGGTTATCCTTAGAGTTTAAGACTACAAAGTAATATAACCTATTGAATGTAAAAAAATTGAAGAAATATGAGAAATTGTACAAGAAAGGTTTATGCAAGGATTTTAAGGGGTTAGAGTGCAACATTTTTACCTTCAAAGTAGTTACCAATAAAAATGCCTTGTAAAGCATGTCAAACCATCATACACAAATATTTTAAATATAAAAATGATACTCTAATTTGATAGAACTCATTGAGATGAGCCTAATGATGTTTTCTCTCCATTACAACTCATTTGAAATGTCATTTAATTATTATAGTAAGTAGTCATTAGTGATAATAAATATTTATTTAAATATTAATAAAAATGTATTAAAACTAAAGTCAGATAAATTAATGCAATATAGAAAGGTAAATTAAAGTGATTCAAAGGTGACTAATGGGAAGCATTAGGGTTTCATTGTAATATAACCAAATCATGGCAAAACATTTGAGCAAATGATATATAACATATATGAAAGCTGAATTCCATGACACAAAGGAGATTATGTGTAACATCCTTAATCTTTAGATCAGCAAAGAATGAAAATATCTCATAACACATTCCAAAACTTAATGAATAAACTTTCTAAGAAAAAAAATAAATATTTAATTAGATTGAGATCATTTAGATGAGTCTATGTATGTCTTTTTTATTTTAATAAGCCTAATTTGTATTTCTACTAATTACAAATGTTAATAAGTATAAATAATAACAAATTATGTTTTTAGTACTATGCAAAAAAATAACAAAGCAAAAATGATAGGACTTGGACCTATATAATATGACAAAATCAAAGAAAAATGAAGGTGTGAAAAGAAGAGATTCAGAGTTTGATTGTAATGTAACAAAATTACAGAAAAAAATAAAAAAACAAGATGCGTTTTATGATGAAGTTGAAATCCAATATATTGAAAAGAGAGTTTAGCCTCCTTGACCGTTAAATCAAGCACGAATCAAGATGTCTCATAAAGCATCAAAAAATCTTAAAAAATTAAATACATAAAAATTTAAAGATTAATATTTAATTTGATTGAGCTTGTCTTTATGAGTCCAATTACCTTAATTAAGCCTCAAAACCTCATTTCAAATTTTTACTATTCAATAAATTAAACAAGCATAAATATAATTAAATTATTATTTTAATGTCAAGTAAATCTACAATAAAGGTAAAATAAGAAAAATTTAAACAATGTAATATTATCAAATTAAATTGATATAAGGGTTAAAGTAAAGGAGAATTAGCATTTCAAAGTAATAAAATAAAATAAAAAAACATTTCAAAATAGTCGGTTAAAATTTTTAGGAAGCATGAATTCTAAGATACAAAATAGTTCATGGATAACATCATAATTTTTTAAATCAGCTACAAATAGAAACATCTCACAAAACAAACTTAAACTAAGAAAAATAAAATTTTAAAAACATAAAATTTTATATTTAACTTGATTAAGCCCCGAAAAAATGAGTCGAATTAAGTTTATTTCGTTTTGATGTGATTTAATTTGGAATTACTATATATTTCTAAGTTAAATAAGTGTAAATAATTAAAAAAGCTTTTTTATAATCCATTAATCATAAATTAAAGTTAAAATTAGACAAAATTAAGTAATGTAATCTTACCAAATGGAAGTGATGTAATGGTCTCAAGAGAAGAAGACATTTAGAGTTAAATAGTAATATAATAAAATCAAATTAGAAATGTTGAAGAAATGAGGTAAATAATGTAGGAAAGTCTCATTGTAAAATTCCAAAGAGATTGAATCTAACATCCTTTGACATTGAATAGTTACAAATCAAAGTGACTAGTAAAGCATGCCAAAACCTTAGAAATTTAAATATTTAATAATATAAAAATAAAGATTTAGTTAGACAAACCTCTTTATATTGAAGTCATTCATGTTAATTTCATCTTTGTCATACCACATTTCAAATTACATGGAATAATCATAGAAACTAAGCGCATATATTAATAAATTATTAATTTAAATTAAGAAAAAATATTTTAAAGTTGATATGATATAAATTGGAGCAAAGTATACGAGAAAATCATTATGATGTTTGGGTCACATTAAGTGATAATTAGAGTTTCATAGTCACATACCCAATTTTAAGGAAAACATTTAAACAAATTAAATAAATTATACAAAAAAGTTGGATCCAATATATTAAGAGATGGAGTGTAATGTTCTTGATCAGCAAATCAAGTGCAAATCAAAATGCCATACAAAACCTTCCAAAATACAAAAAAATAACATATTTAAGATAATAAATTGATCATCTAATTCTAGTAAATCATGAATATGAGTGCAGCAATATTTGTTTCTTCTTAACTTGCCCTCATTTGAAATTAATGAGAATCTTAAAATTAAAAACATTTAAAGAAATAATAAAATATTATTTTAAAACTAAGAGACTAAATCTTAAAGGAAAAATAAAATAAATTTTAGTAATTTAATTGGAGCATATCATTGCATTCTAAAAGACACAAGACAGGCTAATTAGTGTTTCATAGTATGCTGACTAAATCAATGGCAAACATTACAAGAAATTTGATAAGCTACACAATAGAGTTCTATTACATGTTAGTAATTATTTCAAGTGCAACATCCTGATAGTGAAAAATAGTACAAGTTGAACTATCTTGTCAAAGAATGTCAAAACTCTAATAAAGAGATTTTTTAAAAATATAAAATAAAAAATTTAATTTGATCTTACTCACTGATACTATTTTAATGACGTGAGTTATGTCTCAATCAAGCATCATTTGAAACTACTACGAATTATCAAATTAAGCAAAACATAATAAAATATTTTTTGCATATTAAGAAAATATATATTATAGATAAAAATATCTAAATTGAAGTAATAAATAAAACAAAGTCAAAGTTATTTAAAGGTTATATTAGAGAAAATTTAGTGTTACATTGTAATATGATAAATTCAATGAAAAAAGTTTAAGGAAATGACTTCAAACTATGGAAAGTTATATTTCGAAATGTTAAGGAGATAGACTCTATTATCATCAATTGTTAAGTTTAATATAAAAGAAAATATCTCATAAAATGTGTTAAAGCTCTAGATAAAAATTTTTAAAAATATTAAAAAACACAATTAAAATAATAATTTATTTTTCTTTATTCCTATTTATTTCTTTTATTTATTGTAATTTTGATTGAGGTCTAATCAAGATGAAACAAACTTTTTAGACTCATCCCAACAACATCTAACCATCTAATTATTTATTTTAAAGTATTTTATTTTCAAAGAATTTGAAAATCTTTATAAGAATTTTTTATTCTTATGTTGTTTTTTTTATTTGAGAAAGTTATCTTTGATCACCTTAGTTCCTTGGAAGCCAAACAATTTTAATTTTTTTTATTCTATTTATTTATATTACTATGCAACACTAAATTGTTTTCCATTTTATCTTTAAGAAAATTATATTTTGACATATAACATTTCTTCCTTATATTTCATTTTAATTTTAATATATATTTACTTAATATTAATAAATTGTGTTTTTATAATTTTTTACATTGCTCATTCAGACTAATTCAAAACTATGCCTGCAAAGAATGAAACTAACATCGGTGGATTGATTATGATGATTTCATTTCAATTAGATATTAACTTTTTGTGTTTTTAGATAGCTCAATTTGTTTAGTTTAAGCATGTTTTATGAGAATAGTTTATTTGTATGTGATTTGACAATCAAGGATGTTATACTTGATATTCTTTGTGTTAAGGAATGCAACTTTTCCAAAAAATTTACATTATACTGTAAATTTGTTTTTCCTTGATTTTATTACATTATTTTAAAAATTATAGTTTTCCACTCATTTGAGCTTTACATTCTTTTGTTTTGTTAATATATTTGTACTTAATGTTAAAAAACCATCATAAGACTTGTCTCAATGATTTCTATAAAATTAAATATTAATTTTTATGTTTTTTAAATTTTTTTATGGATTTAAAACACTTCACGGAACTTTTCTTTTATATTAGGAATAAAGAAAAATTGCATTCCATCGAGAATAGTTAAGCACCATGAATGCAATTTTCCTATACGAAATTTCTTATTTCTTCTAATGGTCAACGATGTTATGCAACATCTTATTAGCATCATGGAATATAACATACTAGTAAAATTTCTCATTTCTTATAATTGTTTGCTTTGATTAAATTATATTATAACAAAAATCTAATTCTCATCTTATATGACCTTTATATTATTATGATTTGGTTATATTAGTTCAACAACACTTATCTTATTTTAGCTTTAAAAAGTTTCTAATTAATATTAAAATAATAATTTATGAATAATTTTTAATTAGAATTTTTAATCCATAGAACTCCAAAACAAGGTTCAATAAGGACAAAATATACATCACTAGACTATTCTCGATGAGCTCTATCAATTTTGTTAATTTTCAAAAGCCATTATTTTATTGTTTGAGGGTTTATGGGACAATTTAGTTTGGAACTAATTTGATGGAGGGTTTTGCACTTGATCCTCATAATGTCTAGAGATAAATTTTTTCCATACAATTTATCTTATTTCTTCAAAATTATTGCTTGATTTGGTAATATTACGATGTAACTCTAGACCTTCAATACGTGACCTTTACATTGCACTTATTTGGTTAAAATCCTTTACCATAATTTATTATATTTCAAATTTAATACATATTTGCTTAACCTTAAAATAATTGTATATTATTACTTATGGTATTTTACTTGTTAAATTCTAATAATTTCATATGACATCTCATCTATTTGGATAAAGACGTTCTATGTCAATAAATTTTTTGTGTTTGATTTCACAAAAAAAGATGTTGTTCTGGATATTGTTAGTATTAAGGAATGCAACTATCACAAAAAATTTATTTAACATTTTAAATTTCTTGCTTTAATTTCATTATGTTATTATTTAAATTGTAATTTTACTCTTGTTTAACCTTTTCATTATCTTATTTTCTTAATATATTTCTTCTTAAAGTTATAATAATAATTTATGTTATTTAAATGTAGGTATTTTTCTAATTCACTATAAATCTAGATGAGGTTCGTTGGAGATGAAAAGACACCATTAAACTTGTCTTGACAAGATCTATACAAATAAATATTTATTTTAAAGTTTTTTAAATATTTTATTTTCTATTTTTTTAAAACACGTCAAGTGGTATTTTTTTCGTACCTGATTTGTCGATTATGGATGTTACACTCCATTAATTCAATACCGTGGGATGAAAATTTCCTTTACAAATTTTCTCATCAAGAGGTATTGCTATTGTTTTTGTTTGATTTAGTTATATTACTATAAATGTTATACTGAATCTCCTCTCTTGTGATCTTTATATCTTTTTGTATTGATTATTTTAAATTACTTGAGTTTATCTATAATTAATATATATTTTTTATTAAAATAATCGTATATTATTATTTATGCTCATTTATTCAATGTAATTAGTCATAAATTGAAATGATTCCTGATAGAGTTCTTACAATTGTCATTAAGCTCCTTTAGTGAAGCTCAATCTAATTAAATAATTATATAAATATATGATATATATATAATAAATTTTTTCAAAGATTTTGGCCTATTATCTGAAAAATTTTATTTCTATCTTATTTAATGATCAATGCTATTTTGCTTCTTCTCCTGAGTGCCATGTAATATAACTTACTAGTAGAATTTTTCATTTCATCCAATTGTTTGATTTTATTTTAATATATTATAATAAAATTTTGATTCCTCTCTTTTGTGACCTTTATATTACTTTGATTTGCTTTTATTTATTGCATTTAACCTATCTTATTCTAGCTTTAACCAATTTTAATTATTATTACAATAATAATGTATTAATAATTTTTTTAGTTTAAATATTTAATTTATAGTATTCCAAACAAGGATCAAAAGAGAAGTAATAAACATCGTTGGACTCATCTTGACAAGCTATATAAAGTTTGTTAAATTTTATAATAGTTTATATTTTATAATTTGACATGTTTTATGGGATGATTCAATTCAAAAAAAAATTGATGATGGAAGGTTTTACACTTCCGTCTTCATAATGTCTTCAAATGCATTTTCTCACATAGTTTATGTTATTTCTTTAAAAGTTTTGCTTTATTTGGATATACTACAATATAACTCTAAATGTCTGCTAATGTGGCCATTACATCATACTAATTTTGTTATAATATTTTACTTTTATTTACTATATTTCAAATTTAATATATATTTGATATTATAAAAATAATAATATATTATTACTTATGGTATTTTACTTTTTTAATTGTTATAATTCCTTATGTCATTAAAATTTGGTGGAAAAAGTAAAATTGCATTAGTTTCGAAGAGTTTTATAAAATTTAAAAAATTTTTTTAAATATTTTATTTTTTATGATTTTGTTGCACTTTGCGAGACAATTTTGTTTCTACCAAAATATATAATCAAGGATGTTACAATAAATATCTCTTGTATCTTAGGATGTAACTTTTCTCATTCAATTTCATATCATTTGTTCAAATTTTTTCTTTTTTATTTGGTTTTATTTCTAAGTAATTATAAATCTCCTCTTATATAGCTTATTATGTTATATTTCTTTGATTTACCTCATGTCATGTTTGATATATATTTACTTAATATTAAAATAATATTTTCTTGTTATGTGTGCTTATTTATGTTGGCAATTCCTAATATTCTAAATAAGGATAGATCGTGATGAAACAAAAGACATCGAACTCACCTTGACAAGCTCTTTCTTTAAATTTTTTATCTGGTCATGTTACTATTAAACTTTTACTATCATCTTATGCAACCATTACATCTCTTCGATTTTTTATTTTAATAATTTTTTGAGATGGTTTTGTCATGTGTTAGAGGACATTTTAATTCTTAACTTATTTGATGATCAAGAATATTATGGTTGACATTCTTATTATGTTGGAATGTAGTTCTTCCATAAAATTTACATCATTTGTTCAATATTTTTCTTTTCTTTATTTATATCACTATTTCATTATATATATATATATATATAATATGAAATATTAATTTATTATTAATTATGTCTATCTATTTTCATAATTCTCAATAATTCTAAACTTGGTTGAATAGAGACCAAAAAAAATGTCATTAGACTGATCTCACAATCTTTATCCAATTAATTATTCATTCGTTTAAATTTAAAACTTTTACTTTCTAGCATTTTCATACATGTTACAGTACATTTTGGTTTACACAGATTTTTATGATTGATAACATTGCACTTGACCACTTAACCATTTTGACAATAACATTCTCGTATAATTCATCTCTTTTCTTTAAGCAATTTTCTTTGATTTGGTTGTATTTCTATATAATTCTATATCTCCTCTCATTTGACATTTGCATTGCTTTAACTTGGATTTGTTATGTTACTTCAATTTATTATTTTTTAGGCTTAAAATATAATTATTTTATATTAAAATGATAACTTAATCCCATTGGCTATTGTTTATCATGTTAATGTGTGATAATTCTAAAAGTGGTTGACTCAAGACAGAGCAAACATTTTTTGCTCCCCTTCAAAATCATTATCAATCTAATTGTTTCACTTTTTATATATCTAAAAATTCTATTTTCTAATGTGTTATAAGATATTTTATTTTGTACCTAATTTGTTGATCAATGATACTACACTTGATCTCCTTATTATCTTGCAATGCAACATTTATACCAAAGCTATGCCAGTTCTCAAAAGTTTTCACTTTTATTTGATTATATTTGTAGGTAACATGAAATCTCCCTATTTATGACTTTTGTGATTTATTGATTTGATAATATTACATTGCTTCAATTTATCCTTTTTCAATTTTAATATATACTTACTTACTATAGAACTAATAACCTATGATTATTTTTATTTGTTTATTTTGGAGATTACAATAATTCCAATCAAGCTCTGATAAGGACAAAACAAGTTTTGTTGGAAATGTTTTAATGACCTCCATAAAAAAATTAATCTTTATATTTTTTTAAATTTTTTATTTTCTAACATTATGCATTTAGTTTTTGATATATTGATTTATATCATATTTGACAATTGATGATGTTGTAGTTGATCATTAAACTACACTAAAATGCAACTTTTTCAAACCAATTATAACATTTCTTCAAAGTTCTTACATTTATTTTGTTACATTTATATGTAATTATAAATCCCTCTTTTATGAGTTTTACCTCACGTTAATTTAGTTGTATTATATTGCTTTAGTTTATCTTATTTTATTTTTAATTTAGATATATTTAACAATAAAAAATTATTTATTATTATATATGCTTATTTATTTTGCAAAAAACCCTAAAGAATATCTGATTGAAGTAAAACAAACACTATTACACTCATCTTGACAAGCTATATCCAAAAAAATATACATTTTATTATAACTTTATGTATTCTTTTTTTAGGAATTTCATATTCGTTATGATGCACTTCTACTCGTGTCTTATTGGATGATTGAAGATGGTTAATTTTATTTTCTCAGTATTTTTGAATGTAACTTTACCATATAATACATCTAATTTCCTAAAATCTTTTGCTTTGGTTTTCTTTGGTAACTATGTCACACCAAATCTTCTCTCACCTTACAATTACAATGTTCTCGTTTTGTTATATTACAATTTCACCATTAATCTTCTCTTGTGTGACCTTTATATGTCTTTTATTTTATTATCTTTCATTATCAAAGTTTATATTAGTTTATTTTTTAATATATGTTCTTAATATTATAATATTAATTCATTGCTTGTTTTGCTTGTTTGCATAAACTATTCATAATTATTACAAAGGAGGTTCAATTGAGGTAAAAGAAAAGTCATTCAATTAAACTCATTGGACACCCTCAAATTAAATTTTAATTTTTATTCTTTTAAACATTTTATGTTTTAATTATTTTGCATGCATTAAGAGACATTTCAAATAGTAAGTGATTTAACATTTGTGAATGTTACACTCGATCACGTTGGTACCTTGGAACGCAACATTCTTGAACAATTTATCTCATTTCTTCAACACTGTTTGGTTTCATTTGGTTATATTATCAATTGGATTGCAACTTTCTCATAACATTTGTTCTTATTTCTTTAAATGGTTTGCCTTGATTTGGTGATATTAGGACTTAAATCCAAATATCATGTTATGTCATGTCTTTGGTTAGGTTATGTTACATTGTTCAAATTTATCTCATTTCAACTATAATAAAAGTTTACTTATTATTAAAGCAATAATTATACTTTATTTATGCCTATGATGATTCTAATTCATAATAATTCTAAACAAGATCCAATTGAGATAAAACAAATATTGCAAGACTCATCTCATTGTGCTCTAACCAAGTAAAAATTTGTTTACATTATTTTTTTAAAAAATTCTATTTTTTTTAATGCTTTATGGGTATTATTAATTCAAACAAGTTTTGATGATCAAGTTTCACCATGCATCTCCTTAGTATCTTGGGAAATAACTTTACATTATAATTTGTCTTATGTCTTCAAGTTTTCTCTTTAAGTTTCATTATTTTACTAAAAAATTATAATTTTCCTTTCATGTGATTGTTAGAACACATTAATTTGGATATATTTTGAGGTATTTAGTTTTTTATGGTTTTAACACTATTTATGCAAAATTTTTATTTTCAACAACATTAATAATAAGGATGTTACGTACCATCACCTTACTATATTAGAAAACAAGTTTTGCAAATAATTAATCATTTTCCTTAAATTGCATTGCATATATTTGGTCGTATTAAATTGTAAATCTAAGTTTCTTATCATATAAACTTTATATCAGTTTGATTTTGTTATATTGCATTTGTTCAATTTATCTAACATTAGTTTTAATATTTAATCAAGACAAAACATTCATTGGACTCGTCTCGATAAGCTCTTTCAAATTATGTACTTTGTCGAATTTTTTTAAATAAATTAGATTCTATTATTTTTCTATGATTAACACAACATTATGAGTCATACCACATTTCATGATCAAGGATGTTATCCTAGATGTCCATAGAATTTTGGAGTGTAGAGTTTTTGAAAAACTTATTTCTTGATCATCTACATTTGAATAGCTCATATTATAATGTAATGCTAATTCTGTTCTCTTGTGATGTTTTCATCAATTTAATTTTTTTGAATTTCACTGGTTTAATTTATATCATTTTTAGTTTCATTATATATTAAATTTTAATAAAAATAATATTTTATTATTAATTATTGTGAATTACTTCAATGACTCATAATAATTACAAACAATGACTAATCGACATGAAGCAGACATCAATGGACTGATCTCTATGATAACTTTTCAATTAAGTATTCATTTTTGTATTTTTAAATATTTGATTTTGTAGGGCTTGATAACCTTTATGAGTCTTTGGGATTCAAACAAGATTTAAATATTGTGGTTGCAAAATTTGATCTTGTGAGTATCTTCAAATGTTACTTGTAGGCACAATTTATCTCATTTCTTCAAATTTCTCACTTCGATTTGGTTTTTTGCTATGAAACTATAAATCACCTTATGTGTGCCGTTTATAAATTTCTTTTGATTTTTTTTTATTATATTGCTCCAAATTTATCTTAGTTCAACATTAATATACAAATACTTAATAAAAAAATAATAATTTATCATTTTTTATTCTTATTTATTTTGACTATTACTAGTAATTTTAAACAACGTCCAATATACACAAAATAAATATCATTGGACTCATTTTTATGAGTTCTATCTAACAAAATATTTTTTATGTTTTCAAATATTTTTTATATTTTACACTTAATCTCTTTACTATCTCTGAGTTAAAGTTTCCCATGAAGTTAGTTTGATTTCTTCAAATTTTTTGCTTTTATTTGGTAATGTTGCAATAAAACATTAAATCTTCTATCAAGTGATCTATATATTTGATCAATTTGTGTGTAATATATTGCTTTAATTTATCTTATTTTTGTTTCACTATAATTTTATTTATTATTGTTAAAATAATATTTTATTATTAATTATGCTTATTTAATTTGGTAACTCATAGTAATTTTTTGATCCATATGAAATAAATGTTGATGCACCCATCTTGATGAACACTTTTCTATTTCATATTGATTTTTATTTTTAAAATTATTTTCTATTGTTTTCAAATGTTTGATTTGAAATTGTAATTGATACATGATTTAATAATTTAGTTGTGCCACTATGTAACTCTAATTCTCCCATAGCATTAACATTGCATCACTTGGATTTGGTAATTTTATATAACCTCCATGCATCTTATTTAAGAATTAATACACATCTCCTTTATATTGAAATAATAATTTGTTATACTTTGTGCTCATTTATTCTTGTAATTCATAGTAATTCTAAACATTATCAAATTGAGATGAAATTAATGTCATTAGATTCAAATTAATGAGGTTTTTATCTCATTAAAAAATAATTTTAAAGTTTTTGAATATTTTCTTTTCTTTTCTTTTGGCACACTTTATGACATAATTTGATTTTTACCTAATTTTTTGATGAGGAATGAGTTGCTTGATCTTCTTATTATCTAAGAATACAAATTTCTATATATAATTTTGCTCATTTCCTCAAGTTTTTTCTTCGAAATACATATATTATTATGAGTCTCTAATTCTTTACTTTGTTGAACTTTACATTGGTTTTATTAAGTTAGATAGCACATTTTTAATTCAACTCAATTTTAACTTTATTAAAATTTTATTTAATATTAAATTATTAGTTAAGTATTATTTATTATTATTTAGTATGATAATTTGTAATAATTTGAAAACAATATTTGATACACGCAAAAGAAATGTTGTTTGATTCATCTTAATGAGATTTGTCCTATTAAATATTCATTATCATATCTTTCAATATTTTATTTTTAATGATTTTTATATATTTTATAAGATATTTTCTTTTGTACTTGATTTGATGATTGTAGATATTATAATCGATCTTATTAGTGCCCTGTAATGTTATTTTTCTATTTAATTTATTTTATTTTGTTAACTTTTTTACTGAGCTTCACTTGGGTTACCACAAAACACTAATTTTTCTCTTGTGTTACCATTCTATTACCTTTACTAAATATTTCCTTAATATAAAGCTAATAATTTGTTACTATTTATCGTCATTTTCTTTAGTAACTTGTAGTAATTTCATATGAGTTCTAATTGATACAAATCAATTGCGTTGGACTCATATTGATAAATGTTATCCAAGTAAATGCCATTTTTTGACATTTTTTATTGTTTTATTTTGTTTGGTTTTATCTTTTTATGACACATTTTAATTCGTACCTTATTTGATGATCAACTTACATAATTGTTCCTTGATGTTTTTGTTGGCAATAAAGATGATGGTGTACCTCAATTTCATTGTTGTTGTGGGATCATGAGCTTACACTTAGCAAAGAAAATTGCTAAATTTGTCAAATTTTCTAATTCTTGCTTTGCTTCCTTATTTAGTACAATAATTTATTCTTATACCAACTCTTCTTTGTCATTTACACATTTTTTGGTTCATAATCATCGACATTTTTCGATAATTAGTAACTAAATGTCCCTTTTTATGTCATTCAAAAAAAGTAATTCTAGATTGGATGGGTGGGCTTGAAGAATAACATCAAGAAGTGGTTCATTTTGTTAGTTTGGGAGGTTTAAAAAGTATGGTGGAGTGGGTAGATGAAGTGCAAGATAGAATGGGTTGATAAATACTTGTTTGGGCCGTAAGAGGGTTAAGGTCATCATTTCTCTTAAAATAAGTTCTACTTTTCTTAATATTTTTATGTATGTTGTAAGCGTTCTCTAAGATAGTAATATTGTTAAGCTAAGCTTAGCCTTTATGTATTCTTTTAAACCTACCCTAAATGGGGGCAGTGCTACACACTTAGTTTCATTTATATATTATTTATGTTTAGTTTCCTTAAAATAATTAATGTACACCTCAACAAATCTACAATCTTATAAAAAACCTTTGTCATTTATTTAACATTTTTGTATTATAAGTTTTTAGAAAAACCTACCTTATCATGCAACCTCAAGGATTTTCAAAGTTTGAGAACCTCTTCATTATTGTTACAATATTATTACTTCGTATTTCAAAGGAACCCATAAATAGTGCTAATGTGTTTGAACTTAACTAATTTATAATTTCTTTACTTACTAATTTTGTGCTAATTAAAGTAATGATTCCTTCAAGTCAACTAATCTATGTAATCCTTTCGATAAAAACTACCATCAAAAGTCTTTGTATCCAATTTCACATTTTGTATATGTCGTATATCTTGACACCTCTTAGTCATCACTCCTCACCAAACATAACAAGATCATAATTTTTGTTTGACTCATTTGAAGGTTCATTTTATCCTCTATGGTCATTAATTCTTTCCCAGATATTTTGGTCAGATTCTTAAGAATAATCATGTCATTTATGTTCTTATATCTCTCTTAAGCTTTTACTTCTTTAGATCATTTGATGAGATACTTTTCTCTTATTATCCTAGCCTTTTGAATGATTTTGTCCATACTATATGTTTAGGAAGATTTGTATAACAATCTGAGTGAGTTGGGCTATTTATTAGGATACTTTTAACATGGTGTCTTGTTTTGAATTTTCTTTATGTTTGGATTTATTCTTAACTTTTCTTGATTATTTGATATGATTTACTAGATCATATGGTCATTTACTAGTTTGCTATATAGGAAAGTAATGCAGGTTATCTTCTTCTTTTTATAACATATTTGCCAAAACATAATAATGATAGTTATAGACCACAAAAGTTGAGATCAGGTGTGCTTCAATGCAAATGACAAGTGATCAAGGTCAATCTTATGGTAGACACCCTCTTATAAAGAACGACATAGTTTTAAGAAAGATAGTGGAACGTCGTACCATTACTTTTGCACTAACCTTTAAGATAATGTTTAGATAAAACAAGCCTAATTTATTTGAAGGGTACACTAGGGGAATAAGATTTTTTTATCTTTTTTAATTGAAAATAATATTCTCTAATACAATAGTTAAATGCACTAAACAAAAGAATTTTGAAGTAACATCCATTGGGACATCTACTAGGGTTTAATTGTGACCCTATAATATTGAAGTTTTTAGACTAATTATTAAGAAATATGAAATTATTATTAGTTAATGAATGTTATGAGGCATGTGTGTTAGTTTGGAACTATTCAAAGATTGGCATTCTAAAGTTATAGCATGAATTGCTAAGTTTAGCAAGTGAGAACACTATAAGCATTGAACATAAAATACTATAAGTTGATTTTGTCAAATCAAATGGGACCCATAAAAATTAAAGAATTTAAATCAATGTCTATTTGTAGTGATTTAATTAAAAAAAGCAAAGTAGCTTTAGATTATTACTTTGAAAATAAAACTCACTGAAAGAGCACACTTTTTTTATGATGATGATGGTGATGTTAGAGAAAGCAAGAATATGTTTAGTTAATGGTTCTCTTGATGGAAGGTCTCTCACCATTGATCTTTATTTGTAATAATGTTCTTGGTGTCAGCTCACATGATAGAATTCTCTCACCTTGGATCCTTTCCTCTTAAAGGTGTGGTTTGAATTCCTGTACTTATCATTGTGGCACACATTTTGCTAAAAAAAGTGGAAACACAAAAACAAAAGAAATTTTTTTTTCCAACATAATGACAATATTGAGTGTAATATTTTCAATCTCAAACTTAAACATGAATCAAAATGTGACAAAAAATGTGCCAAAACACTAAAACTGAAAACATTTAAAAGTATAGAAATGAAGTTAAATTAGTTTGAGCACATAGAGATGAGTCCACAAAAATTTTTTCTTATCAATTAGATGTTTGATTTTATTGAGAATTATTAGAGTAAATAAACATAAATAATTGTAAGTTATTATTACAATAATAAGTCAATATATTAATTATAAAATTAGATAAATTGAAGAAATATTTTTTAAGTAAATTGATAAGAAAAAGGTTCATATAAGCACAGATTTAAAGTTACAAAGTATTACAACTAAATCTAAATGAAAAGTTTTAACAGATAAGGTAAAATAAACAAGAAAGCTGCATTCTAAAATATAAAAGTGTCATGTGCAACATCCTCAGTTAGTAATTAATGTAAAAAGAAAAATGCCTAACAAAGTGCACTAAATCTATATAAAATACCATATTTTCAAACAAATATAAAAAGAATAAAAAATTACATCTAGTTCTCCATGATGAATCCAACAATAATTGTTTCTATGGGATCTAATGTAATTTTGAATTATAGACTTTACAAAATTAAATAAAAATAAACAATGACAATTTCTTATTATAATGTGAAGTGTATATAAAGAAAAAGTGAGGTTAATTGATTCTAAATATAATATCCAAATCAATGTGATATTGGTCACTTGATGGATTATTTAGAGTTAAATATTAATAAATGCAAATGGAACCAAAAACTTTAAAATAATAAGATATCAACTATATGAGAAAGTTGCATTCCCAAATTGTATGGAGATCAAGGGTAAAATCATCAATTGTCAATTAATGTGATAATTTAAATATCTTGTAAAGAATGAAAAGTCGAAAAATAATGTCTCAAAATTTAAAATAAAAAATTTATTAGATAGAGCCCACTAAGCAGAGTCTAATGATATTTGTTTTGTTAGAAGAGAACTTTGTTTGGAATTTTTGTTGATTACCTAAATAAATAAGGATAAACAAAAAAACTATTTACATAATATTATATAAATATATTAGAAAAGCTAAAAAGGGAAAAATTGAAGTAGTATAATATAAACAAATCAATGTGATATAATGGTCATTGAGTACGAGAATTGGAGTTCAGTAGTAGTTAATGAAATCAAAGCTAAAGAATTTTGAGATATAAAAAATAAATATCAAATTACTTATAGTCAAGAAAGTCTAATAATGTTTGGTTAATTTTGATCAAAGCTCTTTCAAAATATTGTGAACTACCAAAGCCAATAAGCATAAATAAAAAAATTTATTATCTCAATATTAAGTATGCATTAACATAGAAATTAGATTAATTGAAGATATGTAACAAAATTAAATCAAACCAATATAAAAGGCACAGGAGAGAACAATTATCGTTTCATAAAAATACATCAAAATTAAAGAAAAACCTTTAAAGAAATTAGATAAATTGTAAGGGAAAGATGTTGTTTAACATACTATGGAGATCGAATGTAACATCCTCAATCATCAAATAAGATACGAATAAAAATTACATTTTAATTTATGCCAAATTCTTAGAAAAAATATTGAAATAAACAAAAAAATAATATGTTACTCTAGACTTGCAAGGTTGACATTTTTTATAAGACCTTTTTATGCTTTTGCAAATAACTAATGTAAAAAAGCATAAATATGAAAAAAAAAATTTATTTTGAGTAAATATATATTAATGCTAAAAATGAGTTAAAATGAAATAATGTAATATAACAAAATCAAAGTGAAGTAAAGGTTACACAAAGATAGAAATAGAATTTCATCATAATACAACCAAATCAAAGCAAAAGATAGAATAATCGAGATAACGTGTGCAATTTAATTGCATTAAAAAATACCAAAGAGGTTGATTATTAAATTTTTAATTATCAACTCATGTGTAAATGAAATATCTTGGAAAATGTGCTAAAAATATAATGAAATAAAATATTGTTCGCTGTAAAAATGAATATTCCTTTTGGATGTGCTCTTCAAGATGAGTTGAATGATTTTTTTATAAGTTAAGTTGTGCCTCATTTGAAATTTTTATGAACTACAAAATTAGATAAAACTAAATAAGAATCAATTACTTTTTTGATAACAAGTAATTATACAATATTGACGAGGTAAGATAAATTAAAGCAAATAAATATTAGCAAATTGCTATGATGTAAATGCCATTTGAGGGAAGATTTGAAGTAATTTGTAGTACAACAAAATTAAGATAAAAAATTGAAAGATGGGGATAAATTGTTTGTGAAAGTTGTATTTGAATATATTAGAGATATTGAGTGTAATAACCTCAATAGTCAAGACTAGCAATAGAAAAAACTCTTCTAAAATGTTAAAAAACTTCACAAAATAAAAAATTAATAAATAGAAATATAAAACATGAATATTTAATTACATATATCTCATTGATATAATTTTAATGACATTTTGTTGTCTTGCTGACACCTCATTCAAAATTACAAAAATTATAATATGATGTAAGAGTAAATAATATTAAATTATCATTTTAAATGTAGGTAAACATAAATTTAAAAAAATAAGATAATTTTGAGCAATCTAATGTTTCTTAATGAAAGCAATCTATATGTCATAGAAGCAATGATTTTAAGTAACAATAGTAAATTTAAATTGTGGTAAGAACTTTGAAAAGATAGGTTAAATTTTGTGGGAGCTGCTTTCTAAGATATTATAGAGATCATGTTTAAACCTTTGACCATCAAATATTAAAAGAATTAAAATATCTTATAAAACATATAACATATAAGAAAATTTTTTTTTTGAAAATGTTAAAAAAGATAATAAATTTCTTAGAACTATCTTGTCGAATCCAATGACATTTGTTTCATCTAAAGTGCACTTTATTTAGAATTACTATAAATTGCAAAAGTAAATGAATATATACAATTATAAATTATTATTTTAGATATATATATATATATATATTATATAAGGTGAAATGAGATAAATTGAAGAAGTAAAATATAACATAATCATAAAAATGTATAACAACCAAAAAAATTTATAAATTTAAGGAGATGAGATAAATTATCTCAAAAGATTCAATTTAATATAATAAGGAAATTGATTTCTTCATCCTTAATTATCAAATTTGATACTAATAAAAATATGTCATATAATATGTTAGAAACTTAGAAAATAAAATATTTCAAAATATAAATTGTTTATTTTTTTGAATATAGCTCATATAGATGAGTTCAACTTTTCTGTCATCTTAATTAGACCATTTTTCAAATTACTATGAACTACTAAAGAAAATATGAACAAATAATAAAAATTCATTACTTTAATAATAAGTGATATATATAAAGTTGAAATTAGATTAAATTAGACATTATATTATCACAAACTAAAAGTGATTGAATGGTCAATTGACCAGAAATTATAGTTTCTTTGTATCAGATGGTAGAAAATAAATAAATTTTATAGTGTTACATTCTAAGAAACTGAGGAGATCTATAGTAACGTCTTAGAAAGTAGGTGAAACCAGAAAGGTCTCATAAAGCATGTAAAAAAATCATGAAAAGAAACTATATAAAAATATTTAAAAAATGTCTAATTTGATAAAGCCCATTGAGTGAAATTATGATTGGCTCGCCACGATCAAACCTCGTTAAGAGTTACTATATTAAATAAAAATTGATAGCATTAAATTATTTTTTTAAACATTAAGTTTATATATATTAAAACTTAAATGAGATAAATTGAAGAAATATAACATACCTAAATCAAGGTGAAGTAAGGTCATATATGACGTGAATTAGAATTTCAAAGTAATATAGGTACATCAAAGTGGAACATTTGAACAAATGTAATAAAATTATACGAATGTTAAATTGTAATATACTATAGAGATCGAGTGTAACATCATCAATTATTAAATTGGGTTCAAATCTAATTACCTGATAAGGTCTATAATTACTTATTGTAATGAAATATTTAAAATAATAAAAATTAATATTCAATTAAATAATGCTTATCAAAATGAATCCAACAATATTTATTTCAAATTGATTAGACTACCATTACATTTATTTTAAATTACAAAAATTAAATAATCATAAATAATAATAAAGTATTATTTCTATATCAAGTATATCATATATATTTATATATTAAAGCTTAAAAGAGATAAGTTGAAGCAATGTGTTATAATAAGATCAAAGCAATGTAAAGGTGAAAAGAGAAGAGATATAGATTTACATAGTTTTGTGACCAAATCAAAGCAATAAATTTGAAAAATAAGATAAACTATAAACCAAAGTGCCAACACAAGACTCTATGAAGATCATGAGTAATAACATTGATCATCAACTTTGGTACAATTATAAATGTCACATAAATCATGCAAAATAGGTTGAATTTTTTTAAAATTTAAAAATTGAAAATGTTATTAAGTGAAGGTCATTGACAAAAGTCCAATGATGTTTTTTCTTCCTCAATCAGTCCTTATTTAGAATTATATTAGAATGTAGCATTCTAAGATATTAATGGCAAAATCTAAGTAATGAAAAGGTGATGCAAATCCTGTGAGTTTGAAACAAAAAATATCCAAATCAAAGAGAAGCATTTGAAGAAATGTAATAAATTATATTATAATGTAGCATTCTAAGATATTAATGAGTATTCGTGCAATGATTCACTTGTAAAATAAAGTAAAAATTAAAGTACCTCATAAAATGCATAAAATACTAAAAAATATATTAAAAAATAGAAAAAATTGACAACAAAATTGATAGATTATAATTTAAAATAATCAAGCAATGTAAATGTCACACACTTACTGGTTTAGTGTTATATAATAACACAAAGAAAAGAAAGGGAAAATTTTGAAAAAAAATAATATAAACTAAATGGAAAAGCTTCATTCCATGATACCAAATGAGATAGAGTGCAGCATCTTTGACCATTAAATTAGGTACAAACTAAAATTCCTTGTAAATCTTGCCAAATTCATAAAGAATAAAAGATTTAAAAATATAAATAATATATATAAAATTTGAAAGAGCCCATCAAGATTAATCCAACACAGTGATGTAACACTTTTGTGTAATAGAATTATACTTTCAATGTAATATTACCAAATCAAAGAATAAAATTTAAACATATAAGAAAAATGTTATTGGAATATTGTATTCCAAAATACCAAGGAGATTATAAAATACTGAATCATCAAATCTATTATAAATCCAAATTTATAATAAAGTGTTAAAAAGCTTTAATTAAATACATGATTTTAAAATATTGGAATGAACATAAAATTTGATAATGGTCATTGGTGTGTGTCGATAGACATTTGTCGCTTCTCAATCGAACACCATTTTGATGTTAAAAAAAAATATGCTTGTAGAATAATAAATTATTATTTCAATATAAAATATATTTATGTAAAATTTAAAAATGAGATAAATTAAATCTATGTAAAAAAATGGAGTAGTGTTTGAAAATGAAAGAAAAATATTTGAACAAATGATATCTTTTATATGAGAATGTTTCATCCCAAGTTTCTAGGTAGATATAGAGTAACATCATTAATTATCAAATTTGTTAAGAATCAAAATTACTTGTAAAACATGCCAAATTCTTCAAAAAATATGAGAGGAAATATAAAAATGCATTTTTTTGTTTATATAGATAAATTTTGTAGAAAAGATGAATTCAAAGATACTAACCAGATCAGTTGTAACAACTTTGATCATCAAATTAAGAATGAATCAAAATGCCTATTAAAGAACGACAATGCACAAAGAAAAATTTAACTATAAAATAAACATTTAATAGGATAGAGCTTTTTGACAAAGTTTAACACAATTAGTTTCATTTTTATCATACAACATTCACAGTTATTATGAATTAAAAAAAATAAATATGTACAAATAGGAATAAATTACTTTTTTAACCTTAAGTAAATTAACGTAATAAAAAAATCAAATGATTAAAAGGATAAATGGAAAGGCAATGATTCTTTAGTAATGTGTCAAAGTTGGAGTTGAAATGCTGAACAATTGTTATAAGGTATACACAAAAATAACTTGCCATGACAATAAGGAAATTAAATTTCCTGTCCTTAATTATCAACTCTATTGTGAATCCAAATTCCTCACACTATGCTCAAAAACATTAGTCAAATATAATATTTGTAGATATCAAAAAGAGTATTCAATTTTATACAACTCATTAAAAAAAGTCCTAGAGCATTTTTTCATCTCAATCAAACAATGATTGAAAGTACTATGAATTAAAATATGAAATAAGAATAAATAAAATTAATTTTTTTTTTAATATTAAGAAAAGAGATATAAATTTTATATTAAATGGGAGTTTAAGTTACATAATAATACATCAAAAGCAAAGAAAAAATTAGTAGAATGACAAAAATAGTATGTTAAAGTTGCTTTATAAGATTCTAAGGAAATTCAATGTAATAATGTCTATCATAAATAATAAATAAATTATTTTTTAATATTAAGTAAATATATACTAAATTTAAAACATGAAAAAAATAAGTATATTGTAGTGAAACCAAAACAAATAATCTGAATACTTTACATAAATTTTGTAAGAAAGTTGTATTTTAATATAATATGAAGGTGGAGTATAACAACCATGATTATCAAATAAACTATAAATCAATATTCCTCAAAATGGTGCAAACTTTTTAAAAAATAAAAATAATTGAAATATAAAAATTGTTATTGGATAGAGCTCAATGAAGTAAGTAGAATGACATTTATTTTTTCATGATCAAAACCTATTTGGAGCTCTACCCAATTACAAAAGGAAAAAAAACAAAACTAATAAAAAATTATTATCTAATTATTAAGTAAATATATACTAAAGAT
This sequence comes from Vanilla planifolia, assembly GCA_023846275.1. NCBI lineage: Eukaryota > Viridiplantae > Streptophyta > Magnoliopsida > Asparagales > Orchidaceae > Vanilla > Vanilla planifolia. Next base: position 8,962,559 of record CM043872.1, on the reverse strand, counting down.
GAAATGAGATAAATTGATGAATTGTTGTATTTCCAAATTAAAGTGATGTTAAGTTTGCACAAGAGGAGATTTAGCGTTACTAAGCACTACAACAAATTCAAAATGAAAACTTCAAAAAACTTAAATCAATTTTAATAGAAAGGTACATTTCAACACACAAAGGAGACAAAGTATTCTTGATTATGAAATCAGGTATGAATTAAAATCTGACATAAAAAAACATAAAACCAATAAATAATAAATATTAAAAATATATAAAACTATTATGTTAATTGAATAGTACTCGTCAAGTCCAAGATGCTTTATTTTTTTAAATTAAACCTCGTTTGGAATTACTATGAAGTATCAAAATAATTAAGTAGAAATAACAATATATTATTATAGTAGTTTAAGGTAAATACATATTATATCTAAAATGAGCTAAACTAACGTTATATAATATGACCAAAAATCTACGTATGGGTGACATAGTTGATGATTTGGAGTTACATAGTGATAAAATCAAATAAAACTAAACCCTTCATAAACTTTAAGGTAAAATGCACGAAAAAGTTACATTCCTAGATTCAGAGGAGATTGAGTGCAATATTCTCAATTTTCAACTAATATACAAATTTAAATTCTCATAAATTATAGAAAAATCTTAAACAATAATTTTAAAACATTTAAATGAATTTTTTTATGATAGAGCCAAGATATATAAATGAAATTACATTTGTTTTATCTTAACTAAATTTCATTTAGAATTATAATAAATTTTCAAAATAAATAATCATAAATAAAAACAAATGCTTGCTTTATTACCAAGTAAATAAATAGTAAAGCTCAAATAAGATAAATTAAAGCAATGAAATAAAATCAAATGAAAATGTTGCAAACATGACCAGGAGAATTATAGTTACATAGTAATTTAACCAAATCCAAATGATAAACTAGAATAAAGAGAATGGGTGAAACATTCTCGATCATCAAATCGAGGATAATTCAAAATGATTCCTAAAGCATCTCAAAAATCTCAAGAACATATTTAGAAAAATAAAAATAAATATATAATTAAATAATGCCTATTAAGAAGAGTCTAATAACTTTTGTTTAATCTTGATAAGACTTCAATTTGAATTACTACCAATTATAAAAGAAAATTTCATAAGTAATAATGAATTATTACTTTAATATTAAGTAAATATATATTAAAGCTAGATTAACATAACTAAAGGTAACATAATATGACCAAATCAATTTGACATAAAAGTTTCCTAAGACAAGAAATAGAGTTCTATAGTAATATAAGCAAATAAAAATGAATCATTTAAAGTGAAGAGATAAATTGTAATAGAATATTCCATTTCAAGGCATTATTGAGTTTGAGTGTGGCATCCTTGATGATCAATGCAAGGAATAAATAGAAATGCCTCATCAAACAAGATAAATCCATAGAAAATTAAATATTTTAAAAAATTAAAAGTAATTATTTAATTTGATAGAGCTCATTCGGATGAACTGAACAATAACTATTTAGTTTTGATCAAGCCTTGTTTTGAATTACTAAAAATAATAAAATAAATAAATATAAATTAAATAATTTTTTATTTTTATATAAAGTAAATATTTATTAAATTTGAATAGAGTTAAAATGAGTAAAATTGAGGCATTATAATATAACTAAATATTTTATATTTAAAGATCACATGAGAGGAAATTTTGCGTTATTTAGTAATATATCAAATTGAAAGTAAACTATTTGAAGAAACGAGATTGCTTGTAAAGAAAGGTTGCATTCCAAAATCGATAGGGGATCAGTGTAACATCCTCGATCATTAAGTTATATATGAATAAAAAGGACTCTTAAAACATAACAAAACGTTCAAAAATAGAACACCTAAAAATATGAAAATAAATATTTAGTTCCACAAAGCTTTTCAAGGTAAGACTAATGACTTTTGTTTCATGTCAATCCGTCAGCTTTTGAAGTTATGATGAGCTACAAAAATAAATAATCATAAATAATAATAAATTATTGCTTCACTATTAACAAAATATATAATAGAGCTAAATTGAGAAAAATTCGATCAATGTTATATAACCAAATTAAAGTGATGTACAATTGACAAGAGAGGAGAAGTTATAGTTTCATAGAAATATAACAAAATCAAAGCAAAAAAATTTGAACCAATTAATAAGTTGTACATGAAATTTGCACTCATACATACTAAAAAGATCGAGTGTGACATCTTTTCTAGAAAAGGTTTGAATCTTTATTTGTCATTAAATTTACAAAAAAAATAAAATATATATTTTAAAATATATAAAGTAATATTTAATTATATATACCACATTGAATGGTGTCATCAAAAAATTTTTTGACCTTGATTATAGCTCATTTGGATTTACTAAGAACTGTTATAATAAATAACCACAAATTTTAATGATTTGTTGTTTAAATAGCAGTTAAATGTATATAAAAACTAAAATATTGTAAATTAAAGTAGTACAATATAAAAATGTCAAAGACATTTCAATATCAGAAGACAAAGTATTAATGGTCATATAATAATGTAATGAAATCAAAGTGAAAGTTATGATAAATTATAGTTGAATGCTTCATTCTGAGATACTAAAGGGATTCAATGTAAAAACCTCCAGCATCAAACTAGATATGAATCAAAATGACTCATAAAATATGCCAAAATATTGAAATTAACATATTTTAAAACATAAACTTAACTTGTAATTAGAAAATACTTACCATGATGAGTGCAATGATCTTTATTTCATCAATATCAGACATCATTTGGACCAACTAAGAATTACCAATGTAAATAGTCTTAAATAATAATAAGTTAATTTTTTAATTTTATGTAAATGTATATTAAAGCTAAAATAAGGAAAAAAAGCATTGTAATATAAGAAAATCTAAGTTACATAAAGGTAAGACTAGAGGAGAATTAAAGTTTCATAATAATATAGCAAAACAAAAAATTGAAAAAATTAGATAAATTATATAAGAAATTTTCTTTAAAAGATGCTATGAAGATCATGTACAAGCTCCCAAATCTTCAAATTATGCAAGAATAAAAATATCTCTTATAGCTTACAAAAACTCGTAAAAAATATTTAAAAATATAAAAATATTTTTTTAATTTAATAGAGCTCTTCAGGATTAGTTTATTAACATTTGTTTCATCATGAATGAACCTTGTTGGTAGTCCTTACAAGTTTATAAAGTATATAAGCATAATATAAAGTAAATTAAATACCTAATATTAAATAAACATATTCTGAACCTAAAATTATATAATTGAAATTAGGTTAATATAACCAAATAAAATTGAATTGAAAGTCACATAAGAAGAGAATAAGTTTTTCATAGTATTATAACCAAAAAAGAAAGTTTAAATAAGTAATATATTTGATTATAATGGTGCATGAATTCAAATATACTTATGAGATTGATTGTAATATCCTTGATTGACAAATTAGGTAGGAATTAAAATGTCTCTTAAATTGTGTCAAAACTTTTGTTAAATAAGATATTTGGAAAAAATATAATTGAATTTTTAATTACATGGGGCTCACTAAGGAGACTTTAATGAACTTTCTTCTATCTTAATGACACCCTTTTCTATAATTTCTTGGAATTAAAAATGTTAATAATCATAAATATTTAAAATGTTATTATTTTAGCCCTAAGTAGTTATGCAGTTAACCAAAAATAAGATCACTTAACGCAATGTAATATGACAAAACAAACATAATGTAAAGGTCATATCAGAAGGGATTTGGAATTAAATAGTAATATATCAAAATGAAAGTACAAAAGTTCTAATAATTATATAAATTATATGAGAAAGTTGTATTCTAAGTTTCAAAAGTGATTGAGTACAATAATCTCAATTTTTAAATCATGTATAAATCAAGATATATTTGAAAATTTGTACAAACCCTTGAAAAATATTTTGAAATATATAAAAATACATGTATTGGGAAAGAGCTTATCAAGATAAGTCTAAGGACATTTGTTTCATCATGATTGGACCTTATTATGAGTTACTACAAATTACCATGACAAGTCAACATAATTTTTTTTAAAAATTATTACTTTGACATAATTTAAATATATAATACTACTGAAATGGAATAAATTGAAGTAATGCAATATTACTAAATGAAACTGATATGAAGATCACGCAAGGGGAGAATTAGAGTTAGGTAATAATAATGCCAAATCAAAATGAAAATCATGAATAAATGAAACAAATTGTGTGAGAAAGTTGCATTCCACGTTAGTAAATAGATTGAGTATAACATTAACGATTATCAAATTATCTAAAAATAAAAATGCTCTTCAAAATTTATCAAAACGTGACAAAATATAGTATTTGAAAATATAAAGCTAATATTTAGTTGAATAATGGTTATTAAGAAGAGCGTGATGATTTTTAATTTGACTTAATAGGACCTCAAATTTAATTATAACCAATTGTACAAATTAATAAGAATGAATAATAACAATTTTTTAATTTAATAATTGGTGAATCCATAGTAAAGCTAAATTATTAAAAATTGAAGCATGATAATCATAATGTCAAAGTGACATAAGGGTTACAAAAAGTGGGAATTTAGTTTTCATGGTAATATAACCAAATCAAAGAGAAAAGTTTGATGAAATGAGAAAACTTCTATGAGAAAATTGCATTCAAAGAAACAAAGAAGATCGAGTGAGATATCTTCAATTTTCAAAAATATCTCATAAAACCTTAGTAAAATATGTAAATCTTCGAAAAGAATTTTTATTAATTAGACATCATCAAGTCAACTTCGGTGACTTTTGTTTCAACTCGATTGGAACTCATTTTGAATTAATAAAAATTAGAAAAGTAAATAATCATAAATGATAAAATACATTATTTTAATCTTAAGTTATTAAAAATAAAACAAAAATAAGATAAAGTTAAGATTTTTAGTATGACAACACAAAAGACATGAAAAGGTCACTGGGAAGAAATTTAGAGTTCTATAGTGAAATATCCAATCAAAAATACTCAAATGTTTGATCGTGGACCCATATGTACTCGCTATATAAGATTAAAAAGACATTAGAGTATTTTTAAATATTTCAACTTTTAAGTTTTGGCAAGCCTAAAGAGGCTTTTCAAATGAGCTATAATCACTAAAGAGGCTTGCCAAAACTTAAAAGTTGAAATATTTCAAAAAACTCAAATGTCTTTTTAATCTTATATAACAAGTACATATGGGCCCATGATGTTTATTTCTTATCAATTAGACATCATTCAGAGTTACTATGACTTACTAAAAATAATCATAAATAATAATAAATTATTACTTCCATATCAGGTAAATAAAAAATATAATTCATATAAGATAAACTAAAATAATATAGTTCAATTAAATTAATGAAATATAAAGACCAAAAGAAAGTAGAGTACAACATCATCAGTCATTAAGATAGCTGAAAATAAAACTTTCACATGAAATGTGCCAAAAAATACAAAATATTTACAAATATTTAAAAAAATACTTAATTTGGTAGAGTTCGTTGTGATGAGTCTAATGACATTTATTTCATCCTGATTGTTCATTTGTTAGACTTACTAAGAATTATCAAAAAAAAATAATCATATAAAATTGTAAATTATTTATTTTAATGTTAAGTAGATATATATATATATATATATATAAACAAAAAATTAGATAAAATGAGGCATATAATACAACTATATCAATTACAACCTTATATCACTTGAGAGGAGTTTTAATTTTATGTAGTAGTACTACAAAATAAAATTAAAACTTTTGACAAAACCAACAAAATTATAAGGGAAAGTTGCTCTATGGAAACCAAGTGTAGCATTATCAATCACTAAAATAAGTTCAAATTTATGTGACTCACAAAATATAATAAAACTTAGAAAATAAAAATATTTTATGATATAAATTTTATTAATGAACAAGAAAGACATCATCAAGACAATCAAACACGCTTACTTCATCATGATTTTATGTTGTTTGGTGTTACTATAAACTATCATAATAACCATGCTCAAATAATAATAAAATATTTTTTAATATTTAATAAATATATATTAAGGTAAAATAAAACAAATTAAAGAATTATTATACAGCCTAATTGAAATAATGTAAAGGTAACATTGGTGGAGAATTTAGTTTGTAACAATATATTCAAATCAAAGTAAAAATTTTGAACAAATGAGATACATTTTATGGGGACATTGTATTACAAGATATTGAGGAGATCGAGTGAAATATTCTTCAACACCAAATCATTAATATATTAAATAACTCTTAAAGCATCTAAAAACTCTCAAAATAATACAATTCAAATACTATAAAAATAAATATTGAATTAGATAAAGCTCATCATGAAGAGTAGGACGACTTTAGATTGATCTTGATTGAGCTTCATTTTGACCTATGACCCATCACAAAAATAAATAACATAGGAAATAATAAATCTTTATTCTAACATTGACTATATATGTTAAAGCTAAATCGCGGTGAAATGATGTAATATAATATAACAAAATCAAAGAAATGTAAAGCTCTCAAGAGACCAAAAAAAGAGTTTCATAGCAACATAAATAAATCAAATTAAAATATTTAAAAAATGATAAAAATGTTACTACAAAGTTCCATTCCAATATGCTAATGACATCCTCGAACATCATAAAAATAAACAAATTGGCCATATCAAACATTTTAAATCCCTAGAAAATAAAACATACTAAAAAATATAATTAAATATTTAATTAGATAGATTTTATCATGTTGAGTCAAATGATATTTGTTTTATCTTGCTCAAACATAATTCGAAATTAATACAAATTGAAAAAAGAAATAAATATAAATATTAAAAAATTATTATTTTAACGTTAAGCAAACATGTATTAAAGATGAACTAACATAAATTGATGATTTGTAATATAACCAAATAGAGGACTTGTAAAGGTGATTTGAGAGGAAATTTAAAATTTTTTGTAACCTATTGATATAAAAATAAAAAATTCGAAAAATTAACTAAATTATGATGCAAAATTATATTCCGAAATACTACGAGATTAGGGTAACATCCATAATCATTAAATCATTTATGAAGTAAAATGCATCTTCAAATATACAAAAACCTTAGAAAATATTAAATTTTAGATACAGCTGGTCGAGAACAGTCGAATGACATTAGGTAAATGTGAATCAGACTTCGATTGAAGTTATTGTGAGTTACAAAAAAATAATAAATTATTACACCATTATTTAGCAAATATGTAACAAAACTAAAATAACATACACTAAAGTCATATATAGTTCTATTAAATCCAGTAATATATAGTTCTATTAAATCCAGTAATATATTGGCAAAAAGAAATTGGAATGCAACATCCTCAATTGTTAACACATGTATAAATAAGAATATCTCAAATGATGTACCAAACTAGTAAAAAGTATTTATAAATATGAAAAACAATATTTAATTAGATAGAATCCATCGAGACTAATCTAATAACATTTATTTCATCTCTTTGCACATTAGTTAGATCTACAAAAAATTATTAAAGTAAAAAATACAATAAAATAATAAATTATTATTTTAATATTAATAAAATATTTATATAAATTGAAAAGACTAATAAATCAAGACGTAATGGTTGAAAATAAAAAATTTTAAGGTATAAATTTTATCATTTAATTAAAAATAAGGCATTAGGATGGGTCCAACATCCCTTATTTCATCATGATTGATCCTCATTGAGAGTTCCTAAAAATCATCAAAGCGAAAATCCTTAAATAAAAATAAATTATTATTTAGTATTAAATAAATATCTAATAAATCTATAATTTGTTATGTTTAAGCATTGTAATATAACTAAATCATATGAACATATAGGTAACACGAGAGGGGAATTTGAATTTCATAATAATATGTCTATATTAAAGTGAACATTTTGGACAAATGAGATAAATTTTATGGAAACATTCTAGTACAAGGTAATAAGGAGATTAAGTGTAGCTTTCTTAGTCACCAAATTAAGTATGACTTAGATTAAGTATTAAAACACCATAAAACTCTCAAAATAAAATATTTTCAAATATAGTACTGAATATTTGATTAGGCAGAGCTCATCTAGAAGAGTCCAATGACTTTTCTTTACCTTAATCAAAATTCATTTGAAATAATTACAAAGTACTAAATTAAATAATAGTAAATAACCATAAATAAATATAAAATATTATTTTAATATAAAATAAATATTCAATAAGATTGAATTGGGATAAATTAAAGCAACATGAAGTCAAATAAGATGAGGAATATTTAATTGGATGGAAAAACTGTAATAGAAATTTCCATAACATGGCTCTAATGAGATCGAGTGACACATCCTTCATTGTGAAAATGATGTTAAATGCCTTGTTGAACTTGCTCAAATACTAAAAAATTACAATGTTTTTAAGAAAATTATAAATAAATGTTTAATTGGATAAAGCTTATCAATATGAGTCTAATGATATTTGTTTAATCATGATCGAATCTTATTTGGAATTAATATGAATTACAAAAATAAATATATAATAATAATAATTTATTATTTTAAAATTAAGTAAATATATACTAAAGATGAAATTAGTTAAATTTATGCTATATAGTATACAAAATTAAAAGAAAAGTATGGGTGACTTCAAAGGATATTTAAGATATTTAGTAATATATCAAAATTAAAAAAATTGGAAAAATTATATAAATGGAGAGTAAAAATTGCACTCCAAGATGCTATGGAGGTTTAGCATAACATCCTCAATCATAAAATCATATATGAATAAAAAAGTCTCTTGAAAGACATCAAATCCTTAGAAATATTACATTTAAAAATATGATAATCTATATTTAGCTTTATAGAGCATGTTAACGCAAGTCAAATAACATTTATTTCACATCAATTAAACTTCTGTTGAAGTCATTGTGAGTACAAAAGTAAAAAATCATAAATAATTATAAATTATTGTAAAACTTGTATGTAAATATATAATAATGGGAAAATGACAAAAATTGAATCAATGAAATATAACCAAATTAAAGCTACATGAATTTCATAAGTTAGAAGTTTAGAGTTACATAAAACATTAACAAAGCCATAAAAGAAAATTTAATAAAATGAGATACGTTGTATGGGAAAATTGTATGAATTAACACTAAGAAGATCAGGCAAAACATCATCTATCATCAAGATATGCGGAAATCTCTATATGTCACAAAATGTGCAAATATCGTAGAAGAACTATTTTAAAAAATATTGTAATATTTATTTGATTGATCATATATATTTTAGTCCATCGAAGTCTATTTCATATGAATGGCATCTAAATTAAATTTTCAAAGAATTATAAAGATTAGAAACCATCATTAATAAATAATAATTATTTTCAAATTATATAAATATATATCAAATATAAAATTGTGTAAATTGACGTAATGTAATATAATTAAATCAAAGACATATTGTATTAAATGAGAGAAGATTTAGGATTACGTAGGAATATTGGAAAATCAAAACAAAAATTTTGATAAATTAAGACAAATTGTTCTTGAAAGTTGCATTCTAACATATTTACAAGATTGAGTGTAACAATTTTTATCATCAAATTTGGTATGAATCAAAATAATCAAAAAATATGTTAAAACAAAGAAAATAAAAAATTTAAAAATTTAAGATCAATACATCTTAAAAAAAGAGGTCGCAATGACAAGTCCAATGATGCTTATTTGGTTATGATGAGACCTTGTTTGGATCTAGTATCAATTACAAAATTAAATTTATTTAAATAATAATAAATTATTTTCTTAATATTAAGTAAATATTTATTCAATTTTAAAAAATGATAATAATTAGAATAATGTAATATAACCCAATTTAAGTGACATAAAAGTGACAAGAATGGAACTAAAGTTTCGTCATTATGCAGTAATGTCAAGAAAGAAATTGCACAAATGAGAACAATTATATAAGAAATTAGAATTAAGGGATACAAAGGAGGGCAATGAAAAGCCCTAAATTAACAAATTTGGTATGAATCAAAATGTTTCTTAAATTATGCCAAGGCAATCAAAATAATATTTAAAAATTTAAAAGGAATTTTTAATTTCATAGAGCTCATCAAGATGTGTTGGATGTCATTTGTTTCATGTTGATTTAACCTTGTTAGGAGATTTAATGAATTACCAAAGTCTATAAGCATAACATATGGAAAATCATTTTTTTATTAAGTAAATATACAATAAATTTAAAATTAGATAATTGATGTCACGTAATATAAAATATTAATATTGAAGATAAAGTTACACTAGAGGAGAATTAGACTTTGATAATAACATAGCCAAATAAAAAAATGATTTGAACAAATGAGATAAATTATATAGAAAACTTGTATTCCAATATACTTAAGAGATCAACTTTAGTATCCTCCATTAACAATTTTGGTAGGAATTGAAATGTCCCATAAAATATATAAAAAATTTTATCTGAGAGATTATTTTAGAAAAATATAAAAGGAATTTTAAAAGGACAGCGTTCAATAGGAAAAAATTGAATAACATTTTGTTTATCATAATCATACATTTTTTGGAATACTATGGATTAGAAAAGTTAATAAATATAGCTTTTAAAAAATTGTTATTTTAGTACCAAATGAGTATGTTACACATTATTATTTTACTCTAGTTCGATAATTGCATCATTTTGATTTCAAGACAGTTCCATTCTTAAATAATTTGATGACTGAGAACTATACACTTGATCTCAACACTATTTTGCAAAGTGACTTTCTCTTAAAATATTTCTCATTTCATTAAGGTTTTGTTTTTCTTGCTTATAATTTTGTGTAACTCCAAATCTCTAATCATGTATGTTACACATTATTCTGATTTGGTTCAATTACATTGCCTTAATTAACCTCAACTTAAATTTGATATTTGTTTTCTTAGTATTATAATAGTAATTTACTATTTTTATGCTTATTTATTTTTGTAATTAGAAATAATTCGAAACAAGGTCCAACCAAGACAAAGAATGTTATTGGACTATTCTCGATGAGATTTATCCAATTAAACATTAATTATAATATTTTTTTAATATTTGTTCTATAATTTAGAAATGATTTGAAAGTAATTTTGATTCATAATTAGTTTGATGAGCAAGCATATTGCACTTAAAAACCTGAGACTATTGAATGGAAGCTTCTCAAAAAAATTCATCTCATTTCTCCAAAGCTTTCACTTTGCTTTAAACATATTATTATGAAATAATAACTTTACTCTAGTTTGATAATTGCATCATTTCGATTTGATTATATTATATTGATTCAAGTTACCTAATTTCAATGTTTATATAAATATCCTTAATGTTTAGATAATAATTTAATATTATTCTTTAAAATAAATATTTAATTAGATAGTACTCATTGAGAAGAGTCCAATGATGGCTATTCATTCCCAATCATACCTTGTTTAAAATTTTCATGAATTACAAAACTATATAGGTAAAAGTAATAATAATTTATTATTCCATTATTAAGCAAATAAGTATTAAAATTGAAATGAGATAAATTGAAAAAAAGTAGTATAGCCTAAACAAAGTGATGTAACATTTACATGAGATGAGATTTAGAGCCACACATTTATAGAACCAAATCAAAGTAAAACCTTTAAAAAAATAGATAAATTATATCAGCTTAAAAAAAAGAAATTAAGGAGATCAAGAGTAACATCTTTGATCATCAAAAACATTACAAATATAAATGACAAATAAAGCAAGAATGAATATTACAAAATAGAAAGTTTAAAAAAAATTATTAAAAAGAATTTTTGGTTCCATGGAGCACTTTGAGATGAGTAACTTATTTTGTTTCTTCTAAATTGAATAACCATTAGAATTACTACAAAATACAAAAATAAATAAGAAAAATAATAATAAATTATTATTTTAGTATTAAGTAATTATATATAAAAGTCAAAATAAGATAAATTAAAATAATATAATAAACTAAAACAAAAAAATATTTGGGTCACATAAGAAGAGATTTAGAATTACATAGTAATATATCCAAATTAAATACAAAAATTTCAAGTAATAAAATAAATTTTACCATTAACTTCCAATATAAGAAACAAGAGAGAGTGAGTTAAATAACTTCAATGGTAAAATCGGCTACAAAATCAAATGCCTCATAATGCATTCTAAAATCATTAAAAACAATTATTTAAATATATAAAATTATTCATTTAATTCTATTTTTAATTAAGACGAACTAGCTTTGTTTGATTCATCTTTATTGCAACTTGCTAAAAATTATTGTAAATTATGAAAGGAAACAAGGAAAAAGGTAATAAAATTTTGTTTTTAAATTTTGCAAAAATAAATTAAAGTTATAATAAGTCAAATTGAAGAAATATGATTTGACCAAAAAAAAAATTATTCAAATTGAAGAAATATGATTTGACCAAATAAAAACTATGTAAATATCATGATGGCAGAGATTTAGAATTACCTTATAATATAATCAAAACAATGGAAAAAATTTGAAGAAATAGAATAAAGTTTATAGAAAAGCTATAGTTAAAAACACTAAACAAATCTAGTGTAATGTTGTCAACATCACATCATGTGAAAACACAAGGCCCATTATAAAAAAAACAATGAAAATAAATATTTATTAAGAAAGAACTCTTTGAGATGACTCAAAGACAATTGTTTTCTCTCATTATGCCTAGGTTGGAATTTTTTTAAATTACGATACAAAAATTAAAATTGATAATGATAAGTCATAAATTTAATTATAAGTAAAGATATCATAAATATAAAATGTGATAAATTTAAATAATATTATGTAACAAAATCATATAGTAAGAGTTTTAGAAATGAGATAAATTAAAAAAGAAAGTTCGAGAACACTAATGAGATCGAGTGTAGCATCATCAATCATCAAATAAAGTACAAATTGGAAAGAAATGTAATGTTTTCAAAAATATTAAAAAATTAAAAATATATAAATATTAATATTTAATAGTAAACATTAATTTCAATTATAATATTTAGTAAATTTATATTAAAGCTAAAATGATATTAGTTGAGGCAATGCAAAATAGAAAACTTCAAGTGAGGTAAGAATAATAAGAAAGGAAAATTATAGTTAAATAACAATATAATGAAATGAAAAAAAATATTTTACAAAAAGTGTTAAGCTATGTCACAAAGTTACATTCCAAGATAATAAAAAGATCAAGTGTAATATCCTTTATCATAACATATGATACAAATCAAACTACATCATACGACCTTCAAAACATATGGGAAAAACATTTAAAAAAACCAAAATAAAAAATTAATTGGATAGAGCTCATTGATACATGTTTGACAAAGTTTTTCATATAGATCATTCGTTATTCGAAATTATTTTGAATTACGATAGAAAGTACGCATAAATAATACAAAATTATTGTTTTAACATTTAATAACTATAACTAAAGTAGAAATGAGATGAATTCAAGTACTCTAATGTAACAAAATCAAAGTAGGAAAAATGTAACGTGTGAAAAGATTTATAATCACATGCCTATAGCGAAATCAAAGTAAAACTTTTGATAAATGTATTAAATTATGTACAAAAGTTGTATTCTAAGATACTAAGAATATTGAGGATAACATTTTTGATATCTAAAAATATTGTGAACAAAAATTTTTCATAAATATTGCAACATCTTTAAAAACTAAAAAAATTATAAAAACAACTATTTAAATGATACAGTTAGTCGAGACGACACCAAAGACTTTAGTTTAGTAAAATAAAGAAGTTTAAATAACAATAAATTATTATTTTCATGTTACATAGATATATATTAAAGATAAAAATAAGATAACTTGAAGTAAAGTAACATAACCAAATCAAAATGATAAGCAGGTCACACGAGAGGAGAATTGCTATTTCATAATAATATCACCAAATCATAGGAACAAATTTTATTAATCAAATTATCTATCAAAGAATTTAAAAATAAAAATATTTAAATATTTTAAAAAAATGAAAATGAATATCTAATTAGTTAGAGCTCATTAAGATGAGTGTTATGATTTTTTTTCATCTCAATTTAACTTTGTTTGGAATTTTTGTGATTTTAAAACCTTTACAATGTTCTTAAACTAAAACAAAACCAAATAAAATAATATAATATGATAATATAAATCAATGTAAAGCTCATATGGGAGGTGATTTAGAGTTACATTGTAACATAAATAAACAAAAGTGAGAACTCCTAGAAACATCATAAATTGTATAAGAATATTTAATTCAAGGGTATTATGGATATCTTGTGCAACATCCTTGATCATCAAATCAAATATAAATTGAAATGTCTTATAAATCATGACAAAAGCTTAGAAAATAAATCATTTTAAAAAAAACTAAATTGAATATTTAATTGTGTATAGATCATCATGATGAGCCTAATGATATTAGTCTAATCTCAATTGGACCATATTTGGATTTACTTTGAATTACAAAATTAAATACTCACAAATAAAAATAAATTATTATTTTAATATTGTTTGAATAGATGTCTTAGTTGGAATGAGAAAAATTGAAGCCTTGTAATGTAATAAGAGAAAGGTGATGTAAAACTTAAACAAGATAAGAATAAGGGTTTCATAGTAATGTAACAGAACCAATGTGAAACATTTTAAGAAATGAGGTAAAATTTATGGATAAGATACACTTCAAGATGCAAAGTAAATCGATTGTAACATCCTTGATCATCAAATTTTGTATAATCAAAATGACTTATAAAATATATGAAAGCCTTAGAAGATAAAATACTCTAAAATAAAGAAATAAATATTTAACTATATAGAGCTATTTTGTACATGTATAATGACATTTATTTTGTCTTCATTTGCTTGGAAATCTTGCAAATTGAAAATATTAATGAACATAAGTGTAATAAATTATTATTTTAATAGTAAGAAAATATATATTGAAGCTAACATAAGATAATTTAAAAGAGTGCATCATAACAAAACCAAAGCAAGAATTTTGAAGAAATAAGTCCAAGTTTTTTTCAAAATTTCATTCCAAGTGATTAAATTAACTTTATCATGAATAATCATAAAATTAAGTACAAAACAATATCAAACATAAAATTTACCAACACTTTTAAAAATGATTTTATTAAAAAAAATATAAAAATCAAAATTTAATTAAATGAAAGTAATTGATGCAAATCAAATGATCCTTAATTTGCCTTTATTATACAAGTTGTACTACAATAATTACCATAGTAAAGAATTGCTAAATTTCTTTTATATTAAAAATTTATATTAAACATTATTAAGATAAAATGAAGTAATGTAAATCAACAAAATAAGGGCAATGTAAATAGGACATGACAAGAGATTTAGAGTAGCATAATATATAAATAAGCCAAAGAAAACCTTTCAAGAAATAAGGGAAATTGTACTCAAAAGTTGCATTCAAAGATTCTAAAGGGATTTTGCGTAACATACTCGATCTTCAAATTAAGTACGAACTTGATTCCCTCATAAATATTACAAAAAAATTAAAAATAAATAAATGATTGCATAAATGGATAAAGCTCATCGATATAAGTCCAATTTGTTTGATTTAGTGTGACTTCATTTGCTATTATTACTAGCTACAAATGTAAATTTGCATAAATAAAAAAAATCTATTTTTTAATTTTATGTAAATTTATATTAAAGTTTAAAAGATATAAATTATAGAAATGTAATATTACCATTTGAAGTTGATTTAAAGGTTATAAGGGAAGTCATTCAAAGTTACATAGAAATGTGATCAAATTGAATTAAAAATTAATAAAATGAGTCATTTCTTTAAAAAAGTTTTTCTCAACAAAGTAGTGAACACTTCTAGTATAGTACTCTCAATTATCAAAAAGAGCAAGAATAAAAAATTCTCTTAAGGCATGGAAAAAAATTAAAAAATTTAAAACATTTTAAAGAATAATATTTAATTACATATTACTCTAGGAAATAAATAAAAAACATTTATTTCTTCTAAATTAGTTATTCTTTTGATTTACTATAAATTACTTAAATAAATAAAGATACTTTATGCTAGATTAGTTTTTTAATATTAAGTAAATAAATAATAAAGTAGAGATGGAATTGTTTCAGGTAATGTCATATAAGCAAACCAAAAAAATGTAATGGTAAGATGATATGAGAACTAAAGCATCAAAAAATTTTAAAAAATAATATAAATTGTAATGAAAAAGTTGCATTCCAAGTTACAATAGTTATCGAGTGTAGCATCCTCGGTAGTCAAATCAGGCAAGAATCAAAGTGTCTCATAAAAAATTCCAAACATCTAAAAAAATATATAAAATATAAAAATAGATAGTTAATTTGTTATAAGCTCATTATGATGAGTCTAATGTCTATCTTCAGTTATAATTATTTTTAATTATCAAAATAAGTAAAATTAAATAATAATAAATTTTTATTTTTATAAAAACTAAATAAATAATTATTACCTAAAGTGATAAATTTAGGAAATATATTACAATAAAATAAAGATGATATAAATGTCAAACATGATGTGATTTAGAGTTAAATAATAACGTAACCAAATATAAGCGAAATAATTGAACAAAAATGAGAAAAATTGTTTAGGAAATCTGAATTCCTACTTACTAAGGAGATCAAGTGTTGCATCTTCAATCACTAAGGTGGAAATCAAAATAACACTTACAACTTATAAAAGAAATAAACAATATCACAAAAAATATGAATGTTTAGTTGGATAGAGCTCATTTAGATAAGTCCAACATTCATTGTTTTGTTTTGATTGGATCTCATTTGGAATAACTATGAATTAACAAGTTTAATAAGCATTAAACAAATAAATTGTATTCGAATATTAAGTTAATATATATTAAAGTTGAAACATGATAAACTGAAGGGAAATAATACACCCAAATCAGGAAAACTTTAAGGCAACATCAGAAAAGAATTAGAGTTATTTTATAATTTAACCAAACAAAAGGGTAACATTTCACAAAATATTATATTTACCACAATAAAATTGCATTCCAATATAATTAGGAGATATAGTGAAGCATATTTAATCATCAAATCAAGTACATATCAAAATGTCTAATAAGGCTTAAGAAAAACTTGGCAAAAAATGTTTAGAAAGTTTAATAACCTTAGTTATATGTAGATTATCGATCTCACCTCTTTTAGAAGTTTTATGAATTATAGATTAAAATGTGTGTAAATAAAAAAATAAATATTTTTTTATTTTTAGTAAATAAAATTTGAATGAATAATAAGATAAATTTAAGCAAGAAAATATAACCAATTCAAATCGATATAAAGATCACAAATTAAAGTGTAAAACTTGAAAAAAAAGATACTAAGGAGATCTAATGTAACATGTTCAACTATTAAATGTAATGGAAGTTGAGATGTGCTGAAGAGAGCACAAAAACCATGGACAATAAAACATTTAAAAATAAAAAATAGAATGTTTAATTTGAGTAACTATGTTGAAATGAATCCAATAAAATTTATTTCATTTCGATCGAATCTTTTGTGCGTCATCCTCGATTATCAAATAATTTATTAATTAAAATTTATTATAAAGAGTGCAAAGACCACAAAAACTAAAATATTTAAAATTATAAAAATAAATATTTTATTAGTTAGAGTTCCTTAAAAAGTGTTTAACATCATCAGTTTCATCTTGATTTAACCTCGTTTTAAGATTATTTGAATTACAAAAATAAATTAGAAAAAAAATAAAATAAAATTATAATTTTATAGAAACTTATATATGATCATGTTGAAATAAAATGAATTCAATGAAGCAAATATTATTCTACAAAAGTGATGTAATGGTCATGCAAAGAAGATTTAATGTTTCGTAGTAATATAGCTTAATAGAAAATAAAATTTTGAGTAATTAAGATAAGTTATATGGGGATGTTGCAATTGAAGATACAAAGGAGATTAAATGCAAAATTTTTTATATCAGACTAGTTAAAACTTAAAATGCCATATAAAATATTCCAAAACCATTAAAAACAAAATATTTTTAAATTCTGATATGATAGTTTAAATTTATAGATCTCTTTAAGACTAGTTGAACAACATTTATTTCCTCTTGATTATACATGGTTTCGAATTATTACAAATTTACAATGTAAATAACCATAAATAACAATTAATTTTTAGTTTAATATTAGTGAGTGTTGATTAAAGCAGAAAGCAAGAAATTAAACCAATGTTGTACAATAAAATAAATGCAACATAAATTTCACATGATAGGAGATTTACAGTAATACAAAAATATTATTAAATCAAAGAAAATAATTTAATGAAATGCGATAAATTGTACAAAAAAAATTGCATCCCAAAATAAAAAATAAATATTTAAAAATTAAAAAATAATTTTTAAATAAATTTAACATGTTGGAAAGAGTCAAATCATACTTTATTTGTCTCAATTTGGTCTTGGCTAGAAATAAACATTATTTTCTAAGTAAATTGCTATAAATAATAAAATCTAATATTTTAATATTGTGCAAGTATCTATTAAAGCCAAAAGAAGTAAATTACTTCAAAGCAATAGAACCAACACAAAATGAGATGACAATTATACCAATGACGAAATATAAGCAAATAAAAGATGAACTTTTGACGAAATTGAATAAATTTTATGTAAAACTTGGAATCGAAGATGCTAAAGAGATTGATTATTCTTTCCTTGATTATTAATTCAGGTAGAATCAAAATACTGCCAGAAGCATTCTAAAATAATAATAGTTGAAAATTTAAGAAATATAAAACAAATATTTAAATAGATATAGCTTGCTAGATAGGTCTAATAATATTTGTTTAATCTAGATTCAAGCTCATTTAGAATTACTTTAAATTATCAAAATATGTATGCTTAAATAATAAAAAATTATTATTTTAATATTATGAAAATATATATCCAAATGTAAAAATGAGATTGATTGAAATATTGTAACACATGAAAACTATAATTTTGGGAAGTTAGCATGAGAAGAAAATTAGCATTTATTATTAATATAACTAAATCAAATTGAAAATTGTAAATAAATATGATAAATTATACTCAAACATTGCATTCTATGACACTAAGGAGAACAAGTGTAATATCTTAGATATTCAAACACAACATGAATTGAAATATCTTATAAAACATGTAAAATCTTATAAATAAAAGTTTAAATATAAAAAATTAATATTTAGTTGTAAATTGCTCTCTGAGGTGAGAAAAAACATTTTCTTTAACTTGGTGGAACTTCATTTATTACTTATTACAAATTATAAAAATAAATAAAGATAAAAAACATTACTTTTTTATTATAATATCAACAAAACTATATTAAATTTCAAATGAGCTTATTTGAAACAATGTATTATATTATAATTAAAGACTTGTAAAGCTAATCAGGATGAAGAATTAGAGTTTCTTAGTAGTATAACTAAATCAAAATAAAAAGATTTGAAAAAAATTTAGTCAAAAGTTGTATTTTAAGGTATCAATGAGTTCAAGTTTAACATCCTTATTTGTTAAAGCATGTATTAATTTGTCTTGAAAAATCTCCCAAACTCTTGAAACTAAAATGTTTAAAAAGAGTTGAAATGAACATTTATTGCATAGAGATCATTAAGATGACCCTAATGACATTGTTTTAAAATATTTTGCATTTAAAACAAATAGCTTTAAAAAATATTTTTTGGTTTAATAAACATTTACATATATTAAAGGTGATGTAAAATAAACTGTAAGACACAAATTTACCAATTCAAAGTGATCTAAAGATGACACTAGAGAATAGTTGGAGTTACATAGAAATATAACCATATGAAAACAATAAGTTTGAAAAAGTGAGATATGTTATTTGTGGAAGTTGCATTACATGAAACTTAGGAGTCCGAGTGTATCGCCTACATTTACCAAATTTGTTATGGATTAAAAAGACTCATAAATTGTGTTAAGTCCATTAAAAAGAAAATGTTGACTAAATTTGAAATTGATATTTAATTAGATAGAGCTTATTGATTTTACTCCAACGTCATTTGAAACATCTCGATCAAACCTTGACTAGAATAATTTCGACTTATAGAAGTAAATAAGAACAAGTAGTAGTAAATTATTATTTTTATATTGAATAAATAAATATTAAGGCATAATAAGATTAAAGTTGTGCAATACAACCAAATAAAAGTGATATATATGTCAAAGAATAGGAGATTTCAAGTTAAAATACAACATAAGTATATCAAAGTAAACAATTTGAAGAAATTAGAAAAATAAATAAACAACAATTAAAATTGACAGTGCTCATTTACACAAGTAGAATGACATTTATTTTGTCTATTTGATGCATTATTTGTAATTAATCAAAATTAACAAAGTAAATAATAATAAATAATAATAAAATATTACTTTAATATTACATAACCATCAATTAAAACTTAAAAGATAACAAATAAGATAATTCAATATAACTAAATAAAAGAATGTAATGGTAACATGTGAAGAGATTTATAGCTATATAGAAATATACCAAATTCAAGGCTATAAAGATAAAGAAATAATGTAAATTATATGAGAAATTGTAATTCTAAGACATTAAGTACAATCAATGCAACAACCATTATCATTAAATTAAGAATTAATCAAAATGTCATAAAGCATGCAAAAATGTTAAAAAAATTTTAAAAATTATGAATTTAATATTCTTTTGGATATATCTAATCTAGATCAGTCCAATGATATTTGTTTCATCTTGATAGAAATTTGTTCGGAATTATTACAACTTACAAAAATAAATAAGCATGAATTATACAAAATTATTATTGTAGTAATAAGTAAAACTATATAAAACTAAAGTTAGATTAACTAAAGATATCGAATATAATGAAATGAAAAAGCATAATGGAAACACAAGTTGGGAATTATAGTGTCCTAGTAGTATAATAAAATCAAAATGAAAAATATACAAAAAAATAACATAAGCTGTACTCCAATATTACAATTTATGAATTAAAATGTGTTATGAATTATTCCAAAAAAGCTTAAAAATAGTATAACATAGTAATAAAAAATATTTAATTTGATATAACTTATCAAAGATAAATCTAATGATGATTATTTCATCTTGATTAGACCCCATTTGGTGTTATTATGAATTACCATAAAAATCAGTATAAATAATAATAAATAATTGTTTTAAAACTAAGTAAATATAAATTAATATTAAAAGGGTCATAATTCAAGCAAAGTAAAGTAACAAAATCAAGAAGATGCAAAGATAACCTGAGAGGAGAAAAGAATCAAATACTTTTATTATGTTTTGTGATATTTTTGGGGGTTTGAGTATATTTGAAGAGAAATTTTTATTTGTATTAGATATGATAGTAGAGGATCTTATTGTTAATCTCTATACTATCTTAAAATGCAACTTTTTTATAAAATGTACAACATTTCCTCAAATTTTTTTCTATTATTTGGTTTTATTACCTTACAACAATCTATTTGATTTCAAAAAAATTTACTTAATATTAAAATAATTTTTTGTTATCATTTCTGCTTATTGAATTCTAAAAATCATAGTCATATTAGAGGAGGTCTAATAGAAATAAACAAAAATTATTAGACACTTCTAGAAATTATCTACCAAATTTTTTTTATTATTTTTTAATTTTTTTATAAAGCTTTTTCAATGATTTATGAGATATTTAAATCATACATAATTTGAGAATTGTGAATATTACACTCAAATTCCATTTTGACATGGCATGCAACCATTAAGTACAATTTATATAATTTTTAAAATTTTGAACTTTGTTTTGGTAAAATTACAATATAATTGTAACTCCACTTTTGACTCACCTATAGATTTTTTAAAATTTTATTATATAAAGCTTTTCTTCGTATATATATATTTAGTATGAAAATAATAATTTAATATTACTTATGCTTTGTTAGTAATGTAATTTATAATAATTCCAAATTTTTTCTCATTAAGACGAAGCAAACATCGTTGGACTAGGTTATATGATTATGGAATGTTTTATAGATTCACTATAAACTTTTTTAACAATCAAATATGTTACACTCACCCTTCTTAATATCTAGGAATACAATTTTAACAAATAATTTATCTATTTATTTCAATGTTATTTTAATTTTGCTATGTTGCAAAGAAACTCTGCTTCTCTTATATTTCAAAATATTAAAATAAATTTAATTTTTTAAATCTAATCAACATTACTCTAAGAAATTATTTTTTATCTTGAGCAAAGTATAATGGCGTTTCTTTCATTTTAATTAGACGCCATTTAGCATTAATTTAAATTGCCAATATAAATAAGCTTCGATAATTAAAATATATTATTTTAATAGTAAGTAAATATATATTAAATTTGAAATATGATAAATAATAGCATTGTCGTATAACTTAGGAATAGTTAAAACTTTAAAGAACATAAGATGAAGTATACGAGAAAGCTTCATTCCAAGGTGCTAATCAAAACAAGTGTTACATTGTGAGCATTACATGTCTTTTATTTTATTATAACACATTGTTTCAAATACTTATTTCCTAAATAACCTCTATGTATATTACATGTCTTCAAATACTTATTTCCTCTATCTTATTTAGTTTTTACTTTTATAATTTTAAATATTATTTTCTAGGGTTTTGGTTTGCTTTTTGTGTCAATTACAACACAATCAAATATCTAATAAAGTAAAATTATATTTTTCTCCAAATTCACCTAAATCTTTGAAAAACATATTTAAAAATATTAAAATAACTATTTAATTCATAAGTGCTTGTCTAGTAGAGTCCAACAAATTTGTTTCAAAGAGATCATAGCTAAATTGAAATTACTGCAAATTGCCAAAATAAAAAATAAACATAACAATATGTTTTTTAGTATTAATTAAATAAATTAGAATGTTTAAATTAGATAAGTTATGGAAATATATTATAACCAAATAAAAGTAATGTAAATTTCACATGAACGAAGATTGTGAGTTTACATTGTAGTATAACTAAATCATAGTACAACATTTCAAGAAGGGAGATACATTTTGTGGGAAAGCTTCTTTCTATGTAATTAAGAAGATCGAGTATAACAACATCAATTCTAAAGACATGCACGATCCAAAATGTTTCATAAAACATACCAAAAACCTTGAAAGCAATTACTTAAAAAATATAATAAATAAATTCTTAATTTGATAAAGCTCATTAAGATGAGACCAAGGATGTTTGTTTCAACTTGGTCCAATCCCATTTGTAGTTACCATGAAAGACAACTTAAATAAGAAAATTTTATTTTAATTTAAATATGTAATAAAGCTATAATTAGATAAATTGAAGAAAAGTAACTTGTCTAAATCAAAATGATGCAAAGTTAGACTATGAAGAGAATTATAGTAGCATAGTAGCATAATCAAAATGAAGTAAAAAATTTAAAGGAATAAGCTTTTTTATGGAAACTTCATTTTAAGATGCTATGAAGATCTACTGTAACATTTTGGATCATGAAATTATTTTTATTCAAAACCACTCATAAAGTGTGCCATAACCTTAGAAATTAAAAAATATTTAAAAATAAAAAAGTTAATTTTTAATTGGACATGGAACATCAAGATGAATCTAATAAGATAAAATAAATTAATATAATTCAATCAACTCAAAGACATGTGAAACTCAAATGAATTGTCCTTTAGAGTTTCATAGTAAAAAAAATGTTAAAGTTTAACTTTTTAAAATAAAATAGATTTTGTTGAAAACTTTCATTTCAAGAAAGAAATGAGTTTGAGTGAAAAATCATTAAGTGACAAAAATGTCATGAAAAATGTTCTAATTTAGTGGGAAAAAGTATTACAAAAAAAATTAAGAAATTGAAAATTTAAATTATTTTGGATAGAGCTCATTGAGACAAGTTGAATAACATTTGTTTCATCTCAATAAGATCTCATTTCGTGTTTTTACAAATTACCAAATAAAATAAGTACAAATAATAATAAATTATTATTTTAATATTAAGTAAATATATGTTAATGTTCAAATGAGATAAATCAATTAGATAAAGGCTGTATAGACAAGTCTAACGATATTTGTTTTATCTCAACTAAATCTCATTTAGAATTATTACAAATTTTCAAATAAAGAAACTGTAAATAAAAAATAAATTAATATTATAGTGAAAATAATACATATAAAAGATGAAATTTGATAAATTAAAGAATTAAAATATAACCAAATAAAAGATAAGTGAAGATCACATGAGAGGAGATTTACAGTTACATAATAATATAAAAGATCAAAAAAAAAATAAGAAACGAGATAAATTGTATAAAAAACACACATTTAAAGTTTATAAAGAAAAAGAGTACAATATAATAGATCATCAAATAAGCAAAAAAATGTAATTACTCACAAAACATGATAAAACCAAACAAAATAAATATTTAAAAATATTAAAAGGAATAATGATGCGGGTAGAACTAGAAGAGGCATTTCTAATGATATTTGTTTCATCTTGATGAGATCTCATTTTGAATTACTATGAATTGCGAAATTAATTAACCATAAATAATAAAAAAATATTATTTGGATCTTAAATAAATATATAGAAAAATTTTAAAATGAGTCAAAAAGAAGTAATTTAGCTTAACAAAATAAATGTGATAGAAAGGTCTTAGAATAGGAGAATTAGACTATTTTACTAATATAACAAAATGAAAGAAAAACAATTGAATGACATGAGAAGAGGTTCTAACTATAATATTATAATGAAAAAATAAAAGAGAAAAATTAGAAAAAAATGTGATAAAGTTTATGGTAAAGTTGAATTCCAAGACACTAACGAGAGGGAATGTGACATCTTTGATCATGAAATCTATTATAAATCGTAATATCATATAAAACATGACAAAGCACAAGAAAATAAAATATTGAAAAATTAAAGTAAACAATTAATTGCATAAAGCTCTTTAGGATGAGTATAAGATTTTTATTTCCTTTATTTTAAACCTTCTTTGGAATTATTGTAAATTATAATATAAAAATAAGCAATAATAATAATAAATTATTTATTTAATATTAAATAAATACATACTAAACCCATAATTATTATAAATTGAAGCAATATCATATTACATATTCAAGCATTGAAAATGTCACTTTAAAGAATATTTAAAATTTGGAAGTAATATTACCAATTCTAATCAAAACATTTGAAGAAATGCGATAAATTATACTTAGAAGGAAAACTCCAAAATATGAAAGAGATATAATGCAACATATATAATCATGAAATAAGGAATAAATTAAAATATCGCATTAAAAAACATAACCATAGTAGAAAATATTTATAATATATTACTGACTGTTTAATTTGGTAGAGCTAGTCAAAATGAGCCCAACCACATTTCATTCATCATAATGGTATCTCTTTAGTAATTAATGTAAGTTATCAAAAGAAATAAGTAAAAATAAAAATAAGTTACTATTATAATCATAGGTGAACATATATTAAAGTAGAAATAAGATAACCAAAAGAAATAAAATATAACCAAATGAAAGATATGCAAAAGTCACATAAGAAGATATTTCAAGTTCGCTAGTCATACAACAACATGAAAAAAAAATTTATAAAAAAAGGAATGTTTAACTCTACAGAGCTCATCCTAAATAGTCTAACAACATTCAATTCATTATGATCAAATCAAAACTTTCTATGAATTACTATTGAAAATAATGTATAATAATAACAAATTATTGTTTTAATATTAAGTAAATATATATTAAAATGTAAAATGAAACAATTCTAAGATATGCAATAAAACAAAATCAAAGCAATGCAAAAGCTACACAAAAGGATATTTAGAGTACCGTAGTAATATAACCCAATCTAATTGAGAAATTTCAAAAATAAAATAAATTACTTAGGAAGATTACATTCCAAGTTAATAATAAGTTGAAGTCGGATAGCCTTGATTGTCAAATATGGTATGACCTAAAATTTTTGAAAAAGGAAAAATGAAACATAGAAAATAAAATATTTAGAATTATAAATATAAATATATAATTCAATAGAGCTTTTCTACTCGAGGCTTATGACATTTGTTTCTTAATCATACCTCTTTTGAAACTTCTACGATTAGCAAAAAAAATCATAAAAAATAATAATTAATTATTATTTTAACACTAAATAGATATACATTATAACTCAAATGTGATAAATTGAAGCAATGCAATCTAACTAAATTAAAGACATTTGAAGATCTCATGAGAGGAGAATTATGTTACAAAATATTATGGCCAAATTAAAAAAATGTTGAATTTCATTAAAATTATGATATCATGTCTAACATCCATAGTCATCAAATCAACTTCAAATAAAAACACCCTTGAATGCAAGCCAAATCCTTAGAAAATTGAATATTGAAATATATAAAAGTGAATATTTAAATGAATTAAGCTCGTAGACACAAGTCTTATAAAGTTTTTTTGTTTCAATTAAACCTTGTCTTGTTTGAAGTTACTTTTAATAACAAAATAAAACAAATAATTTTTTAA
This sequence comes from Vanilla planifolia, assembly GCA_023846275.1. NCBI lineage: Eukaryota > Viridiplantae > Streptophyta > Magnoliopsida > Asparagales > Orchidaceae > Vanilla > Vanilla planifolia. Next base: position 8,935,858 of record CM043872.1, on the reverse strand, counting down.
AGCCAAGCAAATATAAAATATTATTCATAATAAGATAAATTTAAATATTAGAGTACAAACATGTTAAGTGATCTAAAGGTTACATTAGAGAAGAGTTAGAGTTACATAATTATATAACCAAATCTAAGGTAAAATTTGTTGAAATGAGATATATTATTCGCAAATATGCATTTCATCATATTATAGTGTTCTTATGTATCATCCTTAATCATTAAATCTTGTGCAACTCAAAATTTCTCAAAAACATGCTAACATCCTACAAAAACTACATTTAAAAAAGAAAAAGTAAATATTTAAAAACATAAAGCTCATCAACACCATTCCATCGACAATTGTTTTGTATGAATCAAAGCTCATTTGGAATTATTGTAATTGGCCAAAAAACATAGCATAATAAAATGAATCATTATTTCAAGATTAAGGAAATATATATTATATAGATAAAAGCAACAAAATATAACACAATCAAGGAAATTTATAGGTAACAAAAGCAAGATTTGGAGTTGTATATATATATAAAAAAATCAACCGATACAATTTAAGAAATGAGATAAGTTGTATAGGAAGGTTTCATCCCAAACTACTCCGAAATAAAGTGTAATATCCTCAACAATCAAATCAAGTAAATATATAAATAATCATAAGGAATTTAAAAATCCTATAGAATAGAATATTTAAAAATGTAAGTTATCTATTTAACTATAAAGAACTCAATAAGACAGTCCAACAACATTTCTTTTGTCTCAATCAGATCATGTCTGGAATTACATTGAATTACAAAAGTAAATAAAAACAAATGGCAATAAATAATTTTTTTCAGTATTACATAAATACGTAATATAGCTAAAATTATGGTAAATTGATGCAATGCAGTATGATTAAGAGGGATGTAAATATAATATAGGAGAAGATTTATCGTTACATCATAATAAAACAAAATCTAAGTCAAACATTAGAAAAAATGAGACAAACTATTTAAGAAATTTATGTTCCAAGATATTAGAAGTTCGAGTATAACATTCTCGATTATCAATCATGATATACTATATGTACCAAAATATCTTTTATAAAATGCTAATACCTTAAAAAATATTTAAGCAAAAATTTAACTTGATAGAGCTCATCGACGCAAGTCCAATGTCATTCACTTTATCTTAAGTAGGCCATATTTTGGAATTATTCTGAATTAGCAAAAAATTAGTAAAAAGTAATATATCATTATTATAATATTATATAAATCTATGTAAAAGTTAAAAATTAGTACGAATTAATATGTTTCTTAAAACATGCCAAAACATTAGAAAAATATAATGAGAAAAATAAATATTTAGTTTGATAGAGCATGTCGAGATGAGTCTAATGTATTTATCTTGCTTCAAAGGGACACCGTTTGAAATTACTATATATTGAAAAAGTAAAAAAGAAAAAATTATTATTTTCTATTACTTTATTATTTAGCTAATATATACTAAAGCTTAAAATATGATAAGTTTGAGAAATATGATATCTATAAATTAGGTAATGTAAACGTCACATATGAGGAAATTTAGGCTTCTAAACTAATATGACCAAATCTAAGTAGAACATTTGAAGAAATGAGATCAATTAGTCTAAAAAGTTACATTATAAGATAGAAAAGATATTAAGTGCAACACCATCAATCTCAAGAAAGGTACAAATCTAAAAGCTTCATAGGGAAAGCTAAAATGATGAAAAAAATTTAAGCTTAAAAACAACAATATTTAGTCATATAAAGCTCATTAAGAAAATCTAACAATGTTTGTTCTGGCTTGATCATACCTCATAAAAAATCACTAAAAAATTAATAAAATAAATAAGAAATAATAATAATTATTTGTTAACATTTTAATTTCAAGTAAACAACTATTAAAGTTCAAATAAAATAAATTCAATAAATGAAATATAACCAAATGAAAGACTTGTAATAGTCAAATGATAATAGATTTAGAGTTAGCTAGCACTATAGTCATTTCAAAATGGAAAATATACAAATAAATTCTTAATTTTATTGTCTTATCATAACAAGTACACAATGTTTTGTTTTATCATGATTCGACCTCATTTGTTATTACTACAAATTTTTAATGCAAACAAACATAAATAATAATAAAATATTATTTCAATATTAAGTAAATAAATTAAAAATACGAAAAATGAAACCAATTCAAGTAATGTAATTTATGAGAAAATCAAAATGATTTAAAGGTCATCGTAGATGAAATTTATTGTGCCAAGTAATATAACTAAATTATTTTGAAACATTTGAAACAAAAAAGAAAAAAAATTGTGTAAGAAAGTTGCATTCCAAGTTTTAAGGATAAAGAATCCAAAAATTATCAAAACTATCAAAAAAATTTTCTGATATAAAAACTCAATAGTCGATTTGATAATTCTCATTGATACAACTCCAACTACGATTGTATTGTTTTGAGCAAACCTCATTTTTAGATATTGCATATTAAAAAGTAATTAAAACAAATAATAATGAATTATTGCTTTAATATCATGTAAATATATAGTAAAGCCAAAATGACATGAATTGAAGAAACGTTGTATATCCAAATAAAAGCAATACAAATGTAATAGTAGAGAATACTTAGAATTACACAATGACATGACAAAATTAACCTAATAAATTGAAAAAATGAGATAAATTATACAAAAAAGCTCAAATCGAAGATACTAAAGAGATCAACTATAACATCCTTGATTGCAAATTAGGTACGAGTGATAATATCTTTTAAAGCGTACAAAAAACCTAAGAAAAAAATTATTGAAAAATACAAGAAAAGACTACGTAATTGGATAGTGTTCATCGAGATGAGAAAAAAACATTTTTTTCCTAACAACAAAAAAAATAAGATAAATTGAAATAATATAATATATACAAATTAAGTCATGGAGGGCTTTGTGAGTGGAGATATATATTTATTTAGTAATATAGAAAATATAGAAAAACATTTACAAAAATAAAATAAATTGTAAGGGAAAGCTACATGCAAAGATAATAAGTAAAAAGAAGTGCAGCATCCTCGATCTTAGCTGGACATTATTTTTAACCCCTACAAATTAACAAAGTTATTAAGAAAAATCAGTAATAAATTATTATTTTAATATTAAGAAATTATATATTAAAATTAAAATTGGAAAAATTTAATCAATGTAAAAATAATAAAATCAAAACAATACATAAGCCAAACCACAAGAGATTTTTAGTTACATTATATTATAAATAAGTCAATGAGAAGCTTTTTAAGAAATAACAAAAATTCTATATAAAACTTGCATTCCAAGATACCAAGAAGATCATGTGCAATATTCTTGATCATCAAATCAAGCAACAATAAAAATTTCATGTAAAGCATGCATGAAATCTAGAAAATAAAATATTAAAAAAATAAATATTTAATTTGCTATAGGTCATTGAGAAAAGTTAAAAAATGATTATTTTATCTAGATTAGACCACATTTTTCCTTACTAAGAAACACAAAAAAATGAAAAATGAATATTTAATCAAGCAAATGCATATTAAAGTTGAATTAAGACAAAATAATCAAATTGAAGACATTTAATGGTCATAGAAGGGTGAATTAGGGTTACCTAGTAATATATTAAAAAAATTTTAAAGAAATGCTATAAATTGTAGGAGAAAGATAAATTTCAAGATCATCAACTCATGTAAAAGTCAAAATGGCTTTTAACGTAGTTTAGAATCATAGAAACTTAAATATTAAGAATTATTAAGATAAATATTTAACTAAATTGAGTTTATTATGATGAGTCCTATGAAGTTTGTTTGTGTGGATAAGATCTTGATTAGAAATATGTCAAATTAACAAAGGAAGTACAATTACTAAATATAAATAATCATTAATATTGAGCCAAATTATCATATAAATACAAATAAGATAAATTGAAGTAATATAATTTAAAGTTGTTAAATGATGTAAGGGTTACATAAGAAGTGATGTAAAGTTCATTTGTAATACAACCAAATCTAAAAACTAAAGTTTTTTAAAAAAGAAGATAAAAATTTAACGAGATAGCACTAATTTAGATGACTCAATTATCATTATTTTAGCTTAATCAGATCTTTTTGGAATTTCTACAAAAAGCAAATGTGAATAATCTCAAAAAATAATAAATAATTATTTTAATATCAGTTTAATCTTCTATATAACACATAAGGAGAAACATTGAAAGAATACAATTTAACTAAGCTAGGGAACATGAATGTCACATGAGAGGAGTTACAGAATTTTATAATAATATAACATGGCCTAAGTGAAAATTTTAAGAAAATGAGATAAACTATATAGAAAAGCTACATTCTAACATATTAATGAAATCAACTAAAATATCCATGATCATCAAATTATGTTTGAATTAAAATATCTAAATGAAGCAAAAATAAAAAAATAATATCTAAAAATATAAAAGGTCAAAAAATAAAAATATATATTTAATTAGATAAAGTTTGCATAGATGACTCTAATGAGCTTTGTTTTGTCTCCATTAGACCTAGTTTTGAATTATAGTGAATTAAAAAGTTAACAAATTAAAAAAAATTATAAAAATAATTAAATCTATGATAAAGGTAAATTATGTGAAAATGAAGTAATGTAACATTCACTAGTCAAAGTGATGTAAAAGTCAAATGATAAGAGATATAAAAAACATAGATTTTAACTAAATAAAAGTAAATATTAAAGAATTTAGAATATTATAAAGGGAAATTATTTTCAAAAACACTAAAAAGATAGAGTGTGAAATTTTAGAACATAAAATTAGGTGTGAATCAAATATCTCATAGGGTAAATAAAAATAAAAAAACAAATATTTAAAAATGTAACAATGAATATTTACTTAATTGAACTCATTTGGATGAGTTTAACGATCTTTGTTCATTTCCATCAAATTTTGATTGGAATTAATGTGAATTACAAAATTTAATAAGTATAAAATATTATAATTTAAATATTAAATTAAATTTATATTAAAGTTGAAATAAGATTAATTGAGGTGATGTAATATAATAAAATCAAGGAGATATAAACGTTATGTAAAAGAAGATCTGGACTTACATAGTAACATAATAAAATTAATGAGAAAAAGTTTATGAATTAAGATAAATTGTTTGGGAAAGTTGCACTTCAAGATACTACGTTAAACTATAACATCATCGATCATCAAAAACATTATCAATCAAAAAGACATATAGGTGTGCTGAAGCCTTTAAAATAATCATATTTAAAATCATAAAGATAATATTTAAATTGACAGAGATTGTAAGAACAAGTCAACTAAAATCTTTTCATCTCAATCAAACCTTATTTTTTAATTAATATAAGTTAACCAATAATTAAGCATAAATATTAAAGAATGAGATTTTTATAATTTTGTAATGTATTTCAAAAGATAAAGAATATAAACCAAAGAAATAAAATATAACCAAATTAAAGACATGCAAAGGTTAGACGTGAACAAAATTCTTGTTTCATAACTACAAAACGAGATCAAGGCTAGTAGTTATAAAAAATGAGATAAATTATATGTGAAAGTTAATTTTTTTGAGCCACTAAAGAGATCATGTGAATAACAACATTAGTTAAATCAATTACGAATGAAAATATCTCATAAGCATGACAAAATTTTAGAAAATAAAAATTTCAAGAAATATAAAAATTAAATATTTAATGGATATAGCTCTTTTAGTCAAGTCCAATAATATTTCCTACTTCCTAATCATATGTAATTTTCAGTTATTATGATATATTAAAATTAATAAGCATTAAAAAATTAATTTTTTAAATGCAACAAAAATTTATCTAAATGCTAAAATGGTTTAAATTGAAATAATGTAACACAAATAAATCAAAGTGATCTAATGACCTTAGGATAGAGATTAAGGAATGCACAATAATAAAAAAAAATTAATTAGAAAATTTCAATAGATGAGATAAATTTTATAAGAAAATTACAATTCAAGTATTATAATGATTAAGTGTAAGTTCAATGATCATTATATTAGGCACAAATGAAATTGACTCATGAATTTCAAAAAAATCCTTGAAAATTTAATTTTTTACCACAAGAAAGTATTATATAATTTGGTAGATCTCAAGAAGAAGAGACCAATGATGTTTCTTTCTTTTCAATTGATCCTTAATATTAATTAAAAATATAATGAAATGAAAAAATGAATTAAATTTAACAAATATAATATAACCAAATTATAAGGATCTAAAGGCCACCAAGATAGAATTACAATGCAAAAATAAAATATTTAAATCAAAGAAAAACATTTGAAGGAATGAATAAAATTATATTAGAAAGTTGCATTCCTAGTTACGAAGATGGTTGATTATAAAATTCTTTATCATCAAATTAGGGATGAATCAAAAAACCATATAAATCTTGCTTAAACATTAGGAAATAAAAATTTTAAAATATTAAAAAGATGAACTTTTAATTGATTGAGCTTTTTGAGATCAAACCTAATTTAAAATTTTGAAGAATTACTAAAAAAACTAAGAAAACAATAATAATATATTATTTGAATATTATGAAAAAAATTATTATTTTGTTCTTCAAATCCAATATGAATGAAAATGACTTTTAAAGCATGCCAAAACAAATGAAACATTCTAAGTTGCTAAATTAATATTTATTTGATAGAGCTCGATGAGGCAAATCAAATGATTATTTTTTCTGTATCAAAACTCATTTATATTTACAAAAACTTGCCAAAGTAAATTATAATAAATGATAAAAGAACATAATTTTAATACAACTTTAAAATATATGAAAGATAAATGAGATGAATTGAAGCAATGTAGTTTAACCAAATAAAAGCAATGTAAAGGTCACATAAGAAGAGAATTAGAGTTCCATTATAATATAGGAAAATCTAAATGAACCATTTAAAAAAATGAGATAAATTGTATTGTCTATGATACTAAGTTTATCAACTATAACATGTTTGATCATTAAATTAGATACAAGTCAATATGTTTCATTAAGCATACTAAGATCGTGAAAAACATGCATCTAAGAAACTAAGGAGATTGATTATAAAATTCTCTATTATCAAATCAAGTGAAACAAAGTATGAAAATAATAAAAAAATAAAATAAAATATTTAAAAAATATAATAAAAATTGTCAGTTAGATAAAGCTCATTCAAATGAGTTAAATGTCATTTGTTTCATTAGATTGGACCTTATTAAGAATTACCTTAATTTTTTAATTTTAATAAGCATAATAACGAAAAAAATTATTATTTATATATACTAAAGCTGAAATGAGGTAAGTTGTACAATTATGATGAAACAAAATCAAGACAATGAAAAGTTAACATGAGCAAAAACTTAGATTTAAAAAGTAATACTATTACATTAAATTCAAACATTTGAAAAAAAGAGGCAAAGTTTATAGTAATTTAGCATTCCAATATATTAACAAGAATGAGTATAACATACTTGATCATCAAATAATGTTGGTATAAAAATATGTCTTAAAGCAAGCCAATATTTTGAAAACATTATTTTAAAAATATGGAAACAAATACTTAATTAGATAGAGCTTGTTAACAAGAGTCTAAGATGTTTATTTCATCTCGATTGAATCTCCTTTAAAATAACTATGACTTACTGCATTAAATAAGCATAAATAATCTTAAACGTTTATTTTTTAGGAATGTATATTTAAAAATTGAAATAGGATAAATAGATTAAATATAAAATGCACAAAGCAAAGTGATGAAATGGTCAAATAGAAGGAGAACAAGAATGTTATTACAATTTAATGATATCTAAATAAAGTGTTACAAGAAAAAATATAAATTATATAGGAAAGCTTAATTCCAAAATGCTAAGTACATTGACTACAACATCTTTAATTATCAAATTATGTATGTATTGAAATATTTCTTAAAGGATGTGAAAATCATAAAAAATAAAATGTTTATAATACTAATTATTTTTTTTAATTAGATGGAGCTCACATTCATATGAGTTAAGTGATGGTTATTTCATTTGATCAATACTCACTAAAATTAACATAAATAACAAAACAAAAAGCCATAAATAATAATATTTTTTTTTCATTTCAAATTAATATATACTAAAATTAAAATGAGGTATATTAAAAAATATAATATAATAAAATTAAGGCATTGTAAATACAATAGGAGTGAAGATTCAGAATTTCATAGTAATACAACCATGATCAAAGAAAAACATTCAAAGAAAAGATAAATTGTATAGAAAAAAAATTCTAGAATGCTAAGGAGATCGAGTGTAATGTCCTCAATGACTACAAATGGTACAAAATAATATATCTCATAAAGCTCAAAAAAAATTTAAAATAGTATAAAATATCTCATAAATATTTAATTGGATAATGTTTATTGATATGAATGCAATGTTGTTCACTTGGTTTAGAACAAATAACATTTGGAAAGCTAGGAATTCTTGAGATAAATAAGCTAACTTAACCTTAAATTATTATTTAAATAATTTGTGAATGTGTATTAATACTAAAAATGATTAATTAAAACAATACAATATACCAAAAGAAAAGTAAAATCTATTACAAAATTACATAATTTATGTGGGAAATATGCATTCCAAGATACTAAAGATATCTAGTGTATCATCCTCTATTGTCTAATAAGGTAATAATCAAAATTTGTCATAAATCATGCCATAACTTATTAAAATAAAATATTTGAGTATGTAAAAACAATATCTAAGTTGGATAGTGCTCATTGAAATGACATGAGTCACGTTTATTTCATCTCGAACAAACCTTGTTTGGAATTGATGTGAATTAAGCCATATTTTTAAAAATCATAAATAATGTTAAATTATCAATTTAATGTTAAGTAAATTTTTAGTAAATCTAAAATAATATAAATTGAAGTAATGTAATGTAATTAAACCATAATAATATAATGATAACATGAGTAGAGAACTAGACTTTCATTGTAATATAGCCAAACAAAGAGAAAAATTTGAAGAAATCAAATAAATTATATACAAAAGTTGCATTCTATTATATTAAAGTAGTCAAATGTAACATTGTTGAACTTCAAGTAAGGAACAAATCATAATACATCATAAAAAATTTTAAAATTATAGAACACTAAATATTAGAAAAATAAATAAATAATATTTAATTTGATAAAGCGTGTTGAGACTTGTCCAATGAATTTTGCCAAGGCTTGATTAGATAGTTTTTAGAATAACTGAGAATTAAAAATGAAAATAATTACAAATAATAAATTATGGATTTTTAAATTTAAAAAAAAATATATTGAAGTAATGTCAGGGTCACACAAATGGAAATTTAAAGTTAGTAAGTAATAAATAAAACTAAAGAATAAATTCAAAAGAATGAGATAAAGTATTCAAGAAACATTCATTCCAACATACTGAAATGATTGACAATAAAATTCTTAATTGCAAATCAAGCACGAATAAAAAGGTCTTTTAGATATTGTCAATACCTTAGAAAAAAAATTATTTGATAAAATAAAATTAATATTTAATTCAATAGTGCTCTTTGAAATGAGTTCAATATGTTCTTTTGAATCAATTGGACATCATTTTTAATTTTTGCAAACCACAATGTTAATTAACTATAAAAAATAGTAATTTTCATGTCAATAACAGGTAAACATATGCCAAACCTAAAATGAGATAAATTGAATCCATGTATTATAACCAAATCAAAGAAATGTAAAGGCCACATGAGAGAAGAATTATGCATTATTGTATCCAAATCAAGGCAAAAAAAATTTGATGAAATGAGATAAAATTTACAAAATAGATGAATTCAAAGTTTCTAAGATGATCAAGGACAAAATCATCAATTACTAGATTAGGTACCAATTAAAATGTCTCATAAAGGATAACAAATTGTTGAAGAATAAAATATTTTAAAATATAGAAATAAATATTTAATTAGATGGGATTTATCTAGGCATATCAACAATGTTTGTTTTTTATTAATAGAACCTCCATTATGTTACTACAAACTACAAAATTTTGAGCACAAAAAAATGACTTTTTAATATTATGAAAATATATAAGAAGTTCAAAATATGGTAAATTGATACAATTTAATATAACCAATTCAATGCAATGTGAATCTCACAAAAGATAAAAATTATACATTCATTGTAAAATAACTAAATAAAAGAAAAACATATTTGAATTGAGATAAATTTTATGGGAAAGCTACGTTAATGAAGATTAGTTATGATATCCTACATCATCTAATGAGTTATTGATAAAACGAAATATAAAATGAATGAGAATTCTTGAAGATAAATTTTTAAAAAAATTAAAAAATTAATATTCAATACACATTAATTAGTATCTAATTACATTATTAAATAAGCATATAAAAAAATTAATTGTTTTAATGTTAAGAAAACATGTATTGAAGAAAAAATAACATAAATTGATGCAGTATAACATAAATGATCAAAGCAATGTAAACATCACACAAGGGGAGATTTACATTTAATAAGCAATATAATAAAATTAAAGTAAACGATTTGAAGAAATTAGAAAAATTATAAAAGAAAAAGCATTCTGTGGTTCTAAAATCATGCATAACATCATCGATGGTGTAATTTAGTACAACTTAGGAGTCCTAAGTTATACTGAGATGTTGTAAAAAATATTTAAAATATAAAAAATATGTAATTTGATCGAGCTTTTGGACCTAAATACAACAATATTTATTTCAACTCTATTGGACATAAGAAATTATTGTAAATTACATAAGTAATTAAACATAAATTATTAAAATTATTATTTTCACATAATATAAATATATTTTAATGCTTAAACGAGATCAATTGAAGTAATGTGACAATATCAAAATAAAGTAATATCAAGGCTACATGAGATGAGAAATAGAGTTTCATAATAATGCAACAAAATCAAAGAAAACATGTTTTACAAATGGGATAAATTATTTTGGGTAGCTTAATTCCATGATATTAAGGAGATCAAGTGTAAAGTCCTCAACAGTCAAATAAAGTAGTAATAAATATGACATAGAAAGAATACCAAAACCATGGAAAGTTAAATATTTACATATATAAAAGGAATAATAAATTAGAGGGGGCTCATCCAAACATGTCTAACGACATTTGTTTTACATTGATCAAACTTGTTTTGCTATTATTTTGCATTATATAATTAAATAAGCATACATAGCAATAAATTGTTATTTAAACACTAAGCAAATTTATAATAAGATTAAATCAAGTCAAATTGAAGTAACTTAATTTGCCTAATTTGAAGTGATAAGGTGGCCACATAAGAAAAGATTTATTATTTCATAGTAGTATAACCAATCAAGGGAAAGGATTTGTAAAAATAAGATCGATTATATTTGAAAGCTTAACTGCAAGTCACTATAGATATTGAGTATAACATTCTTGATATTTGAATTTAGTAGGAGTTGAAATATCTCGTAAAGCAGGTAAGATTTCTAAAAAGTGTAATTTTTAAAAATGTAAGATTATAGATTTAATTAAATAGAGCTCACCAAAATTAGTCCAAAGACATTTATTTCAACATACTATGACTTATAAAAGTAAATAAGAAAAAATTAAAAAAATTATTATTTTCATTTTTATTAAATAATTATTCATGCTAGAATAAGAGAAAATGAAACTTTGTATTGAATCAAAATAAAGCACATGTAAGATCAAATGTGTAGTGATCTAGAATTAAATAGTAACACATATAATTAAAAGTAAAATAATTTTCAAGAAATGGGATAAATTATATAATAAAGTTGCATTCTAAGGAACTAAGGAGATGTAGTGTAACTTCTTTGATCATTAATTTAGGTATAGAAGAAAATATTTTATCAAGCATATAAAAAACCTGTTAAAAATTATAAAAATAATTAAATAAAAATTTTTGTGGATAGAGCATGCTAAGATTAGTTTCGCAACATTTGTTTCATTCTAAAATCAACTCATTTAAATTAGCTACAAATTAAAAATGTAAATGACAATAAATAATAATAAATTATTATCTTAATATTAAGAAAATATATATTACAGTAAAAATTTGATAAACTGAAGTAATATAATGTAACAAATAAAACTAATGTAAAGTTCACGTGATAAGAGAATTAGAGTTAATAAGTAATATAACCAAATAAAAGATAAATATTTGCAAAAGTGAGATAAATTGCTCATGAAAGTTGCAATCCAAGATTGTAATAAGGCCATGGATAGTCTTCATGGCTATCAAACAAAGACTAAGTTATAGCTATTCAAGATGACTATAATGACATTGTTTCATCTTCATTAAGTCACATTTTTAATTAGAATCAATTTTAGAGTTAATTTAACATAAATAAGAATAAAATATTAGCTTAATTCCGAGATAAATAAGACTGACTATAATATCCTCGATCATTTATTGAGGTACAAGTTAAATTTCCTTGCAAATAATGCCAAAAACTTAGAAAATAAAATATTTTGGTACATAAAAAAATATATCTAATTTTAATATAGATCAATGAGATGAGGAAGTGCAATCAAAATATTATAAAGCTCTTATTGGTGTAGCGTTTTTGTTTCATAGTAATATTACCAAATCAATCTAAAAGAATTCAAAAATTGACAAAACTTGTATGAAAGAATTCAATTCTAAATAAAATAGGAGCTTGAGTGTAACATCCTTAATCATAAAAGCATGTAGAAATCAAAATGCTTTATAAAGAGAACCAAAATCTTAGAAAATAATACTCTTAGAAATATTAAAAAAACCCATTTAATTAGATTAAGCACAACTAGTTGAATACAATGACATTTGCTTTGGCTCAATTGAAACTTGTTTGGAATTACTATGAATAAAAAATTAAACAAGAATATATAACAATAAATCATTATTTTAATATTATGTAAATATATAACAAGTTTGAAATGTGTTAAATGACAAAAATTAAATAATCCTAAGAAAAAAAATTAATGCCCCAAAAGAGAAGAATTGGTGTATCATAATAATGTAACCAATTTAAAGTGAAACTTTTAGAAAACAAAGATAACTTATTTAGGAAATCTATGTTCCAAGATGCTAAGAAAAGTAAGTTTAAATTCTCTAATCATCGATTCTAGCTCAAATCAAAGTTTCTTATAAACAATGCCAATTGCAAATAAATTGAAACATTTCAAAAAAAACTATATATTTAATTGGATAGAATCAATTTAGATGAGTTTAGTGAAATTTAATTCATCTCGATCAAAATTCTTTTCAAATTACTATGAGTTACAAATGAACATAAACATAAATAAAAATGAATTATTATTTTAATATTAAATGATAATAATTATTATTAAAATATTATTAATTGAAGTAATGTAATATAGTTGAATCGAAGTGAAGCGAAGGTCACATGAGGTGCTATTTAGTATTACATATTAATATAGCTAAATCAAAGTAAAATATTTGAAGAAATTGAGATGAATTATATGATGAAGTTTTGCTCTACAATATTAAGGAGGTTGAGTGCAATACCTTTGATCATTAAATAAGGAACAAACAAATATATCTTATTAAGCATGCAAAAACTATATAAAATAAAATACTTAATAATTGTAAAAATATTTTTTTAAATTTATTGAGCATGTTAAGATGAATCCAATGACTATTCTTTTATCTCGATCAGACCTCTTCTAAATTAACTATGAGTTATAGAGTTAAATTGGCATGTATAATCATAAAATCTTATTTTAGTAATAAAAAAATATTAATAAAAAAATTAAATAATGAAAGAAATCTACTATAACAATATCAAAAGAATGTATAGGTCACATGAGAGGAGATTTAGAGTTAATAATGAATATAGTCAAATCAAAATAAAATTGTTGAAAATAAAACATAATGTACTAAGGAAGGTTGCATTCTATCATACTACGATGATTGATTGTTACATACTCAATTATCAAATCAAGTACAAACAAAAATACTTTATAAAGTAGTCAAAGCCTTAGAGAATAAAATATTTAAAAAAGCAAAAATAAATATTTAATAAGATAAAGCCTTCTAGACTAATTTAACCACATTTGTTTTGCTTCTATCATACCTCTTCCATAATTTTTGTCAATTACAAAGTTAATTAAATGTAATAAATAATAAATCATTTTTTAGTAATAATTAAATATATTTTAAAACGTAAATAAGATAAAATAATATAATGAAAAATAATCCATCGAAGTGATGTAAATGTCACGTTATAGAACAATTAAACTTTCAAAGAAGTATAACTAAATCAAAGAAAAACTTTTGATGAAATGATAATAATTGTATGAGATTAGTAAATTTCAAGATACTGAGTGGAAAATTGTTGACCTCAAAATCTAGTATAAATCAAACTCTCTCATAAAACATGCAAAAGACATGTACAATAAAATGTTTTTAAAAATAAATTTAAATATTTAACTTTTCGTATCTCATAAAGATTACTCCAATGGCTTTTGTTTCATTATGATCGAGCCTCATTTGTAACAACTACGGACTAGCAAAGTAAAAAAGCACACAGTAATAGTTTGATACCCCAATATTAAGTAAATATATAATAGTTGTAACATGACCTAAATTTTAGAAATTTATTATACCTAATTCAAAGGCATGTAATGATAATGTGTGGGAATTGTTAGACTTTCATAGTAATATGACCTAATCAACAAAAAAATATTTGCAGACATGAGAAAAATAAAGCAAAAAATTTTCATTACAAGTTACTATAGTAGTTGGGTGTAACATTCTTGATTAACAAATTATGCATGAATAAAAATATCATAGAAAGTCTTAAAAAATCCATGAAGATAAAATATTTAAAAATATAAATCGAATTTTTAATTAGATACAACTCATCAAAATAGTTTATAACGACTTATTTGTCCTAATAAGACCTCATTTTGAATTACTATAAATTAATAAAAAATTAAATATAAATAATAATCAATTTTTGTTTTAGTATTAATTAAACAAATATTTAAGATGAAATGAGATAAATTGAAAAATATAATATATCCAAAGAAACACATGTATTGGGCTTATCAGAAGAGATTATGACTTAGAAAATAATATAACCAAATTAAAGCAAAAAGTGTTTCATGAAACTAAGTACACTATCTAAGAAAAAATTGCATTACAAGATACTAAACTTATCAAGGGCAATGCCTTCAATTTTACAATGGAGCACAAATCAAAATACCCTATAAAGAATGCCAAAAACTGAACTAAATATTTAAAAAAATTTAAAAAATGAATATTTAATTGGATACAGCATGTGAAATCAACACCAATGATATTTGTTTCATCTTCATTACACATCATTTCAAATTATGTTTACTTGTCAAAGTAAAAACATAAATACTAATATGTTATTCTTTTAATATGAAATAAATAAATATTAATATAAAGGTAAATTGAAGTAAGGTGATATAATACAATCAAACACATTCAATTATCACTTTAAAAAAGTATTAGTGTAACATTATAATAGGACAAAATCAAAGAAAAAAAGAAATTGAGCAAATGGCTCGGGAAAGCTCGATCCGAGATACTAGAGAGATCAAGTTTGACATCCACGATTTATATATCAAGCACAAATCCAAAAATATTTCAAGCAATACCAAAACCTACCAAAAATGTTTTCAATTACAAAATGAATATTTATTTAGGTTAAGCATGTTTAGACAACTCGAACTATGCTTCTTTCTTCTTAGTTTGAACTCATTTTGAAGAACTACAAATTATCAAAAGAATAAGAATAAATAATAATAGATTATTATTTTTATTCTAACAAAATTTATATTAAAGCTCAAAAAATTTATGGAAATAACTATAAGAAATAGAATTAATGAAATGGCTGCATAAGTGTAGATTTTGAGTTAATAAGTAATCTATCCAAATAAAATCAAAACATTTTTGGAAATATGGTATGTTACATGGAAAGATACATTCCAAGAGTCTAAGAAGATGTAGAGTAACATTCTCATTCATCAAATAAAGTATGAATCAAAATATCTCATAAAACAAGTAAAAAACCTAGAAAATAAAATACTTATAAATAAAAAAAACTTAGTTTGATAGATCTCAATTGGACGAGTATGATGTTTTTTCACCTTTATCAAACCTAAGTTTTAGTTAGGAAAATTTATAAAATTATAAAAGAAGAAATAATAATAAATTATTATTTCCATATTACTTACTTATATATTAAAGCTAAAATGTGATATTTAGAATTAATATATTATAGCAAATTAAAATGTACTTAAAAGTAACATGAAAGAATATTTAGAGATTCATAATAATATAACAAAATTGAACTGAAAACGTTAGAGACATGAGACAAAATGTATGAGAAAGTTAAATTCTAAGATACTAAGAAACTCAAGTGTAACATTTTTTCTCATTAAATCAAGTATAAGTAAAAATATCTCATAAAACATGCTAAGATAATAAGAAATTTTAATTTTTAAAAAAAACGAAAAATGAATATTAATAAGATAGAACTCAACTAGACAAATGCAACAATGTTTATTTTATCGAGACCATGTATTATCTAGAATTACAACAAGTTATGATAATAAAAATAATAAATAATAATAAATTTTTATTTTTTTTTTAAAATATAAATAATGAAAATAAAATAAGATAAAGGAAAAAAATATAATGTAACTAAATCAAAGTGATGTATAGGACAAATGAGAGAAGATTTAGAATTACATGGAAATATAATCAACTCAAAGCAAAAACTTTAAAGAAATAAGATAAATTACATGAAAAAAATGCATTTATAGATATTAAATGGATTTAGTGTAGCGTACTCAAATTTTGAATTTGGTAAAATTTAAAATATGTCGTTAAAAACAAACACCTATTTGGATAGATATCATTAAGAATTCTACAATTACCTAAAGAAAATAAAAATAAACAATAATACATTATTTTTAATATTAAGTAAATACATATTAACTTAAAATAAAAATTAAATTTAAGAAGTATAATATAACAAAAGTAAAGGTATTTAATGGTCACATGAGAAAGGATTTAGAGTTCATAGTAATAAAACCATATCATAAAAAAACATTTCACAAACTTTGTTAAATTTCCTAAGAAAATTGGACACCATTGCATTAAGATGATTAAGGTTTCTCAATTATTTAATTAGTTGTGAATTAAAATATCTCATAAAAAATGTCAAAATATTAAAAATAAAAATATTTAAAAAAATTGAAATTTGAATGGAAAGAGCTCACCATGAAGTGTCCAACGAATTTGTTTCACCTCAATAAAGCCTTATTTGGGATTACTAAAACTTGCAAAATTTAGCTTAAAAATATAGCAAATTGCTATTTTAATATTAAGTAAATATATGAAAAATATAAGAAATATTAAAATTATTAAATAACTAAATCAAAATAATGCAAAGGTCACATGAGACAAGATTTAGAGTTAAACAAAATATAACCAAATCAATGTGATCAAGTGTAACATCTTTAATCATCAAGTTTTGTAATCATTTAAATGCCTTGTAATATCTACAAAAACCCTAGAAAAAGTAAAATATTTAAAAATAAAATAACTAATTCTTCATTTGATAAAGCTACACTTGATAAGTCCATGATATTAGCTTTGTCATTTGAAACCTTATTTGCAATTACAATGAATTAAGAAAGTAAATAACAACAAAAAATAATAAATTATTTTTCTAATATCAGTAAATATTTTTTAAAATAAAAATGAGATAAAATGAAGAAATATTATATAACCACCACAAAGTCATATAATGGTTACAAAAACTGACATTTGGTTTTACGTAATAATAAAATCATGCGATAGAAAAATGTTTGAAGAAATAAGATGAATTTCTTAGAAAGTTTAGACTTCGTGATGCTATGAAGATTAAACATAACATTCTTAATCATTAAATGAAATACAAATTAAAATGTATTGTAAAGTATGCCAAAATACTAAAAAAATAAAATTTTTAAAAATATAAAGCTAAATATTGAAATTAGATAGAGCCTACTATGAACAATCCAATGACATTTATTTCATCTTGATCGAACCATGTTTGGAATTACTTAGAATTGCCAAATTAAATAAGACTAAATAATAGAAATAAAATTAGATATGTTAAAATGATGTAATATAACAAGGTCAAAGTGATGTGAAGATCAATGATATGATAATTAGAGTTTCCTAATAATGTAAACAAATTACAGCAAAATATTTGAAAACTTATATTCAATTATATAAGATATCTACATTCCAAGATGCAAATGGGATTTTGTGTACCATACTCGATCATCAAATCATTCACGAGTGCAAATGACTTAAAGCACATGAAAACTATGGAAGATAAAATATAAAAATGAGTATTTAAATTTATAGAGTTCAAAACATAATCATAGAAATATAATAAAAAGAAAGTGAAAAATTTAGAGAAATGAGTTATATTATGCAAGAATTTTTAATTACAAGATATTAAGTATTTTACTGTAACATCCTTGATTGTCAATTTCAAATGAATTGAAATATTTTGTAAAGAAAACAAATATGCTTAAAAACTTATTTACAAAAAATTGTATATTTGCCTATATTAAGAAAATCAAGATGGGTTTAATGTTGTTTACTTCATCTATAATAAACTCTTGTTGAAATTTCTATGCACTAACAAAACAAATAAACATAACTAATAACTAATAATTATTTAAATATTAAGAAAAATATACTAAATCTAAGACAATGCCAATTATAGAAATATAATAAAACCAAAACAAAGTGATATGAATGTCATATGGGAGGAGAATTAGAGTTTAAAAGGAACATAAAAAATTAAAGTAAAAAATTTGAAGAAATGTGATGAATTATATTGGAAAGCAACATTCTAGGATACTATAGAGATAATGTGTAACATCCTCAATCATCAAATAAGGAAAAAAACATCTCATAAAGTACAATAAAAAAAATAAAAATAATATATTGAAAAATATAAAAAATATATTTTTAGTTAAACAAAGCACATTGAGACCTGTGCAATGATGTTCCTTTAGTCTCCATCTTACCAGTTTAGAGAAATTATAGATTATAAAGATAAGTCGTCATAAACAAAAAAAATTTGTTATTTTTAAGTTAAGTTAAAATATATTAAAGTAAAAATAAGTTAAATTAAAAATATATAATATAACAAAATCAAAGCGATGTAAAGTTCAAACTAGGGAAGATTTTGAGTTATGCTGTAATATAACAAAATCAAAGAAAATAAATTGGAGAAATGAAATAACATCTATGGAAAAGTTTTATTTCACGATACTGAAGAGATTAAGTACAAAATCAGCATTAGTCATATCAGATTCAAATAGTAATGGCTCATAAACCATCCCAAATAATAGAAATTAAAGTGTTTTAAATATAAAAACAATATTTAATTTGATAAAGCTCATTGTGATAATATGAAGACATCGACTTAGTCTCGATCAATCTGATTTTGAAAGTAATTGCAATTATCAAAGTAAATAAATGGAAATTACAAAACAATATTATTTTAGTTTTAAAGTTGAAATGTGATTAATTTAAGCAATCTTAGAAAACTAAATGAAAGATTTGTAAAGCACATATTGAAGGCAATTTAGAGTTAAATAGTAATATAACCGAATCAAAGCTAAAAAATTGAACAAATAAAAAAATTGACTCATCAAACACATTAAAATTCTAAAAAATAAAGTATTTAAAAACATAAAAAATTAATAATTAATTTGATTGAGCTTATCAAGGTGTGTGTAATAACATTTACTTCATCTCAACTATTCATCATTTGCAATTGCATTGAAGTATCAGGTTGAATAAGCAGAAAAATAATATTTTTTTTTAATATTAGCTAAATTTGTTATAATGCTAAAACGAGATATGTTCAAGGTATATTGTAACAAAAGTTAAGAAAAAAATTTAAAGAAACGACATAAATGCTATCAAAAGCTATATTATAATATATTAAGACGATAAAATAAATTGTCATCAGTAATGACAAAGAACAAAAAATTATAAAAAACATGTAAAATTCTATAACTTATTGAATAATGCTCGTCAAGATGAATCCAACAATATTTATTTCATATTAATCATGCCTTTGTTGATTTATTACAAATTATGAAATAAATTAAAAATAAATAATAATATATTGTTATCTTAATATTAGGTAAATATATATTAAAGATGAAGCGAGAAAAAGTAAAGTTACATATATAGGTAAATTAAAGCTTTTTTATAATTTAGTGAGAAGAGAACTAGAGTTTCAAAATAATGCAACAAAATTAAAGAGAAAATCTAGAAGAAATGAGATAAATTGGACATTAAATTTACATTCCAAGATGCTATAGAAAATGTCTTAGAAAACATAATCAATCAGTAAATTAGGTACTATGAAAATGTCTCATAAAATATGCCAAAATAATAGAAAATAAAATATTAAAAGAATAATGAATATTTATTTGGAAAGAGGTCACTACATTAGTCCAATAATATTTGTTTTGCATCCATTGTATCTTGTTTGGAATTATAAAGAATTACAAAGGTAAATAAGCATATAAAAAATAATAAATTATTATTTAAAAACTAAGTAAAACAAAATTAGATTTGAAGTGAGATAAAATGAAGCAATTGTATGCAACAAAATCAAAGTGATATAAATATGATAAGAATGGAGACTTAAGGTTTCTTAGTAATATAACCAAATGGAGGAAAAACACTTAAAATAATATATTAATTATGTGACGTGATATTGGGGAGATTGAGTGACTTTTTCAATCTTTAGTTTATGAAGGAATGAAAATATCACATAAAGTCTAGCAAAAAAGAAAATAAATTGTCCAAAAATATGCAAATGTATATTTAATTTGACTCAGCTCATCGAGATTAGCACAATGAGTTTTTTGTCTTAATTAGAGAAAGTGTGAAATTTTTATGATTACCAATGTATAAAAGCACAAATCATAATATGTTAATATTTAAAATTCAATAAATATATAGTAAAATTGAAATGAGATAAATTGTAGAAATATAATAAAACCAAATAAAAGAAATCTAAAGATCAAAGTTGAGGGTAATTAGAGCATAAAAGGATATAACTAAATTAAATAAAAATTTAATGGAAATTAGATAAATTATACAAGAAAGGTTCTTTACATGATACAATGAGGACCAAGTGTAATATCTTTTATTGTAAAATAAACCAGTAATCAAAATACCTCATAAAGCACATCAAAATTATTGTAAATAAAGTGTAATATCTTTTTAGGATGACTTCAGTGACATTTGTTTCGTCATGATCGAAATAAATGTGGAATTTTTGTGGTTCACAAAAGTAATTAATTAAAATAAATAATAAATGTTTATTTTAAAATTAATTAATTATATATTACAGATGTAAGGACATAAATGGAAGAAATATAATTTAATCAAATCAAATCAATGTAATGGTTAGACTAGAGTAGAATTAGAGCTTTAAAGGAATATAACTAAATAAAAGTAAAAAATTTGAAGAAATAAGTAAATTATTTAAGAATGTTAAATTCCTAGATCATAATGAGTTCAAATGTAGAATCTGTTTCAAGTTAGATACAAATTGAATTATCATAAAATATAACAAAATACTAGAAAAAAATTATATATATATGTAATTAAATAGAACATGAGAAAAGAGTCCAATGACAACTATTTCATCTGAATAGGATAGTTTTAACATACTATTAATTACAAAATTAAATAAGAATAAATAATTACAAATTATTTCCAATGGTTAAGAAAATGTGTAATAAAGCTAAAATGTGATAAATTGAGACAACATAATATTATTAAATTAAAGTGATGTAAGGTCACATTAGAAGAGAAATAGCATTCTATAATAATATAACTAAATCAAAGCAAACTGCCAAAAGAACTGAGTCAACTTGCACTAAAAAGCTACTTTTAAAGATGTTGGGGAGATCGATTATAACATGTTCTATCATGAAAAAAGATATAAATAATAATTTCTCGTCATTCTAGAAATAAATGAAAAAGACATTTTAAAAATATAAAATTCAATATTTCATTAAGTAATAATTTTCTATATTATTCCAAGGGGATTTGTTTGCTATTGATAAGATCTACCTTGGAATTATTATAAATTATTAAAATAAATAAATTTAAATAAAATTACATATTATTTTTAATACTAAGTAAATATTTATGAAAGCTAAAACAAGTTAAATTATGGAAATGTAGTATAATAAAACAAAAATAATGTGAAGGTCATACGAGAGGATTATTAGTGTTTCATTATAATGCAACCAAATGAAAGCAAAAATATTTAGGAAACGAGATAAAAGGAAAGTTGTATTCCAAGGAACAAAGGAGATCTACTGTGTACTTTAATTGATTAGCAAATCAAATACAAATTAAAGTAACACCTAAAGCATGCCAAAACACTAAAAAATATTAAAAATATATTTAATTAAATGTCTTTCTGGCTAGAGCTCATCAAGATAAGTCTAATAGTTTTTATTGTCTTTAATAGACCTAACATAGAACTATTACTACTTACAAAAGAAAATTAATTTAAATAGTAATAAATTTTTATTCTTATTTAAGAAATTAAATATTAATATTGAAATCTGATAAATTTAAAAAGTAAAGTATTATCAAATCAAAGATCTACAAAGATCACAACATAACAGAATTAAGGATTCATTATAAAAATACAAAATGAAATTAAAAAATTTTAAAAAATAAGTAAATTATGTAAGACGGATACATTTCAAGAAATTAAGGAGAATTAATATAGCCTACTTTATCATTAAGTCTAGAACAAATGAAATCTATCATAAAACATAATGAAATTCTAAAAAAATAACACAATTTTTTAAAAAATATATATATAAAACTATTTAATCTATTGGATTAGAGGTGTCCTAAGACATTTATTTCATCTCAATTGAACCAACATTTGACTTTTTGTGAATTACGAAAGTCAAAAGGCATAAATAATAATAAATTTTTATTTTAATATTAAGTGAATACAAAATAATGCTAAAATAAGATATATTGAAGAAATGTAATCAAACCAAATGAAAGTGATGTAAAGAGCACATGAGAAGAGAATTAGATTTTCAAGGATTGCAACCAAACCTACGAAAAAAATTTGAAGAAATGAGATAAATTATGCATAAATGTTGCATTCTCTGACACTAAAGAATTTGTGTTTAACATTCTTAATGATTAAGACATGTATGAACAAAAATATCTCTTAAAATATACAGAAATGCTCAAACTATATTCTAAAATATTAAAATTATTTAATTAAGTAGAACTCGTTGAAACTTATCCAATGACATTAGTTTTGTTATGTTTGGACCTTCTTTAGAATAAATGAAAATAATTAGATAAATTAGGTATAAATAAATATAATTTTATTTTTTAACAATAAGAAAATATAAAATAAAGCTATTATGAGATAAATTTATGCAATATAATCTAATCAAATCTAAGTGGCATATTGGTCACCCCAATTAAAAATATTGCTATATAGTATGATAGCCAAATCAAAAAAAACTATTTGAAGAAATGAGATAAATTATAATGCAAAGTTATATTCCAAGATTGCAAGGAGATAGAGTATAGCGTTGTCAATTATTGAGTCATCTACAAATATAAATGTCTCAGAATTAGTACCAAAATACAAAAAAAATATTTAAAAATAATGAAATGAAAAATTAATTAGATGTAAGTGAACAAGATTCAAAAATCTTTTGCCTCGATCAAAGAATTATTAGAAATAGTAAATTACTAAAATAAATAAGCATAAGCTAATATAAATTATTATTTTCATATTAAGTAAGAAAATACTAAAACTAAAAAAGAATATATTGAATCAAGTAATATAACAAAATAAAAATAGTGTCAGGTCACATAAGAGAAGAATAAAAATTTCATAGCAATATATTCTAATCGAAGAAAAATATTTGAAGAAATAAGATAAATTGTATAGAAAATCTACTTTGAAGATATTAAAGAGGATAAATAAAACATCCTTCAACATCGAACTAGATACAAATCAAAATCACCCATAAAAAAACCTAAACCATTGAAGATGAAGTATTTTAAAACATCAAAATGAATATTGAATTAGATAGAATTCATTAAGACTAGTCCAACAACATTGATTTCATCTCGATTGAATCTCGTATTGACTTTTTACAAATTATAAAAATAAATAAGTATAAAAAACAATATCTTAATAATTTAATATTAAATAAATATATATTAAAACTGTAATAAGATAAATTAAATGAATATAGTATAAATAATTCAAAGAATTGGAAAGGTCACACAAGAGAAGATTTCATGTTAAATTGTAATATAACAAAATAAAAATGGAACAAATTCATAAAAAATAATTACACTTTAAACATATAGTCTAATATACTAAATTATTAAAAATCATGATCATCAAATATACAACAAATCGATGCATTTCATAAAGCACACAAAAACATTGAAAAATGAATCTATAAAATTTAAAAATGAATATCTAATCAGAAAGAGCTTGATGAGACAACTTCAACAACACTTATTTCAACTCGATTAGATGTCAATTGGAGTTACTATGAATTACAAAAATAATTATGCATATGTAATAGTAAATTTTTATTTTAATATTATATATATATATATATATATATATATATATATATATATATATATATATGTATGGGAAGTTGAAGTGATGTAACATAAGAAATCAAAATAATGTAAAATCTCATAAGAAAGGAGATCTAGAGTTACTGTTGATATAAAATAATTAGAGCAAGACTTTAAAGAGTTGAGATCAATTATATCTAAAAGTTGTACTCTAAGAAACTAAAGATGCCGGCCGTAATGTCCTTCATCTTCAAATAAAATGTGAGTAAAGAAATCGTATAAATAATGCAAAAACACTACAAATAAAAATATCTAAAAGTATTTAAAAAATATTTAACTTAATAGAGCTGATCTACAAGAGTCCAATGACATTTATTTCATCTTCGTCAGAAGGCACTATATGTCTTGGGATCAAAAGGAATATGAAGATTACAAGATGTTTTTTTTGCCTATTGGTTTCTTATTTATTGAATATTATGTATTACTAGAGCTCGTTGTTTGAAATTGTTGGAAAATCTCTTTATTTAGGTGAAAGAATTAAGATATATGTAATTGTAAACATCTTTTATCAAATGTTATTTTATTTTCCATGCAAAATACAATGATAATGTTGATGATAATGTGTCGTTTTCCTCTTAGGATTAATTTTAAGTAAATTGTTAAAATGTTGGATGCATGCATCATTTTTGAGGAAAGCTAACCATTAATGTCATTTTTTTTATTTTGTGGATATTTTCTTATTTAATTCAAGATTTTTTATAATTTATATTTTTTAGAACTGTTACATGGGACATATAGCTAATATATCTTGGAATTATTTATATTTTTATTACATATCGTGGTGGATAATTTGGCTATGAATAATTCCAATTAATGTTAAAACCTAGTATGGATTCTTTAAAAAAAACATAGTATGAAGGCCTAGGGAAGTTCTCCTTAAATTATAGCATAAGTTATTATTATAACTCTAGAAAAGCTTCCTCAACACAAAACTGAATGGTTGAATGAATTTTGCAACAAACAATAGCATGAATGACTTAGGTTTTGCATAGAGGTTTTTTTGTAAGGCATAGACATGCACATGGAATGCTAGAAAATGCTTAGAAAATGGCATTTAATTTTCCAAGGAAATTAAGCTTGGGGTTTTCTTGTGAGAGGATTTATGGTGCTTCAATTGACCATTTAGTTAGGCTAAAGAAAGATTAAGTCTTGATTACGTGCAAAAAAATCTTTTGGTTTTGTTGAGGAATAATAGGAAACTAGAAAGGAACTTAACCTCACTAATATGCTTAGTTTGCTAATGTTACACTTGTGAAATTATAGTATTGAAGAAGAGAACATGGAAATTAGTAGTTCTATTACGTAGGATTTAACATTCAAAAGTTTGAAATTTTAAATATGAATTTCCTAGAGCTGAAATTTTAATATCTAGTGCTTATATTTTGAATTCCTTAAGTTTGAAACTCAAAACAAAGTTAAGCTTGAGAACCCAAGAATCCATTATATGAATGTTGTTAAATTGAGGCTAAAAAGTACCATATATAATGCTTAGAATAACTTAAGAATTTTGTGAGTAAAATTTCTAAGGATTAAGATTTTTCATTAATCAATCCTCATGGTAAGAATTAATGTTTAATTAAGATCATGAAGTGTTTGGTGAGACTTAAGCACACCCTAAATGAGGCAATCATTTGAAGATGTTAGTTAGAAAAAATAAGGGTGAACAAGATGTCTATTTTAGCCTTACAAGCAGTGTTAAGCTTGGCCAAGGGTCCCATGATTTCTTTAATTTTTTGGTAAATCTCGATCTAACTTTGTTAATCAGTGAGATAATGAGTAGCCATGAATTAGGGTGTTAAGCAATGTATTGACATGCTAGATAATAGTTTTTTATGTGTAGGCAAGTTAAGAGAAGCAATCGTGAAAGATAGGTGGCTCGGGTTGTTTTATGAGCAAAGAGAGATTCGATGGTGAAATTCATGTGAATCAAGTTTGAAGAGCAAGAATTATGACTTAATTGGTTCAAGCTATGGATTCATAAACTATGAGCAAGGATTGGACTCAAATACATCAAATTAGAATAGCAGAGATACCAAATTGGTAGATTATGCCTTAGTAGAAACCTTAAGCCAGATTATAGAGTAGACATATAAGAGAACAAGACAATTAACCAATGATTTTGGATTTGAAGAAAGCATCAATGATAGATTGAGGCAAGTAACCCTAGTTAAATACAAGTAAAATAATCATGATGTTAAATAAGAATGTTCATTAATGATGACATACATTATGATGTTGTAGATTTCAATAGTGGCCACATAAGCTAGAGTCAGACAAGTTAGATATATACCAAATGGATGGACTCCCACTAGATAGTATACATGCCTCACTATTAGGATGTATTGAGAGATCGTGGGAGAGTGTGAGCTTATGGTTCTTAAATGCAATATGTGATAGCATTTCATGACTAAGGCTTGATCCACATGATATGCAAATCTATTGTTGGCACCATTAGATCAATAATGGAGTATTTCATGTTGGTCATGTCCCATAATAAGATAGCACTAGAGATTTAATATTTGAAAGAGTACTTGGAATAGTGACATGTGGTTTATGATTATTCTTATAGCCTTATTGGTTAGTCCATGTAATTAGAAGAGCGTAGATTCTAAACTATTGGATGTAATCAGATAAGTGTGTCAAACTCGTGTGAAGTATCACACAATCTTAACTGAGTATCAAATTATTTGTGATCAACTAGAAATATTATTGCATTGATTATGAAATTTTTGTGAATTTCTAGACCTTCTTAGATGATATTATTAAGAACTACACAAAGAAATATCATAGCATCTAAAAAGCTTTAGTGTTAAGTTATGTGGTCATTTTCATTCCCATTTTTAAATAAATAATATTACTTGGTTAATTCTTGTAATAAATGATATTCATTATTGTATTAATAATAAAGGATTCAAATTGACAACAAAAATTAAGAAATTTCTATTGACAAAATGAACTTGAACCATAAATTTTTTAACATTTTTTCTTCATGTTTGTGAAAATCTAGAACAAGTCACCAGTCATAGAATTTTGCTAAAGACCTTTCACTCATTGGGCATGAGATTAAAATATAGTGTGGGAATTTCATAACCTAATCATTATTTTTGTGGTGCCCTTCCCAAGATGAAACTTGTCCATAGACCAACTAGTCACCCATAATTAACACAAGGATTTGTTCACTCCTTGTTAAATAACATGCCCATATGAACTAGATTATCCATGGCGTGAAAGGTTGCCTCGTAAATTGTGATAAAGCAGATCTATGCAAATCGATGGTACAAAAAATGCATTGCATGATCCATAAGCTATCCAAAAGTTTATGTCTATCACAAGAAATTTAAAAATAAAGATTTCATAGTCCACTACAATAAACCCATGCAATCCAAAGTTTAATAAATATAAATGATATTATTGTTTATGAATAAAAAACTATGACATCATAAAATAGCAACTAATGAGTAACCTTTTAAAGTATTAATCATAATACCCCCTTATTAACTCTATGTCAGCTCCTAACCATTTGCAACAATAGATGATATAAGGTATGAATGTGAACAATTCTAAATAGAGAATTTTCAAGCTTTCTTATAAGATTAATAATGTAATAATATGATAGCATATCTAGTAAAATAAAACTATTAGTATTGCTAGTGATTTCACAAAAGATATTTGAAACTACTAAGGAAATACAAAGCATAATGGATTCTCAATGACTTACAAAAATTTTGATATTCCCTTCATTGCCATGATATCCTTAGTGAGTGTTCTAGGTCCCAATATCATTACAAATTTCTTCACTTAATTATGGAAAGTCCAACCTATTTGAGTTTCCCCTTGTGTGCCTATAATTCCTTAATAACCACATAGATGTTCCCTAGGTCCCTTGCACGACGATGTCTTGCGATGCCCATTAGATCAATGGAAAATAACCACCAAAGATCCTTTGCACATGATGTAAAATTCCACCATCGAGGCTCTACCATTCATGTGAGTAGTTGCGTATCACTCTTGGAACCGTAAACATTCAAGGCACTTCCTACAATGTGACCACCAAGTCCATGGTCTATTACTAATCTAGAATGAGAATGTAGTGGTCAACTAGAAAAGACAATTTGGTATAAGCCTTATCATGTGGCATATCTAACTAATTTAACTAACCTAACTTTTTTGGTATGCCATCATCAAGGTTTAACTACAAGATGAGCTATGCAAAAAAATGTATAGATTCTTACCAATGATATTATTCCAATTGATTTCATTTTCCAATAGCAAAGGATCATCTATAACTCAAATCAATCATTTAAGATAGTGTTAGAGTTTTCAATTAAACCTAAATCATCTATCAAGATCACCTAAAGTTTTCATAAAAAACTAATCGTTGCCTAGGCTTGCCTATGGTTTCTAATAAATCATAACTTCACTACCTATGAACTCTTTTTAAAATTTTTTATACTATACAGAAAATCAATTTGGCACTCACATAAACTGAAAATTCTTTGTTAAATTACTTAAAGTCAATGTTCTTATTTTTAATCCTTGATTTACGTGAGCTGCACTAATGACTCTCATGTCTAATATGTAAACTTGAGCACCTACACAATTCAAAAAGGCCTCTTTTGACCCACAAATGCCACCCAAACTATTTTCTAGGACTCTAATTTAAGACCTGAGACCATAATTTTTGGCTACTCACTATCTTACCAAAATATCCAAACAAGATTAGGTTTTACCATAAATCTAATATAACCACCAGGCCCTTAAGATTCCTTTAATGCTTCCTCAAAGGACAATCCTGAGATCTATATTTCCACTAACTCTGGTCTATCATCTAATAGAGAGCCTCATTAAGTCATTAAGAAAACTAGGTTTTTGCAAGGTCTAATCATCCACTTCATATCCACAATCCTATCCCCAATTTTATTATTTTTTCCTTGGGTAACGTTTTTAGCACTTAAGTGTTATTTTATGTAAATTTATGCCTTATTATTTTGTAATCCTTGACCTCATCCATTTTCTTTTCAAGTCAAAACAAATAAGCCTTATTAACTTTTCTTGGGTGCTTAACCTTATCCAAGGTTAAAATTTCAAACTTTAGGCATTTAAAATCCAAATCATAAATAGTCAAATTTAACAAAAACTTTAAGTTTTCAGATCACATGCATTTGAACTTAAAAATTCCAACTATCTATTACAAATCCTTAGGTTCTCCTAAGAAACTGTAATAGGTCTTTAGAATAACTTTGAGTCGATGAAATGAATAAGTCATCCTTTTTAATTTTTAATTCATAATCTCTTTTTCATTGAACCAAAAAATATAAAAATTTTGACTTTTTCTATAGTGCACCAAAGCACTTCATTCTTTCTAGTTCAAGCCTTTGAATGGTAATTCCTAGTTTTTCACATAATTAACACAATCATAACGCTTACAATCGTAACAATCAAAACAAAAACTCAAATCATATCTTCATGTTCATTGTTGATATTAATATAGCATAAAACATCAATATTTAATGGTATTATAGGTCTCTTAAATTTTTTAAATTCAAAACCGTACATAAAATTTGAAATTTAAACATGACAATACAAGTATGTACTCAT
The DNA here is from genome assembly GCA_023846275.1 of Vanilla planifolia. Classification (NCBI taxonomy): domain Eukaryota; kingdom Viridiplantae; phylum Streptophyta; class Magnoliopsida; order Asparagales; family Orchidaceae; genus Vanilla; species Vanilla planifolia. Next base: position 8,905,444 of record CM043872.1, on the reverse strand, counting down.
GGTTTGCCTAAAGAAGAGCTTAATTGAAAAATTTTCACCATTAATATTCTAGATATATTTCTATCAAGAATTTTGTGTTGCAATAAAAGTCACAATGTGAATTTACTTTATTCAATTATCAGAAGTACTCATAATTATAAAAATGAAATCTCAATATTAAAATTTTATTTCATTAGAAACGTAACTTATTTATGGAAGTAATCACCCCTAAAAAGTATGGGTTTCTTGAGTAATCGATGTGCCTTTTCATGTCCATAAAAATTCAAATCTTTTGAGAAACTCACATAACAAAACACTACATTTAACAAACAAAATTATGACATCTTGAATTGTTTAAACATTAAAGATTTTTATTTTACCATGCAAAGCCGTCAAATAACTCATATTTAACAAGCTAGTTTTAGCCACATAGTTTTTTCCCATTCCAAACATAAAATAATTGCCATAATTCAATGTCCTAACTTAAGCAAGTATTGAAAATGTTACAATTATTTATAGCATAACAAGAAGTTCACTATTGCAAGCACATATTCATAATGGCATCATAGACATACATTTAAGGATGTCACATAATTTCTAATTATCAAAATTTTTAAAATTCATACATGACTTAGGAAGGAAATTTCAAGTAAACATGAATAGGCATTTTAACTATCAAACTGAAATATCTTGCCTTGGCTACTATCATGATAGGAAAAGTTCAGCATGCAAAATCTTAGTATTAAAAGAAAAGAGCAATAGATTTAAGTGCAAATTCTATTTACATGTTTGGTTGATATTTACTTAATTATTTTTATATTTATATGCTTTAAACTTTTTGTGTTAAACCAAGGGATCGTTACCCTAGAAACAAAGCAAATTCCGACACAAAATGGTCGTATCATCTTCTTCTTGAAGGAAGCTTGAGATTTCAAATTTCCTTCCTTGTTGTTAGCTTCTTTTCTCTAACTTTTTTCAAGTAGATGATCTTAGAGAGCTCATGACTAGAAGGTGATAAAATTTCTAGTCTTACTAGATCTTTAGACCTTGTATAGCCAAACAAGATCATTAAAGCATCAGATATATTGTTCGAACAGTTAAGATATACCAATTTATCTTTCTATTAAGAACTTAAGAATTCAAGTGTTTGTCTTGAATTTATTTTCTCTTTGCCATCTCTATCCAACTTGTTTCCATTTCTTATATTTTAGATACATCAATTCCAATGGCTAGGATCAAAAGTAATGCATACAAAAAAACTCAATTTATTCCATTTCAAATATTGTACTTGTACCATTATTATTATTGTATTATATGATATGCTAAATATGCCTTAGGTGACTTTTAACCACACTGGACATAATTGTATGACCCTATGATTTGCCTTGGTATGATGAAGTGACATATTAATTCTGACATTATAACCCAATGACTCCCTATATCTATTAATTATATTAGTTTTATGGCACCAATATGATTATGGTAACAATAGTATATAATCTTCAACTAATTTCATCTTACTTGTTAAACATAAAATATTTTTTCCTTACTTATTATAGTACTTGTATGATCCCAGCTTTCTCGCTTCTACATTTTAGAATTACCACTCTTACAAAATTTATCTTGAATGTGGAAAAACTTTATTATTAATGGAATTATCATTTAAAAAACAAAAAAACAGAGCATTTACATGATGTTTTAAAAATAGTTTTGCACATTAACAATTATGACTTTAGAAAAAAGTAAAAATTCAGAATTTTTTGTATGCTGCATTGTATATTGCCCTTCCTTACATAGCACATCATTCATATTTTTAAAAGTGAATACATTATATGAACCTCAAATTAACAATCATGTATGACACACTAATTTTAACTTAATATCCATGTGTTAAATTTCATTAGTTTGTCAATTCATGTTTTGTATATTATGCTTAAGTTAATAAGATGAAAAAAAATACATCTATAAATAATATTGTACAATTGGTCTTGTACATTTTGTAAGGCACAAAATATCAAAAGTAACATACAGAAAGACAATCTACTACAACTTTGAACTTATATATGATAATGGAATATCCATTATGGTACATGTTGTTCAAGGAGGAATCTAATGAAAACGAAAGATTACCATTTTCTTAAAAACTATCTTTGAAATTTATTGCAACTAAATTTTTTTATCATCAGATTTGTTGATAAGAAAATGTCCTTGGAGAGTTGATAATGTTAATTTAATGAGTTTAGAATGATTGTATCCAAAAGATATCAACATAAATAAAACTTTAATTCATAAGAATAAAATGCACAAATGGTCAAAGAATGCACATATTTTGAAAATTAGTTGTTTTGCTTTCCCAAAAGCCCATATCATGATATATATATATATATATATATATATATATATATATATATATATATATATCATCAAGATAAGAGTAGTGTTGCACAAGAGAATCATTACACTATGACATGAAAAATGTGTGTATAGTGTGTTATCATGCACAAATAGTAGAATCATACAGTTACAATCTGTTTAATTAATAATCCTTAAAAAGATATTTTGTACATCATTTAGTAAAAAACTGTATTGTAGATTTTTATTTCAATTTCTTTTAATCCCAACTATTGGAATTAGTGTTCCCAAAATCTAAAGTTGGAAACAAGTTCAATAATGGAGGTTACATTAGATTATGGAATTCATACCATGTTACTAGAATTGCCTAATACAAGTCAAAAATCATATTAAGATGGATTAAGGAATTATTCTCACTTATATATAGATTCAACTAGTTAATTAGCTTAGAAACCCAAGATGTACTTCTATCCTAGATGATTAACCATGAAAAGGAGGAGAAAGAATGTAGAGAGTAAGAAAATGTAAAGAAATCAAAAGGTATGAAGGAAAAAAATCTTACAATTGGATAAGTTCACTAAAATCATAAAGTTGGATTAACTTGACCATTATAAATCTAAACATTCATAATTTTCATGTCAAACAATTAATAAATTTGATATTGTTTGTCAATTCATATTTGTGGTAATGATTAGCATAAAATATTTTAGAAACATCCTTTTCTTTATAATTTTAAAAGATGAATAGAGTCTAATAAAGCTATGTTTATCTCGATTGTTTATTAATTAGCATGCTTTAATAATTGTGTTATATTATTTAACTAGTAGTTTTCTTACAATAATGGATCGTTCATTTGGTTCACTTTCAAGTAAAATTAGTGTGTAGAAATCCCACGAGAGGATTTTGAATCCTAGGGTTTAAAGTGATTTTGCTATTTTTCGAAATACATTTTTTTTAACAATTCTTTAAAGAAATAGTTTTCTTTTTATGAAAACTTTAATATTCAAATTAATATAAATATATTTTTAATTCTTATGATTAATACAAAAATAAAATAAAATTTTAAAAAGTACATAAAAAATTTTAGGTTGTTTTATTCAAACTAAAACCTATGTCCACCCTTAACCATGGTTAAGAAAAACATATAAATTATAAAAATTACAAAACGTTTTTCTTTACATTCGGCAACTAACATATTAGCATTTACAGGTTCAAAATAAACTATACTTTTGTGAGCTCAATTGAAACTCAATTTTTTAGCGAGATCAAACAAAATTCCATATTTCATAAATGTTTGATAAATTATACAACAAGAAGAATTTCTTATAAGTTGTACAATTTCCAATGCTTTTCGATGAATAAAGCAAGGGACAACAAGATCAAAACTATGAAGACACATTCGGAAATGAAATCATAGAAGTTTTAGGCATAGTTGGAAGAGTTTTGAATTTCGAGTAGTGTTACATTGTAGTTTGTTACCATAAGATTTTACAATAGTTGAACATCGTGCAACACCTTTTTGACATCTCAAAATTATGTTAACATTCATTAGCTTCTCCATTCATATTATTTGGGCTTTTATAGAAAATGTTCTATCATAACCACTAGAAATTCTTGGAAAAATAATTCTACGAGATGCAAGCAAAGAACTTAGAAACTTCTTCCAAATGGCTTCTATAGTGCACAAATAAGTGTTTCAAAATTAGACATCATGTATGATTGATAGGAGCCCCTCAATCAGATAAGAAAGGGCCTCCCTATAAGACTATTGATTGTAATTATAGAAGAATTATGGATAGTTGAATAGTAGAGGATTTGAAGTGGAGAGCATTAAGATGTTGGATTCAAATATAGGTTAACTAATATGGTAAAGAGAATGCTAATAGCATGATAAAATTAGATGAGGTTTTTATCATCCTATCTAAGTCTTGAAGCACTCTCACCCGTTAATGAACTCTTATTTCTCTAATCAATGAATAGATAATGAGAATTCATGCATGCATAAGCATTTAGGTGCTAGATGTATGAAAACCTTTTATTCCTACTAGGTAAAATAAGAAATGTGCTTCATCTTCAAAAAATGTTAGACACACATTTAATGAGTGTCGAAAAATGGCTGGCTCCTACTAGTGTGCTAAGGATTGGATCACCTAAGGAACTCGTATCTTAAGGGCGTAACATTTATGGGTCAGTATAAGCCCATTGTACACTTGATGAGTTCTACATAACAAAATCTCTCCCTTACCTTACCAAATCTAGGTTCAAGGCCTCACCCTAACCAAGATAGGGCTTGACTAGACTTAGTTTTGGTGGTCTCCTAACTCGATGCTACTCGGGTTCACTCGGGCTTAATCAACCTCAGTGCAATGCACTTTAGTAAGGTTTATGAGTTAGTCATAAGCTATATATATATATATAAGTATAAATTATATATATGGATAGAATTATCTTTGTAAAGTTTTGTTTTTCTTGTTCTACCAAAACAAAATGTGGTAAAAAATTCATAAGCTAAATTTAATATAAAGAAATGCATTTGAAGGATGAAAAATGCAATCCAAGATGTTTTCTAAATTAAGGAAGGTTTTGAATAATTCAAATTCTTGAGTAGGATTTGAAATATATATGACTAGAGAAATGTTCCTTATGTGTATAAGTAAACAAGTTAACATTCCATTTCATAAAAAAAGATACTTTATTCAAAATTTGTGTGCATGTCTTCAATCCTTTTAGCTTACTGAACACTAAAGGTGCTTTTGAAACCCTTAATTCATCATATCTAAAAGTTCATGGCTTGTTCTTCAAAACTATACCTAATTCAAACCAAGCAAGCCTATTAGAATAAAATGTTAAACATTTCTGGATTCGCTCATAAAACATAAGTTTCATGTAACATTCTTCCCCTCTCATGATGACGAGACATATGGGTTAAGATAAAAATATAATGACAAAAGGCATACGTTTAAGAAATATTTTTATTATAAGAGCTTTTGAAAATGAAGAATGTATGCTCCCCTTACTTCATACACCCCTTTACTTCATACTCCAACATATTATGTATGCCCCTTTAGTATGTGACTATTCAAAACAATGAAATGGCCTCACAAAAGGATATTTAAAGCTCTAGAGTTGTATAGAAAATCAAAGTAAAATCTGAAAGAATGAATTAAATTTTATGAGAAATTTACATTCTTAGATACTAAGTAGGTCAAGCATAAAATCCACAATCATTGAAATATGTACTAATCAAAATTACTCAAAAATTGTGAAAAGTCTTGAAAAAATATTTAATGATATTAAACTTAATTTTTAATTAAATATAGCTCATTATTATGAGTCCAACAATGTTTAATTCTGTAGAGTCTATCAAGACAAGTCCAATGTCAATTATTTCATGTAAATTGGACATCGATTGGACTTATAACTTTCCAAAGCAAACTAATGCAAATACTAATGTAGGCTTTCTTTAATCTTAAAAAAATATATTTTAATGTTGAATTGAAATATTTTAATGTAATTAAATAAAATTAAAGCAATGTAAAGGTGATACTACAAGACATTTAGAGTTATATTATAATATAAAAATATCAACATAAAACATTTGGAAAAAATGACATAAATTACATGAGAAACTTAAGTTCTAAATTACTATGGAGCTCAAGCATAACATCCTTAGTCTTCAAATTATATGATTCAAAATATATCATCAAGCTTGCCCAAATCCTAGAATGCAAAAAATTTAAATAAAATTTCAAATTTAAAATTTATTAGATATAGCACATGTAGATGACTTCCACAATATTTATTTCATCCTAGTAATACCATAATTTGTGTTACAATGAATTGCTATACTAAACAAACATTATAAAAAAGACATCATTGTTTGAATATTAAGTAAATATATATAAAAATTAAAACGAGATAATTGTGGCAATGTTGTGTGACTAAATCAAAGAGATGTAAAGGTCATATGTGTTGAGACTTGGGGTTATATACTTTTTATTTAAATCATAGGAAAATTTTTAAAGAAATGATATAAGTTTTATAAGAACGATGAATTCCATTATACTAAGGAGATTGAGTGTAACATGCTTGATTGTTAAGTCAAATGAGAAAAAAAAGCCTTATAAAAAATGCCAAAAAAACCTATTTTCAAAATATTAAATATTTAGGATTTAATTGGATATATCACATCGAGTTTACTACAACAACATTTGGTTCATCTCGACTGCAATTCGTTTACAGTTACTTTTAGTTAAGCGATTGATTAAACATAAAACATTATAAGTTATTATTTTTGTATTAAGTACATACATAAAATGTTGCTTCAATTATTCTAATTTTAGTGGTAACACATGGTTCTTGAAATTAGAATAATTATATATCCTTATTTATGCTTATTTGCTTTCACAAATTGTAGTAATTGTAATAATTGTTCAACCATGTAAACACCAAAAGAATTGGACTTACCTCAATGAGCTTTATCAAATGACATATTCATTTTTATATTTTTAAGTATTTTGTTTTTTAATATTTTGGTTAGTTGATAAGAAATTTTACTTTGTAGCTACTTTGATGATTTTGGATGTTAAAATCCATCTTGTTAGTACAATGGAATGCAACATTCTGATGTGATTTGGCTCATTTATTAAAAATTTTCATTTCAATTTTGTTATATTACTACGTAAGTCTTATTCCCTTATTTTTTGAATATTACAACGCTGCATTTATATTATATTTCATTGCTTCAATTTTTCTTATTTGACTTTAATATATATTTGTTAAATATTTAAATGAATTGTTTATATTTATTTATGTTTATTTAGTTTTGTAATTCTTATCAATTACAAATGAGGTCTAATCGAGATAAAAATAGATGTTGTTGGACTCCTCTTGATGGCCTTTATGTAGTTTAAAATTTATTTAAAAATGTTGAGCTATTTATCATTAATGGATTTTGGCATGCATTATCAAACATTTTGATTTGTATTATCTTGATGATTGAGAATATTTAAATAATAATTTATATTTAGTTACATTTAAAATTTATATTCATTTATAAATTTTTAATTAATTAATGTTAATATATTTACTAAATATTTAAGTAGTGATTTTGATTTTTTTATCGTTATTTTGTTTTGTAATTTAAAGTAACTAGAAATGATGCCTTGTTGAGATAAGCAAAAGTTGTTAAACTCATCTCAAGGAGCTCTATGCAATTTAAAATTCAATTAAAAGTTTTTTATTCTTTAATATAACAGAATTTGGCATTTACAATGAAGCATTTTGATTTGTACCTATCTTGATGATTAAGAATATTACACTTGATCTCCTAATTATCTTTGAATGCAACTTTTTTGAACCATTTATCTCATTTGTTCAATAGTTTTACTTTTATTTTGTTGTATTATAGTGAAATTATAATTCTCTTGTCATGTGATCATTACATAATTTTTATTTTGTTATATTATATTATATCATTTAATCTTATTTAAACTCATGGTATATTTATCAAATATTGAAAACATAACATAATATTATTTATGTCTATTTAGTTTCGTAATTCAAAATAACTCCTCAAACATGCATCGATTACGCTTATTCAATTATATTTTTATTTCATGATTTTTTAAATAATTTATTTCTTAGAGTTTTACCATGCTCCAAAAGTCATTTCATTTTGTAACTAACTTGATGATTATAGATATTATACTTGATCTCTTTAAAATCATTGGTTTCAATGTTCCAGTAAAACTTATCACCTTTAGCCTAATTGTTTTGATTTTATTAAGTTATACTATTATAAAACTCTACCCTCTCATGTATCTTTTACAACCCTTCGATTTACTTTTATTACAGTACAATTTTTTATACCATTTTTGCGTAATATTCGCACATAATATTATTATAATAAATTTTTACTTTTTTGCATAATATATTTTGTAATTGTAGTAATTGTAATTAAATATTTATTTTTATATTTTTAATAATTTTAAATTTCTTTTGGTTTAGCATTCTTTAAGATGCATTATAATTTGTACCTACTTGGATGTGTTAAAATGATACACTTAATTTCCCAAGTATCATGGAATGGAACTTTTATGTATAGTTTATCGCATTTTTCTAATATTTTTTCTTAGAATTTACTATATTGCTATGAAACTCTCATTCTCATTTCAAAAGTCCTTCATATCTCATTGATTGGTTTTCATTACATTACTTCACCTTGTCTTATATTTAGCGGTAACATATATTGCTTGCTATTAAAATAATAATTTATTTTTATTTATGAATTTTATTATTAGAAATTCAAAACAATTCCAAACAACGTCACATCGAGGCAAAGTAAAGGCATTAAACTAAACTTGATGAGCTCTATCCAATATAATATCCATATTTATATTTTTAGATCATGCACTTTGTGTTGTTTAAGATTATTTGATAAGAAATTTGGATTCATACCTAATTTCATGATTAAGAAGTTTACACTTAATCATGTTAATACCTTGAAATATCACTAACATTTACAATTTACCATATTTTGTAAAACTTTTTATTTTTATTTTGTTATATTGCAATGAAAGTCAAAGTCTCCTCTAATGTTACATTTACATTCCATAGATTTAAAATCATAATTTATTATTCTTTATAATTATGTAATTATGTTATTCTTAATAATGCCAAATCTGGATCAATCAAAATGAAACATACAACAATGGGCTCATCCTAATGATCACAATTAAATAAATGTATTTTTTTTATATTTAGTAATTTTTTTTTGTGTAGTTTTTGGTAAGACATTTAATTGATTGGTGATTTAAAAATTAAGCACAATGCACTTAATTTGTTAAAATATTTGAAAACAACTTTCTTGTACAATATAGCCCATTTTTTCAATTTTTTTCATTTCGTATGGCTATACAACTTTGAAACTTCAATTTTCATTTCATGCCACCATTACATCACCATTGTTTATTTATATTAAATTGTCTTTTCTTGTCTTACTTCATCATTAATATATTTTTCTTGATATTGAAATAACAATTTTTTATTATTTAAGCTTATTTACTTTGGCAATTTAGAGTAATTCCAATCAAGGATCGATCGAGCAAATCAAAATTTGTGGAACTTTTTTCATTGATCTCTATAAAATTAATTATTAATATTTATAAATTTTTTAATTCTTTATCTATGTATTTTGCATACTTTACAAGACAATGTAATTCATAACTAACCTTATAATCGATGATTTTACCCTTGATCCCTTTAGTATCTTTGACTGGAACTACCCATTCAAATTATCTCATTTCATTAAATTTTTTGCTTTTGTTTTGGGTATTATTATGAAACTCTAATTCTCTTCCACTTCAAATTATCTCAATATCTTTAGTGTTTTGAAATGTACCTTTTGAGTACAACTTATCTTGTATGTTCATATTTTTAGTGTAATAAGCATGTACTTAATTCAAAACAAATACTTTATTAGTATTCAATTTTTAATTATTTTGGTAATTCATAGCAATTTCAATGCACTCTAATGGATACAAAAAATAGTCACTTAATTCACCTTAACGAGCTCTAGTTAATTTAATATTCCCTTTTATAGTAGTAAATATATTTTTTTATAATTTTTACCTTTTTATGTGATATTTTGATTCATAGCTAATTTCACAAATGAGAAAATTACACTTGATCTCCTTAATCTCTTAGAATATAACTTTCTCATACAAATTCTCTAAGTTTTCAAAACTTTGACTTCTATTTTATTATATTACTTACTTTAAATCTCCTCTCTTTTTGTCTTTACATCGCATTTATTTGGTTATATTATAGTGCTTTAGTTTATATCTTTTTATTTTAAATATATCTTTGATTAATGTAATAAAATAATTTTCTTATATTTATGCTTATTTATTGTAGTAATTTAGAATAATTCAAAACTAGGTTCAGTCGACATGGAACTCATACCATTAGGCTCATCATGAATGCCTTTGTCTACTTAAATATTTTTTTAATATTTTAATTATTTAATTTTTGTTATTTTTGCAATATTTGCAAGTAGTTTTAATTCATTCCTTATTTCATGATAGAGGAACGTACATTCGATCTTCTTAGTGTCATGGAATGTAACTTTGCTATAGAATTTATCTCATTCTATAAATTCTAAGATTTGATATTGTTATACCACTATGAAACTCAAATTCTCCTCTCATTTGACCATTACAATGCTATGACTAGGTTATAATACATTACTTTAATTTATCTCATTTCAATTTTGTTATATATATTTGAAAAAAAATTGTAAGTTTTTATTATTTATGTTAAATCTTTTTGGTAACTTGGCAAAATTCCAAATGATGACCTTTCATTTCAATAAAGATGGTTGAATTACTCTCAAAAAGCTCTAATAAATTAAAAAATCATTTAACATTTTTCAATATATGATTTTGCAAGTTTCGAAATGTTTTATTATCTAGATATAATCCTCCTCTCATGTGCCATTTCATTGCTTTTTTTATTATATTACATTACTTCAATTAATCTTACATGAACTTTATCTTATATTTAATAAATATTAAAATAATAATTTATTGTAATTTTTATTTATTTTTTATAATCCACTATAATTTTAAATGATACGTAATTAATGCAAAACAACAATTGTTGAACTCATCTTAATGTGCTCTAAACAATTAATTATTTTTTCTTATATTTTTTAAATATTTCATTTTTTTTTGGTTTTTTTAAGCTTTATCTAGCATTTTAATTCTTACTAGGTTTGATGTTATAAGATGTGCCATGTGATCTCTTATGTATTTTTAATTGTGGCTTTCTCACATAAAATATATTAGTTTTTCAAATCTTTCACATGGATTTGGTTATATTACTATGAAATTAAAATTCTATTATGATTTACCTTTACATTGCTTTCTTATTACTAATAATATATTACTTTGTTTTAACTTAATGGATTTCACCTTAAAAATATTTTTGCTTAACTTCGAAATAATAATTTCGTATTAGTTATACCTATTTACCACAAGAATGTATAGTAATTACAACTAGGTCCAATCAAGATGAAATTAATGTGATTAGATCATCTTGACAAGCTCTACCCAATTAAATGTTTTCTTTTATATTTACAAGTGTTTTTGAATATTTTATGAGATATGATAATTTGTACCAAATTTTACGGTTGAAAATGTTATATTATTCCATTTGGTATTTAATAGTGAACCTTTCTCATACATAAACAAATATTTCCCATCGACTTGGTTACACTATTTTAAAACTCTAATTTTTAACTAATGTAACAGTAATATCGGTTTTATTTTCTTAGACTAAGATTTTTTCAGTGTATCACATTTTAGGTTTAATATATAGTTTATTCTTATTGAAAAGTGATTTATAATTATTTTTCTTATTCACTTTTCTCATTACCCATAATTCCAAATGAGGTCTTATCAACACAAAAGTAATGTCAAACTAGGCTTGACTAGCTCTACAAAATAGATATTCTTATATATTGTTTTATTTATTTTAATTTCTAGTATCTTGTTACACTTTACAAGAAATTTTAATTTATAGCTATTTGAATGATCAAGGATGTTACTCTTGCTCCCATTAATGTTTTGGAACTAAACATCTCAAAATAAATCTCTTTTTCCAATGTTTTGCTTTTATTTGGTTATATTACCATGTATGCTAAATCCTCTCATACGTGACCCTCAAATCTCCATGATTTGGTTATAATACATGTCTTCAATTTTTCTTATTTTAACTTTAATAAATTTTTTCTTCAAATTAAAATAAAAATTTATTATAATTTATTCTTATTTTGTTTTAAAATTCTTATTAATTCTAGACAAGGTTCGATGGAGATGAACAATCATCATTGAACTCACCAAAAGGAGCTCTCTCCAACTAAATTTTTTTTATATATATTTTGAAGTATTTTTCTTTGAAGAGTTTTGGCACATTTTATGAGAAATTAGTACTTGTACATATTATGTTATAATACAACTTTTTAATATAATTTATCAAATTTGTTCAAAGGTTTTTTATTTTATTATATTACTATGAAACTCTAATTCTCCTCTTATTTAACATCTACATCATTTTGATTTGATCTTATTACAGTGCTTTAATTTATCTTAATTCAACTTTATTATATGTTTTTTAGAATATTCAAAATATTTTATTCGTAATACTAATTTAGTTGAATAATTCATTGTACATCTAAATGGGCATTGATAAAGATGCAACAAACATCGTCAAACTAATTTTGATTCACCTAATTAAATTTAATATTTATTTTTCTATTGTTATATAATTTATTTACAGTGTTTTGATGGTTAAGATGTTACAATCAATCTTCTTAATATCTTTAGATAAATCTTTCCATTAACAAATGTTTTATTTTTTTCAAATATTTTATTTTGATGAGATTGTATTACTATAAAATTCAAATTCTCCTCTCGTGTAAGCTTTACATCATTTTTATTTTGTTATATTAATTGATTATGTTTATCTCATTTTAGCATTAATATATACTTTATTGATATTAAATAAGATAATCTATTATTATTTATAATTATTTACTTTGGAGATTCTTAACAATTCCAATTGTAGTTTGATTGAGATGTAAAAACCTAGTTAAACTATTTTGATAAGTTTTATCTATTTAAATAATCATTTATTTATATTTAAATATTTTACATTTTAAGGGATGGGAAAATTTTAAAAGAAACTTTAGCTCATGCCTTGTTTGACAATCGAGGATGAAACCATTCATTTATCTCATTTTTTCAAATTTTTTGATTTAATTTTGTTATATTACAATTAAACAATCAATCTGCTAATATTTCTCTTTTACATCTTTTTGAATTCTTTATGGAACATGGCTTCTATTTTTCTCATTTTATTATTTATACATATTTTTTAACATGAGAATAATAATTTATTATTATTTATTCTTATATTATTTTTTAATTCATAGTTACTCTAATCAATATCTGATTTGGACAGAACAATGGTTGTTAGTCTAATCTTTAAAAGCTTTATCAAAAGATATATTTATATTTCTATTTTTTTATGTTATATTTTCTAGGGTTTTACATGTTTTATGAGTAATTTCAAATCATACTTGATTTTATGATCGAGGTTATTGCACTCAATCTCTTAAATATTTTGGAATGCAACTTTTGCTTGCTATTTTTCACATTTCTTAAAATGTTTCTTTTTTTATTTCATTAAGCTTCTTTGTAACTCTAATTCTCTTATTAGGTGACATTTGCTTTACATACATTGGTTTATATTACATTGCATCAAATTGTTTAATTTTAGCTTTTGTACATATTTGCAAAGCACTAAAATAGAAATTTATTAATATTTGTACTTATTAAATTCATTTTGTTAACAATAATTGTAAGTGAGGTTTGATTCAGATGAAACAAAATCATTGGACTCATTTACCAAGCCCTATCGAATTAAACATTTATTTTTATTTCTTAAATATTTAAATTTCTAAGATATTTACATATTTTATGTGATATTTAAACTCATACCTTATCTGGTAGTCAAGGGCATTACAATGATAATCTAGTTTCATCCCTTAGCACTATTGCAATACTTTGATATATTTATATTACATTGTTTCTATTTATTTTTAATGTCATAGGTAATATATATGACATTATTTTGAATACTAATTTTTATTATTTATATTGATTTATTTTTGTGATTGATAATAATTCTAATAGAGATTTGATCAAGACAAAACAGACAAAATGGGGCTCGCCACGGTGAGGTTTAACGAATTAAATGTTAATATTTATATCTTTTAAATATTTTATTTTTTTGTGTTTTTCTAAGTTTTATGAAAAATAATAATTCATACCTATTTTGACAATTAATGTTGTTACACTAAAACTTCTTGTTACTTTAGAATGCAACTTTTATATACAATTTATTTTATTTCTCAAATTTTTTTATTTTATTTTCACTAAATTACTATTTCACTCTAAATCTCCTGTCATGTGATTTTAACATCAATTTCATTTGGTTATGTTAGAATTCCTACATTATCTCATATTTATTTTAATATATTTTATTATATTAAAGTAGTAATTTATTATTATTTGTGTCTAATTATTTTAGAAATTTGTAGTAATTATAAATTATGTCCAATCAACATGAAACTAAGGTCACATAATCATCCCAACGAATTCTACAAAATTAAATGTTTACTTTTAAAATTAAATTTTTTCATGATTTTTTTGGGTTCTTAATAAAGAATTTTGATTTCTATTTAATTTGATTATTGAGAATGTTACACTTGATCACTTTAGTGTCTTGGATTACAACTTCTCTATACTTCATACTTTTCTATCAAATTTTTCTTTTAATTTTTTATACTTTATGAAAATATAATTATCCTCTTTTGTGACCATTACATACCGTTGAATTTGTGATATTATATTATTATATTTTTTCCTATTTTATAGTTAATATTTATTTTATCATTATTAAAACAAGGATTTGTTATTGTTTATTTTTATATAATTTGAAAATTTACATTAATGTGAAGCTAAGGGTCAAGCCACCACCTACATCAAATACCATTACATAACAAAATTAATATCAGAGTCGTGAGATACGACATCTAAGTGAGGACAAAGAATAAAACCAAAGGTAGGGACCCGACGGTAAGACAAACACCAACCCCAAAATCAAAAATCCCAAATATATATAAGCAAAACATGTTTTTAACAAATTTACTAATACCAAACCATTCCCTTTCTCATTTATCTAGTGGAAGAAGCTCTCCTATAATATCATCTTCTCCTACTCTCGGTGTTGTGGACACATGGGATCTATGACCTGTGATGCAAGCACTAAATGAGATTTTACATATCTAAATAGATAAATCCATAATAGATAACCAAACATGAAAGGGATATCAAATTAAAAGGCATACCATGTGCAGTGAAGATAAATTATATGCATAAAACGACAATCACACAAGATGTCACATATAAGGTAATGCCAAATGAAAAAAAAGAAATGCCAGTTTCTTATATATATGTGTGTTATCACTAGGCCTAATTTCCTTTGACACATTATCCTCTAGATCCAATCATCATCAATAAATGGCCTCCAATCAACATCCAACCAAACACATAACACTATGCCGATATCTGATTCGAAGATCAATACCCTATAACACATGCTGGGCCTAGTGCCACTAGGCAAGTATGGTACCATAACCTGCAACACATGCTGAGCTTGGTGTAAATCATCATGGAGTCATAGCACATAACATCTAACACTAGGCAGATATCTGTTTTAAAGATTGATACCTTACAACACATGTTAGGCCTAATGGTGAGGATGATGTTCGATAAGAATCTCATTTTTATTTGCCATTTTTCCAAACATCAATCTAAATAATTATACCATATCAAAAGACTTTTCGTGCCATATTGCTTCTTCCCTTTTTATTTTAGCATATTATATCATAATGTTTCTTTCTTTACCATATGCAATAATATTAATGTATATCATATGCAACAATCAAACACCATATGAGAATAAGAAAATCATGTAAAAATATAATAATGTACTGCATCATAAGGTTAGGAATTTATCTACCTTACATTGATGTACAATTTGTATTGCCTACTTCTTATTCTTCTTGATGTCCTGCAAGACCATAAATGCAAAAAAATAGATTTAAAATATGCTTATTAGTCAAAATTTCTTTCTAAAAGCTATTCCAAAAAATCCCAAAATTTTCTTAATTTACACTATTTTTTTCTTACTGGTTTTTCGTCGATGTGGACCGACCACGCCTGCTTGCCCCGTTCAGCAACGTGACCCGTTCAACACACTGAACCATTTCCTATCTCTCTCTCTTCTATGGGCTCAGTGGAACGTGACCCCTTTCCCGTCTCTACCTCTCACTGGAACCTTACCTAACACTAATGACAAAAAAATTCACGTTTCTTTCCATACAGAATCCTCATTGGCCATCACTATTGTGTGCTGGAACTTTTTTGAAGGGCTTGGCGACAGCTCTCAAAATCTTGTACTTACAGAATTCTCGTCGTAGGGATGTTTAAGCAGCACTTTGCACTGCAATAATCTCCCCGCTGATGCAATTTTTTGTGGAAGTGCTTTTCAAATGCACCTTGGTTCGCTTTTATAACCACCACTGAACCGACTACAGAAGCCTCGTGAACCAACTAGTTTTGCATAAAACCCCCTCTAAATTCATTATTTGCATTTTTATCCTCCATCCGAAGAGATAAACCTATGCCAAAATTCCTAAAATTACACATATACTCAGTGCAGCCAACAACTTTTACAAATTGCAAATATAACTTCCGCCACAATGCATTTTAACTATGTCGACATTTACAAAATTATAAATCTATCCTCCACGTTACAAATTTATCCTAGATCTTTAAAAATACATTTTATTCCTCAGAACTCCGAACATTACAAACTAAAAACTGTTGGATTCATCTCAAAAAGCTCTTTCTCTAAAAAAATAAGATAAAGGAAAAACTAAGGCTATTGCACTAAGTCTGATTGAAATGAAGCAAATGCCATTAGCCTTCATGAGGCGTTTCAATTTATACCTAATTTAACGATCAAGAATGTTACACTCAACCTCCTTTACAATTTAAAAATGGGACCTTCTTGCACAATTTTCCTTTCTTCTTCAAACATTGCTCTTTTATTTTTTTATATCACTATTTAACACTAAATCTACTCTCTTGTGAGATTCACATTTCTTTGATTTTGTTATTTTATATTCTTAAATTTATCTCATTTCAAAATTATATTAAATTGCTTAACATTAAGATAATATTTTATTATTATTTAAGCAAATTAGCTTTCAAAATTTCTAAAAATTATAATTGTTACTCAATCAAAATCAAATAAATAATGTTTGACTATTTTAATTGAGCTCTATCTAATTAAATATTCTTTTAAATATTTTAAAAAATAAGTTTTGAGGTATTTTAGTATGTTTTATAAAATATTTTGATTTATACTTGATTTAATGATCAATGATTTATAAAAAATATTCTTAGTTTCTTGGAATGCAACTTTCCCAAAAATTTTATCTCATTTCTTTTTAATTTTGCATTAATTTATTAATGTTAGTTTATAACTACAAATCTTCTTCTATGTGATGTTTACATCACTTTGATTTATTTATAATATTTCACTGATGTAAATTTTTATTTTGAAGTACTTCCAAGTAAGAGTCAATTGAGAAAAATAATGGTCATTGGACTCATCTTAATGAGCTCTATTTAATTAAATGTACCTTTTTAGGGATATGGCACACTTTAAGGGATATTTTAATTTGCACCATATTTTACTTGTTCAAGTATGTCACTCTACCACCTCAGCATCTTAGAATGCAACTTACAAAATGTATATCATCTGTTAATTTTTTGGTTTTAATTTTATTATATTACTTTGAAACACTATTTTTCCTCCCTTGCAATGTTTACATTACATTTATTTTTTTAAACTACGTAGCCTTAATTTTCCTCATTTTAAGTTTTAGTGCATAAATACTTACTGTTAAAGTAATACCTCATTATTATTTATGCTTATTTTCTTTAATAATTAGTAGAAAGTTTAAAGAAGGTCTAACAAAGACGAAACCATCACCAAAAACATCATTTAATTAAGCTCTATCCAATTAATTATTAATTTTTTAATATTCTATAGAATTTTTTTCTATAGTTCTTATAAGTTTTAAGCCACTTTTCAATTCTTATGACATTCAAGGATTAAGGATATTATATTGGATCTCTTAAAAACCTTAGAATGCAACGTCCTCTGATGATTTATCTCATTTTCTTAAAGTTTTTAGGTTTGATTTAGTTATATTACCATATAAGAAAAACAAATCTCCTCTTGTTTGACACGTACATTGCCTTGATTTGGTTAGATTATATTTCTTCAGTTTATTTTATCTCACTTTCAATATATATTAACAAAATAGTTAAATAATACTATTATTTTTTATGTTTTTCACTTTATTAGTTCGCAATAACTCCAAACTAGGTCTAATCAAGATAAAACAAGTCATTAAACCAAGCTCAATATGCATTAACAAATTGAATATTAGGTTTTATATTTCTTTAAATATTTTTTATGGTTGAGACATCATCTTTGGGACATTTAAGTTTTATATATTACAATGATTGAGGTTGTTATGCACAATATATTTATTATCTCAAATAGCAATTTTTCCATAAAATTTATCTCATTATTTAGTTTTTTTCTTTGATTTTGTTATATTATAATGTAATACTTTATCTTTACTCTTGCGAACACTATATCAGCTTACATTTATTACATTACATTACAATAATTTATTTTATTTAACACTTAATATACATTAACTTACTATTAAAAGGATATTTTATCATTATTTATGATGTTTTTTACATAATTGAATAAAATTTCCTAACGAAGTCTAATTAATATGAAATAAAATCGTTGAACAAATCTTAAAAAGCTCTACTAAAAAATTATTTTTAAAAAAATTTTAAATTATTTTATTTTAGTAGATTTTTGTACATATTATAAGATATTTTGATTGAAAACTAATTTGATAATTAAGGAAGATATTTGTAGTTATAAAGTAACATTAAATCTCATTTCTTTGGATTGCATTTTATTTATTAATGTTACAATGAAATTGTAATTCCCCTATAATTTTACCATTACGTTGCTTTAATTTTCTTATATTACTTTTCTTCAATTTATCATATTTCAACTTAAATATATATTTTTTATATTAAAATGAATGGTTTTTTATTACTTATGGTTATTTACATTAGTAATATACTATAATTACAAAAAACATCAAATTAAGATGAAATAAGCATCATTTTACTTCCGTTAACAATGTCTATCAAATTAAAATTTTAATTTTACATTCTTTAAATGTTTATTTGTTATGATTTGGCATACTTTATGAAGAATTTCTACTTGTGCCTTATTCTACAATGGAAGATGTTATACACAATCTCCTCAGTATTTTGGAATGCAATTTTTTGATAAAATTTTTCTTACTAATGAAATGCTTCAATTTGATTTAGTTATATTACTCTAAAACTATTGTTTTCTTATTCTGTAACCTTTACATTGCTTTGATTTAGTTGGATCAAATTGGTTCTATTTATCTTAATTTAGGTGTAAAATGTGTTTAATCCATATTTTAAAAAAATTGACAATTTTTTCTTATTTAAATTTGTAATTTAAAGTAGTTCTAAGCAAGGCCTAATTGAGATGAAATAAATATTGTTGGACTAATATGAACAAACTCTATCCAATTGAACATTCATTTATATATTTTTGGGATATTTTTCTAAATTTTTTTTTGACATGGTTTACATAAAATTTCTAATCAAACCTATTTGGATCATCATGAATGTTACACTTTAACTCTTTAGTGACTTAGAATGCAACTTTCCAAAGGGCTATTTCTTATTTGTCCATATTTTTCTCTTTTACTTAGTTCTTTTACTATGATACACCAATTCTCCTTGAATGTAACTATTACATCACTTAAATAATATATTATTATATTACTTTAATTTATCAAATTTTAGCTTTGTTATAAATTTACTTAACAAAACAAGAGAAATTTATTATTAATTATCCTTTTTATTTTTGTTATTGGTAGTAGAAACAAGGACTGAATGAAATCAAGGAAATGTATATGAATTCATCTCCTCTAGTTTTATCAAAATAAAAATTCATTTTTATTTATTTTTCAATTTTGTTATGTTCTAAGATTTTTGCACATTCTTTGAGACATTTTGACCAAATTTGTTGATTAAGAATGTCCACCTACTTAGTATCATTGAGTATTGCTTTCCTATGTAATTTATCTATTTCGTTTCCAAACCTTAAACTTTAATTTGCTTAAATTATTATGAAAGTCCATTTCCTCACTAACTAGACATTTGCATCACTTTCATTTTGCTATATTATACTTTTTTAATTTATCTTATTTCAATAATATATATATATATACACCTTATTTTGACATTATAATTTATTATTATTTATGATTGTTTACTTTGATAATTTTTAGTTTATACATATGGCATTTTTAGGAGAACATACAAACATTGTTGGGGTTGTCTAGATGATATCTATCTAACTAAATATTTAATTTTTGAATTTAAATTATTTTATCTTGTGAAATTTAGGCATGTTTTTTGAGACTTTTTTATTTTTAAGTAATTTGATGATCAAGAATATTACACATAATATAATATCTTGCAATGGATCTTTCACAAAAAATTTTACTATTTCTTTAACGTTTTTTTGTTTATTTTGTTATATTATTATGCGACATAAAATATCCACTTTTATTATCATTAAATATTTTTCATTTTTTTATATTACATTACTTAATTTGATCTCATTTCAACCATAATATAAATTTAGTTCACAATAAAATAAAATTTTATTATTATTTATGTAATTTTTATTTGTAATGTTTAATGATTCCAAATGAAGCTTCATTGAGATAAAACTAATATGAGTTGGCACATCTCAATGAGTTCTAATTAGTTAAATACTTATTTTAATATTTTTTAGTTTTTTTAAATTCCATATTTTTATTTTTTTATTACATATTTTTATTGTACCTCATTTTTATTATTAAGGATGTAATACTCAATCTTAGTGACATCTTGGAATGTAGCTTTCCCATATAATATATCTCATTTTCTCAAAAGTTTTAATTCTATTTGGTTATAATAATAGCATACCTAATTTCTCCACCTAGATAACATATATAGTATATTATTTTATTTAAATTATTCTACATCAAATAATCATATATTAGCTTTGATTTATTAGATTACTCATCTTGATGAGCACTTTCTTATTAAATACACTTTTTTATGATTTTTAAATATTTCATTTTCATGATTTTGATTTTTTGTGAGACTTTTTTATTGAAACATGAAATGACGATCGAGAATATTACACTTGAACTCCCTAATATAGTTGAAAGCATCTCTATCATATAATTTTTAAATTTCTTAAAATGTTTTATTCAAATTTGGTTATATTACTACGAAACTCTAATTTTCCTACTATGTCAACTTTACATCACTTTGATTTGGTTATATTATGCTACTTTTATTTCCCCATTTTAGCTTTTGTTATACATTTACTAAATATAAAAAATAGTAGTTCAATATTAATTATTCTTATTTGTTTTAGTAATTCATGTCAATTCAAATTGATATCTAAATGAGACAAAATAGCCATTATTAAATTCATCTCAAAAATCTTTATCTAATTAAACTTTGATATTTTCAAAATTTTATTTAAGAGGGTTTCTCCATAATTTATTAGTCAATTTGATTCCTACCTTTTTTTCACAATGTAAGATGTTACGATTTTTCTCCATTGCATCTTGGAATTTAACTTTCCTCTTATGTGACCTTTATTTTTTGTTGATTTTGTTATATTACGTTATTTTAAATAAACTCATTTCAACTTTAATATACATTTATATAATTTAAAAATAATAATTCATTTTATTTATTTTAATTACATTTGTGATTTACTATAAGTCAAAGGAGGGTCAATTTGGAATAAATGATTTCTTTTGACATATCTCAATAAGCTCTATCTAATTAAATATTTATTTTATGTTTATAAATATTTTATTTCATATAATTTTGTCACTCTTTAATAGATATTTTGATTCACACCTAATTTGGAGATCGAGGTTATTAAATTTGATCTCTTTGGTGCATTGTAAAAAAACACCTCCCAAATATCCATTTCATTTCTTAAAATTTTTTCTTATTGATTTTATTATATTAGAATGTAACCATCAATCCCATTTCATGTGAGAGCTACATCACTTTTATTTGCTTATATTATATTACTTCAATTTATATGACATCAATTTTAACATATATATACTTAATATTAAGGTAATAATTTATTATTATTTATGTTTAATTTTTTCGAAAATTGTAGCAATTCCAAACACAATCTATTAGAAAGGAAACAAATATCAATAGACTTCCCTTGGAAAGGTCTTTCTAGTAAAATATTCGTCTTTATATCCTAGATAATTTTATTTTCCATAATATTAGTTTAGTTTTTGAGTCATTTTGATACATACCAAGTTTGCTAATTGACAATATTTCATTTAATTTTCTTATTATCATGGAATGGAACTTTATCAAACAAATTGTTTTCTTTTATTTGGCTATACGATTACGTAACTTAAAATCAACTATCATTTGATAATTATATCACTTCTATATGGTTATTATATCTTATGTCAATTTATCTCATTTTTGTATTAATATATATTTAGTTAAAAAAATTAAAATAATAATTTGCTATTATTTAGGCTTATTTTTTGAAAACTCGTAATAATTTCAAAAAAGTTGTGATCAGATGGAATAAACGTTGCTTGAATCATTAAGACTAGCTTTTATCCAAACTAAATATTTTTTTTTATATTTTTAAAAATATTTGGGTATTGCCATGATTTACTAGATATTTTAATACATATCGTACTTGTTGCTTGAGGATGCTAGACTTCATCTTTTTAATATTTGAAAAACCTTTCTTTGAAATATATTTCATTTCTTCAAAAGTTTTTCTTTGATTTGGTTATATTACCATGTTTATCTAAATTTCTTACCATGCAACCCTTACTTTAACTTTATTTTGATATATTGAATTGCTACAATTTTTCTTATTTCAACTTTAATATCTTTTCAATTAATATTTAAATAATAATTCATTATCATTTATGCTTATTTATTTTATTAAATAATAATTCTAAACAAGGTTTGTTCAAGGCAAAAAAGGTCATTTGAACTATCTCGATAATTTTATTACAAATATTTATGAATTTGTTCTTTAAAAATATTTTCTTATCTATTGTTTTGACATACTTTTCAAGATATTTCAATTCATTCTTCATTTGATTTTTGAGAATGCTACTTTTGATTGTCTTGGTATCTTAGTAAATAACTTTCTTATATAATTTATCTCATTTCCCTTAAGTTTTTACTTTCATTTTATTCTATTAATATGTATCTCAAATTCTGGCATCCTTTGACATTTACTTGTCTTTCATTTCATTGTGTCACATTATATCAATTTAAAATTTTTAAGCCATAACATATAACTTAATATTGATGTAATAATTGAGTATTTTTTATCATATACTTTTTCTTGTAATTTACTATAATTTATAACCAATCCTTGGTTGAGTTAAAACTTTGTTGGACTCATCTCAATGAGATCTACTTATTTTAACTTTCATTTTATATACAAGAATGTTTTATTTTCAATGATTTTCACATGATTTATTGGTTATTTTGATTTCCTCTTGATTTAATGATTGAGGATGTCTCATTTGATCTTTTTAGTTTCTTGTAAAAACTTTTTTGAACAATTTATCTCATCTTTTAAAATATTTTCCTTTCTTTTTGTTATGTTACTATGTAACCCTAACTCTCTTTTAGTGTGGCATTTAAAAATCTTAAATTTTGTTATTTATCTCATTTTAATTTCAATATATATCTTCTTAACATAAAAAGTTAATAATGTATGATTATTTATGTTTATTCACTTTAGGAATATTCAGTAATTTCAATCATGGCATAATGGAGACAAAACAAATAGTGTTGGACTTTATTCCACAACCTTTATCTAGTTAAATATTAATTTGTAAGCATTTTTCTCTCAAGATTTAGAATATTTTATGAGACATTTTGATTCATACTTAATTTGATAATTGAGAATATTACACTCAATCTCCTTAGTATTTGGGACTGTAACTTTCTTGTTCAAATTATCATATTTCTTAAAAATTTTAATTTTTTTTATTTCATCACTATAGAATTAAAATTTTGTCATTTCAACTTCAGATTGCTATTATTTCTTTACATTACATTGTTTCGACTACATAACTTTAGTTTTTAATTTTAATTTACCTAATAATATTATGAATATTATTTATGCTTATTTACTTCAAAAATTCCCAACAATTCCAAACTTTGATCGTTCAAGATGAAATAATCATCACCATGCTATTCTTGTTAAGCTTTAACTAATTAAAAATTTATTTTTATATGTTTAATTATTTTGGGATTTCAAGTTGTGGCATAATTTATGATTTTTTAAATAATTTCACTATAAAAGGTTTTACGTTCAATCTCCATGGCATCTAAAAATGTAATTTTCTTATACAATTTACGTTACTTCTTCAAATATTTTTCATTTAATTGAAAATTAATAAAACTTTACTTAATTTTTAAATAATATTTTATCCTTATTTATACATATTTTCCTTGCCGATTAATAGTAATTCCATATGTGGATCGATTAAGACTAAACAAATGTCATTTTACTCATCCTAATGAGCTTTATCTACCAAATTGTTCACTTTTATGATATTTAAAAAATATGCGAAAAATATTCAAAAATGTAAAAATAAATGTTTAAATAGTTACAACTATTTGAGGAATATTTCACAATAATTTTTCCATCTAGAGCACACCTTAATGGAAATTATTATGAAATATGATTAAAAATAAGCATAAATAATAGCAAATTATTATTTTAATATTGAATAAATATATACTAATGTAAAAATGAGGTAAATTGAAGGAAAATAATATAACCCAATCATAGAAATTTGCTGGTCATATGAGAAGAGACTTAGAAACACATATCTTTATAACCAAATCAAAATGAATATTTTTAAAATGTTATAAATTGTTTTGAAAAGTTGCATTTCAAGATATAGAGGAGATTGAGGGTAACACTATCACTGATTAAATACATTATGAACCAAAATTCCTCATCAATACTACAATACCCAAAAATTCTAAAATTATAAAAACAAGTATTTAATTGATTGAGCTCATCAAGACAAGACTAATGACTTTTGTTTCTCACTAATCATACCAACTTTGTAACTAGTGTTAATTTGGAAAATTAAAAAGTTTTTTTGGTAATAAACAATTATTTAACTATTATATTTATATATATATATAATAGTTAAATATATATTAAATTTGAAATAATATAAATTGAAGTAATGTAACATAAACAAATAAATATGATAGAAAGATTACCTAAGAGAAAAATTGTAATTTCTAAAAAATACTAATTTTTTTGGCAACATGGATGTTGAGTATAATATCTTGAAACATCAAATCTTTTATGAATCAAATTATCTATCAAAGCTTGCAAAAATAATAAAAAATAAAAATATTTCAAAATAAAATGATCATCTAATTAAATAGAGGTCATGGAGATGAGTGTTATGACATTTGTTTTATCTCTATTTAACCTCGTTCGGAGTTCTTGTAATTTGAAATAAAAAGTAGTGATATTTAAATATAAATTACCATTTAATATTTAACAAAAATATTTAAAAAAATGAACTGAGATAAATTAGAAAAATATAATATAATAATATCAATAAATGTAAAGCTCAAATGAGAGGTGATTTAGAGTTACAAAGTAATATAATCAAACAAAAGTGGAAGTTTTGAAAGAGATACTAAATTGTAAAAGCATGTTTAATTCTATGATACTATGGTTATCAAGTTTAACATTCTTGATTATCAAATAAAATACAAATTAAAATGTCTTATAAATCATGAAAAAACCTTAAAAATAAAATTATTTAAAATTATTGAAATAAATATTTAATTGGGTAGAGCTCATTATGATGCACCTAGTGACATTGTTTCATCTCAATTATTCCTTATTTGGAATTAGTATGAATTACAAAACTTAATGCACATAAGTAATAATAAAATATTACCTTAATATTACTTAAATAGGTATTTAAGTTAGAACAAGATAAATTGAAGCAATGAAATAAAATAAAATTAAAATGATGTATAAGTCAAACAAGACAAAATAAAGGCTTCGTAGTAATGTAGCCAAATAATTGCATAAAAACATAAAAAAACAAGACACGTTTTTGAAAAGCTACACTCAACATATTAACTAAATTAATTGTGAAATCCATGAACATCAAATTAGATATGAATTGAAATGATTAACAAAAGACATCAAAGCCATAGAAAATAAAACATTTAAAAATAAAGAAATGATTATATAATAATATAAAGCTTTTTGGTACAAGTACAACAAGATTTTTTTTCTTGATCACACTATGCTTGGAAATATGGCAATTTAGAAATATAAATTAAAATAATAATAATAATAAATTACTACTTTAATATTACGTAATATATATATATATATAAGCTAAAATAATATAAGTCGAAACCATGTATTATAACAAAACCAAAGAAATTATTTTGAAAAAATAAGATCAATTACTTTTGAAAAATTACATTTCTAGTGATTGGATTGAGTCTAACCAACATAATTGTAAAATCAGATATAAAATTAAATGACTCATAAAATGTGCCAAAACCTTCTAAAATAAATAACTTGAAAAAATAAAAAAAAACAATGTTCAATTGGATAAAAATCATCGATGCGAATCTAATGATGCTTGATTTGCCTCTATTGTTACAAAAATTTGTATTATTGTAATTATCATGGTAAATAAGCACCAATGAAATTAAATTATTTTTTATATTAAGTAAATATTTATATTAAAGCTTATTGAGATAAAATTAAGCAATGTAAATTAACTAAATATGGGCAATGCAAATGGCACATGAAAAGGGATTGAGAGTAGCATAATAATAAAAAAATTCAAAGAAATAATAAAAATGAACGGGGAAAAATGTTTGCAAATGTTGAATTATAAGATGCTAATGAGAATGCATGTGACACCCTCGATCTTCAAATAAGGCACAAACAAAAATCACTCATAAAAATTACAAAAGAAAAAAATAATTAAAAATAAATAATATACTTAAATAGATAGACCTCATCAAGATAAGTTCGATGACATTTGTTTTATTCTTGTGGGAGCTTGTTTGCTATTACTATTAATTAACAAAGTAAATATGCCTTAATAATAAAAATATATTTTCTTAATTTTATGTAAATGCATATGAAAGTTTAAAAAATCTAAATTAGAGTAATATAACTAAAGTAATGTAAATGGCACATGAAAAGAGATTTTGAGTAGCATAATAAGAAAAAAATTCAAAGAAGTAATAAAAATGAATTGGGAGAAATGTTTGCAAAAGTTGCATTCTAAGATACAAATGAGAATGCATGTGACACACTCAATCTTCAAATAAGGTACAAAAAAACATTACTCATAAAAATTACAAAAGAAAAAAATAATTAAAAATAAATAAACAATTACTTAAATAGATAGACCTCATCAAGATAAGTTTGATGATATTTGTTTTATTCTTGTGGGAGCTTGTTTGCTATTACTATTAATTAACGAAGTAAATATGCTTTAATAATAAAAATCTATTTTCTTACTTTTATGTAAATGCATATTAAACTTTAAAACATCTAAATTAGAGTAATATAATTTAACGAAATCAATTTGTTGTAAAGGTCAAACGAGAAGACATTCTGAGTTGAACAGAAATATGATTAATTTAAATTAAAAATTTTGATAAATGAAACAAATTTTAATTAAAAGTTTCTCTATAAGGCACTAAAGAGATGGAGTGTGAAATCCTCAATCGTCAAATTATGTTAGAATAAAAATAACTCGTAAAGCATACGAAAACATTGAAAAATAATATTTTAAAGAAGAATGTTTAATTGTATATAGGCCTAAAAGGTGAGTAAAACAATATTTATTTCTTCTAATTTCGATGTCATTTAAAATAAAAAAAATTGCCAAAATAAGTAAACATAATTAATAATGAATTATTAATTTTAATTTTAATTAAATAAACAATAAATCTAAAGATAGAATTTATTTAAGTGATGACATATAACCAAATAAAAAGATGTAAGGGTAATGTGATAAGAGAACTAGAGTTTTCTTGTAAGATAATAGAAAAAGTGAAAAAATAAATAAATAGGATAAATTATTCCATAAAGTTGCATTCAAAGATATTATGGTGATTGAGTGTAACATCCTTGATAGTCAAAAGGTATGAAACAAAATACCTCATAAAAAATATCAAACTTCTAAAAAACTAAATATTTAATAAATAGAAAGGCGTAGTTAATTTGTTATAGCTCATGAGGATGAGTCTAATGAAGTTTTTTTTGCTTTGATCTGTCCTTATTTAAAATTATTTTCAACTATCAAAACACTATGCAAAAATAATAATAAATTATTGTTTTTATAATTACGGAATATGTCTTATCACTAAACAAGACAAATTTATGAAATGTAACAAAATGAAATAAAGATGACATAAATTTCTTCCACGATGTGATTTAGAGTTACATAATAATGTAACCAAATAAAAGTTAAAACTTTTAAGAAATGAGTTAAATTTTATAAGAATGTTGCATTCTTAGATACTAATAAAATGAAGTGTTTCAACTTCAATCATTAAGATGAGTAGAAATAAAAAAGACCCATACAACATGCAAAAGAATTAAAAAATATAACAAAAAAGAAATGAATATTTTGCTAGATAGAGTTCATTAAGATAAGTCCAACCATGCTTGTTTTGTTCTAATTGGATCTCACTTAAAATTACTATGAATTAATAAGTAAAATATGCATAACAAACAATAAATTATTGCGAATTACCCATATCAAGGTGATGTTAAGGTCATATTAGAAAAGAGTTAAAGTTAATTCGTAATATAACCAAATGAAAGCGAAAAATTTGACAAAACGAGATATTTTGCATAAGGAAATTGCATTCCAATATAATAAGGAGATATAATGTTGCATATTTATCATCAAATCTAGTAAATATCAAAATGTATAGCAAGGTTTGAGAAAACTTAAAAAAATGTATAGAAATATTAAAAAATCCTTTGTTAGATGTAGCTCATTGATTCCTTTTCAAAAATTTTGTGAATTATAGTACTAGATATTTGTAAATAATTATAAATAACTTGCTTAATATTAAATAAAAAACTTGAAGCACAAATGAGATAAATTTAATCTACAAAATATAACAAATTCAAAGAGATATAAAGGTCACATGAGAGGAGGTTTTGGGTAACATTGTAATATTACAAAATTATAGTGTAAAACTTGAAAAAAAGATTTAAATCATAAAGTTGCATTAAAAGATAGTAAGGCAATCCTATGACAATTACATCACATTGATTTTTGTTGTATCACGAAGATTCAATTTATCATTTTTGAACATTAATATATGCATAGTAAATATTACAGTAATAATTTTTTATTATTTTTATTTATTCATTTGGTGACTCTTACTAATTATAATTGAAATTAAATGAAGATGAAACCATTGCATTGGACTAAACTCAGTGAGATTTGTTCATTTAAAAAATACTAGATTTTTGAATTTTTTATTTTCTTATTTTTTAATTACATTACTAGACATTTTGATTCGTACAAGATTTCGTAATCCATATTTTGCTAATGTCTTCGAATAAACCTTTCATCTACAATTTATTGCTAATATCATATATATATATATATATATATATTGTGTGTAATTGAGTCAAAAGAAAATTGGTTGCAGTCGATTTAATTAACTTTACTAAATTAAGTGCTCTTTCTTACATTTATTTTAAAAATATTTTATTTCTTATGGTTTTTATGGGCTTTATAAGATAATTTGATTCATATATTGCTTCACGATGGAGGTTGTTACTCTTAATCTTCTTAATATCTTAGAATGTAACTTCCAAAATTTATCTCATTTCATTAAAAATTTCAATTTGAATTTGTTTTATTATTTTGAAACTGTGATTCTCCTCTCTTCTAACCTTTACATCTCTTAAAATATGTGATATTACACTCCTTAAATTTATCAACTTTCAACTTTATTGTATATTTATTTAATAATAAAATAATAATTTATTAATATTATTGCAAATTTACATTTATTATTCATTTTATTACAAAATGAGTTATGATAAAATTGTAACAAACATCGTTGGATAAATCTTGATTACGTTTATCTAATTAAATTTATATTTTAAAATTTTTTTAAGTATTTTAATAAATGGGTTTTGACATTTTTTATAAGTCTTTTCAATTTATATTGAATTTAGTGATTGATGATATTACCCTTGATTTTTTTAGCATCTTACAACACAACTTTTGCACATAGTTTTTTTATTTTTCTAAATTTTTCATTTACATTTATTATATTGCTATGTAACTCTTAATCTATTCTCATGTGACATTTACATTATTTTTATTTATTGGTTCAATTTTTCTCATTTTAGCTTTAATATAAATCTTCTTAATATTGAAATAATAATATATTATTATTTATATTTGTAATTAATAGTAATTCTAAACATGACCCAACAAAGATGAAAAAAAATATCAATTGACTTCTATGGACATGTTGTACCAAATTAAATATTTATTTTTATAATTTCATAAATATTTAAATTTCTATTGATTATGAAATTTTTTAACATAAGAATTATCAAGTTTAACTTTCTCATTCAAAATTAATAAGAATTATCAAGTTAAATAGGCATAAAGAATAGTAAAGTATTTTTTTAATATTAAATAAATAAGGGTTAAAGCTAAAACAAGATAAATTGAATCAATTGTAACCAAATCAATAACATGCAAAAGTTACACAAGAGAAGATTTAAAGTTATAAAGTAACATAACTAAATCAAGACAAAAATTTTAGAGTAAAATGTATAAGAAAGTTCAATTGCAAGATACTAAGAAGATCCAATGTAGCATCCTTGAGAATCAAAGTAGGTATAAATAAAAACATCACATAAATAAAGCCAAACTAATATAAAGTTAAATGTTTAAAAATTTTTAAAATTTATACTTTATTAAGATGAATTGATGGATGTGTATTCTATCTTGATCAAACCTATTTTGGAATAATTGTGAATTACTAAGGAAAACTATCAAAAATAATCGTGAGTTATAATTTTTGTAATAAGAAAAAAATATATTAATACTAAATGACATAACATTAAAAAAATAATATAACAAAATTAATGCAATGTCAAAGTCACATGTGAAGAGAATTAGAGTCACATAGTAATATAACAAAATAAAAGAAAAAAATGTGATAATTTATATGAGAATCTTTCATTGTTAGATATTAAAGATATTAAGTGTATATGCTCGATCATCCAACAAGGTACAAATTAAAAAGGCTTGCAAAAGAATGCCAAAAAAATAGAAAATAAAACATTTTGATATATAAAAATGAATATCTAAATGGAATAGATTTCATTAAGCTAAGTTCAGTGACATTTCTTTTGTCTCCATCAAGACTCATTTGAATTAGATTGACTTATCAAATTAAATAAGCATAACAATAAAATTACTACTTTAATATTAATTATATATGCTTATATATTAAAGTTGAATTTAGATAAATTAAAAAAGATAATATAAGAAAATAAAAATAATATAAAGGCCATCTATAAGTAAAGTTTTTGTTTCATAGTAATACTAGAAATTTTACCTAAAAACTATGAAGAAATGGTGAACTATGTGAAAAATTTTCTAAAATAATAAAGAGATTGAGTGTAACATCCTTAATCATCAATGTAGGTACAAATCCAAATGCCTTCAAAAAATACTAGAATACTAGTAAATAATATTTTAAAGATATTAAAAATATAATTTAATTTGATGAAGCTCAACCAGTTTAGCACAATGACATTTGCTTTGGCTTTATTGAACCTTCTTTTGAATTACTATGAATAAAGAATTAAATAAGCTTATATTATAACAAAATTTTTATTTTAATATCAAGTTAATATATAAAAACTTTGGAATAAGATAAGCTAATAAACTTTAATATGCCTAAATAAAAAATGTAATGCCCAGAAGTTAAAAGAATTATAATTTCATAAGAATATAACTAAGTTGAAGTAAAAAATTTAAAAAATTGGGATAAATTATGTAGACAATCTATATTCCAAGAAGCAAAGAAAATAAAGTGTACATTTATCATTCATCAATTCTACTTTGGATCAAAGCTTCTAATTAAACATGCTAAAAAAATAAAATAAAATTTTTAAAAATAAAAAATGTACATTTAATTTAATAGAGTTTGTTGAGATGAGTCCAACAACATTTAATTCATATTGAGAGCATAATGACATTTTTTTAGTCTTCATCGATCCTTGTTTAGAATTATTGTGAAGTTTAAAAGTATGTTAACATAAATAACGATAAATTATTATCTTTGTATTAAATAAATATAATTAAATGCTGAAATTAGATTTATTAAAATGATGTAATATAACAAAATCAAAGTGATGTAAAGTTAATGATAAGATAGTTAGATTTTCCTAATAATTTAACCAAATGAAAGAAAATAATTTGAAAACTTTTATTGAATTACACAAGAAAATTGCATTCTTAGATACAAAAAATATTAAGTGTAGCATACTTAATCATCAAATCATGCACAAGTGCAAATGACTCGTAAAGCATATGAAAGCAATGGAAAATAAAATATAAAAATAAATAATTAGTTAGATCGAGTTCATAACATTGCCATAGTAATATAATGAAATGAAAGTCAAAATACTAAAGAAGTGAGATAAGTTATGTGAGAATGTTCTATTCTAAGAAATTAAAAAGAATTAATGGAATATCCTCAATTGTAATATTCAAAATGAATCAAAACGTTTTGTAAAATAAGCCAAAATACTCAAAAAAACATTATTGAAAAATTAAAAAATATATATTTACTTAGAATGAGCAAATTAAGATGGGTTCAATATTAAGTAGAAAATAATAAAGAAAAAATAAGATAAATTAGATAAATATAATAAATCCAAACCAAAGTGAAAAATATAAATATGAGTTGCAAAATTATATAAAAAAGTAAAATGTTTTAAGAATCGAGATAAAATTTATAGGAAATCTACATTCGAAGATACTAATGAGATGATGTCTAACATCCCCAATCATCAAATAAGATATGAATAGAAATATCTCATAATATACAATAAAACACAACAAAATAATATATTTAAAAATAAAATAATGTATCTTTAATTGGACAAAGCTTATAGAAACTAGTCCAATTGTGTTTGTTTTATCTCAATCAGACCTTATTTGGAATTATTATTTTTATGTTAAGTTAATATAGATTAATGTAGATATAAGATAAATATAATATAGCAAAGTAAAAGTGATGTAAAGTTCAAACTAGTGAAGACTTTGAGTTATATAATAATAAAACCAAATCCAAGCAAAAATCTTGGAAAAATGAAATAATTCATTTGGAAAAGTTTTATTTCAAGATACTAAAGAGATTGAGTACAAAATCCATAATAGTCAAATCTAGTTGAAATAGAAATGGATTATAAAACAAGCCAAAAAGCTAGAAAAAATAATTTTGAAATATAAAATAATTCATAGTTTGATAAAGCTTAAGGAGATGAGCGCAAAAAAAATTACATAGCCTCAGATAATCTTATTTTAAAACTACTACAAATTATCAAAATAAATAAATGTAAATAATAATTAATTGTAATTTTAGTTTTAAATCTGACTTGTGATTAATTTAAGCAATCTTAAACAGCTAAACAAAAGACTTGAAAAAGTGCATATGAAAGGAAAATTAATGTTAAATAGTAATAAAACAAAATCAAAAAAAATAATTGAACAAACAAACTAAATTGACTCATAGAACATGCTGAAAGTCTAAAAAATAAAATACTTAAAAAAATAATAATTAATACTTAATTTGATTGAGCTCCTCAAGATGACTCCAATAACATTTTTCTTCATATCAACTAGTCATCATTTGTAATTTTTATGAAACATCCAATTGAACAAGAAAAAAAAATGGAAGTTATTAATATTATCTAAATTTATAATAATGTTAAAAAAAGATGTGTTGAAGCAAAATAATGAAACCTAATTAAGAGAAATGTTTGAAGAAATGAAATGAATGATACCAAAAGCCATACAATAGGATGCTAAGAAGATCCAATATAATATAATCATTCATGAAAAAAATATTAAAAATATAAATTCTACATTTAATTAGATAGTACTCGTCAAGATGAATCCAAAAAAGTTTTCATGTTAATCAGACTTTATTTAGAATTACTACAAATTATGAAATAAATTAATATAAATAATAATAAATTATTATCTTAATATAAAATAAATATGTATTCAAGATGAAGCAAGATAAATTGAAGCCCTATAGAAAAATATATATCAATCATGTGATGGTTAGGCAAAAAAAGAACTGTAATTTCAAAATAATGTAACAAACTTAAAGCAAAAACTTTGAAGAAACGAGATAAACAATATATGAAAGTTCCATTCCAATACACAAAAGAGAAAGAGCAAAATGAACTCAATCACCAAATTAGTAACTATGGAAATGTCTCACAAAACATAAAAAAATAAAAACTAATAAAATATTACAAAAAGTAAAAAGGGATTATTTATTTGGATAAAGATCACTATATGAGTCCAACAATATTTTTTGCATCCATTTGATCTTATTTAGAATTACAATTAATTACCAAACTAAATAAGAATATAAAAAATAAATTATTATTTTAAAATTAAGTTACATTTTATAAAGATGAAATGAGTTTAATTGAAATAATGATATACAACCAAATCAAAGTGATGTGAATGTGACAAGAGAGTAGAATTAGATTTTCTTTGTAGTATAACAAAAAAAGCAAAGCTTTTAACAAAATGAAAGAAATTGTTCGACAAAATTGCATTCCGTGATACTGAGGAGATTGAATGTAACTCTTCTAATCGTTAACTCAACAATGAATTAAAATATCTCATAAAGTGCCAAAATCTTAGAAAATAAATTCTCCAAAAAATGAAAATGTTTAATTTAATTGTGCTCATCCTTATGTGTCCAATGGCTTTTGTTTTTTCTTAACTAGACGTAGAGCGAAATGTTCTATGATTGCCAAAGTTAAAAGGTATTAATAATAATGTCTTATTATTTCAAATTCAATTATTATATAATAAAGCTAAAGTAAGATAAATGAAAAAAAATTATAAAAACCTATAAATAATGCAGGAGTGCTACTTTGCATGATATTATGAGGATCTAGTGTAATATCTTTAATTGTAAAATCAACTATGAATCAAAATGTCTCATAAAGCACATCAAAATCATAGTAAATAAAGCAATTAAAAATTTAAAAATGAATATTTAATTTGATAGAGCTTGTTGGGACTAGTTGAATAAAATTTACATCGTCATGGTGGGGCTAGATGTCGAATTATTATGGTTCAAAAAAGTAAATAATTAGAAAAAAAAGTAATAAATTATTATTTTAATAATAAATAAATATATATTAAAGTTGCATGGAGGCAAATGAATGAAATGTTGTATATCAAATCAAAGTTATGTAAAGCTCACAAGAGAATGGAATTCGAGTTTTAATGTAATATAACTAAATCAAAGTAAAAAATTTAAGGAAACAAGATGAATTGTAACGGAAGGTACTCCAAGATGATAAGGAGTTCAAATGTTGCTTCTTTTATCATCAAGTTATATACAAATTGAAATATCTCATAAAAAATATCAAAATATTAGAAAATAAAATATTTTAAAAGTATATCAATTTAATTACATAGCTCAACAACCTCAATTCAATGACAACTATTTCATCACAATCAGACTTAGTTCAAAATTATTATGAATTACAAAATTAAATAATAAAAAATAATAACAAATTATTTTTAAATGTTAAGAAAATAAATAATAAAGCTAATCTAAGTTATATTCAATCGACATAATATAGATAATTAAAAGTGATGTAAGGTCAAACCGAAAGAGAGGTAGATTTTTATTATAATATGACTAAATCAAAGAAAAATGTCAAAAGAAATGTGCTAAATTGTACTAAAAAGCTACTTTCTGAGATGCTAATGAGATCAAGTATAAATAGAGAATTCTCATAATTCTTACAAAAAATGCTAAAAACTATTTTAAAATATTAT
Source organism: Vanilla planifolia (assembly GCA_023846275.1). Taxonomy (NCBI): domain Eukaryota; kingdom Viridiplantae; phylum Streptophyta; class Magnoliopsida; order Asparagales; family Orchidaceae; genus Vanilla; species Vanilla planifolia. The sequence continues at coordinate 8,869,044 of CM043872.1, read as the reverse complement.
ATTTAATATTTAATATCAAAATACTTGCCGAGATGAGTCCAACGACATTTTGTCTGCATTGATCAGACCTAAAATGAAATTACTATATATTTAAAATTAAATAATTTCAAATAAAATAGTTTATTATTTTAATATTAAGTAAATATCTACTAAAGCTAAAACAAGTTAGAATAAGGAAATATAACACAACAAAATCAAAAAAATGTGAAGGTTACATAAGTGGATAATTAGCATTTGATTATAATATGATCAAACCGAAAGCAAAACAATTTAGGAAATGAGATAATAAGAAAGTTTTATTCCAAGATACATTGGAAATCTAGTGTACCTTAATTGGTTATCAAATTAAGTATGAAATAAAATAACATGCACAACATGCCAAAACTCTAAAAAATAAAATATTAAAAAATAGTATATTAAATGTGCAGTTAGATAGAGCTCATCGTGGCAAGTCCATTACTTTTTGTTGTCTCTATAAGGACTAATTCAAAACTATTACTAATTACTAAAGAAAATAATTTTAAATTGTGATAATTTTTTTTAGTTAAGTAAATATATATTAAAATTTAAATGAGATAAATTTAATAAGATATAACTAAATCAAAGCATTATGAAGATCACAAGATAAGAGAACTAAAGTTTTATTATAACATAACCAAATGAAGTTAAAAAATTTGAAAAAGTGAGGTAAATTATGTAGAAAACATGCATTTCAAAGAACTATTGAGATCAAATGTTTCCTACATTATCGATAAGTTTGGAAGAAATAAAAATCTGTCATAACGCACAATGTAATTCTAAGATCAAAAATATTTTAAGAAATACATAAAATTGCATATTTTAATGGATTGAAATTGTTGAGAAATGTCCTACAACATTTGCTTCATCTCAATTGAGCCTAAGTTTGAATTTTTGTGAATTATGAAAGTAGAAAATCATAAATAATAGTAAATTATTTTTTTAAATATATTTTTAGAATATAATAATGCTAGAATGATATAAGCTAAAGAAATATAACCAAACCAAGTGAAAGTGATGTAAAGGACACTAGAGAAGAGAATTAGATTTTCAAAGGACTCTACCAAAGCAAATAAAAAAATTTACAGAAAAGAAAAAAATTATGCAAAAAAGTTTCATTTCAAGATTCTAAGGAATTTGGGTTTAACATTCTCAATCACTAAGTTAGGTATGCACCAAACTATCTCTTAAAACAAACCAAAAATCTAAAAACATATATTGAAACATTAAAATTATTTGATTAGGTAGAGCTCATCAAAACTCATCCAATGACATTAATTTTGTTACGATTAGACCTTGTTTGGAATTTTTGAGAATAAGAGATAAAATAAGTATGATAAAAAAAATTTATTATTTTAATATTAAGTAAATATAAAATTAATCTAAAACGAGAAGAATTTATGCGATATTATAAAATCAAATCAACGTGACAAAAAGGTCACCCAAGAAAAAAATTACAACTATATGGTATGATAACCAAATTAAAGAAATACATTTGAAGAAATGAGATAAATTATAATGCAAATTTATATTCCATAATTATAAGGGGTTATAGTGTAACATCCATAATTATTGAATAATGAACGAATAGAAATGTCTAATCATTCATGCTAATATACAAAAGAAATGTTTAAAAGTAATGAAATAAATAATTAACGAGATGGAGGTTATCAAGACGAGTCCAATAACATTTATTTTGCATCGATCATACAATTATTAAAAATATTATAAATTTCTAAAATAAATAAGCATAAGTAAAAATAAACTATTATTTTGATATTATGTAATCCAATACGTAAGAGGTCATGCAATATAATCAATAAAAATAATGCATAGAGGTTACATATTAGGAGAATTATGATTTCATAGAAATATATTCCAATAAAAGTAAAATATTGGAAGAAAGAAGATAAATTTTATGGGAAACATACTTTTGAAGATATTAAAGAGGCTAAATGTAACACCCTTGATCATCAAACTAAATATACATCAAAATGTCTCATAAAAAAATCCTTGAAAATAAAATATTTAAAAACATAAAAAATTATTTAACTAGATAGAGCACATTAAGACTAGCTTGATGATATTTGTTTCATCTCAATTGGACCTTATTTAGAGTTATTTGAAGTTATTATAATAAATTAGTATAAATAAAAATAGTTGAATATTTTAATATTAATAAATATATTTAAAGATAAAATATGATAAATTAATCAATGTATTATAACTAATTGAAAGAAATACAATGGTGACACAAGAGAAGTTTTTGTGTTAAATTATAATATAACAAAATAAAAACAATAAAATTCAAAAAACTTAAATTAACCACATTTCAAAATTGTTTTCTAAGGTAATAAAAAGATTAAGTATAAAATATTTGATCATCAAATCTACTACAAAAAGATGTATTTTATGAAACATAAAAACAAAAATAAAAAACGAATCTATAAAAATATAAAAATGAATATTTAATTAAATAGAGCTTGACGAGGCAAGTTCAACAACATTAGTTTCAAGTTGATTGGCATTGGTTGGAGCTTCTATGAATTACAAAAATAAAAAGGCATATATGATAGTAGATTTTTATTTTAATATGATATATATAGATATACTAACGATAAAATGAGATAAGTTGAACTAATATAATGTAAGTAATCAATGCGATGTAAAAGTTACAAGAAGGAGATCTAGAGTTACATCATAATATAAAATAATTAAAGAAAAAGAATTTAAAGAAATGAGATTAATTCTACTAAGAAATTGCACTCTATGTCACTAAAGAGGTCTATTTCTAACATTCTCCACTATCAAATAAAGTATGAAATGAGATATTTTGTAAATCATTAAAAATCATTAGAAAACATATTTAGAAAATTTAAAAATGAATATTTAAATTAATGAAGCTCATCTACAAGAGTCTAAAGACATTTATTTTATCTCCATCAAAAGCATTACATATTGTCTTTGGTTAAAAAAGAATATGAAGATTACACAATGTTTTTTTAACTTAATGGTTCACATGTTTATGGAATATTGTGTATTGCATGAGTATATTGTCTTAAATTGCATGAAATCTCTCAACGAGTTGAAAGCATTAAAGTGTATGCAACCATATAAATCTTTTATCAAAATTTGTTTTAATTTCCAAGTTAAATAGAATGACTATGTCGAAGATAATGAGTTGTTATCATCCTATCATTAATTTTAACCAAATTAATAAAATGTTGGATGCGTGTATGATGCTTGAGGGAAGCTAGCCATGAATGTTATTTTATGATTTTGTGGAGATTTCCTTATTTAATATTACTTTTTTACTTATATTTTGTTAGAACTATTACTATGAATATATAGCTAATATATTTGGAAGTATTTAGATTTATTACACATTATGGTGAAAACTTTAGCTATGAATAATTATAATTAGTGAAGAAAACCTAGTTAGAATTCTTAAAAAGCCTATTATAAGGACCTGGGGATGTTCTCCTTAGATTATAGAATAAGTTATTATTATGACTTGAGCATGACTTCCTCCATGCAAATAAACATCTTGGAATGAATTTTACAACAAACATGGCATGACTGACTTAGGTTTTACATAAAGGTTGATTTTGAGGCTCAGCCTTGGACATGGCATGTAGCAAAATTCTTAAAAATGACTTTAATGACTTACAATACAAGTATGTTCATGAGTTTTCTTGTGGGAGGATTTATTGTGTTTTAATTTACAATTAATGTTGGCCAGGAAAATATTAGGTCTTGATTATGTGTAATAGAAAGCATTTTGTTTTGTTAAGGAATTATAAGAAACTAGGAGGGAACTTAATCTCACTAATATGCTTAATTTGCCTAATTACACTTATGAAATTATAGGAAAGAAGAACAAAATATAGGAATTAGTAGTTATATTTTCAAGGAGAATTCAAAAATTTAAAATTTTATATTTTGGATATCCTTGAATTGAAATTTTAATATCTAAGATTTAAATTTTAAATTCCTTGACTTTTAAACTCAAAACTAAGTTAAGTTTGAGGACCCAAGAATCCATGGTATGGATATAATTAAATTGACACCGAAAAGAACCTTATATAATATTTACAAAACATAGGAATTTGGTAGGACAAATATCTAACCAGTAAGGTTTTTTGTTATGCAATCCTTATGGTAATAATTAATGTTGAATTAAGATCATATACTTAAACACACTCAAAATGAGGCCATCATTTGATAATGTTGTTAGTTGGAACAAAATAAGGTTGATTAAGATGTTTATTTTAGCCTTAGGAGTCATCTTTGTCTTGGCTAATGCACCTAAGATGACTTTTATTTTTATTAAACCTTCATCTAGTTTTGTTGATTGGTGAGACCATGAGCCATGATTTAGGATGTTTAGGCATGGATTGACACCACAGATAATAGTTTTTGTCATGTAGCCAACTTAGGAGAGGCCATTGGGAAAGTGAGTTGGCTCAGGTTGGTTTATGAGGAAAGAGAGAGTCTGTAGTGAAATTCATGTGAATCATGTTTAAAGAGCAAGAATTGTGACTTAATTGGTTCAAGCTATGGATTTATAAGTTATAGACAATGATTGGACTAAAATACATGAAATTTAAATTTAAATGAGGATGATACCCAAAGAGTACATTATGGCCTATTAGAAACCCTAGGTTAGCTAGATTGTAGAGTAGATTTATAAAAGAACTATACAATTAACCATTGATTTAGGATGTGAAGAAACCATAAGTGATAGCTTAGGGTCAATTAACCCTTGTTAATTGCAAGTAAAATAATCGTGATGTTAAATAATAATGCCTTTTAATGATGGCAGACTACGATGCTGTAGACCCCTATAACGGTCACTCAAGCTATAGTGAGACAAGTTAAATATATATCAAATGTTTGGACTCCCACTAGATAGGTTCCAGGCTGCACTGTCAGGATGTCTTGAGAGATCGTGGGTGTGTGTGAGCTTATGGTGGCTCAACACAACTTGTTATAAGATTCCATGACTAATGCTTGGTCCACATGATATGCAAATCTATTGTTGGAACCATTAGATCATTTGCGGAGGATTTCAGTTTGGTCATGTTCCATAATAGGATAGCACTAGACATTTCAAATTTGTAGGATTACTTATCATAGTGACACATGGTTTATGATTACTCTTATAGCCCTATAGGATGCTCCATGAAATTATTAGAGCCTACATTATAAACTATTACATGTGATCAAATAGTAGTGTCAAACTTGTGTGAAGTATCACATAACTTTAATGGAGTATGAAATTATTTGTAATCAACTAGATATCTTATGGTATATATTATGACATTTTTTTGCTTACTAGGCCCTTTTAGATGATATTATTTAGAACCATATAAAGAAGTAGTGTAGCATCTAAAAAGCTTCAGTGTTAAGTTATAAGATCAATTTCATTCTCATTTTAAAATAAATAATTTTAGTTGGCAAAATTTTTTTAATAAGTGATAATCACTATTGTGTTATTAATTAGGATGCCAATTGATGATGGTAAATTTTAAAATTTGTATTGACATAAAGAACTTGAGGCACAACCATTTTAATAACATGTTTTTCTTTATATTTCTGAACAACAAGCACAAGGCACCTATAAATGAATTTTGGTAGTGACGTTTCACACATTGCGCATGACCTTAATATTTATTGTGGGAATTTCCCATCCTAATAATCGTTCTTATGGTGTTCTTAACAAGATGAACCTTGTTCCAAGACCAACTAGCCACCCCTAGTTAACTCAAGAATCTTTTTCACTCCATAACTTTTTTAATATGTATTAGCTTATCCATGGCATAAAAGGAATCTTAGTAACTTGTGATAAAGCATATCTATAAAAATCCATGTCAGTAAATAAATCATTGCATGATCCATAAGTTATCATAAAGTTCAAACAGACAAGATTTAAAAATAAAGATTTCAAATTCAATTGATGCATTCAATGCAAAGAGCAATAAATTTAAATGATAATGTTGTTAATGAATAAAAAATTATGACATCATAAAATACCAACAAATGAAAAATCTTTTAAAGTACAAACTCTAATACCCTTTTTTCACTCTATGTCAACTCCTTTTGATTTACTCTTATAGATGATATAAGAGAGGGTAATGAGGCTTTCTTATAAGAATAAAAATTTAATAACATAATAACATATCAAGCATAATAAAATTATTGTTTTAGCTAGTGATAACATAAAAGAAATTTGAACCTACAAAGCTAATCAAAAGCACATTGGATGCTCAGTTACCTACCAATTGTTTGGCATTCCCTCCATAGCCATGGTATCCATAATGAGTGTTCTAGGTCCCAATCTCATCAAAAATTTCATCACTACATTATAGAAAGTCCAATCAATTGGAGTTTCCCCATCGGTCTCTAAGTGTCCTTAATAACCACAGACATTTACTAGGTGCCTTGCACTACATCTGTTATGATGTCCTATGGATCTATAGAGCATGAACAATCTAGGATCCTTAGAACATGATCTAGAAGCACACCATCGAGGCTCTTCCATTCACGTGACAAGTTGCGTATGACTATAAGAATCATAGACATTCAAGCACTTCCTACTATATGGCAACCAAGTCGACAGTCTGCTATTGATCTGGAATGAGCACATTCTGCTCAACCACATAAAACAATTTTGTAGGAGCCTTATCATCTAGAAAATCTTATTAACCTCACTTTTGTTGGTGGGCTATCATCTAGGTTTCACTGCATGTTGAGCTATGCCAAAAAATGTTGAGTATCTTATCAAGTAACATCATTCCATGTGGTTTCATTTTCCAACATCAAAGGGTTCATTAGATATCCTTATAACTGAAACTTATCATTTAAGACAACCTTAGAGCATTCTCTTAAACCTTAATCATCTATCAAGGTCATCTAAAGTAACAAAATGCTAATCGCTAGCCAAGATTATCGAAGGTTTTCAACAATTCTTTACTAGCCTCCTTATGCACTCCTATTAAAATATTTTAGACAAAATAGAAAATGAAATAGATGCTTACTTAAGTTACAAATTCTTTGTTGAACTACTTAAACAATGCCCTTATTCTAAATCCTTGATTTGCATGAGTTGCACTAATGATTGTCTTACCTAATATCTAAAGTTGTGCCATTGCACCCATTGATAATGAATCTTGTGAGCCAGAAAGGCCAACCAAGCTATTGTCTTGGACACTGATCCAATGCCTAAGATGATAATTTAGGACTTCTCATGTTCTCACCAATTAATCTAAACTAAATTAAGGTTTACCCAAAATCCAATAGAATCATCAACCCCTTTGGACTCTCTTAACACCTCTTCAAAGGACCATCCTAAGCTCTATATTTTAACTAATCTTGATCTATATTCTAATCAAGTGCCTCATCAAATCATAGCCTTAAACTAGTTGTTCTCATGGCCTAATCATCCACTTCATACACATAGTCTTATCAAAATTACTATATTTTTTCCTTGTGTAAATGTTGAAGTACTTAGAAGATATTGTATCTTAATTTATGCTTAGTTATATTGTAATCCTCGACCTCATCCAAGGTCTTTTCAAGTCAAATTTTTCCTTTAACCCTTATTAGCTTTACTTGGGTTCTTATCCTTATTAATGGTACAAATTTCAAACCGTAGGTATTTAAATTCAAAATCCTAAGTCGTGAACGACATTGTGATTTAAAACCTAAAACATTTAAATTTTATATGCCCAACAAACTAATACTAATGCTTAGCTTCCCTTGTGCAACTATAATAGGCCTTAAAACTTTGTTAGAGTTCCAAACTCTACTAGTTATCTTTTTTAATTTTTAGTTCATGATCACTTCTTCATTAAGACAAAAAACGTCAGAATTTAGAATCTTTCTTCAATCCACCAATGCCCTTCGAGCTTTCTCTTTCAACTCTTTGCATGGTAATTCTTAGTTAGTTAGAATAATAACATGGCTTACAGTAGCATCATGCTAAACAAAAACTAAAATCAGATCTCCTTATTCATGTTAGATATTAATTTAACATCAGACAACAAGTTTTGTGGTATTATAGGTTTTTTCAATATTTCAAATTGAAAACCATACCTCAAATTTGAAATTATAAACATGACAATACATGTATGTACTTATGATTTCCTTAAAGTAGAGCTTAGTTGAAAACTTTTTGCCATTTGCATTTAAGAAATATTTTTATCATGAATTTCATATTGCAATAAATATCACAATATCAATTTACTTTACTAAGTTTTAACAGTACTCATCATTGTAAAAGAAATCTCGACATCAAAATTGCATTTCATTCGAAACTGAACACTCATTGGAAACCTAACTTATTTATGGAACTAGTCACCACCAAAAACGTTTAGTTTCATGAGTAATCAAAGTCCCTTTTAATGTCCATAAAAATTGTATTCTTTTAGGAAACTCGCACAATAAAAAGTTGCGTTTAACAACCAAAATATTAACAGCATGAATTGTTTAGACATTTAAGATTTTTATTTCATCATGTAAAGCAATAAAATAACTCATATTTACCAAGCAAGCTTTAACCACATAGTTAGTTTGCATTCCAATATAAAATAATTTCAATAATACAATGTCTTCACTTAAGCATGTATTGAAATAATTATCATTATTTATATTATAAAAATAACTTGCATATTGTAAGCACAATTTCAAAAATGGCATCATAGAGTTTTACTCAAGCATGTCACATAATTTCTAATTATCTAAATTTTAAAAATTCATGCTTGATTTATGAAGGAAATTTATAAGTAAACATGAATAGGCATTTTAACTATGAAATGGAAATATCATGACTTGCCTACAATCATGATAAGGAAAGTTCAACATGCAAAATCTTAGCATTAAGAGAAAAGTGTAGTAGATCTTTGTCCAAATTGTATTTACATGCTTGGTGGATATTTACTTAATTATGATTATCTTAATATGCTTCTAGGTTTTGGTGCTAAAGCAAGGGTTCCTTACCCTACAAACAATCTAAAGCCTTACACAAAATGGAAGTATTATATTCTTCTTAAAGCAAGCTTGAGATTCCACATTTCCTTCCTTGTTGCTAAATTTTTTTCCCTAAATTTTCTTAAGTAGGTGATGTTAGAAGTTCTCATGACCAGAAGGTTAAAAAATGCATAGCCCAACTACATCTTATGACATTACGTGCTAGAAACATAATCCTTAAATCACTAGATATCCTAGTAGAATAATTAAGATATATCACTTTATCTTTCTAGTAAGGACTCAAGCATTCAAGTGTTTATGTCCCTTAAATTTATTTTCTCTTTACCATCTCTATTTTAGTTGTTTCCATTTTGTAGATTTTAGACACCTCAATTCTAGTGGTTAGGATCAAAACTAACTCACACAAAAAACTCGATTCATTCCATTTTAAATATTGTACTTGTACCATATTTATTGTTGTATTATATGATATGCTCAGTATGTCTTAACTAGCTAGTAACCATACTATTCATAATTATATGACCCTAAAATTTGTATTGGTATGAGGAACTGACCTACTAATTCTCACATTGTAACCCAATGATTCACTATATCTGTTCATTCTCATAGCTTTATGGTGCAATTATGATGGTGGTAATCATAGTATAAAATCTTCAACTCATTTCATTTCACTTGTTAAACATAGAATATTTTTTCTTTACTTATTATAATACCTATATGATCCTAGCTTTCTTGCCTATACTTTATAGAATTACAACTTTTACAAAATTTATCTTCAATGTGGCAAAGGTTTATAATTTAAGGATTTATCATTTAAAAAAATCATGAAAAATAGGCATTTACATGATGTTTTAAAATTACTTTCATGCATTAACAATTTTGACTTTAGAAAAAAGAAAGAACTTCAAAATTTCTATAGGTTGCATTATATATTACACTTTCTTACATAGCATTCTATTCATATTTTTAAAAGTCCATAGAGAGCATATATAATGCTAAAATTAACACTCATCTATGACAACCAATTTTGACTTAATGTTCATCAGCTTAATTTCATTATTTAGTCAACTCATGTTTAGTATATTATGTTTTACATAATAAGAAAGAAAAAATACTTTCTATAAATATTGATGTACAATTTTTTTGTACATTATTCAAGGCGCAAAATGTGGAAAGTAGCATACACAAAGACAATCCAACACAACACTAAACTTATATATGATAATGGAATATTCCTTATGGTGCATCTTGTTTCAAGGAGGAATCTAATGATTAAAATTGTCTTTCAAATTTGTTGGAGCTAAATGATCTTATTATCATATTTATTGTTAAGAAAATATCCTTAGAGAGGAGGCAACCTTAATTCAATGATTTTAGGATGATTTTGTCCAAAACTTATCAATATAAAAAATAATTTAATTCGTAAGAATAAATTGCACAAATGGTTGATGAATGCACATATTTTGAAAGTTTGTTTCATTTTCATAAATTCTCATATAATCATTTAAATTTCATATTACTGTTGGAGACTTGTGTTACAATGTAGTGCTTTGAGATCCATTTCACATCTTTATTTTCAAAAGTCTATAATCTTTTTTTAATAATTGTGATGACCATGTCACACCTTTATTTTCCTAGCAAATATATGTTCTTTTCTCATTTTTATTCTTAAATTCTTGTAAACTTTAGTAAAAAAATTTAGTTTGGTCCCAATTGCATCTCTTTGGAGATTTATACAGTATGATGATAGAAGGTGACAAACTACATTGTAGGAAAATCTTCATTGAGAGCACAACAAAAAATATTGTACATTGTAGTATTAGTTAATCCAATGTTATCATTGGCTAACAAAATTAATAACAATGTAATTCTTAGTAAGCTATTAAAGTAGACTTTGATCATAGGTGTATAGCATGGTCATGACATATGTTTGGTAATGTCACAAGAAATATGGCTACTTGAATCTAATATGGCCAATAAAGAAAAGATTGGTATTAAACAACATGGTCATAGCACAACATATGGTGTGATCTAGTATAACAAGTAGAGAAATATGATCAATAGCAAGACTTTGTTGACTAAACAAATTGAAAAAGAATACAAGTGCATTAATGAAAAAAATTAACCTGATGCTATAGTGATATAAGTGTGATGTCATGGATCATACAAGCATAACAAAAATAGTAAGAAAATTGCCCAAGTGTGCTCAATCGAGTATCATACAGTAGAAATAATTCTAACTTATAAATATAGTCAAGACAGGAGTGGTGTCACACAAGAGAATCATTATGTTATGACATAAAAAATGTGTGTATAATGTGTTTTGCATAAATAGTACATTGGTATAGTTACAATTAGTGTAATTAATTGTTAGTAAATCGAGATTTTATATATTGCATATTACAAATTGTAAAGTAGAGTTTTATTTTAGTTTCCTTTTATCCCAAATATTAAAAATAGGGTGCCCTAAATCTAAATTTGGAAACAAGTTCAGTAGAGGAGCTTGCTTTCTATTATGGGATTCAAACCATGTTATTCACATTTCTTAATACTAGCCATGGATATAATTAAGTTTGATTAAGGAATTATGATCAGTTATTTGTAAGATGCATTACTTAATTTGCTTATAAACCCAAGATGTACTTCTATCCTAAATGACTAACCAAGAAAAGGAGGAGAAAGAATGTTGCATGGGCAAGATGAGGAATGGGAATAAAAATATATAAAGAAAGAAAATCAAACCCTTGGATAAGTCACTCAAATCATAAAGTTGGATTAACTTCATGATTATACATCTAAATGTAGCTAATTTTTAGGTGAAATAATTAATAAATTTGATAATGTTTGCTAACTGATATTTGTTGTCATGATTGGCATAAAATAGATTAGACACTTCCTTTTGATTTGTTGTCATGAATAGGGTATAATCAAGCTATGTTTATCTAGATTATTTATTAATTAGTGTGCTTTAGTAATCAAGTTATATTATTTAACTAGTAGTTTTCTTAGAATAATGGATTGTCCATCATGTTTAGTTTCAAGTAAAATGAGTGGGTGGGAATCCCACAAGAGAGGGTTGAAATAGGCTTTTAAAATATTTTTGCTATTTTTTGGAATGCGATTATTTTTTAGCAATTCTTTATAAATCTTTTTTACTTTCCTAGGAAACTACAATATTCAAATTTATATAAATAACGTTAATTATTATTATTAAGAAATAAAATAAAATAAAATTTTAAATGGTATACAAAAATTTTTGGATTGTTCTGTTCAAACAAGAACCCAAGTCCACCCCTAGTCATGGTCAAGAAAAACACTAATATTATATAAATTACAACTTAATATTTTTGCTTACATTTCATCTTACACTTGTTAGCTTTTATAATTCAATATAACTAATGCAATTGTGAGCTCAATTGAAACTCAATTTTTTAACTAAATCAAACCAAACTATGTATTTCACAAATGTTGCCCCACACAACCTAAACAAAAGTAAAATCAACTAGAAAAAAATTCTACTAAAGTGTACAGCTTTCAATGCTATGATGAATAAAGTAAGGCACAACAAGATAAAAATTATGAAAAGACATTTGGAAAAAATCATAGAAGTTTTAGGCATAGTTTTAAGAATTTTGAATTTTGAGAAGTATTAAATTATAATGTGTTATGAAGAGATTTTACAACAATAGAATATCGTGCATCACCTTTTTGACATCTCAGAGTTATATAAACGTTCATTAGCTTCTTCATTATTAAATGTTGGGTTTTATAAAAAAATGTTTGATCATAGCTATTAGAAAGTCAAGAAAAATAATTTTACAAGATGTTACCTAATAGTTTAGAAATTTCTTCCAAATGGCTTCTACAATTGTACAAATAATAGCTTTGGAATTAGTCATTATGTGGGATTGACTGGAGCCCTTGTATTAGATTAGAGAAGATCTACCATTTCAGATCATTGATTATAATAGCAGAAGAGTATGGAGAGTTGAATAATAGAAGATTTGAAATAGAGAGCTCTGAGCCATTTGATTCAATGATAGGTTATCTAATATGGCAAAGAGAATGCTAATAGTCTGATAAAATTAGATGACATTTTTATCATCTGATCTGAGACTTGAAACACTCTTGCTATCTAATGGACTCTTATTTGTTAGATCAATAGTCAGATAACAAGAATTCATGCATGTGTAAGCACTGAGGTGTTGAACACATGAAAACCTTTTATTCGAGTTAGGTAGGATATGAAATGTGTTTCATCTTCATAAAATGTTAAACACATGTGTAATGTCTACTGAAAAGTGGTTGGCCCCCACTAATGTGCTAAGGATTGCATCACCTAGGTTCTCCTATAATAAGTGTTTAACATCTATGGGTTGGACTTGACCTATTGCACATTAGATAACTTCTGCACATCACAAGCTTTTCCCTATCTTACCTAATCTAGGTTTAGGACTACACCTTCTCCAAGGTAGGGCTTGACTCTACTTTGTTTTGATTGCCTCCTGGCTCGAGGATTCCTAGGCCTACTTAGGCTTAATTGACGTGAGTGAATTATACTTTAGTTAAGTTAGGGGTTAGGCTTATATATATATATATATATATATATATATATATATATATATATATATATATATATATTTATGAAGTTAGAATTATCTTTTCTAAAATTTATTTTTCATATTTCACAAAAAATAAATTTGGTCAAAAAATGCATATGTGAGATTTACTATAAAAGAAAGGATTAGCTGAACAAAAACTACAATCAAAGATATTTTTTAAATTAAGGGAAGTTTTGAATAACTCTAATTGTTAAATAGGATTGATGTTGATATAAGTAGAGAGATGTTCCTTATACATAAAAGTAAATAGGCTAACATTCTATTTCACATAAAAAAAATCTTTTCAAATTTGATATGCATGTCTTCAATCTTTTTAGCTTATTGAGTACTCAAAGGTTCTTTTGAAACCACTAATTCACCATATTTAAAAGTGCATGACTTCTTCAAAACTGAACCTAATTCAAACCAAGCAAGCACATTTGAATAAAATGTTAAATATTTATGGCTTGACTCATCAAACACAAGGTTAACATAACAATTTTCCCATTTTTATGATGACAAGACACAAATGTTAAGATAAAAATATAATCATTAAAGGCATATATTTAAAAAAAATTATTATTATAAGACGTATTAAAAATGAAGAATGTCTGCTCCACCTTACTTCATACTCTCCTTTACTTCTTACTCCCCCTTACTATGTACTCCCCTTCACTTTCTGACTATTCTAATGTTAACCAAAATCATAACAATTTCCTCCTTTAGCACCACAAAAAGGGAGATACAATTAAAAGGTTGAACTTGGCTCTTTTCTTAGGCAAAGGAACTATTATTTTTAATTCTAATGAAAATATGTGATGAATCGAAGCCATATCATGATGTTTTTGTCTTAACAATAATAATTAAGAACCACAGTCTCCAACCATACATACTCAGCCATTGTGGTCAATAAGGCTATGTAAATTGCGTCTTTCTTGACCATGAAATTAGATTATTTTGGATACTTTACATACTTACCATAGAGCCTACAAAGTCTCAATCTGTGTGACCTATAAGATCACATGAAAAAAGTAATTTTAAGGTCAAATAATAGTAAATTTGTTGTACCTTTTAAATATTTTAAGATTGATTTAACTAATTCTAGATGGTTTTTCTTAGGATTTGATTAATGTATAGCACATAGGCAAACACTAAATAAGATTTCTAATCTACTAACTATCAAATATGGTAGGGATCCAATAAGACCTCTATAAAGTTTTTGGTCAATGGGTATCCCTACCTCATCTAAATCTAAATGGACTCATCAATTCTTTCAATTCTTCCTATGTTTTATATTTTCATAACCAAATTTTTTTAATAATTCTTTTAAAAAATTAGTCTGTCAAACAAACATCTTGTTTTTTATTTTTTTTATTTGTAATCCAAAGAAGAAATTCATCTCACCCATCATATTCATCTCAAAATCACTAGTCATTAAGTCAACAAATGTTTTTGACATATTTTCATTTGTGCTTCCAATAATTATGACATAAACATAAACTTTTACAAGTAACAAAAGATCATTGAATGATTGTGAGAATAATGTTAAATCCTCCTCAAAATCTAAACCTTTAAATTGGCTATAACCATTAGTAATAAGTCTGCTTTGTTTCTAATGATCGTTACATTTTTGCCTATTTTATTTTTGAATACTTATTTCTTTCCAATCACTTGTTAATAACTAAGGCCAAAAATGTGTTTCAATACTTTGTTTCTTTTAAATTGAATTAACTCTTCATTCATATACTAAAACTGAATAGCCATCCTTAAGGGCTTCTACTAAAGACATTTGTTTTGTGAAACAAATAACTGTGCTATGAGAATTTTTTCTAATAAAGAATCTAGTCCTACGTATTAGATTAACATCTCCTGTAATTAATTCCTTTGATTTTGAAGCTTAATACTTCCACTCTTTATGTAATTGATGATTTGTCCCACCATTTATTTTATTGTCTCTTTTACCTTTTTCCTCACTCAAATCTAAGTTCTTCAAGGACTATATCAGTTCATCTAAATTTCTAGTGTTTACCTTTCAATAGGGACATCAATCACTATATGTGTTATTTACTTTACGATTTTGAAACTATGTTCTAAACCCTAAATGCCTTTCTAGAAATGGAGTATCTTATAAAAATTGCTATGCTTGCTTTTTCATCAAAATTGTTCAAGTTATACCTTTCATTATTATGAATGGTGCATTTAGACCGAAAAGGTTGAAAGTAGAAAATTTTGGTTTCTTATTTTTAAATAAATCATAACATGTTTTCTTAATGTTTGCTCCTAAATTAATTCTCTTCTTTATATAAGAAGCTATGTTAATTTTTTCAACTAAAAAGTACTTTGGTATATTGTATTTCACTAATATAGATCATCCCATCTCTAGCAATTTGTTCTTCGTTCTTCATACAATCTTATTATTTTTAAGTGTAGAAACACATGTAAATTGATACCTCGCATATTTTCCTTTGTAGTTGTCATAAAAATTAGTCATGAACTCATTACTATTATAAATTTGAATACTAATTAGTTTGAGATTTCTTTACCTTCTACCACTCTTATCAAATTAATAAAATTTTGAAATGTCTAACTATAACTTTAACGAAATACAGGCAAGTGTACTTCAAAAACTCATCCACAAACATAAATCCATATTTCTTTCCACCTAGTCCCAAGAGCTATATGGGTCCAAAAAGTGCTAAATAATTTATCTCTAATATATTACTACTAGCTAAGTTATGTTTAGTTTTAAATGAAGATTTAACTTTCTTTGCTTTTTGACATGTTTGACAAATTTTCTAACAAGATCTAGCAAGTTTAACTTTTTTGATGGAAGAATAACCTACATGATGTAATGTTCCATGACATAAAATATTCTTACTTGAATGTGGAAGTAGGAAATCTAATCTTCTTGTTTCTAATTGATCAAATTTAATAAAAGTCGCATTTTCTTAGACCAACTAATAACATTTGATCCACTTTTAAATTTTTTTAACATTGAGTGTCAAAACTAACTGAATATCTATTTTCGCATAATTGATTGATATGAATTATATATAAATCTAATACACCAACCAAAAAAGCATCTAAAAGTATCAAATTAGGCATACTTACATATATAAGTTTGATTATTTCTTTGTTAATGTTGTCTTCTACTTTTCTCATCTATTTGGACCACATCTTATTCATATAAACTTTGATTTCCCTCTAATCATTTGTCTTGAGCATCAATGTCCAATACCCATGAGCTAGATGTTGTTTTTCCCTATATGTATGGCAACATATATTGTAGAATTTAATTTCATAATTAGAAAATGTGATTTTGAGTTGTCTAACTTTCATGCTTGCTTTTACACATAATTCTTAATGTATTACTTCTAACATATGAATATACTAAATTCTCTTCTCTCTAACCTTAAGAATCGAAGCAAGCTTTGGTTAACGACTAACATTCACTACAATAATATTCATATTATCATTCTTAATCAGAAAGTTGAGAAAAGGTTTTAAACTAAGAATATATTTCTTAATTTAATAATCCTTCATATTATGGCCAGTTCTATAACAATAAAAACATTTAATATTTGAAACATTATTCATATGATGAAAAGAAGACATATATTTATGCATAGAAAAATAAAAATGGAAAGAATCAGAACTTGTTGAATGTTTAAGAGAATAAATCTTTGATTCAAAATTATTGATTTATTTTTTGAATGACGTAGTCATAATAATTGTGGAGGCTTTTTTGTCACAAATTTGAAGTATTTGTAATTCCCTTTCACGAAAAAAATCTAGAAGTTTTTTTTTGTTATATAATGTTTTCAATTTTTTTAGTGTCAGCATTAAAGAATTAAAAGAACTAATAACTTCTAAATAACTCTTCTCAAGAATTTCATAAGACCAGCAACTTACCCGATTCTCTTATTCCTTATTAGATGTTCGTGATTCATCATCCTTTTCCATGAACCATAAAATTCCTTCCACCTCCTTTGCTTGTACTCCAAACCACTCAAAAATCTTTCCTCTTCTTCATTCTCTTGATTTTCTCTTCCTTTCTTTTCTTGTCATTTAATCACAAACATTGTGGTATAACATGGCAAATTTTGATGCATTCATAGCATCATGAGGCCTCCTTATTCTCTTTTCTTTTCTTCTTTTTCCTATAGCTCTTTACAAAATATTTTGCCAAATTTTCATCTAAATGTTTAACATGAAAATTGATCCCTTCTTCCAAATCCATGGAAAAGATGGATGACTTGTTCAAATCATATTTTCTTGCTATGAATTCCATTAATTCTTCTTTCTATCATGCTTTTCCCTTCTTATGAAAGCCCCCTCTTCAACTATTCTATTCATCTCAACCTTAAACATCAACAATTCTCTAACTAACTCAACTAATGTCAGGTTATTTATATCATTAGCATTTCATTAGTGAAGGTAGTTGACTGCTTTAGCATTTAATTATGTCATTATCCTTTTATAACTAGTAAGTTTGCAAATGATTTTGATCTCACTGATGCAAGAATCTTTAAGTAAATCAAAAGGATTAGTGATCACCTCCTTTAGTTCTAAGTCAATTGATTTCATAAAAAATCTAACTCTTTTCTCAATATAAATAATATTCATCATTAAATATAGTGTACAAAACATTTAAAAACCTTTAATCATAGTTGAAGTTTTGCTGAAACTTAACTGAACAAAACAATTAACAAATAATAGTATTTTGGTAAGCAAGCAAAAAGATAAGATATAAATTAATAATAATATGCAACCAAATTATTAATTAATTTAATATAATAAAATAATTAAAATATATATGATAGGTCACCCATGTGATTTGACAAATTTTTGTAGGGAACCTATTCTCAGACCAATTGAAATAAAATTAGTGCACACAAATCCTATAAGAAGGAAGTGAACTATGGGTTTTAAAATACTTTTTGCTATCTATTTAACATATTTGTTTTTGAAGAAATACTTTATATAAATAGTTTTACTTTCTAAAAAATCTTAGTATTAAAATTTATTATAAATTGTAATTTTTATGTTTAAGAGGAAAATAAAAATAAAAATTAGAAAAGTTTTCCGAAATATCTACGTGCCTAGTTCAAACTAGAACCTACATCCATTCTAAATCAAGGTTTAGAAAAGCCCTATGATTAAAAAAATTTATAACACAAGAATTTTTTTATAATTCACCTCCAAGGTACAACATTTTGTGGTTTCAACTACAACGTAAGATTTTGTGAGCTCAAGCCCAACTAAATTTTTTAATTAGATTCAACTGAACTTAGTCTTTTACAACTGTTGGGCCACACAAAAAGATAAAGAAAATTATAGGAAAGAAAAAAATTCGAAAAAAAATTTTAATTTTTGACATTTCTAATAATAGTGCAAGGGAAAATGAGCTCAAAATCATGAGGAGAAATTGGCTAGTATTAAGTGTTAACCACTTCCCATCCTTAAGCATGTTACATTACTTCCATTATTCCAACTACTATTCCATAAGCAACCCATTCCCATGAACCTTTATCAACAACCCATTGAATCCAAACCTTGATGAGCCACATACTTGTTATGGAGTTGATCCTTATCATGGAGAGTGAATGTGACAACCTTGTCCCCTAAGAGATCCCTACACTGAGACATGCAATAAGTCAAATGAAAAAACATTAAGTTTGAGTAAAGGGATATTATACCACTAGATTGACATGATGATAAAGGATTATAGTAACTAAGTAAAATTATTTTCTATAATAAACCACCTATAACTAATTTGAGAAGGGATCTGATTATGTTACGATAATCTAAAGCTTGGTAATGAACTAGCATCTTTAGTACCTTCTCTAGAATTTAAGACCAACCTTGTATGATATTTATATATAATGAAAGTTATATCAATTCCTAAGAATATACTACTCTTAAGAAGATAGGTATAACAATCACAAATCATCTTAACCCACATATTATATCTTAATCTACAAAACCTCAATTTATGAACAACAAAGGTGTTGTATTTCTTTAAATTTTTGTCAATATTCTAAGGCATTTTAGCATGATGTTATCACAATGGAAGTTGAGACTTATTGTAAGAAACCCATAGTATAAGAACATGTTGATACCTTAAATTGAAGGGTTAATGTGCGTGATTTTGTAAATAAAGGAAAGAAGATTACATTATACCTAACACCTCTCAGGAAAAAATTCTAATCTGAGAATTCTTGAGAGAAATGATAAAAGAAAAAGGAAAAGTACTAGTATCATCTCATTAGTTGAGAATGAGAGATATATAGCTAGTGATAGCATTATCTAGTTCGTGACAAGTAAAGGAGCTATTAGTAGTATACTCACACCACCAAATATAGTTTAACTCAAGTTTAAAGAAAATTTGGATGTATTTCTCAATGACTTTCTGCAAATGCTCCTAGATTTAGAAAAATGCAACCTATAATAGATCTAGTTTCTAACACCTTAATACTAGATTTACCATGCACCAAGACAATTCATCAATTCAAGTAGAGCTTAAAATTCTATCATCCTATTATCCCTAGAAGAATAGACAAAAATTAGTTAAACAAAATTAAGGCCATCTTCTTGATAGCTTTATAAGGGAACATGTTTCAACTTGGGATCATTTGTCATCAAGCACTGAATTTACTAATGAATCAATAAGTTTGAGATCTATGAAACTTGCTTAAAAAATTATCGTCAAAGTCCTATTGGTTTGGTGACCACACCTTATGTGTTCGTATTTAAGAGTTTGTTGAGTCATTTTCTAATAATGTTTCATTGTTTCATAATGATGTTGCCAAACAAATTTACTTCAATTATGAAATATATGAACACCTATCATAAGTTCATGGATAACCTAAAAAATGATATGAAAATGAATATGTACTAGATTGTATTATGTGTAAGAGATTTCTATTAAGAATCCTTAGAAACGTACATGCTTGTGGTGCTAGATTGTCTAAAATTGTAAACATGTTAGGCATCAAATTTTAAGGTTTGGATTTATTGAAAGATAATGAAATAAGCACTACCTTTAATATTCAAGTACTTTTACCATATAGAGAACCATGTCCATTACCTATTGGACTTTTTGAAACTTCATCATCATTACCATGTGAATTAATCCCACCATTAGCCTTACCTGGTGAGTTAAGGGACCAATTGACTCAATTCTTAATTGATGAAATAGTTTTCCAATGGGATCAAGCACAAGATGAACTAGTTTTTCATCTTGCCTCTAGAAATATTTTGACTTCTAAGGAGGAGCTTCACACCCTAAACTAAATTTTTTAGAATAGCATCAAAGATTTAATCCTAACTCCATGAAGTTGATCTCTTTCATATCTAGGATGAATGACATAATAGAAACCCATACAATGCATAAATGATCAACTTAGGGACATACTAATCAACTTATCAAGTAATTTACATCTACTCTTCAATTTAAGTCATTTAAAGATCAATTGGTAAATACTTTTAGTAAGGAACTTTCATTTAGTAGCCCCACAATTATGAGATCATAAAAATTTGGAAGAAAATGACTTCAAGAAGGCTAAAAAGTTCGTTTTGGGTTGATTCTGTAGTCCTTCACAGACAGTATCACTACCATCTATAGTCATTAACACTGACTATGTGACCTCAGTCAATTTGCACAGACCCTTTGAGCTCAGTAACTCACTCAACCCATCATTACCCAACAACATGCATAGACCAAATCCATGAGTGCACTTTACTCATCATCTAGCACTCCTTCACTCTTATCCATGTCAACCCAAAAAATAGATCTAAGGTCCCATGTGCCTATCATCCAACATCACACTGGTCATGTGGCTCACCCCCTCGCTACATATTGTCTTATTTTGGAATTACTTATAATGATTAATTTTGTAGCTTTTGAAGGAAAAATATTCAATAGAATTTAAAGTATTTCTTTTTAATTTCTGATGACGTTTGAAATTCTACACTTTTCTTGAGAATTCTAAAATATGAAACTCCCAAATTTCCTTTTATATTCCTTTGTTACAACATTACTATTGTGCCCTTGAAATCTCTATAAATAGGGATGGTCACCATGTTTTAAAAAATTTAATTTTGAGAAAGTAATGAAGGGCTACTACTTAGCTTGTTTGATACAAGCATGTCATGAATGTCCGATTTGTAGTATGATTCAAGAGTTACCTTAGAAATGAAATTGAGAGGCTCAAAAGGGAAGATATTAACCCATTCATCTAATATTTTCAAGTCGTATAAAATCGCTAGAGAAGCTTTTACCACTTCATTTTAACATTTGGGAAAATTAAGCATCATGTCCAACTTTCTCTTTTGTGCAAGTGACCATGTGATTTTTTGTTTTGCATTATAAAAACATCACTTGTGGATGTACCTTGCAATTTGACCACTATTGTGAGTAATTTAGATGTTAATTCTCTAAGCTAAATTTTCTTTCTATTGAGATCTCTTACGCTAAAATCTAATACAAATCCTTATGTTGTGAGAAAATTTCTTGAATAACGATCGTAGAATTTTCAATTCTAAATTGAAAAAACCTTTGGTTGGGTCTTCTAGTCATATATTTCTTTAACCTAAGCACTTCTTAATTTTCTATGCTCTAAAATAATTTTTAGCAAATCATCTTACATCAAAACTACACAAGCCTTTTACCTCAAAATAAAAAGGGCCTAATAAGAGAAGTTTTACATCTTTTCTTTGGAGAGCTAATGTATGTTATTTACTATCATTTTTCTTGTTAAATTATTTTAAATTTTGTGAAATTATGTTAGTTTATTTCTAGTTGTGCCTTTAATAAGAATCATATGATATGATGGTAAAGAAAAATAAAATGGAACCTGATTGTAATATTTTACCACAAAATATTGGTTAATAGTATGATATGATTAGTTAAAAAATTAAATAAAGATGTAAGCTTAAGGTAGACTTAGCTTGTAGAAGTGAGACATCACAATCATATTATTTGATAATGTCATAATCATTAACATTAGAGTACTTGATGTGACCAAGGTAAGCTATTGTTTTTATTTAGTAGAACAACAACACGTCATGCAATATGATATACTATAAAATAAAGGCAATTGTGAATGCACACAAATTATCTAATAATTGTATTATGGTAATTGCGACCAACATATAAGGGCATTAATATAGAATTCAAAGATTAGTCTACATTAATACTATGATCATACTGGAATGAGGTTATGGAATTTACATTTATGATAATAAGAGAAGGAAAATGTTCAATTTTTGTTTACTTAAGTGTTCAATGACAAATGGTTGCATAGTATTATTAGTGATATTCTATAAAAATAATTAGTTCATAATTTTGTGACATTGAAGGATCATCTGAATATAAGATGACAAATGTGCACTTAGTGTATCATAAATGTAAAACTTGTTGGCCATACATTTATATTTAAAGAAATTGTTAGGTGGTATAAAGAGATGTGGATCACCATATTGCACAATGTGGGTTTGCATTTGTATGATATAGAGAAATGAAATAAATCGAGGTTTGTGATTGAGTTACTTTTGATCACAATTGTTTGTGTCAATGTCTCTATAATCAAATTTTTGGAAACAACTTGGGTAATGGTGATTAAATATTGTTTTAAGATTTCAGAGAATCTAATTATCATAATCTAATCCTAATTTTAGATCTTATTGTGATATCTTATGCATTTGTTGATATTTATAGATAAGATGTTTCATTTAATTAGCCTAAAAACTCCTAACAATTGTTTTTAGTAAATCAATAGATTTAAGGATGTTTAGTTGAAACTATTTAAATATTTAGATGTTTATTTGTTAGGTTTTAGAAAAACCAAGTCATATGAGAAAGAAAGGAGGCCAATCAAGTGAAGCTAAGAGGAAGAAGAAAACTTTCCATGACCAAGAAGTTGAAGAAGGGTCCCATCTTTTCAAAATGGAAAACTTTACCCTAAGAGAAGTCTCGTACTTTGATTACAAGGAGGGTTGAACCTTAGGAATATGCAAGTAAACCTAAATTATTTTTAAGGAAACTAAATTGCATATTTGTTAAAGTTGTATGCAAACAATTGTGATCATAATGTGTTAACATATGTTAGACACTTCCGCATGTTTCTTAATTTTATAAGGTTAAAGAAATTTAATTAAGCTATGTTCAATTATATCTTTTATTGAATTTGTGCTTAAGTGATAACTTCATATTTCTTAACTCGAAGTTTTGCTAGAATATTGCATTATCCATCAAGTCCATTAAGTTCCTCGAACTCAAGAAAGTATGCTACAACTTCTGAATATATGCCTAATATGTCAAGCTCTATTCATGACCTATGACTTGGAGGATTTTTCATGAGCATGTATTAGACTTCTTATTTTTCTCATTATGAAATTTTGATAAGACCAAGCATATTCTTTGATAGATTCTTTTCGAAGCAAGTAAGATATGATATTGTAATTGTATGCATGCTAAAGTAGAAATTAGTTATTAGCATATATATATATATATATATATATATATAAATTGAGTAGTTGAACAAAGAAAATCATTTTTTATTATTATTTCTTAGCTAATTGAAACATGAATATATATATAATTATGTTTACATGCATGTTTTTTAGGAATAACTTTTTCACTTCATGAGTAAGAAAGCAGAAAGAGTCTTTTTTCATGGAATCATTGATTCATGTTTTTCATAACTCCTTAGCAAAGGCATGATAGCATGAGTTTATAATTAAAAGCTTGATAAAATTAAGATCATTGATGATGTCATGTCATGGTAAATAACATTACCATTCTAGCATGATTTAGTCGCATGCTTCATAACCCATGGTAGATATTTCATTCAAATTTAAAATAAGATGGATTATTGATTCAGTTAAAGTGAATCCTTGGCACATTTAGTTAAACCATGTAAAAGTTAATTCCTTATGCTTTTGAAATTGTACTGTTGAAATCCATAAAAATAAAAAAAATTAATGAATATAGATAATTTTGATTATTGCTAAAATTTCTTGCTTTTTGAATGTTGATTTACATGCTTGTAGGTTTATTTGATAAGTTGTTAGAATAGAGACTTCATGTTACACAAAAATTGAACTCCATGCTCAAATTTTTATTTTTGTTATGTTGTAATATATATTTATTATGTGATATCTCAGTTAATGCATAATGAATTTATGTCTTTAAGTAGTTGACGATAACATATTTTTGACATATTCTTATAATTCTAAATCTTTTTAAAGAAATAGGTAAAAAAATTTAAAAAAATTGAAACTTAGCTGAGAGCACAAACTTTAGAATGACATTTGTAAAGTTACCCAAACCTATGAAATTCTCTTATCCATGTACTTCCATACCTAGGACATGCTGGGAAGCATGAGACATGGTTTTGTTATGTGATGTGTGACATGGGGTTAAGCCCTTAAGTGAACATATATGGCTTATAAGGTCAATATGACCCTCAATGTTTTGCTAGGGGGAATGGAAGGACTCAATTTTGAGGCTCGAATGAAGTTTAGCTTTCTTAAGGTAATTGTTGGCTTGTAAAGGGAAGTAGGTTGTGTCTTAAAGGGCTTGGGTTATTGGTAAACTTTGAATAAATAACATTGTTTAGATCTTATTTTTGATTAATGGTTTGGTTTTAAATAGGTTAGAGGTGATTAGAAAAACCAAATTAATGATACCTTAAGTTTTTATAGCTTAGTTAACATAAGAAAATAGGAAAAAATGCTAGTTATGAATTTAGATAAACCAATGTGAAGTATGCCTAGTTTTTTCTTAAGTTTAAGATTTTCTCCATGCTAAAAAATATGCCAATAGTTCTTACAAATGGAAGTGCAATACCACTTGGTGAGACATTATTCATTTTATGGATACTTCTTCATGTTAGTAAAGCTCTTAATAAAATTGTTGGAAAAAGGCAATAGGGCTGATGTAATGCATTTGAGACATATAATGCTTTGACATGTAGCTCATTATTTTTCTAATGTTTGATAAACCATTGTGTTCACATGGTTTGTTTGGTAAGAAATTCAGTGACTTTGATTGTGCTCTTAGACCACTAAATGACACCTTAAATGGTGATCTGAGGGATGTGTGTGGCTCAAGAAGGGCCTTTAAGAAAGGTGTAGTCATTACGATTTGGCTGTAAGGCATAACAGACCAAAACTATGTTGTTATTATAATAGATTTGATACTGCACCTAAGTTTATCGGCCAACATTTTTCTTTCAAATAGAAACTAAATGGATAGCTTAAGTAGGCAATGACATTTTATGAATGATCTAAGATGAAATCAAGACAAGGTGTAATTATAAAAAGGATGGATAGGGGTATCTTAAAAGATTGATTTAGGAATTATCGTAAATCACAAGGCATCTAGGTAATTGATAAAAACCTTAAACAATTTATTAATGGTTCAAAGAAACCCTAAGTTGCCTTAAATTTTTTATGGTTAACAAAAAATAATGTATTTACGAATGTAGAAACCATAAATAATCTAAACAACTGAATTGATATTAAGAATCCTTATTTGATATGAATTTAAGGAAACCCTAATAATGTTTAGACAGTGATAGATAATTATTGGTATGATTTCATTAGTTTATGAATTTGCTTTTAATTTAGAAAATGAATGCATGTATTGGACCTTAGATGTTGGGCCCTTGCAATGGAGATTAGTAAGTTAGAACTTTTTAGTCCTTTAGCATGATGGCAACCACTTCACATTTTTTCTTAACCTTGTATGATGAGTGCTACATCATGTGCTAAGTGATTCTAAGTACTGATAAGTGTCATTTGTATATTTAGTCTTATGAGGAAATAGTTCCACATTTGTTGTTATTATGAAAAGATGATTGTGGGATGTGTTAAGGAATATGTGTGCATATTGAAGACATCTAAAAACTTGAGAGGTTGGCTCACATGATTGGCATTTCCATGCCAGATGCTTGGTGATATGATGTGATAAGAATTCAAGACCTTGTTATTTTCTAATCTTGGGAAGAGGACGAAGTCAATGTTGTACACAATCATCCATTCCTTTATATCATACACTCTTGTATCAACTTAACATAGTAGATAGAGTTACACTTACTAAGCTTTTATGTCTAGTGATGATTACACATTGCTTTTAAAGATTGATGTTTATAACTTTTCATTACTACATTTCATAGACCGACTAATTTTTTCTTTATTTAGTTTCCTAGCTTACTTTGCAATAAATGTTTTTCATTTTTAGGTAGTTATTACTAATTACAGAGCTAGGTTTAAGATTATTAGAGCTAATACTATTGCTAGATGAATTTCTTCTTTGATGTATGATTTATGGTACTTTTGTTTGTATTTCAATTAATGACAATTAGCTCTATATATTGATGGACATTAGACAATAACAAATAACTATTTTTTGTTTTTAGTATCTAGATGTACATGATAATATTTTTTTAACTTAGACTATCATGTTTTTTAAGCATTTGACATTTATTAGTTTAATATTTTGGATAGTAGTTCTAAATATCTATGAGTTATATCATTATTTTCAAACATTTATGATAACATTTTTATAAAATTCGAGGATTGTTGCATTCAGTTGCACTTGCAATAAAAAATAGATTGTCAAAAATCAAGTATAACTGATTTAGTATTAGAGTTGAGAGTATAGTAAAGAAATATTTAGGTAAAATAAGTTTAAGCTTAATATGGAGGGGAGAGTACGACATGAGAGTGCACAAGTTATTTTTATAAATAAAATTTACTGCATAAAGAAAGCATTATATTTCATTGTCTAATTAGATTTAATGTTCATTCTAAGTTTGATTTGATTTAACTCTTATCGATGTAGTGAAAGGGTTCAATTTTTTTTTGCTAGCTTATTCAATTTGTGGTGTTAGATGCATCAGTTTGATTAGATGAGGAGCTGTGGACTAGTAAAACATAAATGCTAAAGAAGGGCTCTAGTACATTACTTTGCTCTAATTCCAAAGCAGGATGTCATATGTAATAGTGATACAATAGATCGCTATGGAGTTAACAGATGTTGGAATTGTTCTTCTCTATTGAAATGTATGAAGAGATTCATAACCTACCATTGTACCATCACAAAATTGAAATATCATGCTAGAATGTTCTAATAGGATGCACCTTTATGATAGTACACTTAAGTTGGTTTTAAGTTCGTTGAGCAAACTTGTTTGATGCTTTGTTTATTCAAGAGCAATGTTGTAGTATGAAGGTCTCTAAGAATGAATAATGCAAGACTTCAAGAAGGGTACTTGTTTGATGTGATATGAAGTAAGATAGTCAAGGTATGATGATGTCTAAAGGCAAATCTTGAGACTAATGGTAGGATTTATCTATCTGATGCTTCTAAAGGTTTGTTGTAGTATAATGATGGCCTATTTTGAATAAAAAAATGTTATTAGTGGACCTTTTCATTTCTATATTTACGAATCATATTCTGGCGCACATTCATAAAATTTAGGGGAGTTATAATGACTATATGATTGTTGTTCTGTTGTGAACAATTGGTGCATTTAGCTTATGTAGTGATAGAATATATTGTCATGGATGAAACTCTAACTATATGAACGTTAGATACTTTGAATAGTTTGATGATAGCTATCATACTATATGAAATGTTTCCACTTAGTAAAAATATGCAAATTTAACACATCATACTATAGTTTTTCAAAATGTTTATGCATCTTACCTTTTAAAATGAGTGAGTGTATGGATGATCAATTCCAACAAGTTTTGTAAATTATTCTAGTATTTGGGAATATATTATAAATCATAAGTGCCTACTTTAAAGGTTTTCTTTTTCTTGTAAGATAATTCATCACACCATTTCGTCCTTTTTCAAAATAACACCAATGGATTATTGTTGTTCCCATCTCTTAGTGCATTTGCCCAATCATGCTGAGTGGCTTCCATATGATGCTAACCTTGCCCTATATCATTTATCGAATTTCCTCAAAGTACATCTCGATGAAAAGGTTGATTAGATCCCTATTATTATACATTTGTAGAATTAAGCGTAGTATTATTCCTTTTCATCATATTATTGATTTAATACTAACAAAATTGAAGATCGCCTTTTTTTAATTTTTTCTTTACATTTCTTGAATAATTACACCATAGGTACCAAACCATTTATTACTCTAAGTGAATCCATTAATGTTGAGTTTAGGAATTTGATGTAGATGGTCATTCTTGGTAGCCAACATTCTTTTAATTTGTCTGATGTCTCTTATAATTACTCTTTAAATCGAAGTGTGGTTTAGAAAGAGAGGGTAAATTTCTTGGTAAAAAATTTGATTTATATAAAATACTCAAAGAAAATGTCTTTAAACTAACTTTTTTAAGTTTGAATAAGTCTCAAAAAGAAAATTTGTTTAAATTCTAATTTTATTTTAAATTTTGTTAATTTTTTAATAAATTAATTTTATTAAAAGTTTGAAATAAAAAACATAAACAAAAATAAAAGTTGGTTATCCTAAAATCATGATACATCCACCACCAAAAAAACACATTGCATGAAAAAACAATAAATGTAAAACTTATGCAAAAAAATGGGTATGCAAAGCCCTCACTATAATGAGGTATAATCACATTATAACAAAATAAGATTGATAGATAAAGAAAAAGAAAACAATAATGCAAATATGTACTTAATACAAACTTTTTTCCAAAGCATCAAAAAGCCCATAACAAGTCACAAGTGCCATTATTTATTTTATTAAAATATGTGAAAATGAGAGAATAACTTTCTTGTGAATGAAGGAGAAAATGGAATATGTGGATATGAGGATTTAGTGAATTAAAGTGTCAATGAGTATCATTTACTAATGGCTAGAAAAACTTTAAATTGTCTTTAGAGTATACCAAATTTTCTTCCAAAATTTAATAATCAATTATGCTAAAAAAATATCCTATTTATAGAAATTTTCTCACAACTAAATGCAGCTACAGAATAAACAAAAATAGCCATTACTTCTTTAATTAGATGGAAGGTGACATAAGTTATTTTATTTATTAACCTAGGTATTTTTAAGTAAAAATTCTAACAACTCACAAATAACATCTAAAATAGAACTAATGTATGCAGCCATATGATTAAAGGATTTTTTACTATTCAATCAAGAAAACTATGTGATTGGATGGCTAAATTTGAGGTTACACAATTTGAAAAATAAGATTTTTTTGAACCTTCAGATCATAATTAGCATCAAATAGCTTGACCTTTATCTTAAATGTGGATTAATTTCATAACATGTGATAATGAAATTTAGGTGGTCAAATATCTAATGGATTAGCATATTTAAAGTGGCTAATGAGATGATCACCTTTTCATCGCAAACATGTATAATGGACTAGTAAAAATCATTCCCACAATTCGGAAGTTAGTCACACAAATAAAGAAGGTTAGTTTAGTTGCACAACACACATATGAACTATGAACACTTGTTTTCAACACTCTACCAATGCTTTGGAGTTATCCAATTGCTAGGGTTTGCTTATTTATGGGGTTTGTTAAGTTTAAAGATAGTAAATTATATTTTGAACTTATTACATAAAGAACTAAGTTTTCAAATGAATTTGTTTCAATGGTATTTAAGAAAATTAGAATTAGTTTTTTAATTATTACTTTATTACTAATTAGTTATTTTTTTTTATAATATATATTTTTTGTAACAAGTTATTGAATGATGATTTTCAAAGATATCTTTAAGATTGAAATTATTTTTTTGATAATCAAGAAAGCTTAATTAATGCTTCCTAATTTAAATGTTTTTAAGATGATTAATTTAAATAAAAATTAATATTTATTTCCTTGAAAAAATAATTTTAATCAAGATTACCAGCCTAATCAAAATAAAAGTGAAATATCTAAAAAAATGCAAAATAAATCTTTTGGTGGTTTACCACTCCAACCAAGATGGTCTTGATCTAATTTCACATTTACTCATATTCTTTAACTTCACCATTAAACTTTAACATTAGTTATCGAAAATATGAAAATTGCCTCACTAAAGTTTATTGAAAATACTTAGGATTTGTTATTATCAAACAAAGCATCATTTTTAGGGTTCAACGACACAACATAAATCACCAATAGGAAATTGTTCATGGACTCATCAATTCTATGCGGTATAACTAGAGGATGATTGATTACAATTAAAGAGTATATTGATATTTAATTTAGAAGGTGTTTCATAAGAATAGGCCTTTCTCCAATATTTAATAACTTATTATTGCAACTGAACTCCCTCTTATTGATTTTCAATTAGGTATTGAAAATGAGTTTTGTCTTTCAACCAATGAAGAGGGGCAACCTAGATAGTTTATGGTGCATTTAGTTCTTTAAAAGGTAAGCTTTGTAAAAGGGATATCTTTAGAAAGTCTATAAGAAAGTTGTAAATACTAAAAATTTATTTGAGTGCCTAGTGATAATGATTATTATGTTATTTAAAACCCCAAAAAAAGATACCATTACATAGGATCTAGGTTTGGCATAATGAAGAACAATACCTTGATTAATGAGATTATGAAAACTTCTATCATATGTATGATAGTAAGGTTGAGAATGGATTAGCTTTCTTAAGCCCCTCAGTGATTTTAAAATAGCCATTTGGCTAGCCATTGATGATATGTATAATTCTACGTGTTACATAGATCACTCATGATTAATAAAATGGTCAATAAAGTTGAATCTTATTAGAACCTTGTTTTGAAATTTGTAGGATTTGTAATTGAAACAACTTTCACGATCAACTTTAATAAAGAAATTATTTCTTTTTAACTTTCTAATTTAATGTTGTAATCAATTCTTATGCAAGTAGAACATTATCTTTCATCTCTTTTTCTTTTAACAAATCCAAATTTATCTAACGAGATAAGAAGAAGAATTTTTTAAAGTCTAATTTTCAACTATTAAGAGAGACAATATGTAATAAAACTGAAAAAAGTAATTGTCCTAAAATCGTTAAAAACTTTTTGGTTCTTATTTTTAATAATTAGAAAAAGATTTTTGTTAGAGATTAATTTAGAGCTTTGACACCTTGTCAAAAAGTCCGTACCATCATCTAAAATATGGATTGCAATTATGTTTTGGTAGTGTGTGAAAACAAGAAATCCATCTAGTCGAAAGGTGCTTTAGTGGAACAATTGAAATAGATATGTTTAATTTCCTCCTTTAAGATTTTCTTCATAAATAACATATTATCTTAACCTGATAATAAAGAAAGGATGAAGCTATCTATAGTATCATTCTCATCAAGTTTACAAACTTCCATAATTTATCACAATACAAAATTATGGATTCACTAGTTTTATCTACATGTTGTACATAAATACAATTAAAATCCTTTACGTTTGTAATAATTAATTAAGATCTTTTTTCTTTTACTAGAGTATGAAAGAATTTTCTTATTCCTTTTGCCTTCTTTTAATCATTCAATACTAGCCTTTTGATTCTAACAAGTTTCTTCTTTTAGGACAACATCAAGGAGGACCTTATGGGTGTTTGTTAGGTCCACCCTTACTTACATATTCAAAGAAGATTTAAATTGAATTTCCTTAAGTTTAATGTGTTTGTCAGGTAGCATAATTTTATCAAATATATTTTCAAATGTCATTTTCTTCCATTCCATGACACAATATTTTAGTCATTTGAAGTTAAAAGTAAGAGCTTTCATTCCATAGCAATTGGAAATGTCCAATTACTTTTGAAAATATGATGAATGAATGGCACTCCCACCACATGCTCTAAAATTGAATTATTTTGGGACTGAAGGATAATCCTTAGGAAAATGTTAAAGCTATGGTGTATGATATGAACTTGTTCTCCAAACTTATCAAATTATAGCCATAACAAGTTGATCAACTAATCTTGATTCACCAACACAATGTCAGCACTTTCTTAGACCCACCTTCCTTTCCATTTATTAGTCTAGGAAAAATTATTCAAAGATATATAAGTTAACGAAGGCCACATTCATCAATGAAGTTAAAACTATCTTCAATTTCTTTCAAAATAGAAATGGGATGCCCCTTAAGTTAATTAGTGTTTCCATAACATTAAAATCTTCATGGCAAGTTGGAGCTCTCAAAAATTTCGATGAAACTGTGTCAAAGAGATCTTTTATTAGTATTTGGGCTCTTGTCATAAATGAATAAGTAATTAGAAAAAAATTTTCAATCTTGATGTTTTAACAAAAGTTGAGTTAACTACATTTCATCAAGTATGACCTTGCAATAAAAATCTTTCTTTCAAGAGATCCATTCTTATTTGACTTATTACCTTCACAATCTTGACATAGAAACTTTCTAACTATATTTTTTGGGCAAGCATGGACTCTTATGCTTAGGTTATGAGAGTGTGCTAAATTGATAATCAAACTTCGAGCATATAATTTGTAGTATTATAAGTTTTTTTTAATAAGGTTATCTTTGTAAATAGAGCTGCATTTTGTTTATATTTGACTCTTTTTATATAGATTGCCCTTATAGTTTCACAAACACATCTCTTGGCTAGTACAAGATAGTTTGACATTTTGACTTGGCGTTTCCTATTAAGTTTATTGACTCACATTCCTTTTTTATTTTTATAGGTTTAGGGAGTTAGGAGTCATATAGGAGTTGAACATGTGATCATCAGAGTTAGCTCGTCAACTAGATGACAATGTTCTTGCATTTTATGTTTAGTAGCAATTAAGTTATATTTTTATTCATGCTTATCAATTTTATTCATTGATGGATATTTTAATGTATCATATTGTTATTTGTGGATTTTTCTATTTGCATATTTATTGTTTGTTTTATTGGACAAGGGACATGAAGTTGTTAAGCATTAGATATTTATGTTTTTATATTCTTAGTTTATGGGTGTGGATATCTATGAGCTACTTTATTAGCTTAGAATTAAACTTTTTATTTTTCATTTGTGGGTACATTATTGGACATATGTGTTTTTGTTGTACTAATGGTATAAGGAAACCTAGCTAAATAGTAAGAGAACAAACCTACTAAAAGATCCTAGGTATGATTCATGACATATGCGCATTATGTTTAGGCTTAATAAGTTCAAGGTAGTAAGATGTAAGATTGCATTTGTTACGAAGATTATTTATCAATTTCCATCTTTGCTGAGAGTAAATTTAGTATGGCATTATTCTTTCCTTGATAGGATGGTTAACTTATGCAGTGCTTGACAAATAGTGATCTTGCTGAAGGAGTGCCTATGGTTCTCAAACTTGATAGGGCAAGGACACCCCATGCAAAGCTTTCATTTTGTGTGACTTTAAAAACATGTGTTTGTGGCAATAACTGGCACAATAGTTGTTAAAGAATGGTAAACCAATATTTATGAGTGATTTGCTTATTGTGTTCACTAGCAATGTTGATATTTGTTGCTATATCTTTTGAACTAATTCTAGAGATGGCTACTTAAAGGAGTAGCCAAAGCTAATCCATATTTAGGGATGCACAAATAATGATATACAATGGGATGACTTCATGACTACTTCAAAAAATTAGTTTGCCTTATAGTTGGCAAAGGCTTAGCTTAAGAGGATTATAACACACCTAAGTAAGAAAAAATGCTTTTTACAAATTATGTTAACCAAGCTTTTTAGTTGGGGCTTAGACATTCAATTTAGAGACTTTTTGAGGTGCTACATTTCATATTATATTGAGATTTTGGTGATACTAGAACCAGATCAATGTACATTGTGAGGTAGAGAAGAAAAGGATGGATTCTAGTTTTTCTTATGAGAAAAGGACTAGAAAATTTTTAGGCAAGAAGTGGTTTAAAAAGGCTTATCATATTAATCTATTTGAATGAATTCATACCAACTTTATTAGAGATAAAGTGAGACTAGCCTAGATATCAAACTTTAAGGTGTAAGCATTGTGACGTAAGGCATCACGATGGTTGCAAATTAAAAGGCAATATATACTTTTGTCATTTTGAAACAAGGACATAGAAAGATAAACTATCTTGTGGGATAAAGGACAATGTAAAGTGCTGATTGAACAAGAGCCAATCTATAAGGATGCTCATGCATTTGCGCTCACAATTAGTTGTACTTAGTTAAGAATATCCTCTACAAGACACCTCAATTGTGTGAGATTATCCCTATGTTTATCAAAATTGACTATCATGATTAACCCTCGAGTCCAACACTATGATTTTTACAGATTTAAGCAAGTGTTATACCCATTACAAAAGCACCATATCATATTGCTCTAAAAGAATTACAAGAGCATAAAATTAAGAGATAGCACCTAAGATTTAGGATGACATATTGACACAAATTCTTTCATATAGATATTTAAGAAGAGCATAGGTTCACTCATTATATCCACAAAAGGGCCAACCTAAAGCTATTATAGGTTTAAAATAAAAAATCCTAGGATCAATAAGTAATTACAAAATTTCTCAAAAGCTAAGGACTTGTATTGATTTTTAAAAGAATGGATTAAACCTAAAAGGAAAAGTGGTTCAAAAAACAAGCACCTAATTACTCTCATCTATGGTGAATTTGCAAGGTAAAAATACATGTAGAGTTTATAAAAGGCAAAACAAGAAATCACACGATCACATTCGCTGATGAGAGAGTTGAGCCTAATGATTAAATTTATTAAATGTTGAAATAAAAATGTGAAGAACTTCCCTTGTGATTTGATGATCTTGTTAATATTAGATGAAGGATCAAGATCTCATCTTTTGAGCTTCATGCTTGCCTTCCTAAGGCACCATTGGAATCACATCACTAAGTCATTCACACACAACATATGCATATAAAATAAGCTTGTAGGTAGTACTTTAATTCTTTATTAAAAAATTCATCATGTATAATATGGTGAACATCCTAATTTATAGAGACTTTAAGGGTACAACAATAATTTACTAAACTTGAAATACCAAAATATGTTCTAAAGTTCTAAAGGAAGTTTTAGAATTCAAAAAATCATAAAATATTTCAAAAAACAATAAATTTATGATTCTACAACAAAAAGTAAAAAAGCTTGAAATCCTACAAAATTAATTTACAAAAGTAGTTCTAAGTTAGACATGTACATTTCATGTAGCGGTAACATTGAGCAATGATGGCAAGGTGATGTGATTGACGTGGCAAGGGAGGGAAGACATGTAGTGCTTCAAGTCTTATTTTAATTGGTGACACGATTGGTATGGTTCAGGTAGGGAGGTGCATGATGCTTTGGCCCCATTTTTTTGAGTATAGATAAGTTGGAGTGAGGTAGCATAGGTTGACAGGTAACCGTGTGTCATTAGGTCTTTAACATTTGTAGACTGGGTTTCTTGGGGTAAACAAACTCTTAAGATTAGAATGTAAGTGTACGCCACAAGTGCATTGTTGTGGCGATGTAGACTAGGGTGGTAACAGTGGAAGATAGTGACAAAAATAGCAATAAACTTAATTTAACCCTTTTTAGGTGGTTATTAAAAAACTTTTTCATCGACAAAATTATATGATGACTAAAGGGATGTGTTATACAAAATATAAAAATAGAAATATTTCAAAATTGCTAAATACACTTCAAATAACTTAAAATTAATTGTAGAGGTGAATAATAAAGTGAATTGTTGAAAATCTAACTAAAATATGCAGTTAATTTGCTCTAGTTGTAATTGATTCCCATAACAACAATGATAATGGAGACTACTAAAAAGTAAATGGGTCATTCTCAGTATGAGTGAGATTGTAAATAAGACTAGTTTTCCTCCCAATGGAACCTCTACATGATGTATTGAACCATAGTATATCATCCTCCCTAGTTAGGAAATAGCTTAACTCATTGAAGTTATGGTGAAATCTATGATACTACTCTAACATCTCTAAGCTTATGTAGTGAAGCAACACCATTGTAATGCAAGTGTCAATGGAGGTGGGATGGCTTTTGCAATGTACCAAAAATCTTTGTTATCTTTTTTTTATGTGAAAATTGTTCGATCTTCTATGGTTTGCTCCATTTGATCTCCAACTTGCTATATGGGGCTAAATGGTTCTGGTGAGAAAAGTTTACTCAACAAATTTGTCGAAGTCTCAAAAGGCTCACTTAGTAATAGGAGTGGTTCCCCATAATGCAAATGATCCAAAATATTAAAAGTATACCCTATTCCATAATCATAAGATGAATCCAAAACATAAATATTAATACCTAGTTGTTTCATGATTAGAAATAGTTCAACAACATGGGCTTACAGTTTCTTCATGGTTCCTTGTGGGATTTAGCCAAACTCATAAAGATTCGCACAAAATCACCTTCAACAAATTCTTTAGGTTTTTTATAAGCATCTGCAAGCCATTTATATTTATAATGTTTAATTAAATGTATTTAGAATACATGTATGTAATGATGAAATGTGATGAGGAAAATTGACAATTAACTCAAAAGTGTGAAACTCATGAGGAAATGGAATCAAATAAGCAAGACTCCAAGGATGATTTCCAAAATCAATTTCAAAGGGGTCAAACCTATTATTATTTTTAAGAGAATTATTGTGAGAAAATTTGGTAGATTGAAATAAAAGATCCCAAGTTAACACATGTTCCCCCATTAAGCTATGAAGAAGATATCTTAAGTATATTTACTTCTTTTTTTAGTGATGAAAAGTTGATAAGAATTTAAGTTTTACTTGAACTAATGGATTTACTTGATCATGTGGTAATTAAGTGCCAAGATCTAGATCCATAGAATGTTAAATAAATGTTAAAGTAAGGGTATATTATGCAACGCATCGAGAAATACTCTGTAATTTTTTATAAGTGTTGTCTATGGGTGTTAGTGGGGGTAGATAAGTAAGGGCTTCTCTGATTATTGCAAACCATATAATTTTATCGTGGGCCTTATCCTTCTCGATCTCGACTAGTGAAATGAGACTAAGTAATTTCCCTTTGTCTTTTCTTTTGGAGTATTTGGATTAGAACTTTTCTTCGTGGCAGATGAAGGTTATAGAACCAACTTCTTTCATTCATATACCAAAGTACACATATTAGCTTTTTCCATTTATGGTATTTTCTTGATTGCAGAACTGAGGTCTTCTTAATATTAGGATAGTTATATTAGGTTGTAGTAACATCATACTTTCTCAGAATAATTGCCAAACTTTGAAGGAACAATGCATCTATTTTATAAAAAAATTGTGGTTTCATTTATCCGAGATAAAGTGTATGGGTAGGTATGGCTTTTGATGGTTAAAGTTGGCCTTTAATAATCTAATAAAGTTGGTCTTTAATTCTAATAAAGAAACTAAAGGTGTTATTTCATTGCCACTCCATAAATGGTCCAACAACAATCAAAATGTATCTCACAACAACTATAGGTCATCAAATATAGCAAAATGTTCCACCTAATGTTTCTAATTTTTCCTCAACCTCCTAATCTAGTTATATAGTCTTTTCTTCCTCAATTTCAATGCTTTTTCAACTTTTTCTTGTCTATTTATGTAATGCCCTCTTAGGGCACTAGGTTATGATTGACTTTTCTTATGATAATAATAGCACTCAACTCTATAACTAAAAGATGCTTTTGTTCAAGTGTTAGATGCACTGTTTGATGGTGTGTGCGGAGGAACATAAGTTGCTTATTGTATAGAAGTAGCAAACGTGACAGTTGTACTATGAGTTTTAGTGTATAGGAAGTGGTCGATACAATCTCACTCTTATAGGAAATTGATTTTCTAAATCTTCCTACATTATGGGCCAGTTTATGTGCATTTTCTAAACTAGAGTAACATTTTTCAAGTATAACTTTACTTGAATAACACTTTGAGCCTTAATTCTGCTCTTGTACAACATATCTAATCATATAGACATCAAATTTAATATTATATTCATTAAAATCTTTGAACCATTGCATAGTCTTTTCCTTTTATTTAAAAGTTTACCTAAATAAGATTTGAACAAAAATTTCGTACATAGACAAATCTTGAGTTCTTCTGATGATTTAAGTAGTGCTTAATCTTTGATAATATATTTCTTTTTCTCATGTGTGAACAAAAAATGTGAGCCCAAATTTTGCAAATTAGTTTTTTAGATGCTCACTAATGCAGTACAAATAAAAAATGTTCTCCATTCTCATTTCACAATCTTGATATGCTCTACTATCTAAACTATCATAAAATGTAATGCCTTCTATTTAACCATGTTGACCTTGTGATCATCATCCTTATTATATCTTCTATCATATGTATGTGGACTATCTTAATCCATAGGTCAATATTCCAGAGGACATTTCATCAACTTTAGAGTCAGTTGTCATAGTTGTATATTGATCTATAGGTTCCGTCTTATTTCCTAACTCAAAATTCTTCAAACCAGTCTATGGATGTTTCTAAGGTGGCTCTTAATTCAACCATCCAATAAGTTTGTTCAGGAGTTGCATGCTTTATTACTAGTCCATGGTTGGTTGTGTTGGTCAAGAGTTAGAGTTGTTATATTATTTTCATACCTAGTAATTTAAACTATAAGGTTGGAAACAAAGTTCATAATTTGTGATAATAAGGAAAAGAAAAAATTTAAACAAAAAATGTAATAGAAAGTGTCCACATAAATATTAACCATTTATAGTATCAAGCTTAAAGAAATTATTTTATATATATATTTTTTAATAACTTTGAGAAATTAAAAAAAGGCATAGAATTAAAAGATGATTGCTCAATAATAGAATTAAATGCATGCAAGTTCGTAAATTTCGCCAAGCTTTAATACCAAAGATGGTGTAAGATGATATGTTTAAACCTATTTTAGCTAATAGACAACTAATAAGCGCTTAATTTTTAGTAATAGTAATATATTCATACAAGGGCTTATACAAAGGTGTTATAGGTTTAGAATTAAAAATCTTAGCATTACAAAAAAAGTAGGACTTTCCAAGAGGCCAAGGACAAGTATTAATCTTTAACATAAGGTATCTCAACTTAAAAGAAAAGTGGTATAAGTAATGCAAACCCAACTACTTATATCATTGGTGAAGTGGTGAGGTACACACAAATGGGGTTCATTAAGAGGCCAAAAAAGAAATCTCATGGCCATATGCACTGATTAGAGTCAGTTATGATGATTAAATTTCTCAAAAGTTGAAATAAAATGTTGAAGAACTTCCTTGATGATTTGATAATCTTGTAATTTTTTTATAATGATTTGGGATCTATTTTTTTGAGCAACCTGCTTGCCTTCCAAGAGCATGTCCATAATCACTCCATTGAATTGTTTGCACGCAACATTCTCATAACAAAAGACTTGGAGGTAGTTGTTTGTTACTTCACTGAAAATTAACTCCCATACAACATGGTGAATATTCAAATTTATGGAAACCTCAAGTGTATGATGGTAATTTGTTAGATAAGAAATGTGATAGGATATTTTAGAATTCTAAGGAGCATCATAGAATTCTAGAAATCATCACAAATTAATAAGTAAATAATTTGAATTCTATAAAAAATGAAAAAATGTGACTTAAAAAGCAATAAAATTAATTAAGGTAGTACCCAATTAAGCATGTGCATTTCAGGTGATGTGATAATGAATAGTGAGGCTATGGGTGGTGTGATTTGTGTTGTGCGAGTGGAGACGAGAATGACACTTTGGGTCTAGTTTTTAGGTTGGCCTAAGTTGGAGGGAATTAGCTTGAGTTAATTAATTTATGCATGTCAATGAGCCTAGCCTAGGAATGTGTCTCCATAGGTGGAGTTGAATACTGAGCTTGAAGAGTCAATGTGGTTTGATAAAGCATGGTTGTTGACTACGTTGATAATGACAACAAACAGTGAATAATGATAGAAATACAGAAAATTGAAATTTAACCTTTTTTGAGGCAATTTTTAACATAATCATGATCCACCATCATTATGAAATGATGAAAGTGATGTGTTGTACTAAGTATAAAGCTAAAACTATCTACAATATTACAAATTAATCATCAAACAAAATAAACTAAAGTGTAGATGCAAAGAATTTGATGAATTATTGAAAAATAAACTAAAATTTATAATAAAAATGGGTTAGTTATAAAAACCAAATTTTTTTGTCAATTAGATGAGAGTAAGTGTATAAGTGTTTAACACCATGAATAGAGTAAGGTAATAGAAAAATGTATTCACCATGCCATAATAATTATGTGCTTGATCAGATATAACAATCATCGACTTTCTATAAAATTGATCTTCAACTAACAAATACTAAAATTAGGATTCAATAAAAGGTCATTCGTAAAAGATTATTAAAAACATGTTACACGCATTTCAAGTTTACACGCTTATCATTCAGGTTATTTAATCCTCCTTTAATGTTTAAGGTTGTTATGACTAGCATATTCCACCCAAGCCAAGACCATTTTGTGGTAGTGCTCATATATAGTATATTGTTATATTCTAAGAGCAGGACAAATATGCTAAAAATCAATAAATTTAATTATAGTTTCTATAGGCCAAGCAACTATATGCTAAAATCTTAAAATACATGTTTCACAAATGTAGTAGCATTATAGGACGTATTGTTAGTTCTAATGGGGTTTCATTGGATCCCAATAAGGCATAAGCTATTATTAAATGGAAAAGAACAAATAATGGAAAAGGCCGAAAACTATATTCAAGATGCATAGTTTCTTATGCCTCCAGAGTCATTATTGTAAGTTTGTGTCAAATTTCTCAAAACTTTTAACACCCTTTACTAAGCAAACATTGAATAGGATATCTTTTTTGTGGTCAAAGTTGTGTGAGTAAAGATTCACTATTTAAAAATGTGAACTTAGCTCAACTATGGTTTGGTACTTTCTAATAATGGGTTAGCCCTACAAAGTCTTCATTGATTCATCACATATGTGATTAAGGGCTATGCTTATGAAGGATTGTTAGCTTCTTGCATATGCATCTAAGCTGTAACATAATCATTAATGCAACTCCTTAACGAATGCCTTGTAGTTAACCACTATGGTATTCTCCCTTAAAATTTAGTAGCACTATCAATATGGAGTATAGATTAAGCTATTTACCAACCATAAAATTCACACAAACAAACATATATATATATATATATATATATATATATATATATATATATATATATATATATATATATATATATATATATATATATATATATATATATATTCAAATGGTGCTTAAAATAACGTACTAATGCTGGTTGGAACAAATTAAAAACTATGACTTGGATATAAAATATTGTATTGGTAAGACCAATTTCGATGCTTATGCCTTTAATAGGAGCATGATTGTTTGATATATGCATATGAGTAGATCATAAGGAGAGTTTGATTGATTTGAATGAGACATTGAATTAATCAGTACTACAATTTTTAGTAGCTTAAAAATATTTTCCATGCTCACAAGTTGGATGTACTAAGGATAGCACAACAAAAGGAGCTTTTGATTTAGGATGTTATTAGCTATTTGTAGTTTAATGAGACTCCAAATTTTTCTTTCATGTAATATTTTTGACAAATCATGCAAGATGACGTATCCCCTGGCCATAAGAGTTTAGTGAAAGAATTTTTGGTGATGCTTATTATAGGAAGCTCACTTATCATCCAGAGTCAACAAAGATGTAAAGAAATATTGTCGATCATTATATCCAAAAAACATAACATGTAAAAATTTTAAGGTTAAGCACATAATGCCCAATTTTATACTATAGAATTTACTTATAATAAAGTAGAATTGGGATGAAGTTTCCAAGTATTTTGGCCCAAATTTACTAATGAAGAGATGAAGTAACGAATTATTTGGCATGACAGTGAACTATTTGGCTAAATTAGCCCCCATCATAGTTGTGAGGATGGTAGATTCA
The DNA here is from genome assembly GCA_023846275.1 of Vanilla planifolia. NCBI lineage: Eukaryota > Viridiplantae > Streptophyta > Magnoliopsida > Asparagales > Orchidaceae > Vanilla > Vanilla planifolia. Next base: position 8,826,590 of record CM043872.1, on the reverse strand, counting down.
ACAGCTATTTTCATAGAATTAAAATAGGAGATTGTTCTATCATTGATTATGCATAGCTTTTTTTTGATAGAGACATGAAATTAATTAACTTCCAAGTTTTGGAGCCATATTCATCATGCTTTGGGCACTACTCTAACATTCAACAAAATCTATCATTCTTGAACAATTAGCAATTAGAATGAATCACTTTTACCTTGGAGGATCTCTCCGTGCTCTATGTTAAATCTTACTCCTCAAACTAGTTTAGGTAGTTGGCTTTGTTAGAGTTTGTGTATAATACATGCTATAAGTTGGTCATTGGTATGTCATTATTTGAAGCTCTTTATATTTAACACTTTAGATCTCCTTTATGCTTATATGAGGGTGAGACTATGCAAACATTTGGACCATTGATTATGGAGGAAACTATAAAGGAAGTATGTAGCTCGCATGAGAGATTGCATGTTTTGCAAGACCGTTATAAGAAATAATTTCATAATAACCATAAAATTATTAGTTTTAGAGTTGGAGATTAGGTATTTGTCAAGATCTTACTATTTTACTATATATTTACGTTTGAAAAGCCTTCAAAACTTTGGCCAAAGTGCATTAGACCTTAACAAAACATAGAGAAGATTGGATTATTTGCTTATAAGCTTTAGTTGTTAATGGCTCTAATAAGTACATATGAAGTTTTCTTATGCCTTATTTAAACAAATATGTTCCAAATCTGTCATATTATTGGGAAGGAGACTATGAATATTGAGTTATAGCCAATGCTTCACACCTGAAATAGCCAATTCACATTTTAAACATTAGTGTTGGACAACAATGGAATAGGAGTTTACCCAAGTTAAAGGTCCCTTGGAGATATCACGAATCATGCAAGCCCATTTTGGAGGTTGTGAGTGAAATGCACCAAAAATAACTAGATTGGTTCTCCAAAGTTTGTGAATGAAAAGCAAATTGAGGGGTAACATTACACCCATCATTTTTGCAAGTTTATTATTTCTTAACTAGCCATCTAATGTGTCCTTTAGTTCTTTCAAATTTGATTTTCAAAATTTTTTTTATAAATTATGAAAATTGAGAAAATTTGTCTTCTAAATTTTATTTTTTATTTTGAATATTGAAATTGGAATGAGGCGAGCATAATTTGATCATGGATGCTTTTTGTTTTGTTATTGAATTTTTGATAGTTCATGATGCCTTGTAAGATAGGCTTTGCATCCGTTAAATCAAATCCATATCCAGCCATGGATAAATCAAGAAAAGTTATGCAAACAGTTGTTAAAATCTCAAAATTTAAGGGTTTTCATATAGATAAGGATGTAAACAAAATTGGTTTATTATATGCATAAATTTAAATATATTGCTAAGGAAAATCCAAACATGTCAAGTATATACTATAGTCATATCTTCTATAAGAAGGCTAAATTTTAAGAAATAGATAGAGGAAAAAAAAGTAGCAAGAAGCAATAGTTTACATGTGATTCGAGAGATTTGTGTGCTTAAAAGAAAAAATTTTACTTCTTATTAAGCAAATACTTTGATTTAAGGATGCTTAACATGTTAATTTAAAGTGCTAAATGAAGTTTTATTAAGTTTTAAGTAAATTTAGCCATAATAATTGGTAAAGAGCTTACAAGTGACATTAAGGTTGGAAAAAGTTCAAATTGTTAGTAATAATTTGTAGGAAGAACTAATAGTTTGAAGGAAGAAAACTCCTACACAAGTAGATGTCTCTTATTCATATTACAAGGTAAGAAGACTCTTCAGATTATAGATTAAATCTAGGTAAGATCTAATGGAAAGAAGAAATTATTATGCTACTACATTTGCTTATGATGGCCTTGGAAGGAAAATATGAAAGCAATTAGCTAATCCACTCTAATTAAAATTCACTATAAGGGAATGAATTTGTTGTACAAATGACTAAAGGAATTTTTAATACACAAGTAATGGACTTCATTTATTTATCTGCATGTCAAATATTGTAAAACAACTTATGCAAAATATTTAAAAAGGACATTAAAGAATTTTAAATGGATTATCATGATCACAGGTTTGCTAATGTAGAAAAGCTTTGTTGGCATATATGTCATTTCAAAACATGAAATTAATATAATTTTCATTATTGTAGAATTGTTACTATGAGTATGTTTTTTTCAAATACTTTTTTGATTGTATATATATGTAAAGTGAGCTTCTTTTTAGCATGGAGAATGATATATAATCTTTAAACAAACAAAGGACTAACTCTTGGTTGGAAAAAATCTTTATTTAAGACATAATAACATGGTTCTAAACCTAACAGTTTGTTGTAACTCAGATCTTTAAGATTTTTCATTCTTTTCAAGTAAATTCAGAATGCTAGTGCTACTCTATCAGGAAATTAAAATCCATTATTGTGCATTGAATTTGCTAAATAGCAAAGTACATTTCAAATGGATGACCTTATTAAAAAACATGTACATTGCTTTTTATGCAAATTAATCATTTTCTTACGTAATCAACTTTAGTGCATCACTTGGAAAGTTTTCCAAACGTTAGGGATTCTTATAGCAAAGTACTTTCTTTGCCTTATGTTTGTATGGGAAGCCAAAAATATCGTTGGGTTGAGTCATGTAGGGCATTAGTTGAAGCTCTTAATTGACCTTAAAAGATTTCTAAGTGAGTATTGCCTTTACTGCCTATGTAGGAATCTTAGAAAGGTTTAATTTTGTCTATAAATAAGGGACTAAGATTGTTATGGTTAAAGTTAGTTTGTAAAGAGAATCGATTGTGGTTAGAAGTGACAAGTATAAAAAATGTTGTTGGTCGTAAGATATTGCCAAGGTCCTGTGGTAAATTGTAGATGAGGATCCAAATAAACTAAAGGCACTTAGATAAGATACATTAATGTTAAGATACTATTGAGGCTAAAATAGTAAAAAAAAAAGAAAAATGCTTATTAAGTGTTTGGGTTGAGTTTTGGTTTATGTTGAAAGAAATTCTTCTAGATAATCTTATGGTAAGAAGAAGATTAACAAAGCATTATGAACCTTTATGAATATATGAATATATATATATATACGGACTTTGCACGACAATGATCTTAGAAAAATCCATTAAGTAGTTGAATGTGCTAGGGTAGACAATATATTAAATTATATGTTAATGTTTGCTAAACTTGTGGTTTAAATTTGCATACTAGGTATGACCATGACTATGCTTGATTATTATTTTAGGCCATTGATTAACACCCAGATTATGATCCAAGGAATAAGAGTTGCTAAGAAGGAGGCTTTATAAAGAACATAGTTCTTCAATTTGCCTATGAACCATGAGAGTTACCAATAGAAGTTGTGTGAGAATAGATGTGATTTTCCTAGCAATAATTTGATATGATTCCTAATGGTAAAGACAATGGTTTTGATAGAAATAAATACTCAATGGATTATGCAAATAGAAAAGGAAATTGTAAGAAGGGTCCTAAATGAATCTAGCAGAAAGACTAATAGGATTGGTGGACTACGGTACATAGATAATTAATTTAAGATTTAGAGGAACCCAAAGGTGTCGAAGGGGTTGATTGTAAGGAAACCTAAGTAATGTTTTGGTATTGATTTATAATAGATTTCATATTGTTATTAGATCATAAAAATGACTTGTATTAAAAAAGGAATAAATGTAGAGGACCCTTAATCTTTGATGCACACATAGGGGATGGCAAGATAGATATTTCTAATTATTTAGTTTTAAGATAATCATTTGACATAGTGGTTAATCTTACAAGTGGAGTTCCAATTCACATTATAAGGAACTCTAGATTTGGATGAGCACTAGTTTCCAATTTAGATCCAAAAGGGAACAACTATAAAATTAGTCCCTTGGTGAATTGATAAGGTGTCCTTATATTTGTTGAGTAGATGTGATAATTGAAAACTTCTAGAATTTTATAGGATAGGCCTATGGGATCAATGTTGTCAATGTGGAGTGCAAAGTCGTAGGACGTGATAGCACTGGTAAGTTTTACAATGAACCTCTTAGATTGGAGAGGGTATGAGATTAATAGCAAAACATAGATTATCCAAATAGCTATATTACAAGCTTATGCATTTCCTTATCTAGGTAGCTAGAGATCAGTTGTTGAGATTTGTGTTTGATGCCATTTATAAATATTCCTCTTGCAATTTGATAAAGTTATCTTTTTACTAATGCATTTTAATTTTATAGAATGACTCCATATTTTCTTATTAAAGTTGTTGACACACTTCCCATTGTATTTTTGTAGGTTTAGAGAGCTATGAGTCAAACAAAAGCCTGGCTTGAGGTCATCAATGTTAGTTAGTTCACTAATTAGATTCCACTCATTATAAATTTTATTATTAGAAAAAGTTGAGTTATTATTTCTAATTATAAGTCATATATGGCTATTGGACATAACAAACTATTAATTGAAGACTTATGTGTTTTCATATTTATGTTATTTTTTGCTGGACATATGACATGAGTTTGTTGAGAATTTAATATTTTACAGCTTTATGTTTGGATTGTGTACGTTGATATTGGTGGGCTTTCTTACATTTTTAGCATTTTGGCTTGTACAGTTCATTTTTAGGTGCCATGATGGACATATGGATTTTTGTTACAAGTGATAGTTTTTAAACATTCGCTAAAAATATGGTGTAACATCTAGCCAATACTATAAATTCACAAAAACTTAACCAATCATTAGTTAACACATGCTTAGTTTTGTGATCATCAAACTTATGGCATAAATAATCTCCCTTCAATGATTTCAAGGTGAATTTTAAGCTAAAAATACTAAATAACAATCCGAGAAATGATACAAGAACATTGAAATGGCAGTCATAAAAGCAACAAGAACTTAAATATCAAATTAGTAATGCAACAAAAATAATTGAACAAAGTTTTCTGTAAATTATGGAGTAGACATAGCTAAGACAAAAGAGAAGAAGTTCCCTAGAATATCAGCTTAACTACTTCCCAAAAAAATTAGCCTTCCGATAGGATTTCTCTCCAACTTTTTATAATCATTCAATAAGATGGAAGACTTAGTAAGTTGAACAAGCTATATAGTTAAAGACATTTATGCTAAGCAAAATAGTTTGCATAAAATAAAGAAAAATAAGGAAAGAGATTATCTTATCAATCGTTTTTAAACTTCTAAAATTGTTCATCAAATTATTAATAAATTTAGTAAGTTGGTCTAGTGTAAGAGTTTTGGAAGTTTAGAGTAAGATAACAAAACCTCTTGGACTTTTACGTGTCTGACTTTATGGATAACTACATCCTCGTTTAGATTTCCAAATTATTTAATTTAGCAAGAATTAGTTGAGCATCTTAGAAAGCACTAGATTGAAAATTCTTTATTTACAAAAAAATATTGTAATGACTTAGATGACATTGTACTTGATGTTGATGTTTTTCAAACAATTTTTTGAAATAGATATTGGACTTCATCGCCTACAACACCACCTATATCCTATCATTGATGTGTTTTAGCATTGTATGTTTTTTTATGTTAGTATTCTTTAAGGCATGTGTAATGAAGTCCAAGTAAATTATATGCATGTTGAAGTTCTAACTCATTATTGGTGCAATCATGTGAAACATTGCTATGATTCATCATTTTCCTTTATTTGAGACTTTTGATAGAAGTACTTTTTTGTGAGCTAAAATATGGTTTTGTCCTTCTCAAAACCTTCTTCTTTTAAGTCATTTTAAGTTTCAAGGTAGATCAAAGGTGCAAACCATTGATTATCTTAACCTTTTTACATGATTTTCCTTCTAAGAAAGTGTTTATTTAGGATCTATAGGGTTGGGTGCTTGACCTCTTAGAAATGTGTTTTGCTAGGAGTGTTGGGGAGGATAGAATTTACTTCCTTGCAATTAGAGCTTAAACTCTTAAACTATGGCTAAATCGAAGGTCAATCAAAAAGAACATTGTAGAATGCTTTTAAATGGCATTTGTCATCTCAACGTAGGTTTTATACAAATATGGTTTTATAGAACTAAAGTCTTCGATAATGTCTAAGCTATAGTAGATGTATCTAATCATTTATTTATTGAAAAGATTTCAAACTTAATAGACATCTTATTGAATAATTCCCAAAAAGTGTAATATGTTAAGGTCATTTTTTTTAATTCCATTCCATTATGTTAGATGCAAGAATGTTATGATTATAGTCCACGGTAATTTCCTACTCTTCTATTTCATTGATCAAAATATATTATCATTGAACTCTTAACTAGATGATTCTTGGTATCTCTTGAAGGCAAGCTCCTTAACTTTATGACACTTGATCATGTTCAACTCCAAATATAACTCCAAAGGTGCAGCCACACATACACATATGAAATAAAAACAAAACATAGATGGCACTTCAAACATAATATTGTGTATCTCTTTGTTATAATGACAACAAAATGATGTATAAAAGTTGCCTAAAAAAGTGATTTAGAGAAATATGAAGCACTATTTTCTAAAGTACAAAGAGACATTAACTGTCACTAAAGGTATCTTAAAACTAGTCATACAATGGATCACTTTGATATCACCATGTGATGATTTAGGTTCCAACTTAAACATTGTTATGATTTGTTGGGTGAAATGCTCTACTCCATTATGATATATACACATTTAAAGAGTGCCTACACTAATGATCATATTGTACAAGATGATTCAAAAAAAGACACCAAGGTGGCAATGAAATCTTCATTTAGGAAATCATTGTCCATGGATAATCAATGGACAATGGACATATAAATGATATTTCACCTATAATCTACTCCAAAAATTATTATTTTACAACTCTTATTCCTTGTTTGAATCAATACAATCATCTTCTAGTATTCGTCCCCAATGGCATTTTTTATATTATATAGATATGAATTGCTAAAGATACTAAAACAATGTCAACATTAAATTTTCATAGATACAATTTATTTGACTTGTGATACTATTGTATAAGGTTAACTCAAGTTTTACTTAAATAGCTTCTAAGTGGAATGGTGTCATTTGTGCCCAATGAGCTAACCATGCATGTATGAATTGTATAACAATTTAATCCTAGTAGTAAATTATCATATTGATATAATTGGGGTTTCATAATATTATAATTGCTTAGGTTTTTCATTTGTTATGTTTTTTCACACATTTAACCAACTTCATAAGTGGAGCTTGTGCAAGCAGCTCATTATTTTAACATATGTTAAACATAATATTCGAAATTTTTCTCAATCTATAAAATAATTGTGATTCAAACATTTCACTTAATTGGAGCATTGTTCATAAACTTTGACAAAAACTTTCTAATTACTTCTTTATAAATCCAGATGAAATATTCCTTACATAAGGAGACCTTCATATGAAAATACTCCATCAATTTACCTTATTTCCCAAAATTTATGTTGTAACAATATAGTAATAATAATTAATTTCTCAAAAAGAGAGTTAGATGTGACAATTAATTTCTTTAAAATATGAACTAAAGAGTTTAAGTATTTTCTAGTGACTTGATGCACCAGTGGATATTGAATAATGAGTCAAGATCTTCCCTTTCTACCCTGTCCCTTCACTTTAAACAGTACCTCTAGAATCACACTATTAGATGGATCTCAAATGACATACCCATATCAAATAAGCTTGGTGATAACAGTTTCTTATTGAATTAAAATTTATTTCCTAAGAACATAGTGAATATTCTTATTTATAGTGGCATTAAGGAAATTATAATAATTTTCTAACTTGGAATATGATAGAACTATTAGGATTGTTAAGTCCTAGATTTTTGAAGTGTGAAGACATTTTAAGAATACTAAAAGTAAGAACAAAATATAAAACAAAAGACATTGAATTTTGCCATAACCATGTCTTGTAAATCTACAAACTTAAATGAAATATGAAATTCCTAACTATCTTATGTGTTTTAGGCGATGGTTTAGTGAGTGACCAAGCACTTCATAGCTTATTAATGTGACTTGGGTAGAAAGGCATGATGGTACCTCAAGTTTAGTTCGAGAATCAGCATAGGTCAACTTGTTTAGGTAGGTTTTGATTGGTCGATGACTGTTAAGTGGGTTGCATGGATAGAGCAATGGGGCTATGACAGAAATTGGAATGACTAAATTTTAAGAGGTGGGATGGCCACACAAACGTATCATGAATCTTTGTAGTTCTTAATCCAAATCTATTTAATCATCTTGGATTTGTTCTCGTTGATCTCTCAACTCACTAGGTGTTAAATATGATTGCCTATTAAGTACAAGATGCTAAACATTTTTGATAGTGTTAATTTAATAATATTTGAGCAAATGCAAATGATACATGTTCATAACTTGTTTCTTTATCATTCTAAACTGTCTAACACTGTGAACATCCAATATCGTGAAGGTTGTCAATAAGAACCTCTCATACTTAACATGGATCATCACAAAAATGCCCAAAGGAACCTTTTCGAGCCTTCTATCACCATTTTCTAACCATTTATATATTTTATTATTTACATTAATTTATTAAGCAATACGTTTTTCTAATGATGAACTATGATGAGTAAATGACACAGTAAACTCGCAAGTGTAGAAATCATAAGGTAGGAGAAATACATTAATAGGACTTCAACGATAATTTTTGAAATAAATTCCAAAAAGGCTCAAAATAATTTTTCAATTATTAAAATTATTATACAAAAATTCATGAATGGTAATCCAACGCACCAAGTTGAAAAATGTTCCCCTATTAGGCTATAAAGAAGGATGCTAAATCATCAAATGACTACTTTTGTTTGTCCATCCATCATGAGATGATTGATGAAAACTTAAATTTCATTTCTACTAAGTCCTAAAATATTTTCTTAGAAGTAGCTAGTAAATTTGACATAACAATCTCACACAATTGATCATGGCAAACTTTATAGCCTTAGAACCTCATTAAGAAATAACAATGTGATAAGGAATGCATCTAATGTCTTATGACAATTTTTTAAATGAGCTATTTTAGAAAACCTATCATCAACTAAAATTACATAATCAAGCTTTCTAATGGCTTTGGGCAATCCAAATACAAAGTCCATAAATATTCTTATGGTCATTTTTGTATTGTTAACACTGCTTTTGCTTCTTAGTTGTAATTAATTGATTTAATAATTGCACTAGTTCTATGATCAACAACTATCAATGCAACGTTTGCAATAATCATGGCCAATAAAATTCTTCAACCAAGTTTGCTATGGTTTTGTATCAACCAAATTGACCAACGAGAACAACAACATGTATTTCTTAGACAATAAAATCTCTAAAAGATGCATGCAGATGGTAGGGACAAGGTTTGAAACAGAAAACACATTGTCAAATGATAATCACTAAAAAATATAGTTGGTAATGTCTTGACAACATGACAGATATTATCAAGGTCTACGAAATCACTATAGAAATTTTTGAATCCACAAAAATATACTTTCATTGTTGATAATAAAAGAACTATAATGACTTGGTGCATGAACTACTTTACTCTACACTCCTGGCTTATTTCTTAAAAAAGGTAAATTCTTGTAAATATTCTGACCATTTAAAATTTTTTTCTTAAACACCATTATAAATTTAAATACATAAATGCTTCATTGTTTGATTAAAAATAATGTCTTTGTATGATAGTAATTGCCTCAAATGTCTTAGTAATTACATTGTTACATAAAGTTATTTTGCATAGGTTAAGTATTTCTTTGTTGTTTAATCTTTCTTTTCATTAAAGAATGCAACAAGAGGACCACGTAACAAAGAACACCATCAATGCCTACACCTAAAACATCACAAGTGACTTCAAAGGTTGTTGAAAAGTCTTAATACCTAAGGAGTGGTGCTTTTTAAGGCATCTTTTAGTTTAGTAATAACTACTTCTAATTATTTTCCTTAGTTGAACCCTCAACTTTTCAACATAATCTTTAATCATAGCTACTATAATGTTAAATCTTTAAAAGAACCATCAATAAAAAGTCACTTGGTTGTGAAAGATAAGAATTTCATGTACATTGGTTGGTGTTGAGCATTTTACAATAGCTTTTAAGTTCTTAGGGTTAGTGGTTAGTCCATCTTTTCAAATCATAACACCTAGGAATGACACACTTTTCTAACAAAAATTCACAATTCTTAAGGCCAACAAATCAATGTTGTTCATATAATGTGGTGCTTAACAATCTAAGATGTTTTAAATATTTAGATGAGATTTGAAAATAACTTATATGCCATCAAAAAATTTGACAATATAATGAATTAATTATGGCTGAAGAAGATGATGATTCAAAAGCCATACAAGTAAACTTGGTGTAATTAATAACTCGAATGACATAACTAACTATTCATATAGTCCTTTTCTCAAAGTAGCCTTCTATTTATCACTAGGTGAATTCTAACTTGATGGCATCCACATTTAGATTTATTTTTGAAACTTTGGTGGCTCTTATCATTTGATCTAACAAATCATTTAGCAAGTGAATTAGAAACCTATAGTTAATTATTTTTTTCTATTTGCATAACTATCTATGAATGAGCACCAACTTCTATCTTTTTTGGTGCCAAAAAAGTTGGGACAACAAATGGACTAATATAATCCTTAATAAATCCTTCTAGAATGATCTCATTTACTAGTCAAGTACATTCTCCTTAAGTAAATGTATTTAATCGATAATATAATAAATGCTGCAATGATGCCCTACAAACTCGATTTATAGCATTAGATAGCTCTTAATGGTGGTTGTGTGTCCTACAACTCTTTGAAAAAACATTCACAATTTATTCCAACAAAGATTGAACCATGTGTGGTGATGTTGGTATACTAAGTGCCACAAATAGAAAAGCCTTACAACTACCTATATCCCTTTCAATCTTGGCCAATAAAATGATATTAAGTAATTTTTCTTTTCCTTTCATTTGGAGTATTTTTGTAAGAAATTTCAATAGATGAAAATATACCTTAGATCTTCCATTGTGATCTTCTTTCCATTACACTTTATTTTTTTGTTCATTTTCTTGTTTTCTTTTTCAATCACTTCTATCAATTGATAATACATGAACAAAATTAAATCATGCTTGTTTAATAATAAATTGAAAATCATGAAAATTCCTAAAGCTAACTATGCACTTATATGAGGTTGATAAAGGATAATATGCTAGAAACTATCTTTAGATCATTGATAATTGAGTTGTACTTAAGTTCAAGAAATATTTTTATATAAGGGCCTACCAAAGGTGCTTGGTTTAGAAACAAAAATCAAAGGGTCATTGAGTACGTAAGAATTTCACCATAAGCAAAAGAATTGCATTAGTCATTAGCATGTGGGATCTCAACCTAAAAGAAATGTGGTTTTGAACTCATACCCAATGCACTCACAATGGTGGAGAAGTCACAAGATGCACACACACAAGTGCTATTATTACAATGCAAAAAAATAATATCAAACATTGACCTTCCAAAAATACAAAATAAAGTGTACTGGCAATTAACTTGATGAGCTAATGGAAAAAAAATAAACTAGAATATGTAATAAATAATGGTTCAACTATAATGGACCATTGTAATAATAGTGATAATAGAGCTAGTGAGAAGTAGAGGATCCAATCCTCACTTCACTTTGTGTCTGAATTAGACTAAAATACCTTCAACTGGACCTCTGTCTGATTGCATTGGATGCGAGTAAGTCACTATCCAACAATTCATTTGATCACTTGAAGTCTTTTCATGGATTTGTATACATATCCTTATTTAATAATGAACAAGTTAAGAAAAGATAAAAAAAATATAAAAAAATAATAATTTGAAATAGTTTAGTCAGTAATAGAAGTCTTACATTTACCTCAAGTCAAGGAGATGAGTCTTTAAATAGACAAGTACCTTTAGCAATAACTTAAGTAGGCTAAAAATTCTCATTACATCTTGATTAATCATCAATCAACCACAACTCCTACAAGTGTGCAATAATTGGCCAATAATGACCAAAGCACAAAATTAATTGTAATGACCAAAAGAAATAAATGTTGAACCCTTTACAAAATTTTTCAACTTTTATCTTAAACCCCATGCAAGTGAGGCAAGGCAATGTCTAATTATAAGATGAAGGTGTCACTATGTTAAAATCAACTAGATGAAGACATTATAATGAAAAATGTTGTAGATAGATTGTTAAAGATCACAAAACAACACTTTGATGATAACTTACATGTAAAAGAACAAGCGCTATTGAAAGATGTAGCAAAGAGTTCAACTGATGCGGACATCAAAGCTTGGCGTTGCACGAACAACAGGGGAACAATTTTTATTTTCAAATTATTTTTTGAAATATTATGAGGTAAGAAATGATGCCGTGACGTACGCGCCGAAACATGGATTCCGGAACATCTTTCGGAATCGAATTCGGAGTTCAAACGGACTCCCAGGAGCCAAAACAGCGCGAAAAACACTTTTCCTGCCGCCGGCTCCTTCCGCCGCCTACGGCTGCCGCCTGCCGCGCCGTCCGCCGCCGGAGCCGCCGCCGAACCAGACCCGGGTTCGACCGACGAGCCAGACCCGCGCCCGAGTCCCGCCCGGGCTCGTCAACCCACACCAACCCGCCAACCCGCGCCGACCCGCGCCAACCCGCGCCGACCCGCACCAACCCGCGCCGACCCGCGCCCGCGCCCACCAGCGCCAACCCACGCCGACCAGCGCCAACCCGCGTCGAGCGCCCGCGCCCACCCGCGCTAACCCACGCCGACCCGCGCCAACCCGCGCCGACCCGCTCCCGCGCCCGCACCCACCCGCGCCAACCCACGCCGACCCGCGCCAACCCGCGCCCGCCCGCGCCCGCGCCCACCCGCGCCAACCCACGCCGACCCGCGCCAACCCGCGCCGACCCGCGCCGCCGCCGCCGCCGCCGCCGCCGCCGTCGCCGCGCCTCCAGCCGTTTGAAATTAGGAGTCTTTTTGTATTCCCATGAATGAACTTAATTTTCATTATTTTTAGGTGACTTTTGGTTTACCCATGTGTCTTTTAGTATTCTCATGTTATGAGTCAAATGTCTTTTGTACCCTTATGGATTCCTATATAAGAGGAAGTCCTCTTCTGTTGTAAGGAGGAGATTGAATAGTTAATGCAAGCTTTTGAGTTTGTTTGCTTCCATTCTGAGCGTGAGTGCTCTGAGTGTCTTTGGCGTGCCGACTCGTCAAAGCTCTTATACTGGGAGGAGGGACGTGAGGTCCAAGTGGTGAGACGCCACTCCAGTTTTGGCGTGCTGATTCGCTGAAACTCTGATGCTGGGAGGAGGGACGTGAGGTCCAAGTGGTGAGACGCCACTCCAGTTTTGGCGTGCTGATTCGCTGAAGCTCTGGTACTGGGAGGAGGGGTGCGAGGCCCAAGTGGTGAGATGCCACACCAGTAAGTTATCCCCGACACTGGTTCTACTATCCATCTTCCTACCCCTCCACCAAAATCCCAAAATCTAAAGCTTTTATCATTTCCCTTTCCTTTTCTATCTACACACACAATCCCGTATCTTTCGTGTCGCCATACCCCTTTTTGTCCTACATCATCAACCTTTTATTAGAAGTTAAAAAATACTCTTTTTTATGCCTTTCATGAATCTTCCATTTTTTAAGGTAATTCCAATAACTTCATTTATTTTCCCAAATTAATTAAACTATATATTATAAATTCTAGCAAATGTTCTTACAAATATGATTTGTAGATCTTTCCAATGTGATAAGAGAGTGGAGCTAATCACTAGTTAGGCAAGTTATCAGACATTTAAATTTTACTTGTATAAGTTTATCATGTGACTATGAAAGAACTAAACATAGCACACAACATAGAACATTAAGATATTTTTTGGTTTTTTTTATCTTTGTATTGGATGTTCTATTAAGTTTTACTAGTAAGATACATTTGTTACAATAGGTTAAGATGATCATATGAGATTAAATAGTGGATCACCAAAATATAATCAATGTTTCCATAATGTGCAATGCACCCAAGATTTGTTTGCACTATATAAGCTCGTAATAATATGACAACAATTCGAGTTATCACATTTCAACATAATAAAAAGATCACAATCATTTGATTAAAAAATAATATTCTTATGACAGCATTACAACTTTTTTATCCTATATCCATTAAACTATCTTTGAAGAGAAATAAATCATTCAAAAGCAACATACTACATTGTACTACATGGTATAAATATTATGCAAACACATATAGCAAAACGTCAACTAGTACATGGATGATAACACATAAGACCATATAAATGTTTTTTAATTTATGTTAAATAAATAATCATATCAGTATGACACAAGACCTTGTAGATGTTCAACCTAATTATAAATTAATAATGAATTGGACAATGACATGAAATGAAAGTCATGCATATAGAAAATAAGGTGATATAAATGTTATACATAGAAGATCTCAATTCTCTTAGAATAAAAATGTAAAAGGAGTAAGATAGATAAATGTGTAGCAAACTTAAAAACTTATTTTCTTATCAATGATTATTATGACATTTATATGATGAGATCATTATATGTATATGATGCCTTCATAGTTATAAGTTTTATTTGTAAATTATGACAATTGCTAGGCCATACATGTGTAATATTACTCATCGTATTATGAGAACATAATCCACTAAAATATAAGAGCATGTTTTAAACTTAATTTCTTTAAATTTACCTTACATTTTGAATATAAGATGTTCTAAATTGAATGGAATATACACTTGTAAACAATACAAATGGAATATAAAGTGGAATTATTTAACTAGAAACCATATTTGATTAAATTAAACCAAATATGACCTATGCATAAAGAAAATGTTGAATGATTGTACCAACAAAATTGTAGTGGTCATTAGAACTTCAAATTGTTTAGCAAGAATGTTTGAAGCTATTCCACATGACTCAAGACAAACAAGTTGTGCCATGCTAATAAGCATAGCAATAAATTTTCAAAGTAATGCAAGGTGTATGTTTGCTCCATCACAATCTTTCACTTCTTACTCTAGCTATTACTACAAATTCATAACAAATAGGCCAACCAATAGTTAACATACACTTAGTTTTTTATCATATAACTCTTTAGGCCAACATCCTTATTAGTTATAATATGGAAAACATGATACTACTTAAAATGAAATAAATAAGATCTGAGCTAGGTTTAAAAAGATCTTATACGAGAGGGCTACTTACATTATGATATGTATCTTTTAACAAACTTAACAAATTTACACTAATCAAAAAAAAGTATAGGAGTGCATAACATACTTCATAATCTTGCTAAAACACTTATCTTGAAGCCTAATGTGATATAATAAATTAAAGAGGAGAGATATGCTAATGAAGTCAAAAGCACTCAAAATATCCACTTTAAGTATAACTAGACTTTTCAATAAAATGATCATTACAAAATCTTGCAAGATTTTACAATTTATTTGCTTATTATGTGACCAATTTATTTTGTCTTAATCCTTTATGTAAAATGTTTGTTTTTGGTTATGAAATGTTTTCCACACTTTTTATATGTAGAATGTATGGCAAGTAAGTTATGTGCATTGTTTTTGGTATTTTAGATATTCAACTATATTGTTACTTTTTTTGTATGTTTTCATATCTCTATATATTTTTATTTAAAATGTGATTCTTGTCTAACTTGCCTAATAGACAAATTTGATGTTAATGTTATTGTTTCGATATTATATTATTTGGTCATTTATTATATTATATGATTTAGGTATTTCTAATATTTTGATTATTATAAAACTTTGCTTATCATTTTAATCTTATATATTTATTTTCGGCTATTTTGATTTGAATGGACGCATTTGTCATGGGCACGAATTTTTTAATTTTTTGTAATCATTCTTTTGATTTTAATATTATATGTTATTTTTTGAAAGCATTCTCTCCAGAGTTGTTCATATTACGACTTTTTTTTTTATCTATTTCAATATTATGCTAATAATTTCTAGCATTGAAGTTTTTTATTAATGTAGTAATTTTTACCATTTATTCCATTTAATTGCACAACAAAATACAACATACAAGAATTTTTGGTTATTTTTTTAAAAAACATTATGGTGAAAGATTTTATAAATTTTAAAAAAATTATATATTAATTAATTTCTATAGAATGATTGATTATTATATTTTTAATTTTTATTTGAAAATCTACAAAAATTAAATACTTTAAAAAATTTGGTTAGTTTGGTAGTGTTCTTAATAAAATTTCATTGTTCTTTAGCATTGCAATAATATTTTCATTCAATAAATTGTACAAAGCGAACAAGTTTGGCTCAATCAAAAAAAATTTGAAATTATGTTATTTTGATTTTTTTTATTTTTTGTTTTTACTTTTGCATAAAATTGTATTATTGATGTGTTTTTCACAAGTTGTTGAATTTTATTAATTTTATCTTATCCATTGCATTTGATACAATTATGCATTTTGTAATGATAATAGTTTGTTTTAACCCTTTGTCTTTGATATAATATATCTGTAAGAGTTTATGAGCATGTTTTTCAATATTTATATATTTAAGGATAAAAATAATTTGATGACTTTTTATTATTTTACAACTTTTACTTGTGCGGGTGATATTTGTTGTTGTGACACTATAGTGTCAATTTTATATGATATTGCATTAAAAAATAATTTTTATTTTGCTAATTTCATCTTTGTTAAAAAGTTTCATTTATTTTATTTTACACAAATTAAGTTTCTTCTTATTAGAATAATTTTCTAAAACTGATGTAACAAATCATGATGAAACATTACAAATGTTTAGGTAAATATTAAAAGGAAAACGTATTTAAAATTATTTGTTAAAGTTAGTTGTTTATGATTTATTTGGAAAGCATATGATTTTAAACTGTTACAATTATTTATTATCCTATTTGTTGTATTCTTGATGTAAATTTTAATATTTATTAACAAGTTCAAGTGCGCCATGCTAATATGTTTTAAATTATTTACATTGTCTACACCAAAATAAATTTGAACATTTAAGATTTTATTGTAAATGTGTCTTAGTTATAAAAAGATTTTTTGTCATAGTTTTTTTAGTGCACATAGCACTTAACCTTATTATGAAAAGTTGTAGTAAAAATTAAGGCATATTTATTAAAAATTAAAAAATGTTTATTAGGTTTATGATTATAAGTTTTTAAAATTGAAAATAGTTTTATTTTTGTACCAAAGAATTTATTGCTTTCATAGTAATGAAAAAGACTTCCATATATGTATAATATATGTAGTGTTGTCTCTTAAAAAAATTATTTTATCTATATTATTTTATTATTTTTTTATTTCCTATTAGTAATATCTTTAGTTTTACATAATTATTACAAAAAAACTTATTTTATCTTATTATGACAAGGGGGATTTAAAAATTTAAATGATTATATCTCAATTTAATTGTCCATTTTTCATTCAATTTTTTTTATTGAAATATAATTATGAAGAATTTTATTTGGAATTTAAAAATTTATTTACAAAAGAACTTTACTTTTTCATTTTTGTTATCTTATTTACAAAAATATTGTTAAGTATTTATTCGGATAATATTTTATGTCCACAGCAATAAGTAATTTTTGTGACTTTAAATTTCCTTTTGATAATTTTAAAGAATTTCTCATTTTTTAGAATGAGAAACTTTTGTTAATCATGATGTGAAAAAATGTTTTTATGTTTTACATGTTGAGGTATGATTATGACAAGTTCACATGCCGAAATTCATAAAAGTTCTAGTTAACAAAAACATTTAATTGGCTTAAAAGTTTACAACAAAAATAACTATGTATATATTATTTGGATATTAAAACTTTTTATTAAATTAGTTTTAATTATTTTTTTAATAAATTATAATAATTAAGCATTATTCAATTATTTTAATGTATAGTAATTTTTTTATTTAATGGTCTAAGTCTTTTTTATTGGTAATAATTATAAAAATCCTTTGTTGATGCATAGTTATAAACTTTTATCATACTTGAGCATAATGAATAGTTCTTTTACATTTTTTTGAATTATGTCTAAATGTTATATGTTACTTACAACCATTTTGACCTAAAAGATTTTTAACATTTAGACAATTATTGTTCATATTTTTGCAATGTATAAAAATTTTGTATTTGTATTGCAATAATTATTTTCTTTTCATCTAATTTTGTTTTTTTTATTTGTATAACAAAACATACCTCTTACATGTTAATAACACTATTAAGACATACATTATTTTTTAGAAAAGTGAACATTTATCAAAGATGTTATTGATTTATCATTTAAATTATTTTAACTTTTTTAATTATTTTACAAGCTTATGTTTAAATTTTAAGACTTAATATAATCTATTTTTAATAATTGTTTAATTTCAGAGAACATATTTTGTAATGAGATTATTGTCAAGCTTTCAATGGAGTGAATAGTTTTTATAATTTTTACTTAGATATTATTTTTAATGTTTTAAACATTTCTTTATGGTAATGTTTTATGTTTTATAGAATTCTATCATTTTGATTTTACAACATGATGTTTATTTTGCCTGTATTACAAACAAATATTTTTTTTCCTAATATACCTGTTGGATATTTTTTAGAATTTTGAAATCCTTTTACATCAATGATATATAATTTTTTATTCTTTAAACTTTTTTTTCAACTTGTAGAAATTATATTATTAAGTTAGTTATTACTTAAAATGGCATAATTTTTTAAAAGATCTAAACTTTACAATTTGTAGTTACACATATATGAAATGTCGATTTCAAAATACTGTAATGATAAAGTGTTTTTAAACATAAACATATTTATACAGACAAATTAGTTTTGGATATTTGAATTGTTTAATATATTTTATACTTTTAATTACTTTTATAATTATAAATATATTTTTATTTGACATATTTTTGTATGCTAATACGTTTTAACATAATTATTAATATATTATTTCCAGTACAATCGCTTCTCATGCATCGGACATCCTAAAAGAAAATAACTGACTAGTTTATAAAAACGGCGTGAGTTAAGAATATTTCGATAATAATGATGGTGCCCACATGTTAACTACGTTGGAAAATTTATAGCTCCAACATATTAAGAGAAAAATTGGTGAGATTTTGGTTTGAAAGAAAGTTCAAAGTTGGCAAGCTACACAAGGGATAGTATGCATCTGTAGAGAGTAGAATGTTGAACGTACATGCTTTCCTATAAGAAGATGAACTATGGGCTTGGGCAACATGTATTATGCATGCTATCTCAAAACTATAAAAGAATTTTAACACAAACATGGTTTATGATATGCAGTGTGATGTAACCTAATTAATTAAAATGCTAATAAACATTTTTTTGAACAAGTGGATGTTAGTTAATGTATCAAGACTATTTACAGCATGTCTAATCAAACTCTACCATTCCCATTAGCACTAATGATGTTTGGCATTCAACTTCCTTCTAAGTGCTTATTCTCTATTCATAAGCATGAGTTTAACCAATTTTTCATGTACTACATAATTGCAAGCAGAGGATAAAATTTCTTCTAATAGATGTTGGGATAAGCCACAAAATAATTATTCATTTCAGTATTACAAAATTCAAGCTTGATTGACTACTAAAATATCTTTTGATCTTGAAACATTGGCAATGTTTTTATGTTCCACAATTTGCAGGGTAGTGTAGAAAGCATGGATGATTGCTCATTTTTATTATAAAATTGACTTTAATGGTTGATGTGGATGGCATGGATGATGGGTTCTATGCATACCAACTACAAAATAGCACCTATAATTTACAAACTACAATATTTTAGCCAATGCATAGCCATAAGTCTTGTGAAAATCGTGTTGGTAGTAGAAATCAAATAATTCCTTCACATTCATATTTGATGTGCACTAATGCATTATGAAATGACTCGTTTATGAAGTATTATACAATATTTTAAAAAATTATAAATTTTTTTGGTCTACTACCATCTATGGTTAATGCAAGTTTTTTTTGTCAGAATCTGTGTTATACATTCTATGTTTTCGTATTATTACCATTGCAAAAGATTGAACTTATTTTTATAAACTTGTCATCTTCAAGAACAAGTAACTAAAACAACATTAGAATGCTATTTGGAAAGAAAATGAAAAAATTTAAAAAAGAAAATATTTAACATAAACATAACTAAATATTCAAAATATCATAAATATTTATAAAGTAAATTAGTCAATCTTTTCTAATAAATAATGCATACAACTTTTATCTCCAAAATAAATCTGAAAAGTCTAGAAATTAATAAACTAGTTTCATGAATGCATCAAATTTTAAAATTTTGTGCTTATTTTATTATCAAAAGGTGTGGTCATTATGGGATAACACAAAACATTTGTAGTATAGAATCATAAATTTAATTAAATTACAAGCAAAAGACTAGTGTAGCCAAGAAACAAATGATGACCACCTTGTCAATGTTTATGGAGGCTATGATTATCATTGAGAGGCTTATTAAAGTGGTTAAGTTGCATATATTGAAGTCATACATTTGTGATAAAGGATCACACCTATATGTTCTATATTTACAACAAGAGTAGAACTCTATAGAAAAAGCATTATATTATAGTCATATAAGTATGAATGAAAATATGTGTTAATCTCTTGGTCTTAACATAAGAAAAAAATCATAAACATAGATTAAACTTATCTTATTATCATGAAGTGTGGTGTTATGAATAAGGATATCATACATGTGCAATGTTTAAATCACCATTATATTATGAAGTGAAAATTTTAAAATTCATTCTTGCTAAATGATGATCAAATTCATGTGATAAAACTATCATAATTTTACAATACCAATTAAATATTGTTTTTTCTTGGTGTTTTAACAATGAATAGTATAAGTTGGTTGAATGAATATTCTCATACATGAAAAGATACCATCAATATTATCCTTCATACTCATACAAAATAAGTATTGTGAATGGATTCTAAGTCAATATTATTGTCGATGAACTTCATTAAAGAATACAACAATGACACTATGCTTCATACACTTGGACTTACAAAGCTTTATGATCACAGAGAGTAATGTGAAAGACTAAGATAATGTTAGTGGGTTTAATCCTTAGCCATGAGAATATTAAATTTTAGTTGAGACTTTAAGCAAAAATGCTAGCCATACAAGTATGAGATATTCTATTTTATATTCCTTATGTTATAAGGAATACACCATGCTTTAACCTTTATTCATTATTTAGTTGATTAGCTCCACTCTAAACAATTGATTTAATTATATTGCAACAAGTTATTGTAAGATGAAAGCACTTCTTTTCCAAAAGTGGATCCTTCTTTCATCAAACAAATTGATTATGGAATATCACATAGGCTAGTTCTAAGTAAGATTGCTTGGTAATGATAAATATAACATAGATTTCTAATAAATTCTTCCTTATAACCATTGTGAAAAGATTATGTGAACTTAATAAGCTAAAATCATATTTTTCAACATGAGATGAAATGCTATATTATGTTGCGCTCAAATACAATGATCTTTATCTAATGTGAATATCTAAATCAACGAAGATGATCATTCAAATCATCATGGAACATATAGATCATATTGATTTAATGTGATCAATGATTTAATTTGTTCTGTATAAACTATGAAATATGTTTCCCACAAACATTTGATTCTAAAAAATGCTTATTTGGCTTTGTTGTTAAGTTGTTGCAATATGATTGTGTCATTTGATGAACATTATTTTTATCAAAGGTTAATATTCATATGGTGGTATAATTATTTGAAATCACTGTTGTCTACTATATGACAATCTATGTGTTCCTTCATAGTTGTCAATACATTCTTGAACATGTTGATGCGATTGACAATTTTATCATATGTTGTGATATAATTTGAAATAAAAATTCTCTGTAGAAACTCTATATTTTGATGTGATTTTGCACTAATATGAAAAGTATTAATTATACATTATTTTTTTATCATTGTTTTCTTTTACTATATTATCTAATGAATTTGTAATTTTCCTTATTCATGAACTATAACTTCTATTTGTGAAAGTATTTGTCAAATAAAGTAAATCACTATTATCAAATGTACACTCTAGTTTGTTAAGGTAAACACGTTTTCAACTTATAGTTGAAGCACTTAAAAAAAATCTAGCATACCATAAAAAATATGCAAGCAATGCCTATGGTCTAATTTACACTCATTAAATGAAGAAAAGTTTTTATAATTTTAAATGTTGCACCTTCTGTGATGTACAAATGTATGGAGCTTGTAATTTGTCAATGTTGGTTAGAGGTTTATAATGAATTTGAATTAAATATCCATCCTATATGATTGCTAAATTCAATTCCTCCATCAAACAATGGTGTATGTTAAAAAAGATTGTTTTCTTCCTAACTCGATCAATGCAATTCTTCAACATCCATGGTATATTAGCTTTTCTCAAGGAAAAGTTGAAACACACTTGATAATCCAAAACGATATTCAAATATTAATTTGTATTTCACTTCATAATTCTAGGGCAATAGTATAGATCTTTCCTTTAGAGTACATGATTAAAATAATGGAAGGACATTCTTCAAAAAAATGAGTTGGTATGAACTTTTATTATCCTACCATTTTAGTTTTATATAATATTTATTAGATTTTTGTAATGTCTAATTAATAAACTAAACAAGTTATAGAATGTTTTTCTTTTTAAATCCTCCTCTCATGTAGATTTGCTTTACTTAGTTTATACTTATTTTGTTGATAAAAATTACATCACTTTTATGTTGATTAGTTATGAGTTTCATAGAAAGAACGATTTAGATTGCCAATAGTTATTAGATAAACCCTACTAATAATAATTATGTCTTTTACTTATGTTAGTAGTGTTATCGTTTTACATCCTTTAAAGAATATAACAACATTCCTTTTTGAGTATTAAAGTTTTCTAAGCTTCTAGTAAAAACCTCCTTGGATAAAATAAAAGGAGAGGTGAGAAATGGTTATCTTTCTTAACATCCCTTTTTGGTGGAACAAGACCATTGGTTGATCAATCTTAAAATCCATGTACTAAATAGGTAATTAGTAAGCACCTTAATGAGCTTCTTAGGGAAATTGAACATGGACAATATCAAATAAAGAAATTACAACGAGATGTTATCAAATGCATCTTAGATGTCTAGCTTGGCTAGATAATTACCAATTTTGTTTTAATTTGGTGATGGAATACATTAATTCTTATGCTACTAGTATTTACTCAAAAATATCTCTACCTTCTATGAAGCCAATTTTTCTCAAAAAATTATCTCATTCCGAATTGGTTACAGTCCTTGTACTATGATTTTAGTTAGGATCTTTTTGATGTAGTTGCATAGGAATATTTTTTTAAAATTAGTGAATTATTTTGGAGAACCCTTGGCAAATTAGTGATCTATTTACAAGACATGTAGCTCTAAATAATACATCACTAAGACAAATTTCCAAACAATGTGTGAAACATTTTGTAATATAATTGTCTACAATGTAGTGTTTATCTTTTTTATTTCCAACATTATTATGTCTTGTATGAAGTTATTGCCTTTTTTTACTAATAAAGTATGGATGAACTTAATAATATTTTCATTTTTATTTTTTGAGTGGCAATTTGGTGATTGTTAAAGTTTGTGATTGTTTTTTCTATAACGTTATTATCTTGTTTGATTCATGTGCCTTATAAGATTCTTATACTTGTAATGTTTATTTTATCTATATGATTATTTACTACTAAAAAGAAAAACTATGTATTCCTTTTGTCTTCTATTAGCCCTCTTAGTTAAGCTTTTTTCTCTAATGAGATTCTATTCTATCTAACATCTGTAACAAAACTTTTTAACAAGATGCAACTCCTTCCACTACCCCTAATTTTTATTTTCTTGTAAGAGAGCTTCTTTGTGATTTTAGTGAGGATCTTTTTTATTTTTCAAATGCTGATTTGTTTAAAATTTTGAATTTTTTTCCATACAAGATTAATTTAATTTTAAGAAGTGTTAATTTAATTTTCACATGTGTTGACCATGTGGTATATTGCATTCTTTTTAACACAATGATTCAAAAGTTAAGCAATTTTTGTTCCATGGCCAACAATCTTCATCTAATTCCAATCCCTAGATCAATGCTCGTTTTTCTAATGACTATAATCATGATCTAACAATAGCATTTTTATAGGAGACCAAGCATTTATTAATAATTAATAGCTTGCATTAGTGATTATCATTGTAAAGGTTAGCAAATAAATGATTTCAAATCCATTTTCACTCAAGTTGATTTTAGGAATAAGTAATTTTTCTCATCTAGCTTAATTTACATTTTTTATCATAAAACATTGACAACATAACAAGGTGAATTAGTTATTATTACACAATCTTGTTGGAATTAAAAATTGAATGAATTAATTCAAAAATGTATCATTTGTGTTAATCATACTTTTATGTTTGTGTGCAAGTAAAATATAGTTAATATCATATAAGATTGGACAACGATGTTGTCATATGAAATTGTGCAGTATGCATTATCATAATATTTGTACAAATATAATACTTTTATTATATTATTTTTCTAGTGCTTCCCTCAAGAAGTGAAACTTTAGATTTTAAATTATTAAGCTTCACAAAACAAGATATTACTTATCATAATGGTATTATGTATTCCTTTGGTGGATTTAACATGTGATTAGATTGAGCCATGTAAGTGTGTTCCTGGAGAGGTATGGAGGTAATGGCCTTAATATAGTATGTATAAACATAGAATTAGTGTGCCAAATTCATCAATATGTTGGATAGTTAATGTCTTTTGCTATGATAAAGTTGATTGTTATTATACAAATATAATTTCACTTTTGTACAATTGTGATACTATTTTTTAAAAAAAGCATGTTTTTGCACTTAGTAGGTGAGTAGATTTGCTTCATATGAATATGATTCATACATCATAAGACTATAATCTATTATAAATAATGTATGTGAGCAAATCACGAACTCATCATAGTGTTTGCTCACACATCACATGAAAACTTCTTGAGAGGTAAAAAATTTCACCAAAGTTATTTTTTGATAATTTTCTATGTATGATATACACATTATTTTAATATGAACTATTATGGGAATAGAAATTATCTAGTTGAATGGATCTGATAGGTACAACAATTTGCATTTGGTTGCATCATTAGTTTCCAATATATTGGATTGAACAATATAATTAGTTCGAAAAAAATGAATAGTCATAAGTTTCGCTATTTAAAAGGTAATGTCTATATAGCTATTTAGAATGTGAAGAATAAACATCATTGCATTAGTCACGATGGACTCTAACTAATTAAACATTGATTTTTTATTTTTAATTGCTTTATAACATTTTTTCATGCTTTATGTGACATTATGATTGGAACTTCATTAAGCGATTAAGGATTTAACAATCAACTTTATTAGTACATCGAAATCTAACATTCCTTCCAAAAGTTATCTCATTTCTTCATATTTTGTATTGTGATTTTATTACAGTAATATGAAATTCTCAGTCTACCATAATGTGACTTTTGCATCATTTTTTTTTGTTATGCTACATTGTTTCAATTTACCAAATTTTATGTTTGTTATCTATTTACTTAATATTAAAATAATAATTATTTTTTGTTGTTCATTTATTCATAGTAATCCAAAAAATGGTCCAGTTAAGATGAAATAAATGTCGCCAAACTCATCTTAATAATCTCTATCCAATTAAAAATTAAACTAAGTATTTTTATTTATTTATTTTTATGATTTTTGAATGACAAATAAGAAATTTTAATTCGTACTTAATTTAACAATCAATAATATTATAATTAGTCTTAGGATCTTACATTGCAAATTTCTTGTTCAATTTATCTCATTTCTTTAATTTTTTTATAATGATTTGGTTATATTACAAATATAACTATAAATCCCTTCTAATGTGATCTTTACATGTTTTTGATTTTGTCACATTACATCTCTTAAATTTTCTCACTTTAGATTTAATATATATTTACTAAATATTAAAATAATAATTTATCAATATTTATGCAAATTTATTTTCATGATTTATTGAAATTCTAAATGAGGTCTAATCAAGGTATAACAAATGTCACCAGATTCATCTTGGTGAGCTCTATCAAATTAAATACTCAATGTTATAGTTTAAAATATTTTATTTTCTAGGTTTTTGGCATGTGTTTTAAATTTTATAGTAAATTTAATAAATTATAGTTTGTGCTCTGATTAAAATTTTGAAATTTGATTTTTATGTTTGATCTTCTTAAAGGTATTTTTGTAATAGAACCCCGAAAACTATATTAACACAATAAAAATTATTATAATGGGAAAACTAAACATTGATGTTAAATAAAAATAAATATTCAAAACATTATTTATAACATTAATAGAATTTATATTCAAAAAATAAACTCGTTCCATTCATTATTATGGTTAATTAAAAAAATAGAATTAAAAAAAGGTTAATTAGATGATAAAACATTATAGTTTTTTAAATGTTTTTGTGTATTCATGTCAATTACAAAGAACTTTCTTTGGCAAAAGAATGTATAAAAGACACTAAAAATTTAAATCTCAGAGATAATGACTCAATTAAATAATTTTATAAAACAAGCATAAATAGTTAAAAATATATTTTTAAATAACATGAAATTCATTAATATATTTACACAAATTGTGAATACAAAAAACTAAAAATTTTTAAAATTAAGAACAGAAAATATTATCTATATTTACAAGAAAACATAATTCTACCACGATAACAACGTTAAATACCTATTGAAAAAAATAAAATTTAAACATTTAAGAATAAAAATGATTGAATAATGCAAAAATTTTTTATCACATTACATCAAAAATATCAAATAAATAAATTCACTAATATAGATGAAAATATTATAAATGAATTTTGAATGTTAAAAATTATTTGTGCAGTTCATAACTAGATATTATGTTAGTAAAATTCCAATTATAGTATATTTTGATAAGAAAGTTTTAAAATTTTGATGAATAGATATTATGTAATTTAAAAATACTCTGTTCTTATGCAAAACCTTAAAAAGCACACCATTTTTGCTCTAAGCTAGGTTGGAGTTAACTTGACAAAAAACTCTATTCTTACATGAGGCCATATAAATGGCACCTCACTCAATTATGCTACGTTTTTTATATTGGCCATGTACCAATAATGTCACTAAAGAAAGTGCAATATAGTTTATAAAATTACTACAACACTTGAAGAAATAATATAACACAATTTATATAATTCATGAAAAAAAATAATATGACCCAATAACTAAAAATTATGAGAGGATGTTGCAAAGTTAATTTATGAAACTTCAAGTAATAGCAATGTTGCTGAATCAAGTAAAACACTAAATATAATAGCAATCAAGCAAATAACATAACAGATGAATCCATAATGATAAACATAACCAACTTTGTTCTTCTTTCACATGTAACATTACTTAGTAATAGATTCATTGTCATATTCATTAAAAATAACTTGTATTTATATGAATAAATGGAATATACATAAATCATGAAATTTAAAGAGTTAAAATTCTATTCTTAAAAGAATCAAACTATCATACTCTTAAGATAATGATCATACTACCATAAACCTAAGATTCCTATTCACCAATAGCTATCACATTCAGATTGCATGCATGAAGTGCCTATCCAATCTATCCATTTTCACATATCTCATTGTATCATATTTATATGGGGAATATAATATAATATAGGATTAGATAAATCTACCTAAGCAAATTCTTTAACTCGAGAAAATATTGTATGATGTAAGCATGTAGCATATAATAAGTTGTATGAGAAGCTCAAGATTGTAATGGTGAATGATTACATATGCATGAAAAGAAGATCTAACAAAAATAACACTACGAAGATTAACAATTGTAACAAATGCCCAATTCATCAAATAAAATCAAATATAAGCCCATATCATAAAGGCATGATATTAATAATGGACTAGTATAATAGGAATCTGTCTATAAGGTATTTGTAAGACTGATCAAACTTGTACGACAATCTTGTATACTCTTATGAAAATGCATATTTATACTCAATTAATGTTATTGTACTAATATGATAAAGAGAACACATAAGCACACACAAGTTACTAACCTATAACTTAAATTCTAAACACTAAGAATATAATAGCTAATTATACATTGACAAAACTGTTATCATACTTATATGATACTACAAACTTCATATCATATACTTAATACTACTTTGTTTAAGCACTATCAAATATTCTAATGAAAATATTGTATGATACATATGACATTATTTTGTATGAATCTCTAATATTACACACTTAACACACTTCTCATAAAAATATTGTATGATACATATGAAATTATTTTGCATGAATCTCTAATATTACACACTTTAACACACTTCTCTGTAGCCATTTAGTGTTGAAGTATGATAAGAATATGAAATAATACAAATAGTGTAATTGATGAAAATCTCTTATGGTCACATTCGACTTATATTTCATTTAATTCCAAGCAAATAGATTGTATCATAAGATAGTTCAAAGGTAAAATTGTTAGAAGCATAGATAAAATTAAATTTATTGCTTTATAAATTATGATAGTTGATCAATTTAACAAATAAAATCAACTTAATAAATATCTATATGTATATAACATGTATGAAATGCATGTTTTATTGTCCCCCAAATTCAATATTCATAAGTAATATAATATAGCCATATTTGTCATATCAACATAAAGGGACAAGTTTTATAATTCTAACTAAAATGAAGTGCACATGATGAATGTTAGACTGGGAACCAATCGACCAAGTGTTAAAGAAATGACTCCTTATTGTACATCTTGGGCCATAGTTAAGTGAAGCTACTAATACTTGTTAACTTATTCTCGCAAGTGAATTACACATTGGAACACTTGATCAAGGATTTTAAATTAATAATCAATATTTGATTTTGAGGTGCCTAATTCAAATGTCACTCAAAAAATAGTTAATAAAAATATGATTCATAAAAAAAATGTTGCACAATCAAGTGTTCAATAGTTCAAACTATTTGTGTTTCATTAAAAGAATTTTATTTTTGTAGACAAACATAACAATTACAAAAACAATCTGTATCATTAAAGAGTTTTAAAATTATATAAACTATCATGAGCGAATTGAGAAAAGCATAGTTTATTTTTTGAAAAATTAAATAAAAATTACTATAATGATAAGTGTATCAAGAAATATGGAAACCTAAGCAAAAAACGTATCATCATTATTATAAATTATTTAAAAAAATTAATATTTATGAAGCGTAATAATAATTACTTAATAATGGAAAAACCTTGCATTGGAAATAAAAAAACTCAAATTAATATGAATACACAATTTATTAAGACATTAGAATGGTCAATATATTGAAAGTTATGTACAAAACATATTTATTTGAAAATCTTATCAAAGTGTAGTGTGCAACAAATTCATTGAATGAGATCATGAACTTAATACAATAAACTATAATTTAAGAACTTGAGTGGAAAGTAACTTGTGTGAGCATGCTTTATATGTGTATAATATGCCTTTTAAAGGATTATAAATGCTCAAGGTAGACTTAAAAATAACTTAAGCATGTGTGAGCATGCTTTTTCTTTTTTGCACCTAGATAACAAGGAGCATTTTGCGGATCAGGATATGGTTTATATTATGTATATTATCATAGGTGTTGTTGCAATTTATTATTGTACCCTTTTTTATCTATTGCATAAAAACTATTTGCCTTGTCTTAATTATCAAAAAATTTTATTAATATTTCATTAAGTTATTTTTTAATATTTTTGGTTTATTTACTAGTCAATATTTTATCTTTTTTACTTTAATTTATCAACATAGATTTAAACTTTTAGATGTCACATAATATTAATTATTTTTCTTCTTAAGTGTCAAAAAATTTATATTTGAATTATTTTATTGAACATTTTTTCTTATCATTAGTTCTCAATGTTATATTACAAATATTTTGTAATGCTTTAAATTTGTTAAATTTCATATTTCTTTGCTTGACTTTTTTCCTTATGTTTGTATGTTTACTAAGTTTGGAATTGCACAACTTTTTTTTTTTGATATCACTTACAAATATTTTATTAAATTAAATATTAATAATTCATTAATGCAAACAATTTTATAGATTTTAGTGTGTAATATTTTATTAATTTCAAAAATATACTTCTCACAATAGCGTTATGAGACAATTGATTATTAAATTTTCTTTCACAAATATAAATAATTTACATTGATAATTAACTTTTATCTCTTTACTCTCATATTTGAGTTTATACTAGTTTTTTACATATATGGTATTACCTAAATGCTATTTCTAGATATGCATGTGGCTTATTAGTTAGAAATCTAAAATTGCCTTAATTGTTTGTCCTTCTTTTGTTGACATAATACTTGTATTTTTTTATGTATTTATTCAATTGAAATTTTAAACATTATTGATTGAATATATTCTAAAAAATATTTAATGTTTTAGATATTTTATTTTTGTTACATTAGAAAAATTTTAAAATATTCTTAGTAAATGACTTATAAATACCTAATAAAATGTTTTTTATAAATATGCCTCTTACTAGATAATATAGCAAAAAAAGGTCATAATAATGAAAGCATGGATTCTTTATACTATATCTAAAAATTCTAAGAAACTATAAAAATTAAAAAATATTATAATTAAATTTTGAAATATTAATATATTAACAAAAGTATGTCAATTTAACAAAATGGATCACAAATGTAAAGAATAAAAATATATAAAGTATTAGACAAAAGAAAATCTAAAATATATGGATTTATTTGAATAATATGTCTTGAAGTTGTTTCCTGTTCACATATTGCAGTACTTCAAAATTATATTTCATATTATAATTTATGCATCATAAATGAATTTTTTTGAATAAAAAATATAGAAATTTTACAAAAAAGTATAACATATCCAATAATTAACTTATGAATAAGTATATTATCTGTATTCAAACTACACAAAGTATGAGAAAAATAGTACATAAAAATTATTTTTCACATCTACACAAAGATTAACAAAAAAACCTCTAAATAATTTAATTTAAAAAAACTACACATTATAATAAAAATGAAAAGAAGTAAATATTTAAAAATACGAATATCCAAAACAATAATGGAATGATAAAAATATTAAAAAACATTGATAGCATAATTACTTAGAAAATATTCTTGTTGTGGACAACATGAAAACTTTGATAAGAAAAATTCATCAAATTTTTAATATTCTAACATAATTACGTAGTAAAATAGATCGTATAGACAAGCAACTAAAAGTATATAATACCTCATAGTTAATGATGTTTAGTGCACACTTTTGGTAATTGGTAAACAAATGTTGGATCTTTTGTATGTATCATCGTAGAAAATTCTTTTTATGAGAATATTTTTATTCCTAGTTCAAAAATATTTTGTTTCTTTTTTATTTATAAAAATATATTTTATGTAACATCGTAGTAGTGGAATTGTTTTACGTTTAAAAACATTATTCTTATTTTATATGTTTTGTTTTACAAATTTAAGATTTCTGTGCAATTTTATTCATTTTTATATTTTACATATTATTTTTTGTATTTTTATTTTCTTATTTTAAATTAGATATTTTATTTTCAAATTATTTAACACCATATGTTTTGTCTTCAAAATTTATCAAAATTATGTTTGTGACAATTTTTAAATATTATATAGTTTTAGTTATGTTACCTATCTTCTTATGTTAAATTTTTTATTTTTTATTTTTTGATAGTATATTTTCATTACCCTTTAGTTGTATATCAACTTCTTTGACATGTTATCGAAAGAATTTTAACATTTCAAATGTTTAATAGTTTGCATTTTTGAAAAATTTTAATTGATCTTTTTCCATAGTTTAATTAATTTTAAAATTATATTATAAAAATATCTTTTATTTCTTCATTATAATATTTTTCTATATATTTCTTTCAATATAAAGCACGGATAACTCAATTTGTTTGACAATTTATGTGCCTTGGTGTAATAGAAGAAATTCTTAAAAACGTTAAACATTTAGTTATATTTGTGCTTACAACTACCACTTAATTTTGTTTCAATATTTATAGAATTTTATAAAAGTCTTTCTTTTGCAAATTATAAAGAGTGTTTTAATAACTTTAATCCTTTTATTTCAACTTCAAAAACAAAGTTTAAACTATTAAAATTTATGTAAAAAGCTAACTATGAAAACAAGAAGATAATTTGGATAATAGAATATTGATAATAATACAAAAATAATTCCCCACTAATTTGTTTTGAAATTTTTAAAATATCAAAAATAGTTATAAGGCTCTATTAAAAAACAAACAACAATAATAAAATTTTTTATGTTTTTAAAGATTGTATAATCACAAATTATATATGTAAAAATAGAATAACTAATAAGAAAATAAAACCAAAATAATAAAGTTTTTAAATTATATGACAACGAGTTTCATCAAATGTTATCTAAATAGCATAAATAGTGAGAATATTTTAGCAAAAACAAAATTTGGTTTAAAAAAATTATCAACATAAAGGATTTTCGAAACTATAAAAAATTAATGTTGAATAAGTTCAAAGAAATAAATACACAATAATATATTGCACATTAAAAACTATGTATATGGAATGTTGAACAAAAAAAAAATACAAAACTATAGGACAATAATACAATTGATTATGAGAAATATTATATTATGATAATTTAGATATGTTTTCAGGTTTGTGACAACTCAAATGTAAATAAAGAACGGATTAATATGTTGTCAATTTAACAAAATTAATTAAAAACATATTATGTACTTAAATATATGTCGTCAATTTATTAAAATTAGCCACAAAAACATTTTTTTTGATAAATTTGCATAAAACAATAATATAGAATTGATGAAAGATATGAAATAAATCAAGCATAATATTAAAAAAAATAATTTCTTTTCATAATTTTTTATAAAAAAATGTATCAAAAATAGAAGATATGTTACAAAAAACAATACAACTTTAAAACATATAAAAGGTCGTTAAGATATAAAAACTTATTTCTTTCTATCAATTTTGTTTTTAATAACATATTTGTTACTCATTAATTACTATAAAATCTTTTTAAAGTAACATAAAATTATTCTTACATTTTTAATTTTTAATAATCAACTTTATTGTAACTTTATTCTTTTATTTTATATGTTTCTTACATTTGTAAACACTAGTGTTTTACATTGTGACAAATTAAGCAAATTGTTCTAAGAAATTAAGGTTTTTACAATATCAATTATTTTCTCATTCTAACTGCAGATAAATTTTATTTACTTTATTTTTAATATTTTATCTATTGTTTGCTTTTCCTACTATTTTACTTTAAACTATGAAATTGTTATTTTCTTTGTTGCTGTTTTAAGACTAAAATGCTGTTCAAATTTCTTTCCGAAATATATATATATATATATTTACGTAAATATAATATAACACATTATTTGATAGAATTTGAAGAAACTTTCTTCTAATAAATTATAATTATTAAATAATTGATATGGCTAATTAAATAGTGTAAGCAGAGCTATACGGCATTAATTGATCTATAATAGTCATTTATATAACAACAAAACTTTTCATGTAATTTAATCCATGCCAAAAGGTGGTTCTCTAAATAAGATTAAAAAAATAAAATAATCAGGAAACTAAAAATTTTTTAATTATATGCACGTCATTTCAAAAAACTTATGTCATTTAAAGTAAAATCAATTTCACAAAAAAAAAAGTTTAACATTTAAAATAATTTTTTAAATGCAACCTTGGTAAAGAAAAATGACAGCAGTCTAAGTTAAACAATGAGATTAAAAGAAAAATAAAAATTAAAGAACTAGAAAGCTTAAAATTTATACATAACAATCCACCAACACGTGTATACACGTGTATGAGAGAATGTAGGTATAAAAAAATAAAAAAAAAGGTATAAAAATGAATACAATCTCATAAAAATACTACTAAATTTTCAAAGTCTTTGTTATTATATAATGTTTTTTATATTTTTTGTTATATAGTCACTCAAAAATATTTAATTCGAATTTTGAGTATTTTAAATAATTAGGATGTTGAAGTTTTATTCGAGAATTTTTATTTAAATTATAAATTTCTTTAATAATCAAAATATAACAACAAAAGATGCTAATAAAAAGTATTAAAAAACAATGCTAAAAGACATCTATAGAATAAAAAAAGTAAACATTCTAACTGTTATAAGATCAGCCAGTAGAACATTTTATTTGAAACGTACCATTTCTTAGTCAAAATTACCTTAGTCAATTTATGTATATAGATTGATTATTAATACCTTTCATTTACTTAAACATTATTATTTGTTCTGTATTATTGTTATCTAAGTTTAACACTTATTATATTTTCTATTTTTTTGTTGATAAATTATGAATATAAATTTGAGAAATTTAAATTTGCCATATTTCTCATATAGAAAATTTTATATTTTATAATTTAAATAACATTAAACAACTATCAAACAATAAAATACAACTTTACTGAAATAACATTTAAACTATTAAATCATACTTAACAAAAGTATACATAATATTTAAAAAATTTATATGTCAAATGAATGATAAAATAGTAAATTAATTTATAAAAATTATTTATTTATATTACAACAATATATATGCTAACCTACAAAGCATATTCAAACATAATTTAAAATTTTGAAAGTATAGCATATTATGTTTCTAACAATTTTTAAATATATGTGCCAAAATGTGAAAACGTTTGTTGCTATGCAAAAATGCTAGAGTTGATAAATTAATAGATCATAAAAACCATAACATCAATAAAACTAAAGCTTAAAATTTTTTGACAAACATATTCGCAAACTATTTGGGAATAATTTAGTCATTTAGTCATTTATAAATGTTTTGAAAAAAATTGTAAAGAAACAATGGCTAAAGTGGTGAACAACATAAAATATTTACATTTAATAAAATTTTGTAACTAGAAACATTTGTTTTAATAATTATTATGAATTATTCTCGTTAAATATGAAGTATATGAAATACATAAAAAATATTAAAGATTATAAAAAACATTATTATATGTAACAAAACAAGCATCTTAAATATGAAAATATAAATAAAATTTAAAATTAAAATAAAACCAAATTCATAGACAATTGCATATAATTGTTCCACAATATGCACATTGAATACAATAATTTCTTTGAGAAATTCTGTAATCATGATTAAGACAAAAGGCAATCGATATGTAATCATGATGACGATGATGAACAAGAAGAAGAGAAAGAAGAAGAAGAAGAAGAAGAAGAAGAACAAGAAGTCATGGAAGATGAAGAACAAAGAGAAGAAGATGATGAAGAAGAAGAGTAAGAAGAAGAAGAAAGAGAAGAAGAAGAAGAAGAATAAGAAGAATAAGAATGAGATAAAGTAGAAGAAGAAGAAGAAGAAGAAGAAACAGAAGAAGAAGACGAAGAAGAAGAAGGAGAAGAAGAAGAAGTCGAGGAAAAATAAGAAGAAAAAGAAAAAGAAGAAGAAGAAGTGGTAGAAGAAGAAGAAGGAATAGAAGAAAAAGAAGAAAAAAAGAAGAAGAACAAGGAGAAGAGGAACAAGAAGAAAATGAAGAAGAAGATGAAGATGAAGCAAAATGAAGAAGTAGAAGAAGATAAAGAAGAAAAAGTAGAAGAAGAGGAAAAAGAAGAAGAAGTAGAATAAGAAAGAGAAAAAGAAGAAGAGAAAGAAGTGGAAGAACAAGTGCATGAAGAAGAAGAAGAAGAAGAAGAATGAGAAGTTGAAGAAGAAGAAGAAGAAGATGGTGAAGAAGAAGAAGCAGAAGAAGAAAAAGAAGAAGAACAAGAAGAAGATGAAGAAGAACAAGAAGGAGAAGAAGAAAAAGTAGTAGAAGAAGAAATAGGAGAAGAAGAAGGAGAAGAAGAAGAACAAGAAGAAGAAGAAGAAGAAAAGAAGAGGAACAAAAAGAAAAGGAAGAAGGTGAGGGAAAAGAAGAAGAAGATGATGATAAAGATGAAAAAGAACATGAACGAGAAAAAGAAGAAGAACAAGAAGAAGATGAAGAAGAACAAGAAGGAGAAGAAGAAAAAATAGTAGAAGAAGAAATAGGAGAAGAAGAAGGAGAAGAAGAAGAAGAAGAAGAAGAAGAAGAAGAAGAAGAGAAAGAAGAAAAGAAGAGGAACAAAAAGAAAAGGAAGAAGGTGAGGAAAAAGAAGAAGAAGAAGAAGATGATGATGATGAAGATAAAAAAGAACATGAGGAAGAAGAAGAGGAGGAAGAAGAATAAGAAGAAAAAAGTAGAACGAGAAGAAGTAGGAGAAGAAGAAGAACAAAAAGAAGATGAAGAAATAGAAGTAGTAGAAGAAGAAGAAATAAGAAGATAAAAAATAAGTAGAGAAGAAGAAGAAGAAGATGATGAAGATAAAAATGAAGAAGAAGAAGAAGAAGAAGAGCAAGAACAAGAAAAAGTAGAAGAAGAAGAAATATGAGAAGAAGAAGAAGAAGAAGAAGAAGAAGAAGAAGAAGAAGTAGTAGTAGAAGAAGAAGAGATAGAAGAAGAATAATAAAAAAGAGAAGAAGAAGAAGAAAAAGAAGAAAAGGAAAAGAAGTAGAATAATAATAATAATAATAAGATTAAGATGGAGAAGAAGAAGAAGAAGAAGAAGAAGAAGAAAAAGAAGAAAGAGAAGAAAAAAAAGATAAAGAATAAGATGTATGAGAAAAAGAAGAAGAAGAAGAAGAAGAAGAAGAAGAAAGGGAAGATGAAAAAGAAAAAGAAGAAGAAGATGTAGGAGAAGAAGAAGAAGAATTTTAAAAAGAAAAATAAGAAGAACAAGAAGAACAACAAGAAGAAGAATTAAAAGAAGAAGTTGATGAAGAAGATGACGAAGAAGAATAAGAAGTAGAAGAAGTGGACGAACATGATGAAGAAGAAGTAGATGAAGAAGAGGAAAAAGAAGAAGTGGAAAAAGTGAAAGATGAGGAAGTAGAAGAAGAAGAAGAAGACAAGAAAGAAGCAAACGAAGAAAAAGATGTGGAACAAGGAGAAAAGGAAGAAGGAGAAGGAAAAAAGAATAAGAATAAGAAGAAGAAGAAAGAGAAGAAGGAGAAGAAGAAGAAGAAGAAGAAGAAGAAGAAGAAGAGGAATTTTAGAGGAGGAGGAGGAGAAGAAGAAGAAGAAGAAGGAGAAGAAGAAGAAGAAGAGGAAGAAGAAGAAAAAGAAGTCGAAGAAGAAGAAGAAGAAGAAGTTGAAGAAGATGAAGAAGAAGAAGAAGAAGAAGAAGAGAAAGAAGAAGAGAAAGAAGAAGTAGAAGAAGAAGAATAAAAAGGAGAAGAAGAAGAAAAAGGAGAAGAAGAAGAAAAAGAAGAAGAAGAAGATGAATAAGAAGAAGAAGAAGAACAAGAGGAAGATGAAGATGGAGAAGAAGAAGAAGAAGAAGAAGAAGAAGAGGAAGAAGAGGAATTTTAGAGGAGGAGGAGGAGGAGGAGGAGGAGAAGAAGAAGAAGAAGAAGAAGTTGAAAAAGAAGAAGAAGATGAAGCGGAAGAAGAAGAAGAAAAAGTCGAAGAAGAAGAAGAAGAAGAAGAAGTAGAATAAGATGAAGAAGAAAAAGAAGAAGAAAAAGAAGAAGAAGAAGAAGAAGAAGAAAAAGAAGAAGAAGAAGAGGAAGAAGTAGAAGAAGAAAAACAACAAGTAGAAGAAGAAGAATAAACAGGAGAAGAAGGAGGAGAAGAAGAAGAAGAAAAAGAAGATGAAAAAAAGAAGAAAATGTAGAAGAACAAGAAGAAGAAGAAGAATTAGAAAAAGAAAAATAAGATGAAAAAGGAGAAGAACAAGAATTAAAAGAAGAAGAAAAAAAAGAATAAGAAGAAGATGAAGAAGATGATGATGAAGAAGAAGAAGAAGAAGTAGGCGAAGAAGAAGAAGTAGAAGAAGAAGAAGAAGAAGTAGAGGAAAAAGTGAAAGAAGACGAAGAAGAAGAAGAAGAAGACAAGAAAGAAGGAGACAAAGAAGAAGAAGAAGAGGAACAAGTGGAAAAGGAAGAAGGAGAACGAAAAGAAGAAGAAGAAGAAGAAGATGGTGAAGTTGAAAAAAAGATGAAGAAGAAGAAGAAGTAGAAGAAGAATAATAAGAAGAAGAAGAAGGAGAAAAAAAAAGTAGAAGAAGAATAAATAGGAGAAGGAGAAGAAGAAGAGGAGTTTAAGAAGAAGAGGAGGAGGAGAAGAAGAAGAAGAAGACGAAGAAGTCGAAGAAGAAGAAGATGAAGAAGAAGAAGAATAAGAAAAAGAAGAGGAAGTAGAACAAGAAGAAGAAGAAGAATATGTATAAGAAGAACAAGAAGAGATAGAAGAAGAAGAAGAAGAAGAACAAAGAGAAGAAGAACGAGAAGAAAAAGTAGTAAATAAAAAAGAAGAAGAAGAAGAAGAAGAAAGAGACGAAAAAGAAGATGAAAAGAAGAAGAAGAAGAAGAAGATGTAGAAGAAGAAAAAGAAAAATAAGAAGAAAAAGATGAAAAAGAAAAAGGAGAATTAAAAGAAGAAGAAGATGAAGAATAATAAGAAGAAGAGGAAGATGACGAAGAAGAACAAGAACATGAAGAAAAAGAAGAAGTTGATAAAGATGAAGAAGAAGAAGTAGAAGAAGTAGAAGAAGAACAAGAAAAAGAAGAAGAAGAAGAAGAAGTAGAAGAAGAACAAGAAAAAGAAGAAGAAGAAGAAGAAGAAGAAGAAGAAGAAGAGGAAGATATGAAAGAAGAGGAAGAAGAAGATGAGGAAGAAGAAGAAGAAGAAGAAAAAGAAAAATAATAAGAAGAAGAAGAACAAGAACAAAAAGAAGAAGATGAAGAAGAAAAAAACATGAAGAAGAAGATGAAGAATAAGAAGATGAAGAAGATGAAGAATAAGAAGAAGAAGAAGATGAAGAATAAGAAGAAGAAGAAATGTATT